>OY728148.1:970202307-971452307 GCA_963277665.1 Viscum album
ACTCCAGCCAGATAACATCCCATAAGCCGGGAAGTCACTTATTGTCCACATCAATGCTGCTCTCAGTATGAAATTCTGTTTCGTTGCGACATCATATGTACTGACACCAGTACTCCACAATAAATTTAATTCATCAATCAATGGCTTCAAATAAACATCAATATTTTTCTTCGGATGTCCTGGAATTAGTAAAGTCAAAAAGATATATGGCTCCTTCATCAACATCCATGGAGGTAAATTATACGGAGTTAAAAAAACAGGCCAACGTGAATATTGACTACCATAAGATCCAAACGGACAGAAACCATCAGTGGAAAGGCCCAGTCGAACATTTCTAGCTTCTAAAGCAAATGATGGACGCACTCTATCAAAATGTTTCCATGAATCACCATCGGCTGGATGATTCAAGCTTTTATCGGTTGAAATATTCTCTTTATGCCATGACATCATTGTGGCTGTATTCTTAGACATGAATAAACGCTGAAGTCTGGATGTAAGCGGAAAATATCTCAACTGTTTTACAGGAATCAAACCAGACATCCCGTATTGTCCTTCTTTATATCTTCGTTGCCCACATGTGGGACAACTATCCAACGACTCATTTTCCCCTGAATATAAAATGCAGTCATTTGAACATGCATGAATCTTCTGACAAGTAAGTCCCAAATTTCGAACCAACCTCTTACTTTCATAGTAATTTGCAGGTAAAACATTTCCTTCGGGTAACAGTGTTTTCAGCAAAGAAAATATCTGGTCAAAACATGTGTTTGACATTCCGTTATATTATTTGATAGCCATAAATTTTGCAACTGCTTCTAATTTGCTCATCTTGCAGCCAGGATATAATGCATCCACAGCAGACTTCAACAACTCATAAAATTCAGACGGTCCCAGCTCAGGATTTGAAGCTATATCAGCCGGAGTTTCTGTATGTTGAACAGATGAACCTGCAACATCATGTACTAAATCTTGAAACTGGGATGGATCCGGAATCAAGTTGGTATCATCTGCTCTGGAACTGCGTTCACCCTGTTGATACCAAAAAACATAATCTGCTTGAAAACCAAAACGCAAGAGATGTTCCCCCACTTTGTCAAACGTGTCAAACGTTCTCAATGCACATTTTCTACAAGGGCATTTTATCTTTCCTTCTGAAACAAATTCTGAATTTGATGCCGAAAATGATAAAAAAATCTCCACACCCTCTATATATACTGGATTTAAACCAGAACCATTTGGATTTATACGTTGATTTATCCATATGCGGTCATCTAATAATGACTGTTGACGACCTCGTTGTTCCATATTTTTCTATAAAATATAAAAGCATTACTGGTTTTGAATAATTTGTTAGAAAAAACACTCAAGCAAGGATTACTAATTATTACAATTTATTACTAATTATTACAATTTATTGCTAATTATTACTATTTATTACTAATTTAGCAATACTTAGCAATACTTAGCAATACTTAGCAAAAGGAAAACTGCTTGAATAATGAAAGGAAATTTGATAATCATCGTTGTGGAGATGGTTATAAATTTTCCCTTCATTATCCAAGCAGATTTCGTTTACTAATTATTAGTAATAAAAAAAATATTATCAATATTTACGAAAAAACAATATTAATATTATTAAAATATTAAAAAAAATTAAAAAATATTAAAATTATCAATATTCAGAACAAACTTTGTTCTATTATTAACATGTTCAAATCTTAAAGGGTCGTCAATTGTCAGGTCATGCGCAATAAAAAGTTTGTGTCAGCCATGTCTAATGTAAACTCTATAATTGACCTTGCATGGTTGATCACTTCGCAAGTAATGTTGCAATCAGACAAACCAAGTCATTCCCTTCTTAACTATAAGAATTATCTCACATGAACCTTTACATAGATCATTCTTCCTTAAAAATTTGAGGGGATATCATTATTTTTCCCTTAAATTTTCAAGGAAGAATGGTCTATGTAAAGGTTCATGTGAGATGATTCTTATAGATAAGAAGGGAATGACTTGGTTTGTCTGATTGCAACATTACTTTTGAGGTGATCGACCATGCAAGGACAATTATAGAGTTTACATTGGACATAGCTGACAGAAACATTTTATTGCGCATGACCTTACAATTATCGACCCTTTAAGATTTGAACATGTTAAGAATAGAGCAAAATCTGTTGTAAATATTGATAATTTTAATATTTTATAAATTTTTATTATTTTAATAATATTAATATTTTTTTCATAAATATTGATAATATAATTTTTTTTGCTAAGTGTTCTTGAGTATTCCTGAGTATTCCGGAGTATTCCTGAGTATTCCTGATTATTCGTGAGTATTCGTGAGTATTCGTGATTATTCGTGAGTATTCGTGATTATTCGTGAGTATTCGTGAGTATTCGTGAGTATTCGTGAGTATTCCTGAGTATTCCTGAGTAATCCTAATTATTACTAATTATTCCTAATTATTCCTAATTATTTGCAATTATTGGTAATTATTGGCAATTATTGGTCATTATTACTAATTATTACTAATTATTGGTAATTATTACTAATTATTGGTAATTATTACTAATTATTCCTAATTAATCCTAATTATTCCTAATTAATCCTAATTAATCCTACTTATTCCTAATTATTCCTAATTATTACTAATTATTGCTAATTATTTGTAATTATTGCTAATTATTTCTAATTATTGCAAATTATTTCTAATTATTGCTAATTATTTCTAATTATTGCTAATTATTTCTAATTATTACTAATTATTTCTAATTATTACTAATTATTTCTAATTATTCGTAATTATTACTAATTATTGGTAATTATTGGTAATTATTGGTAATTATTGCTAATTATTGGTAATTAATACTAATTATTGGTAATTAATACTAATTATTGGTAATTAATACTAATTATTGGTAATTATTACTAATTATTGGTAATTATTACTAATTATTCCTAATTAATACTAATTATTCCTAATTAATACTAATTATTCCTAATTATTCCTAATTATTCCTAATTATTGTTAATTATTCCTAATTATTACTAATTATTGTTAATTATTCCTAATTATTACTAATTATTGGTAATTAATACTAATTATTGGTAATTAATACTAATTATTGGTAATTAATACTAATTATTGGTAATTAATACTAATTATTCCTAATTAATACTAATTATTGGTAATTATAACTAATTATTCCTAATTAATACTAATTATTCCTAATTATTCCTAATTATTGTTAATTATTCCTAATTATTACTAATTATTGTTAATTATTCCTAATTATTACTAATTATTGTTAATTATTCCTAATTATTACTAATTATTGTTAATTATTCCTAATTATTACTAATTATTGGTAATTAATACTAATTATTGGTAATTAATACTAATTATTGGTAATTACTACTAATTATTCCTAATTACTACTAATTATTCCTAATTAATACTAATTATTCCTAATTAATACTAATTATTGGTAATTATTACTAATTATTCCTAATTAATACTAATTATTCCTAATTATTACTAATTATTGTTAATTATTCCTAATTATTACTAATTATTGTTAATTATTGCTAATTAATACTAATTATTGGTAATTACTACTAATTATTGGTAATTAATACTAATTATTGGTAATTAATACTAATTATTGGTAATTAATACTAATTATTTCTAATTAATACTAATTATTTGTAATTAATACTAATTATTCCTAATTAATACTAATTATTTGTAATTAATACTAATTATTCCTAATTAATACTAATTATTGGTAATTATTACTAATTATTCCTAATTAATACTAATTATTCCTAATTATTCCTAATTATTACTAATTATTGTTAATTATTCCTAATTATTGTTAATTATTCATAATTATTACTAATTATTGTTAATTATTCCTAATTATTACGAATTATTGGTAATTAATACTAATTATTGGTAATTAATACTAATTATTGGTAATTAATACTAATTATAGGTAATTAATACTAATTATTGTTAATTATTGGTAATTATTACTAATTATTCTTAATTATTGATAATTATTAGTAATTAAATGAATAGTTATCAATAATTAGAAATAATTACCAATAATTACAAATAATAACATTATTAATATATTTTATTATTAATATTAAAATAATATAATTTTCTAATTTATATACAGTTCTTTTTTCATCTGTGCGTTTTCTATCTCCACATACAAATAATACATGTGAAGACAGCAAACACACAGATGAAAAAAGAACTGTATATATATAAAAAATTATATTATTTTAATATTAATAATAAAATAAACTAATAATGTAATAATGTTCTTATTCCTAATTATTGGTATTTATTACTAGTTATTAATATTTATTCTTAATTACTAAAAATTATTACTAATTATTCCTAATTACCATATAAATAATACTAATAATTTAAATTTATTATGTAATAAAACAATGTAAACATAATTAAATTACAACTAATTAATAATAATAGAAACTAATAAGAAATTAAAAATAAATAAAAAATTAAAATGATGATAAATACCTTGAAAATTGATCTGTTCTGATCGTTCTTCAAAACTTTAATATCAGCTCCGGAGAAAAAACTTAAACTTGAGAAAAACTCAACTCTAGAAATATGATTCTGAGAGAGAGAGAAGATAAGGAATGAGAATGAAATGAAAAAAACGGATGGGGGTATTTATAGGTTAGATTAGTTGCGACGGGCCCATTTGCGACGGGATTCCCGTCGCAAATAGTATTATTTGCGACGGGTCCCGTCGCAAATACCTTAGCCAACATTTATTACGGTCAACCAGTAAATAGTTATTTGCGACGGGTCCCGTCGTAAATAATCCTCTGCCGACATAGTATTTGCGACGGGGGAATATTCCTGTCGCAAATACCTTTTACCGCCGCCGGTTATTTGCGACGGGAATATTTCCCCGTCGCAAATAAGTTTCCCGCGATTTGGCGCGCATCGCGGGAAAACTATTTGCGACGGGGAAAGCAATCCCGTCGCAAAAGCCTCCTTATTTGCGACGGGGAAATACCCCCGTCGCAAATAAGTTTTTAACATGACTATTTGCGACGGGATTTATTCCCGTCGCAAATAACCTGTCGCAATTGCTCATTTTTCCCGTAGTGAATATATATTTTTGATCAATAAAACTTGAATAAAAGTATACCTCAGTCTTGAGAATAATATTTATTCCATTAATTAAATTAAAATTTTATTTAATCAAGATCATTAGAAACACTTAGTGTTTGACCCTCTAGGATTCTTTCTATTGGCATCAAGAGAGCTTGCCTAATGTCCAAAATTACTATCTAGAATTGAGTCAAGGCACCCAAGAGAAATAACTTAATTTTGAAATGATGAACACCAAAAATGAACACTCACTATATAATATAATCCCTTTATCATAATATCTCATCAAGAAGATTGAACATATATGTCACCAACATATTTTTTTGGTACATCTTTCTTTAAATATCTTAAATAAACAGATCGTTACACCATGTACATGGAATTTAATGAATTGGTTCTATTTCAATCCAATAGATGAGATATGAGCATCCATAAATATAGAAGGGATAAATCCTTATTTAACTTATTCATTAATGGCGTGAAAGTCATGACAAGAACAATGTAACCTATCTTACCATGAATTTATGTATTCATGGTTTTCATTATAAAATCTAAGTGCATGAGTTATAAAATTCATTAATGATAATTTTAAAGTCCAAGTACCATTACACATTCCCGCTTATAGGAATACCTGATGACACCAAAACATGTGGAATTCCTACAAGTTATTCTTTCTCATAATCTCCCATATTCGTGATTACCAAGTGAGAACTTCATGATACTAAGACTCGTCCTCTTATGAGTGCTCTCTCTTAACAGTCTAGGAACTATGTGTCCCATCGTAGTAGGTTATCCAAGAGAGGAACATTCTTTAATAATATCATCATAACACTTCATGGTTCTCAATATAATAGAGAACTTCTTTGACCCTATCAATGTGACATATACTCTAGGACACTATTACATTAGAGTCATTCATAACAATGGACAATATGTTTTATTAATATTCAATATATTGAACATACGTGTAATTAATGTACAAATAGCTAATCCTAGGACACCAACTCCAAGAAACTCCCATGAGGACTAGATCCAACTACCTACAAATTTCAGTCCAATTGTACTCACTTAGTAATCATATTTATGGTGAGTCGGTATTTTAGTCAAGGGGTATGATATATTTTATTCTTTGGAAATACTACTCAGTAAAACCTCACCCCTCTTAAAAAAATCCCTCAAGAGATGATACTTCCAAAATACATTCTTCATCTGTTGATGTGTACATGGCTCTTTTACGAGAGACACCACTACATTATTATCACAATAGAGTGTAATATGATATTTACTATTATATACCAATTCAAGATCTTGAATGATTTTTTGCATCCATAATGGTTATTTAGCTATCTCAGAAGTCACAATATACTTGGACTCTGCTATAAAATATATGAACATATCCCTTTTGAGCTCTTCCAGCTCTCTATACCTCCATTAAAAGTGAATATGTATCTTGTTTATGACTTCATGTCATCTTGATAAGTTTGAAAAATATAATCTTCATATATTTTGATGACTAGTTCCCCATATCCTCCCTAAACTAGGAACATATCCTCAGCACACCTCAAATAATTAAAGATACTCTTGACTGCCATCTAATAGAGGTCAGCTGGATCATCTTGATATATTATGATTGCACTTGATGCATATGAATCTTCTATCCTAGTACATATCATAATATACATGAATGACCCAATCACTGATGCATATGAAATCCATTCCATTCTATTTATTTCCCCATGTATCTGAGGAAACATTTTCCTGAAAGGATGAATTCCATGTGACATTTGAAATAATCCCATCTTGGATTTTTCCATACCAAATCTCTTAAGTATCTTATCAATGTATGTACTTTGAATTAGTCTGACCAAATTCATGGATATATCATGATAAATCTTGATTTGAAATATATATGATGTCTCAACCAAGTCCTTCATAGAGAAGTATTTGTTCAACCACATATTAAAAAACTATAAGACCGGTATTTGATTTCCTCTAAGTAATACGTCATCAACATATACTATTAATAAAATGAATGAAATCCAAATAAATTGTTGGTAGACACAAGGATCACACTCATTCTTTATGAAACCACATTCTATTATATATACATCAAAATGAATGTTCCATATCCTAGATAGATGATTTATTCCACAAATGGATTGTTTTTTAATTTTTATATATTTTCATCCTTTAGAGTCACAAACCCTTCAGGTTGTTTTATATCAACATCTTCCTGATGGTTCCCATTAAGTAAGGCAGTTTTGACATCCATTTCTCAAATATAATAGTCACGGTATGCCTCAATATCAAGTATAATTCTGATGGATCTCAACAATACGACTGGTGAAAGGGTTTTATCTTAGTTAATTTCTTGATTCTATTTTAATCCATTTACAACAATTCATACCTGATAGGTACTGAATTTTCCTTCAATAACTAGTTTCTTATTGAATACCCACTTTCAACCAATGGGTTTTACATCCATTGTTGGATCTACCAAAACATAGACTTGATTTTGGTAGATGGAATCCATTTTAGATTTGATGGATTATTTTCACTTGGAAACATCTGTGCCACTTATTTCTTCCTTTTATGTTATAGTATCATTATTATAAACTAATAATTAGTCACCATCTTTGGTGACAAGAAAACCAAACCATTCTGGTTCTCTAACCTCTCTTGTACTCCCACACATTACTTGTGTCTCTAGAATAGTTTCTTCTTACATGGGGATTTATAGAACCTATTCCTATGAAAATTCTTATGTACCTTGAGTCTCAACATCATCTAATTCTATCTCCATCCCACTATCACTTTTAGAGATGTTTTCCCTCTCAAAGAATCATGAATGTCTTTCCAATATTACTTTTTTTCTAAGGGTTCATATTCGTAATATCCCATTGTTTCTTTGAGTTATCCAATAAAGTCACATTCTATACCTCAAGGTTAATGTTTCGTCCTAAAATAGGCCTTAAAAAACTTTCCAAACCTAAAAAATGCATGTATGATAACATAGGATTCTTTCCATTTCATAAATGGTATGGTATACTGAATAACCATGGTCATGTTTTTTTTAATGTTTTGTATTTGTAAAAAAAACAAATCTTTTGAAAAATAACGATTTTTGAAATACTGGTGAAAGTTTCTAAATTTTCATACCAAAACATAAATAGGAAGAAAAGTTTTGTTTTAGAGAAATTTGTTTTCTGGATATAGATGATCAGACTGAGCAGAACCAAACACAAAGTATCAAACTGTATAGCACCGATCAGATAAGTTGTTAGAATAATAAATTTTTTGATCATACACATCATTGGTCTTAGATCCATTAGCATGAAGTTCATGTTTCATTTGACTCAGTGTTGGTTATAAAGTCATAATATTGCTGAAGAGTCTGAATGAAGACGGTCATGTTAGGAGTTAGAAAGTTTTAAACTTTCTATCCTTCATTCAGACAATGATTTTCTAGTTTTTAATTCTCAAATATCATAAATTTTCTATAAAAATTGTGATACAATAGTTATCATCAAAAGGGGGAGAATAGGTGCAACCACTCATATTGTGTTTTTGTTGAAAAGAAACAAGGTTTTGAAATTAATAGAAGTCATAAAAATTTCTTACGTAAGTCATAAGGTCCTCTTCCAATCATGAAGTTATCATAAATCATGAAAATTATCGTGATAAAAGATTTTGGAGAAATGGAGGAATCATAAAGACTTTCTTAGTTACCAGAATCAAGAAAAAGTTTTCATCGGATCCAGAAGTACAGAGCACAGATGTTTTTTGATGTATGAATGAGTTATAGCTAGTGGGGTTTGAAGACTTTCAAAGTTGTAGAATACAGTTTCCATCGAAATGAGAATTCCATCGTTATGAGGATTTTATCAGAATAATGTTAAATATGTTCCATCAGACTAACTATGAGGAGGAAATGTAATCAGACTGAATCTGTGGAGGAAAGTCAATCATAATGGCTTTGAGAAGGAAATTCAATCAATATTGCCTTTGAGAACAAATTTCAATTAGACTAACTCTAAGAAAAAATTCAACCAGACTATCTCCGATGAGGAAAGTCAATTCAGAATGAGATGATGAAGTTCCATAATAATGAGTTGAGGAAGTTCCATCCTAATGATATATGTAAGTTACATCATAATGAGATAATGAAGTTCCATCATACTGAAGAAAATTTAGGAAGTCTGATAATAATAATTAGAAATAAGATTCAATAAGATTTCAATAGATTTGTGAAGAGTTTAAGTGGTCAAACTTCAAATTCAAATATGTGTAGATCTTGATGTTTTTGAATTTAATTATGTAGGAAAAGTTTTCCAGTTTCCTGACTTTGTAGTTCAGGGATTCGTATTAACAGAAGAAAAATACATTCTTACATTACATCTTTTTTATGTGATTGGAAAAGGTGGAGCACTGTAGAATTCATGTCTATGTTCTCTTTTTTGACTGTGACCTCCTTATAATGTTGGACATCTTAATGTTTTGTTTACCGGACTAAGGAAAATATGAATGAGAATTTGGGAATTTTTTGAGTAATATATATTTAGAATTAGTTCATCGTAATGTTTCTATTATACTAAATTCATTTGAGTATGTCCATTAAACCCATCCCCATCGGAATGAGAGAATCGGGCCTTGCCACATCGGACTGAGGATTCCAAATAGAGAATTTGTGGAGAAGTTTCAAGAAAGTATTTATTATTTTATATTGGCTCAATTGCTTGTAATGAAATTTTTAAGGTTATGGGAGGGAGTATAATAATTTCTACAGAGACATAGAAGCAATCTAGCAGGAGTTGGCACAAGTTGTATTCACTTATTCATTATAGAGAATTTATATAGTCCCAAAGGAGTTACTATGTAATCGATGTATGTTTTCACACCGAGGGAAACCCCTTTAAATCCAACGTGATTTACTTTATTTCCTACATTTCCATGAATGGGTATTTACTAAAAGAAAATAAGGATATAATCTTTAACAAGTTTCAACGGTTATGTTTTTTATAAGTATTGAAACATATAAAAGTGACCAACTGATTAAACCCCCTTCTAAGTTGTTATTTAATCCATTGAAACATTAATTGGTATCATAGGGAAGGTTCCCTTATTTAATCCTTATCATGGATAATTTCAATTCTATAAATATTAGATAAATTCCTACATTTTATGGAATAAATTTTTATGGATGGAAAAATTAGATGATTCGTTATCTCCTCTATTTTGTCCTAGAAGTTTTTGATGCTACTAGAATTGGTTTTAAAACTGTTAAGAAATATTATCCTATGTTTTTTACTAATTAAATAAATATATGATTTGATGGGAAGTCTAGAAATTCTGTTCTTATGTTCTTATCAGATAATGGTTATATAAAGGTGATGGGTTTCAAAACTTCAAAGAGTATGTGGGATAAGATGGAATGTATATTCATTGGGAATACTAAAGTGAAGGATGAAAAGATATAAATTTGATATAGTAAGTATGAAGACATAATAATTAGAGATGAAGAATCCATTGATGAATACTTTATGGGAGTAAATGATTTTTTTATTAAGATGCCGACCTTTCATGAGAATGCCCCAAGATTAATTTCAGGTATTTATTTGTTTTCTTGTTTGATAATACTTGGGGTGGGTTTTACCTTGGGGTCTATTTGGGTGAATGTTTTAGAAAATTGTAAGGTAGAAGAGATATTCAGGTTTGGCGCATGGTTTTCCCTAACCATATGCCCCAACCCCTCCAACTGTGCAACACTGGACAAAAGAATTTCACGATTAGCGCAAGGTTTTTAAAACCATGCACCCTTTTAGGAGAAAATATGAACCCCCATAATAGAATCACATGGTTAAGATAATAGTTTGGGGAAACCATGGGCCCCTTCCCAACTAACCATTCACGACCTTTTAAATAACCCAAAAATTATATTTTTAATCACTCAAACCCCCATTTTAACTTTTATTCGACCCCTATTCAACCCTAGAGGATATATCATAATTTTGGAGCCTCTTAGATGTATTAAAAGTCTTCATGACCACCATTTCATGTGATTCAAAGACTATATCAAATATATGAATCCTTCTTAGTAAGAGGACCTCATCTCACTTGGTTTCTCATTCCTTCTCCATTCTTCTCCTATTTTAGATAGGGTTTGTTATTCTTATTTTTAATGGATATATACCTTGTTTTTTTGACCTAGATATATTATTGTAGATATATGTAGATTTAAGTGATCTTTATTTGTTCAATCTTGATTTAGGCTTTTAGATTCAGATCTTGTTCTATGTCGTTGTACTGCTCAAATTTTGGGGATTTCTATTGGACGACCGCTTGTCAACGAATCCAGTTAGTCAGTCTATAATCCAAATCCCAAGGTATTTATTTAAATTATGTATATGGTATTTTATAATTTCTATTAGATTTTTGGAAATTGCGTTCTTGGCTGCATTAATTAATTTAGTGAATTAATTAATTAAGGAAATGTGAAATTTGGGATTTTGGAAATTGTAGTATTAATTGTGAGATATTAAGATTTGAGGATTGAAATATTTAGTTTTTTGATTAATTATGATCTATTGAACTTGTTATTGAGATAATTATTTTAGGAATTAAATATGGAATTTTGAGTATTTAGATCTTGATTAATTAATTGAATATTTAATTAATGTGATTGATGTACTCAATTAATTGGGGAATTAATTAGGGGTATTTATGTGATAAACTAATAGTCGAATTAGTAATGTAATATGTGGGGTTAGTTAATTGTTTAATTGACAAATAAAATTTATGTTATTAATTAATGGTAGAATTAACAAATTTACATGATGTGGTTAATTATTTTTTGAACTAATTAATGTTATTTATGTGATTAGTTAATTATTGAATTAAATAGTGGAATATTTGTGTTAAAATAATTGTTGAATTAATAATGGAATATATTTCAATGTTTACCTGCTGAATTAATTTTGTGTTATGAATCCTAACATGGAAATTTAGTTTAGAATTAAATAATGGGAACATGTTAATTCTAATGTGTAAGTTATGAATGGTAACATGTTTATTTAGTTGTAAAATAAAGAATAGGAACATGATCATTATAATGTGTAAGGTATGAATGGTAACATGGTAATTTAGCTGTGAATTATATAATGAGAATATGGTCATTCTATTGTGTGACGTATGAATGGTAACATGGGAATTCAAGTGTGAATGAAATAATGGTATCAATGAAATTATGAGATAAGATATTCATCAGACATACTTCAGGACCCATTATGAGACAAAGTAGGTATTGGACGATAAAAATGTAATTATGATATATGAAATCCATTAGACATACTTCAGGCTTCAGAATGAGCCAACGAAAGCATTAACGTATGAGTGTCTATGAGAGTTTGGGGGTTTATGTTGTTAAATATAGAATAATGGATAATGTGATAATTATTTACTTATGAATTGTAATTAAGTATTTATACAACTACATACACATTCAATTAACTATATATTGTTTTATACACCATTGGTGGTGGCCTACTGAGCTGTACTCACACCCATCTCCGGTTGCCTTATTAGTACCCAAATAGACTTTGTGTTTTCTAGATCTGTTAAGGGAAAAAGATCATTGCTATATGGATGATATGGGATAGAGCATGGATGATGGAATTAGAAATGATTCGGTACCCAATTAGGGGTTCCATCATTGTATTTATTTTGTGTTTAATTTTAGACACTTGACACGTACATTGGAATGTCATATTTTCTTCTTTAGTTTTAATATTGTATTTCCACTTTTTTCCATCTCGTGATACCGATTATTTCAGGTTATGATTACACGTTATTTAATTATTTTTTCTTATTTTCTTCTAGTGTATTTAATCTAATAGAAGGGGGTATATTTTCACCATTATCGATATTTCAGACCCTCACTGCTATTCAGTATCCTCTAGCATATGGGGAGGCACACCTGGGGTCATGTGACTGACCGACTCGAGGCACCGATGTGTGGAACCTGGGACAGGACATTAGAAAGTGGTATCAAAGTCCATTTTTCTTTTCTTTTTTATTTTGTATTACTATTTGGTAAAGGTAGACATAAAACTAGAAAGATTCATGCCTTGTTTATGATCTCATGCATGGGAGTAGCTAACCCATGTAAGGGGGAGAACCCAAGTACCCAGGGTGGGATTGTTGTTATTCATATTTTCTGTAAAAGTTGAATATTATTTCAAATTGGGTGACACACTTGTTGTGTGTTCTGATTGTTGATGTTAATTTTTTCTGATTTTTGACTCATGGACCCATATGGCACAATATTTGAGTTACATTCATCATTATAGGAACTTAGTGTTATTGTGACATGCATCATTTTAGGCACACATACAAAAATGGGTTATGGGTAAGTTATTAAACTTAAAATATTTTTCCTTGTTTGTGAAATTGAAATGAAAATGGCACCTAACATGAAATTTAGATAGATTATAGAATTATGTAATATGATAATAAATGGGTGTCTATATGAGAAACATGAATAATTAGAATGTGTTTACCCTTTTTATCTAGGAACAAGGAGTAAGATTCTTAAGGGTAGGGATAACACCTCAGTTTTGACTATGTGGTAGGGTTTGGAGAAATGAATTGTTGTGGAATATTGTATTTTACCTTAAATGTATTAATTTTGTAAATGGTGTCTTAAGGTACCTAATTGTAATGGTATAGATATTTCTCTATGACGACGCTTATTAAGAGGATAACATGAGGAAATGGATAGAGATGATTTACCATTAGTAGGAACTAAGGCATCAATTATGTCATGTGATGAATTCAGGGAGCAGTTCCAAGATAACATTTCCCACTTCATGAAATTCATCGGAAGAGACCCAGGGTGGGTTGTGAAGAGTACTTTTTATCTAAAAATGGAGTTACAAATTCAACACCCTCCTTCTTTTATTAGGGAGGGTGGACCAGAGAGAGATGATTTCTAGGTTGAGTCCATCGATACTATAATTGACCAGTTTGAGACTCCTGTAGAGCGGATAGTCATGTTGGCTGCTTACATGATATGAGGATAAATGAATCATTGATGGTATGTTCCGGCTTGGACTGTAAAGGGTAATGGTATGTTATGGAAGGAATTGTTGGATAAGTTTCTAGAGAACTTCTATCCAGAGATACAATGGTAAAAGAGAGTAGCTCAGTTCATGAGGTTTACATGGGGGAGTATTTATGTGATTGACTAGGTTGGACACTTTACACATTTGAAACACTTTTCTCTAGCATTGGAAGTGGATGAGATAACTACAGCGAGACATTTTTAGGATGGCTTAAATGTGAGATTAAGCCCCAAGTTAAAAATTTTCAGTTCAAGGAGTTTGCGAAGGTGGTGGATAAGGATCTCATAGATATGGGTAACCTGAAGAGGCTTCCAGTGTAGGAAAGGTGGTTCCATTTGGAAGATTAAAAGGTACGAATTCTGAGAGTAGGAAGCATTGCTATGAAAACATCAACCAGGGCACTGGGAAATAGAGTACCTAAAAAGGGGGATTAGTTGCATAGGACCGTAATCGAGTAATATATCACCAGTGTGGTAGATTAGGAAACCATTGAAGATAGTTACCTCAGCCACCAATATAGTTACAGTCTTGAAGAAATATGGGACATCTACAAAAGTTCTACAAGACCCAGTGATAGATGAGTAGTAAGGGTATAGCTAGTCAGAATCATAGTGTATGATGAGGATATTCTGCATCATATCAGTCTTGCATCTAGAGTTCTACTAGACAAGGTGGTAAAGGTAGTGTATGTGGAGCTTTAGGGTAAGAGTTCTCATACTAGTAGAGTAGTGCAGCATAGGGGACTTAGACTGCATCACGGGGAAGTGGGGTAAGACCGTTGCATTCTATTCACTCTACACTTGTGGATATTAATGGTGGAACATTGACAGGGAGAGGAACTATTTTTTATAGCATCTATGATATCTAGTGACTTATTTGATATCGGTACCTATCATTCCTTTATTTCTACAAAACTGTTTAATGGTTTGAGCCTAGTGATGGAGTCTCTGAGTGGGGAGTTGATGACAAACACACCTCATGGAGTTCGGTCAAGAGACATTTTTTTGTGCAAGGGGTGTTCTCTTGAGGTCGAGTAGTATCGATTTCTATGGGGTCTTTATATCATAGACATGTCAGGCTTTGAACTAATTATGGGTATGGACTAGTTAGTATCATATTATCCCCACATTTATTTTTACCATAAGAGTGTGACCATTACATCTCCCAAGGGTTACAAATATATTCACTATGGAGAGTGGGATATCGAGGAATTCTGAGTAGGTCCAATTACTCATCAAATAGGAGACATCACAACCAAGGTTTCTAGATTATTTCTTGATGATGGAGGTGTAAAATGAGATGTCTTTCCACACACAGTGGATATGTTTTAGGATGTGTTTACTTAATATTTCTCAAGGATTCCACCTGAGAGTGATGTGGAATTTAGAATTGAGCTCATATCGGGGGAGGAGATGGTTTCTATTTCACCATATAGAATTGCACCGAAAGATATTCAAGAGCTCAAGACTTGGCTGGAGGAGTTAGAGGATACGTTATTTATTTATCTGAGTATGTCGCCTTGGGGTTCACTAGTGTTGTTTGCAAATAAGGATGATAGGAGTTTATGCTTATGTGCTGATTACCGAATGTTGAACCAGATGACTATGAAGAACGAGTATCCTCTCCACCGTATCGATGACCTATTTGACCAGTTTAGAGGAGCTTGTGAGTTCTCAAAGATTTACTTGAGATTAGGGTATCATAAACTGAGAGTTCAGACTTCTAATATACCAAGGGATGGATTTAGAACCAGATATGGACTATATGATTTCATCATAATATTTCTTGGGTTGATGAACACACTAGTAATGTTTATAGACTTAATGAACAAAATCATTAATCTATACCTAGATCTGTTTGTGGTAGTGTTTGTGGAAGACATCATGGTGCACTCCAAGCCACATGATTATTATGACCAACATCTTGATATCATCCTATGTACACTAAAAGATCATTTGATATACATCAAGATATCTATGTTCAATTTTTTGGATCGATCATGTACACTTCTTGGGTAACATCATCTCAGAGGAATGTGTGTTGGTAAATATAGAGAAAGTTCAGATAGTGGTTTCTTGAGAGCATCCCAAGAGCATGTTTGGTATCCATCGATTTCTAGGATTTTCTGAATATTATTAGAGGTTCATTCAGGACATTTACCAATTGCAAACATTACTGACGAGCATGACCAAAAAGGGATAAAGTTTTATTGGTCATAAGATTGTGGTAATTATTTCTGGGAGATGAAGAAGATTTTGGAATCAGTACCAATATTGATCTTACCTGAGCAAGTTTAGAAGTACACAGTGTATTGTGACACTTCTAGGAATGTAATTGGAGTTGTGTTGATGCAAGGAGATCAATTTGTGGTTTATGGGTCTTTGAAGTTGAGGCCCCATGAACCGAACTACCCTACATATGACCTCATGTTGGATATAAGGGTTTATGTTTTAAAGTGTTTGGGGACATTATCTATTGGGAAATTTTTTTACTGTGTATATTGATCATAATATATTAAAGTATATATTATTATAGTGATACTTGAATATTCGATAACAGAGATGGGTTGAGTATATGTAGCCATTCAATTTTGAGAAAGCATATATGCCTGGAAAGGGGAACATTGATGACAATGCTTTGAGCCGGAAGACTCAAACTCAGGTGGTTCAGGAGTCCAGTGCTGAGTGGAAGATGATGGATTTACTAGACGAGATACACATTATGGTTTAGGAGAGTTAGGATTTAATGACTCTCGTAATAGTTTCATTGGAGTATAAATTTTTGAGATAGATCTAAGATAGGAAATAATTAGATTTATAATGTTTTACCTTGAGGGAAAACCTAGAAGGTGGGGAGTCACCTTTTGATTGGAGCATAGATGAGGAAGAGGTCATATATGTCAGGAATTAGGTTTTCATACCTAAAAGACTGTGAGACAAGATGATGTGTGAGTTTCATGCCTCGAAGTGGGTGGCATATCCTGGTGTGACCAAAATGCACCGTGACCTACAAATAGAGTTTTGATGGTTGGAAATGAAAAGGAAAATAGTAAGGTTTGTGACACGATGCTACACCTATCAGTAGGTGATGGCCGAGAATTAATGACCTATAGGTTTACTACAATCATTGGCCATTATAGAATAGAATTGGGAAAAAGTGATCATGGACTTTGTGGTGGTTCTCCCAAGGATTCCTTAGAAGAATAATACTATTTGGGTTATTGTGGATAGACTGAAAAAGTTAGTGAATTTATTGAATATATGGGAGACTTTCTTAGTGGAGCAGTTGGGATATTTGTATGTTTGGGTGATAGTTTTTCTGCATGAGGTTCCACAGAATATTGTTTCAGACTGAAAGTTGTGTTTTACTTCATGATTATTATAAGGATTGTAGAAGGTTCTTGGTATGTAGGTTTTATTGAGTATGAATTTCCACCCACTGACAGATGGGCTGCCATAACATACTATACAAGTGCTTGAGGATATGCTGTGATATTGTGTTCTAAACTTCGGTGGTTCTTGGGAGAATCACCTAGAACTAGTGGAGTTCACCAATACCAATAGTTATTGGGAAACTATATAGATGGAACCATATGAAGATGTTTATAGTAGGCCATTAAGACCACCTCTAGTCTGGATGGAGGTAAGTGAGTCTAAGTTGTTGTGACTGAGTCTCGTGTTGGACACATTAGAGCATGTACAGTTGATTCAAAAATATATGAATATGACTCAAATTAGATAGAATTCATACGTTGATAGAAATAAATGACTCCGAGAGTTTACAGAGGTTGATCATGTATTCATTTTGTTGTTTCCTTGATTCAATAACTATAGAATACAGAGACAGGGAAAGTAGGCACTAATGTTTGTGGGACTGTTTGAGGTAGTGGAGAGAATCAGGCTAGTAGTGTACTGATTGGCTCTTCCACAGAGATACAGTGCTATGTATGATTATTTTCTAAGTGCCAAAACTAGGTTGGTATCACCCTAGCCCTTCTAATTTTATTAATATGGATGATGTTGAGATTGAGATAGGTTTTTCCTTTGAAGAGCATCTAATACTTATGTTGAATCGTATTGAGAAAGTGTTGCGGGGAAAGACCATGCCTATAGTTTTTGTATTATAGAATCATGGGAATGTGTGGGAGGAGACATGGGAAAGGAAAGAAGATATGTTGGAACATTGTCCTAATCTTTTTGACTCAGAATCTTAGAGATTATTGGGAGTGCAGCTCAAGGATAAGATGTTATAAGGGGGTGAGATTGAAAGATTCTGACCATTCTTGAAGATAACATGGTCTTAATTTCAGGTATTTATTTTCGCCTTGTTTCAGTGTACATGGGGTGGGTTTTACCATGGGGAGTTTTTGTGTGAAAATTTGATAAAATTTGAAAGGATAATGGTAGTGTATAGTTGGCTCATGGTTTTCCCTAATCGTTCACCCCTACCCAGCAAACCATGCTACCTTGGATAGAGAGGAATTACCTGGTTAACACATGCTTTGTCAATTTGTACACCCAATTATGAGAAAATTTGAACCCCCATAATAAAGGCTCACATTTAGGTACACATTTAAGTGAAATTGTGCTCCCCTACTCTACTAACCATGCATGTATTTTTAAATCACTAAAAAATAGACTTTTAATCACTAAAACCCCCATTTAACTTGTATTTTATCCCCATTTAACCCTAGATAATATTTCATGATTTTGGGGAATCTAATATGGATTAAAAGACATAAAAACATTTTTAATTTGTTATTTTAAGCCTTTATTAAAGATCTTCACCCCTCTCGGTAAGAGGATCTTACCTCGCTTGGTTTCATATTCATTATCCTTTATTATCCTATTATAGAATGGGGGTTTTCTTCTTATTATGATTGGATATAAACTTGTTTTTGTAGATCAGGATCTAGTATTGTAGATCTATATCTATATTTAAGAGATCTTTATTGATTTAATCATGATTTAGGGTTTTAAATTTGAATCTCATTCTATATAATTGCGCAGCTCAAATTATGAGGATTTTCGTTGGGTGATCGCTCATCAACGAATTGAGGTAGGTTGTCAATAATTCAAATCTAAATGTATTTATTTAAATTAAACGTATTTAATTGTATAATTTCTATTAGATGTTTAGAAATTATGTTCTTAATTGAATTAATTAATTCAGGAGATCAGAAATTGGGGATTTTGCGAATTATAGATTGGGATAATTAATTTTAGAAATAATAATGAGATATTATGATTTTAGGATTGAGATATTTAATTGTGGAAAAAATAATGATATATTGAGATTTTGATTGAGATAATTAATTACGGAATTAATTATGTGATATATAGTTTGTGGATATTGATTAATTAATTGAATAATGAATTAATTGGATTTACGTACTCAATTAATTAGAAAATTAATTAAGTGCACTAATGTGATAAACTAATCATTGAATTAGTAATAAAATTGGTGTGGTTGATTAATTATTGAATTTACAATTAGAATTTAAGTGATTAATTAATTTAAGAATTAATTAATGTATTTTATGTCATAAATTATTTTTTGAATTAATTAATGTTATTTATGTGATTAGTTAAATTTTGAATTAACTAATGGAATTGTTATGTTTAATTAATTTTGGAATTAGTAATGGAATTGATGTGGATAATTAATTGATGAATTAATTATGTGTTAAAAATGGTAACATGGTCATTTAGTTGTGAATTAAATAATGGGAACGTTGTCGTTATAATGTGTAAGGTATGAATGGTGACATGGCCCTTTAGTTGAGAAATATAGAATGTGAAGAAGATTATTCTAATGTGTAAGATATGAATGGTAACGTGGTCATTTAGATTTGAATTTTATAATAGAAACATGGACATTCTATTGTCGGGTGTATGAATGGAAACTTTTGAATTAAAATATGAATTGAATAATGATATCAATGGAATTATGAGATATGATATTCCTAAGACATAATTTAGGCTCCAACATATTTTAGAGTAGTTATTGAATGGTAATAATGGAATCATAAGAGATGATATCCCTCATACATACTTCTGCCTCTGACATGAGTTGAAGCGAGGATTGAGGTATGAGTGCCTACGAGATCCCAAAGGTTTATATAGTTAAATAAAGATTAATTGATAATTTGATTACTTTTTATTTATACATTGTAATTATTTATTTATAAAACCGCATACACTTGTTATTGATTAGATATTATTTTAGTTTTCATTGGTGGTGGAATTGTATAATGCCTTAGATTTTCCAAGCACTATTTTCTTGGACACTATATAGATTATTTCTGAGACCAGGCACTGAAATGATGCGCGATTCTGAGGCCGTTGTTCCTAAAATAAATGTTTGAAATATATTAAATAGCATGCAAGCACAATTTTCATGAAAAGGTGTAATAACTTCTAAATGGGTACCCTGATCAAAAATATGACGGTACCGTTGATTTCAGAATGCGAGTTTTACCCTAGGAATGACTTAACATTAGTCAGTGTGGGTCATTTGTAGAAAAGTCATCACAGGCATGGAAATGAAAAAAATATATTATTAAATAATTTTATTTTATTTTTGTTGATGCAGTGATTGATGGACTTTAAATAGACAATTATGGAGAAATAAGAGGGTTAGTTGTTCAACCCTAGAACCGTTGGAGAGCCATTGGATATAGATTCAATGAATCCTCTCAGACGAATAGCGATAAGATCTTCGATCAATGATCGATGAAAAGAAGATTCAATGGATCTCACCAAAAAACACGACACAACCACCTTATTCATTAGTTATCAATTTGAATCAAGGTAGGGCATGTATTTTTATTTTATTCTTCCCTATTCTTGATTTATACAATGAACATGATTGAATCAATGAAAATATTGATCGGTGGTATGATCAGTATGCAGGATGAGTTTCTTTTATGAGGTTTTTATGGGAGAATATATTTTTTATTTTATTATTCATATTTTCATTCTAAAAATTATGGTTCAAGATAAACATGAACATCAATCATGGTTTGTTACTACAATATGTTCTTGTTCTTTTCACCCCCCATTCATCATTCGTCATGAGCATTCTTGACCAATCAATCATTGTGCACCCATTTCATGGTGAAACGATCTGATATCACAGATCTAAGATTGGAATAGCATGACAGAGGTGTGATGATGGAGATAAAACAATTTAGATGACAGAGGATACCCAATTTACCATTCTTCAGCACACAACAAAGAATGAAAAGTTGATTCATTTTTTGAGTAGATTTGATGACGTAATGCATTCTTCATCGTCAAAAAGGATTGGATGAGTTGGGATCTTTAATCTCATGGTGAAACAATCACCAGATCAAAATCTGGAGGCATTGGATCAAATGCAGGAGTAAATATGGGAATCTGAAAAATCATGAACAACATAATGTTTAATCTAGATCTATACATTATGTGGGGACACATGAGCTACGATTAGAGTTTCCATAGGAAGTTAAATATCACATGGAATGTGGCCGCTTTCACATAGCATGTGGTATCACCTGGGTCACTTGGCATGTACTCAGGAATCACACGGGATTTTTACATGGGAAGATGTTCACCAGCTAATCTGTGTACTGCTACCTGAGAATACATGCATCTGATGGTGACGTGTATTAGCACATGGTTAGAGTAAATGGGATATGTATGTTGGGTGGAGAAAGAAAGGAAGTGATGGCAAGAGGGGGGGGGGTGAATTGCCTTTTAAAAAATGATTAACAATTTAAAATCAAAGTTGAAAGTGCAGTGGAAATAAAGAGGCAAGACACAAGAATTGATAACGGAGTTCGGCCTAAAACCCGACCTACGGCTCCGCTCCCAACTCAACCGTTGAGAGATTCTACCACTTGCTTTTCAATGGTTGTAGCAAGAAACCCACTAGCGTTTTTACAGGTGAAGGCTAGCTCGCCTATTACAGCTTGCTTTTTAATGGTTTGAGCAAGAAACCCTCTAGCCTTTTTACGGGTGAAGGCCATCTCACCTTTGACTCAAGCCTTTTAAAAGGAAAGGCTTGACTAACCTCTTCACACCTTAAAGGTGGTGTGAAAACCCAAAATAAAGGGAGATGAGAAAGGGATGGGGTTTGTAGGCACAAACCCAATTTGATGCTCAAAAATGATAAACAAGAAAAACCGTAATTCGAGAGAAGCCTTGGGCGCCAATGGATGATTGGAGTTGAAGACGTGCACTCCCAAGCTTCTATGGTGGTGCTCCTTGGATATGGAAGTTGGTTGGAGCAAGTGGAGTTCCCTTGGAAGAATCCGCCGGAGGTTCGCCAAATGATCAAAGATGTGTCCGTTGGCTTCCGTATGGCTTGGTTAAGTTTCCGGGGCTTCCTAGTCCTTTATTTATAGAGGGGGAACCCTCATATGGCCTTTGGAGGTCTTCGGAGCCGTTGGAAAGGGCTTCGGAGCCGTTGGGAGGCAAATGGACCAGCCTGGTCAATGGCCCAATGGCTAGTTTGACTGGCTCCACTGGCTGACCGGTGCTGAGCCACCGGTTGGCCGGTGTGTGCAAAATGGAGAGGCCTTCGGGCTCAGGCTCCACCGGCTGGCCGGTGCTGAGGCCACCGGTTGGCCGGTGATGAGGCAGTAGCAAGCACTATGCTGGCTGGGAGCCACCGGCTGGCCGGTGCTGAGGCCACCGGTTGGCCGGTGAAGAGGCAGTAGCAACCTCTTCTTTCTGGGTGCCACCGGCTGGCCGCTGGTGTGACACCGGTTGGCCGGTGGTCTGGACAGAAGGATGCCTTCTGTCCAGGCCTCCATCGGCTGGCCGGTGCTCTTCCATCGGTTGGCCGGTGGACTGAAAATCAGTTCACTTTGGCTTTTTTCCTTCTTGGCCTTGTTGTCCCAATTCCTTGGCCACCTGAAATCATTCCTATCATCCGAAAACACTTAAAACAATATTAGAAAAACAAGAGGGTGATTGTGATCATGAAAATAAAACCACGAGGGGTTTGAGAGGTACAACAATCTCCCCCTATTTTGATGATCACAATCACCAAAACAAACAATGTAGAAAATGAAATGAAAAGCATGCTATAAAGGATTTCTCCCCCAATCATCCAAGAATTTCTCCCCCTTTGTGATTATCAAAATAGAACGGGGCATAAAACTTGATTGAGGGAAAAGTTTGAAAAACAAAATAGAGATTTTAAACCAAATGATATTTTTGAAATTTAAATTGAATGTTTTGAATCAAGAATTCAATAACAGTTTGAATTGAAAGTTTTGAAAAGAAAATTGAATAACAGTTTGAATTGAATGTTTTGAATCGAAAAATTGAATAACAATTTAAAAAATTTGAAACCAAGTGTTGAAATTGAAAGTTTGAATCGAAAATTTTGAAATTGAAATCAAAAGGGCTTAAACGATCCTAACTCCCCCTAAATAAAAACAACAAATCACCGGGGAGAGGTTTTTGAAACCGAGACAAATTTTGGCCCGGAGGGACTCGCTAAGAGGGATTTTTCAATCCATACTTGTCTAGTGGCGGGTCTTCTCCTATAAAATTCATCTTTTAAAAAAATAGTTTTGGTCCTACCATATCGGGCATTTTTACAATTGCACTCATAAATTAAGTGCCCGGGTTTTTTACAATAATTACAAAATTTAAATTGGGAGCTCCCCCTAACAAAAATAGTAGGTGCATGGGAAGAGGAAGCTTGCTTGGAATAGCCAAGCCCTTCGGTGGTTGTAGATATGCGTTGGGAACCTAGGAGTTTGGTCAAATTTTGTTCACCTTGGGTGAACATGGCAAGGGATTCCCTTAAATCTTTGATAGTTGATTCCATGGAATCAATATCGGAAAGGTTTTTGATTTTGAGGGACAACTCCTCCTTTTCTTTGAGAAGTTGTTCCTTTTTCGGAAGTAAGTTTTTTGAAATTCTTTTTTAAAGCAACAAATTTGGAAGAAAGTTCGTGAAAACCTTCCTCCAATTGATCTCTAGCATGTTGGAGATCCTCATAAGACATGTGATTGAAAGAATTTGAATTTGAAGAACAAGAGGATGAGGAGTCGGAAGAAGTTACCTCATGACATGCCATTAGGCATTTATTACCGTTGTCGCTTGAGGAGGAGGATGAGGAGGATGTGGAGCTATCACTCCATGTGGCCTTGAAATCCTTCTTCTTCTCCTTTTGTTTGGCCTTTTTCTTGTTGAGTGGGCAATCGGGCTTGTAATGGCCTTTCTCGCCACACCCATAGCATGTTACCTTGGGCTCGGATTTTTCGTTGGATTGAGCCTTGCGGGCCTTCTTCTTCTTGTGCTTCTTCATGAACTTGTGCATCTTGCGGGCAAGGTTCTCCATTTCGGAATCGCCGCTTGAAGAGGAAGAAGATGACGAGGAGGATGAGCTTTCTTCTTTTTGAACTTTGAATGCGATGTTCTTTGGAATTTTGATCGGTTTGCCTTCTTTTTCAGCTTGGCTCCTCATGGTGATCTCATAAGTCATGAGGGATCTGATGATCTCTTCTACCGACATGTTCTTGATGTCTTTGGATTCTTGGATTGCCGTGACTTTTGGAGCCCATGTGCTTGGAAGGATCCAAAGGATCTTCTTAACCATCGTTTCTGCAGAAATATTATCACCAAGAGACTTTCTACCATTGCAAACGTCAATAAACCGTGTAAACATATCAGAAATATTTTCATGTGGGTGCATAGAAAATGACTCAGAATCTTGACGAAACATATCCAATCGATTGTCCTTGACTTTGTTGGTCCCCTCATGGGTAACCTCCAAAAGTTTCCAGATTTCCTGTGATGAGGTGCATGTGGAAACTCGATTGAACTCATTACGATCAAGGCCGCAATAAAGAGCGTTCATGGCTTTGCCATCAAGATCGAAATTTTTAATGTCGGCTTGAGTCCATTTGGATTCATCGGGGTAAGAGAGAGTGTAACCTTGAATGACAATTTTATAAATGGTATATCCTATGCTTCTAAGAAAAGTAGTCATGCGGGTTTTCCAATAATTATAGTCGGTTCCATCAAAAAATGGAGCACGACCCAAAGAAAAGCCTTCGGGGGCGAAAGAGGTTGAAGCCATCAAAAAATGATCTTGAATTTGAAACCGGTGAAGGTATTACTCAAATTTTTCCTCTGATACCAACTGTTGGGCGGAGAAAGAAAGGAAGTGATGGCAATAGGGGGGTGAATTGCCTTTTAAAAAATGATTAACAATTTAAAATCAAAGTTGAAAGTGCAGCGGAAATAAAGAGGCAAGACACAAGAATTGATAACGGAGTTCGGCCTAAAACCCGGCCTACGTCTCCGCTCCCAACTCAACCGTTGAGAGATTCTACCGCTTGCTTTTCAATGGTTGTAGAAAGAAACCCACTAGCCTTTTTACAGGTGAAGGCTAGCTCACCTATTACGGCTTGCTTTTTAATGGTTTGAGCAAGAAACCCACTAGCCTTTTTACGGGTGAAGGCTAGCTCACCTTTGACTCAAGCCTTTTAAAAGGAAAGGCTTGACTAACCTCTTCACACCTTAAAGGTGGTGTGAAAACCCAAAAGAAAGGGAGATGAGAAAGGGATGGGGTTTGTAGGCACAAACACAATTTGATTCTCAAAAATGATAAACATGAAAAACCGTAATTGGAGAGAAGCCTTGGGCGCCAATGGATGATTGGAGTTGAAGACGTGCACTCCCAAGGTTCTATGGTGGTGCTCCTTGGATATGGAAGTTGGTTGGAGAAAGTGGAGTTCCCTTGGAAGAATCTGCCGGAGGTTCGCCAAATGATCAAAGATGTGTCTGTTGGCTTCCGTATGGCTTGGTTAAGTTTCCGGGGCTTCCTAGTCCTTTATTTATAGAGGGGGAATCCTCATATGGCCTTTGGAGGTCTTCAGAGCCGTTGGAAAGGGCTTCGGAGCTGTTGGGAGGCAAGTGGACCAGCTTGGTCATAGGCCCAATGGCTAGTTTGACTGGCTCCACCGGCTGACCGGTGCTGAGCCACCGATTGGCCGGTGTGTGCAAAATGGAGAGGCCTTCGGGCTCAGGCTCCACCGGTTGGCCGGTGCTGAGGCCACCGGTTGGCCGGTGCTGAGGCAGTAGCAAGCACTGTGCTGGCTGGGAGCCACCGGCTGGCCAGTGCTGAGGCCACCGGTTGGCCGGTGAAGAGGCAGTAGCAACCTCTTCTTTCTGGGTGCCACCGGCTTGCCGCTGGTGTGACACCGGTTGGCCGGTGGTCTGGACAGAAGGATGCCTTCTGTCCAGGCCTCCATCGGCTGGCCGGTGCTCTTCCATCGGTTGGCCGGTGGACTGAAAATCAGTCCACTTTGGCTTTTTTCCTTCTTGGCCTTCTTGTCCCAATTCCTTGGCCACCTGAAATCATGCCTATCATCCAAAAACACTTAAAACAATATTAGAAAAACAAGAGGGTGATTGTGATCATGAAAATAAAACCACGAGGGGTTCGAGAGGTACAACAATGTACATAGTGTGTACTACTACATAGACACAGTTTGATGAGATGCGCCATTTACACGGGAAAGACCCAGGTTCAAGGGACATGGAGTGTGACCCCTACTACACATTGTGTACTCATTTATACATGTCTTGGATCCCTTGTACTCTATATAATGGAAAAAATTTGTTAGGGTTTGTTACCTTTATCATTTCCATGAGGGTTAGTATGAAATCATTTTTTACTCCTTGTACAACAATCCCTTTAGCAGTAATTCCTCGATAGAGTTGTTGGAATCCCTCTGAGAGGCCCAGAGTGAGATCCTCTATTAATATTCATGTCCTAGGTGGAGTTCTTGGTATTGATGTGACCAACAATACATGGGAGTAAATCCTCTACTTAGCGGGTTAATCCAGATTGATTTGTTGGTATAGTGATCTTCATCTGTGTATTGTATTCTATTAGAACTATTAGCATGATCTTTCTCATGAAGAGACCCAATAAGAAGTACTTATTGGACGGACATCATCGATGATATCTGATTCAGGAGTGTGTTCACTCGGGTGAGTGCTTTGTGGAATATTCTATATGGAATCATAGACTAGTATAATATGGTTGTGACTTACCTCTAGAATGTGAGTCTTTGTTGATTATATCTTGATATTAATTTTATATGTGTTATAAAAATATACCTTTATAGAGATGAATGTATTTCCTTTGTTTTATGTGACGCACGCCTATCATAGGGCACGAAAAGAGAAATTTAAATTTCCTAGTGTAGTATAATGGATGACCAGGTTCATCTCACTTGAGGAACTTTCTCATATGTTCACTCACTTAATTTAATTATCCAAAACTAATTATTTTTAATTTTTTTAATTTAATAATGTTATGAAATTTATATTAATGAAAATATTAAACTACCATGCAATGAAAAAATTTAATTAGTGAATAAAGAACATGGAATTTAAGGGTTGGTTGGTGGGTTCCATCATTCTCCTTTTTGGTGTTTAAATAATGTTTGATAATTCAATTTTGTGATCTCATCCATGAATTACAATTCTTTTATTAATTGGTGTGAAATCTTGAATGCATTTATAAATCGTAAATTCCCCTCCTCCTTTATTCAAGGCTGATGGAACAACTCAATCGTGAGTGTGACAACTTCCAAGACCTTGCTCTATCATATTCCATTTCAACCACAAAATGGATAAAATCCATCGTATTAACAACATATCTTCAATATAAGGGAGGTAATAGATTTAATAATGTAATATAACTGAGTTTGAGTTTATTTTCCTAGTGGGTATCGCCACACCTGTGCACGTCACTCTTTCTCATCGAAAACTTAATAAAACTTAAGAATTTTACCATAGAATAAATGAAATCGATAGATACCTCCCATGAGCCAAGGTTTGAGTAAGTACATAATTTTTTAGGGTAAGAGGTAATGGTGGATAGTATGAGAATAAGAAAAGAAAAAAATAAGGGTAAAATATGGAGAAGAAAGGAGGGTGGTTGGCTGGAAGAAAACACAAAAATAAAAACCGTGCATTATTTTATTTAAAATATAAATTACAATTGAAATATAAATAAATAAATAAAATAAAAAAATTAATAATATTATAAGGGAAATATTTGTGAACTTCCTCCCTCAGTGGAGATCTCCCCTTGGATCCTTGTAATAAATGTGGTGGAAAATGCGATGAGATGAGAGGTGGGAGCTCCCCTCCTTTTTAGGAAGAAATTGTCCCCCTCAAGTTTTCACAATTTTTGGAAATATAAATGGATGATTAACACATTCCATCCTTCATAAAATATGTTATTAAATGAATTTTTCGTTCAACCTCAAAATTTCATATTTATTGGACTCATCTAGATGGATTTATGTATTTTTTATTGACAATGTATTTTTTTTTCTAGATAAATTTTCCAGGAAGATTCCTTCATTGTATAACATCTCATTGACACCATAATGGGAGAAAAACTCAATAAACATTATTTAGGTAGTGCATATATTTTTCCTACTTCATATCAATTTCTATGAAACTCCATTGTAGGTGTGTATCCTGATTTATACATCCGTTACGGAGGTGGGGTCCATGCTGTCAGCCCAGACAATTTCGAAAGATCAATGATTTTTTCGGGCCTTTAGATATTCGAATAAGACTATTTTGTATAATAAAAAGTTAATGGAATTAAAATAAGTATTCTAAAAAAATAATCATTCATTTTGGAATTATATTTTTATTTAAATGACCAAAATACCCTTGATGTAAAAATCATTCAAAAATCCCGAATTTAAGCACATTTCACATTTTATCCCAAAACACACCATAAATCCAAAATTGATCCATATAAGCTCAAATTGATAAATTAGGAGGGTTAAAACAATTGAAATGCATATAAAAAATTTGGAAAATATTAGTTTAATTAGTATAATTTTTAGTTTCGGGGTGTTCTACTAAGTATTGTTATGCTCACCCATACATGGGGTTTTCCTTCATGTGTTATGTCTTTTGTAAAAGATTGAAATATTGATAGAGTCTAAAGAGGAACAGGACTAGACGATGCTTAGTGAGACCAGAAAAACTGAGGTGTGTTCCTACAGCTCTCTAAAAGCAGTCCCAATACTTACTTTTAGGTTGTACTTTTGTTTTCAAACTCTTTTTGGTAGGCTTGTATTTGGCCCTAATTACTTTATATAACTTTATTTTATACTCTGGTTATGCAATTTAGATGTATGAATGTATGGGTTTTTAGTTGTTTTTATATTTCAACATTTTATAGGCGTGGAGATTTGTGTTTCTGTTCAGGTACTAAAGCTAAGGCCTCTTATGTCAGTGATACACCTTCTCAGTGCTAGTCACTAGGCCCTAGGCTATTTGATGTGGGATTCGGGAGTCACGACATGGGCCCCTCTAGGAGGAGGCATGACACCAACTGAGTTGTACTCTCACCCTACTTGGGCTATTTGATTAGTACCTGAATAGAGTTTGTGCTTTCTAGAGAGGTTAAGTGAAAATACCATATGTTAGAACATTGATATAAGATGGAGCATCGATGAGGGAACCAGACACTATTCAGGACATATATGGGGGAGTCTTCAATGTCTTTATTTTGGTTTTCATTTTAGACACTTGAAATGTATATTTGCATGACATATTTTCTTCTTTAATTTTTGATATTGTATTTCCATTTTTGGTCATCTTGTCATACTGGTTATTTTAGGTTATGATTACATGTTATTATTATATTGTTTATTATTATTTTCATGGTGTATTTACTATGATAAAATATGGTAAAGTCTCCCCATGATCAATATATTAGACCCTCACTAATAATCAACAACCTCTAACATATGGGGAGGCATTCCCGAGGTCATGTGACTGACCGATTGGATGCACTGGTGTGTGGAACCTAGTTCGAGATGTTACAATTTTCAACATTAGAGGTTTTGGAGATGTCTTGTAAGATTCTACAATTGTGAAGAAAATCATGTGAAACTTTCCAGATAGGTTTGATTCTAAAATTTTCTCTTTATAAGATAAAGATGATTTATCTCTTTATGAATTTCTTAAATTTCTTAATACTTATGAAATGAGAAAATCTCCAATGTTAAAAAAATATGAAAGATGAAATATATTTTGAATCAATGAGAAAGATTATAATTCAATATGTTGGACATGATGATCCTTGCTAATTTAAAGATAAAGAGGATGATAAGTTGAATGAAAAAATCACGTCTCTTATATCTAAGAACTATAGTTGAGGAATATGAAATTATGGTGGTAAACATACTCTTAAATGTTTTGATTGTGGTGGAATTAGAAACTTTACTATGAATTTACCTAAGATGAATGTTGGTGAGTATCGAGAATATTCTGATGAAACACCTTGATGAAAGAAGTGAAACAAAAGTTCTGAAGAAGAAAATTAATCCAACAAACAAAATAATAAGTCTACTATAAACAAAATAAATATGATAAGTAATAAAGTTGAATCATACTCAAATGAAAAAAATTCTTCAAGATATGAAAGATAAAAAAACTTATCCTTTATTGCAAAATTGTAGAAAATAAAAGATTCCTTAGATAGTGAACAATGTGGTGAAGAATCATATAGAGAGTATCAACTCAAAATATAACTTATATTATGTGGTGAGAAAAAAAGAAATCTCAAGTAAAAAATTAGAGTAATTAATAAATATTGTAAAGATGTTTCTAAAGTATGAAATTATGTCATCAAGTCTGAGGAAGAATACATTCAAGAGTTCTTAATTTACCAACTAATAATCACTAAACATGGAATTATGGTTGAAGATCTCAATAAGAAATTGGAATATAATGAAAAATATGTCAATAAGATTCAGTATAAACTTCTTGATTCTATAAATACTTTGATAAAGATGAACAGAAACTTTAACAAAGATTTATTAGTAAAATTTAAGACTTATAAATTTGTTGAGAAATATCAAATAAAGAATTAGGTGAATTCCTCACAGACCAAAAATAATGTTTCATCTGATTTTATAAAATTTTAAGTGATAAGAAAATTAATAGGAAAGATTGGATGTTGAAATAATGTGATAAACCTATCACATATCAAAAAAATTTAAAACTCAATTAGAACGAAATATGGTATACACCCAGATTATGTTATGGTAGGAAGGATTTATAAATCTCAATTTTTTTTTACCAATAATGATCATACTTCAATAAAAAATTAAGATTTTATGGATTCTATTGGTGCTATAGAATATATGGGCACATGAATTTTAATTTTTGGCATAACATATCACTTCCAAAAATAATATCTGAATAGAGTGGAAGAAATAGTTAAATTAGAATGAATAACTTTCCTAAAATATAGGAATTAGAAAAGAAAAATCCCAAGAAGTTAGAAAAATTAAAAAAAAATCAATTTAAATTTTTTGGTAAGTTTATGGAAGATGTGATTTGGCTTTTCATCATGTCGAACGATGTATTAAAATCATTCTAGAACAAGTTTTTTATGAGAGATAATGTAAAGGAAGCTATGATGAAGAAACATGAGGAACTACTTTTTTGTTGATACTACCATGAAAGAATGTAAAAAATAAAAAACCATGGATACATCATAGTGGTTGTTCTTCATGAATGATAGGTGATTTAAAAATCATGAAACATGTTGAAAATCATGAAGGAGGTTATATTAACTCTGGGAATAATAGTTCATTAAAAATCATAGGAATCAAAATTACTGATAATAAAGAAGAAAAGTTGAAATCTTAGGAATTTTTAATTATTGATGTGCTAAAACATAATTTACATAGTGTAAGTCAACTTTGTGATGATGGAAAAGAAGTGATTTTCAGAATATATTCATGTGTTATCAGAAGTGTGAAACATTGAAAAGTTATCACAAAAGGAGAAAGAACTAGTGGAAATAGTTTCCAAGTTATAGAATTTAAAAACTCATGTAATCTATGTGCCAAAGATGAGAATACGTTGTGGTGACAAAGACTTGTCCAACATGGGAATATAATAATGAAAAAACATTCTAAAGTGTATTATGTAATTTTTTTTCCAAAATTGAAAAGAAGAGAGGAAGATTTTTGTTTTACTTTTTAGAAAGGGAAGATGACTAATAAATGTAAAAAGAAATTTGAGATTCCATCTACTGGGCCTCTTAAACTTATTCATTCCAATTTATGTGGGTCAATGAGACATCAATTAAAAAGGATATTTATAATTAATCAATTTTAATGGAGATTTCACACAAATGAGATACATCATGTTTTGGAAACAAAACTCAGAGCCTATATAAATGTTTAGATTTTTCAAAAAGGAAGTTGAGAAAGATATGGGGGTTTATATAAAGAAATTGAGAATGGATAATGGTGTTGAGTTTACAAGAAATACTTTTGAAACATATCTTAGAGATCATGGTATGAAACATTAGTATAGTTCTCTATATACCCCACAACAAAATGGAGTAGTAGAAAGGAATAATATAGGTTTGGTGGAAATGGGAAGAATCATGTGAGAAAGAAAAAAAACTTTCAAAGTTATACTAGATGAAGTTTTTAGTATTATATTACATGTTTTGAAAAAAATTAAGTTTGGAAACCAACATGAGTTCTTATGAAATTTTCTATGAGAAAAAACTTTTATTTAAGTACATCAATGTTTTTTTAATCCCATGTTTACTTAAAATAGTAAATTTGGATCAGGGAAAGATTCATGAGAAAGCTGAGGAAGGAAATTTTATTATTCACCCAATGGAAGAAGTTACAAATGTATGAATTTTTTAATTATCATTAATTTATGAATATGATGTTTGGTTATCAGATAATGGGGGAGAGGAAAATAAAATTTATAGAATAATAAAAGATAGAAAATATTAAAGTTAGGGGGATTTTATCTTTGCATGCCCATAACATTTTCTTCTTACTAAGGGATGGATTTTTTTCAAAAAAATACCTTTTCTATTAGTGGGGTGTCTAAACACTCCTTTAATAAAGGATGTGTTTTGGTAAAATTCAAAAAACATGAGTTGTTTACAAAAGATGAATTGTGAACATTTTCTAAGAGTTGAAAATGTTATTATTGAGTGTTGTTGAAAAATACGAATGCGGAGATTGAAGAACCTTTGTGATGTTTTTTTTAATAAATTTTTGTATTTGTTGATAACTAATCATTTATAAAAGAATGTTTTTGAAAAACAAGTGAATTTTTTGGAATGTTCGAACCCAGAAATAAAGGGGGAGAATGTTTTGTTTTTGAGAAAGTTGTTTTATAGACAGAGAGGATTGAACTGAGAAACACCATATAAAAAGTATCAAAATGATCACCACCATTCGTAGAATTCAACAAAAAGTTAGAGTTTTTTATCAGACACACCATCGGTCTCAGATCCATTAACATGAAGTTCAAGTTTCATTGGACTCAATGTTGGTTAGAAAGGTAGAATGTTGCAGAAGAGGATGAATGAAGAAAGTGATGTCAGGAGTTTGAAATTTCTTAAACTTTATAAGCTTCAATCAAATATTTCTATTCTAATTTTTAATTCTCAAATATCATAAGTTGTTTGTAACACTTGTGATGTGATCCTTATGAAGAAAAGGGGGAGAATAGGTGCAACCAATCATATTGACTTTTGGTTGGAAATAAAGAAGGTGTTAGAAGTAAGGGAAGTCATAATACATTCCTATATAAGTCATATAGTACTTTGATAATATTGAAGTTCTCATAAATCAGGAAAACTATAATGATAAAATATTTTTAGGAAATAGAGGAATCATAAAGATTGTATTGATTCTAGGAATCAAGAATAAAGTTTTCATCAGATCCATAAGTACTGAGCATTGATGTTTTCAGAAGTCTGAATGAGTTATAGTTGATAAGGGTTGAAGTATATCAAAGTGGTATATTGGAGTTTCCATCGTAAATAAAATTTCATCATAGTGATTATTCCATCATTATGAGGATTCCATTTGATTTAAGCTGAGGAAGTTCTATGAGGTAGAATCTAAGGAGGAAAGTTAATTAAACTAACTCTGAGGAAGAAATTCAATCATTCTAACTTTGAGAAGGAAATTCAATCAAGGCCAAATCTGGGAAGGAAAGTCAATCACACTGAATCTGAATAAAAATGTTAATTAGACTAACTCTAATGAGGAAATTCAATTTATAATGATATGAAGAAGGTTCATCATAATGAGATGAGGAAGTTCCATCATAATGTGTTGAGTAATTTCTATTATACTGAATAAAGGTTAGTATTTCTGAGAAGAATTATTATAAATAATACATAAGAAGATTTCATAATATTTGTGAAGAGTTTAAGTGGTCAAACATGAAATTAAAATATGTATAGATATTGGATTTTTTTTAAATTGAGTAAGTGGGAAAAGTTTTTTAGTTTCTTAAATTTGCCTTTCTGGGATACCTATAAATAGAAGAAATGTATATTCATACATTTCAACTTTTTTATGTGAGTGGAAAAAGAAGAGCACATCAAAATTCATGTAAAAGTTACCTTTCCATATTGAAGTCTCATTGTAATTTTTGATATCTAAATTTTTTTTTATTGGACTGAGTAAGATCAGACTGTGCATTTGAGAAGAGTTTGAGTAATGCATATTGAGAATGGATTCATTAGACTAAGTCCATCAGACTGAATTCATCAGATTGAGTCCATCGGACCCAGCCTTATCAGATGGAGAGAATCAGACCCAACCACATCATAATGAGGATTCTGAGCTGAGAAATTGTGGTGTAGTTTGAACAATGTATTTTTCTTTTTTTATCTCATTTATTTGTAAGAAAAATTTATAAACCAATAGGAATATATATAATCATTACAATTGGGATATATATAAGGTGTCTAATGGGAGTTGGCACATGTTTTATTCACTTATTAATTTTAGTGAATTTATATAGACCCATAGGAGTGTATATGAAAATTTTAAAGGTTCTGACACTGAGGTCGAACCTTGTAAATATAATGATCTTTATTTTTTTTTACTAATTTTTCATACATTAGTATTTAATAAAAGATGATAAGGATATAAACTTTAACAAGTTTCAGGGTTTAATATTTTCAAAATTGTTGAAACTTATAAAAGTGAACATCTAATTCAACCCCACTTCTGAGTTGTTATTCAATCCTTTGGAACTTCATATACTATTTATCACATTATTTGAAACATTTTCTAATATTTGTGATACTTTTTGTAAATAAAATATTTAGAAGAATAATGGAATGCTCTCATGACTCATCATTGATCTCACCATATCCAACAAGATGTGGTTCCTCCTTTCACTTACATCATTATACTGATGTGTATATGGAGGAGTGAGTTAATATAGGATCCAAAACTCTTATAAGTAATCAATGAATTCTTGATTTGGATATTCTCCACCAAGTTTTATGAGTATATTCATCATCATATTACCAATTTGGTTCCCATATTCATTCTTGTATTTCTTGAATTTATCAAAATAACCAGACATATACCTCATTACGTAGACATATTCATTTCTACTAAAATCATTGGTAAAATTTGTTGAAGTATGAGAACCCACCCCTGCCTCAATAGGAAATGGTCCACACACATATCTATGAACTAATTCAAGAATCTCTTTATAACATTCACCTTTTCTTCTAAATGGGGCTTTATTCATTAGACCATATAAATAAGTGTGACACATACCAATTGGTTTTATTTCAAAAGAATCTAAATATCCATTTTGGTATAAATTATTCAATCCTTTTTCATTTACATGACCATGCCAATGATTCCATAATTGGGTGTGGCATGAGTTATGTGTAGTATTTTCATTATAAATTTCCATTACTTGGTTTGTATAATATGATAAAAAAAATTTGTTATTTAAATTCACCTTATCATAACAAATTTTATTTTTATAAAATAAGCAACATTCATTTACAAATATTAAAATAAATCCATATATATCAAGTTTAGATATAAAAATAATATTTTTCTGTAATGGATGAAACATAATAACAACATTTCAAAACCAAGATCATTATAAGATCCCATATTTTTCAATGTACATCCCACTCTGAGTTTTTTATTGAACATATTTTTGTGGGTTTTCCTTTGAAATTGAGCCTTAGTTACTAAGTCTTATTTGATGATAGAGAGACATTTTGGAGAAAATAACCTTAATTTTAGGCATGTATATCAATTTAAATTAATGGATTCCATGTATAAATATGTTAAATGGGATTAATAGGGGTTTCTATGAGTTTAGAAGGATCATAGGTGGTTTGGTCACTTTTATAGAAGCTAGTATGAGAACTATTCAATGAAAAATTATATGTTGTGTACATGTTGCATGACATGTAAATATTTCTTAGATGTATTTCATGAACTAGTTTATGATGTGATGTGGTTACATGTTGTGAACCTAATTCACATCGTGTAAATGTTGATCAAAATAAATATTAACCTGGGGCAAAAGGTTTTTCCAGCATAACTTAAAAATGAGGAAATACATGACCTGAAAGGATTACACATCATGTATTCCTCATACCCAGTAGTTTTAAGTGTATCGTGTACTTATGACTCTAATTATTTTTTATTATAGCATCTACTCTCTCGCTCCTAGGGTGAACTCTAGAAAATTTTGAATTATCTTCCCCCCGTCCAGATGTCCCATTTTCACATTTGATCCTTGGTGAGTTTATTCACTTTTGTTTCCCTCTTCTCACCCATCATTACATTACATTGTAGTGTAAATCTTTTAAACATGGGTTTTTTTATGGGAGATGATCTTGTTTTTGGTTACTCTTGGTTGTTCTTGTGATCTTATGTGACTTCTTCTTTAATGGATTTTGTCATTAGAAGCATTGTGTTAATCACATGTTAATGGTATGGAGACTGAAGCTATCCCTATGGTATATTTAGTTTTGAATTATATGATATATTTTGATTATGACCACGTAATGTGCACTATATTTAAACAGTTGATTTATAGTAAATCATGGATTGGATTCCTTTAGATTCAATGGTTGATGCAACCTAGATTATGGATACCTATTGGGTGATAAAATATTTGAGTAAAAAGATCTTGGATAATGGTTTAAATCATGGTGAGTATGACAAGATACCTTAGGTTATTGCTTGATATAGAATTCCTAGGTAATCTATTTATGATTATTGATATGAATGTTGATCATTTTAGAGATAAATGAAAGTTTATTTGAAATAAAAATGGTAATTTTCGTAATTAACCATTGATATTTGTGAGGTGATATTATGAATTCCATTCTATTATGACTTGATGAGTTGATGATTAAATGATTATATATAGGGATATCCTAGTAATGTTTAAATTATGATATTGTAGGCTTGGCCCAGTGATTCATGCTAAAATTCTTATATATAGGGCTTTTCATGGAGGATGAAATGCTTATATAGTACGCAATTCCCAGTGACACTTACTGAAATGCTTATATACCAAGATACACCTAGGGACACATGCTGAAATGCATTTATATAGGGTAATGATCAGAGGATGAAATTATTATACAAAGAGAGCTACCTGATTGTTTGATTTTTCCATGGTATATGGATATAGATGGAATGGTTGTCTTACATGCTCAGAGACATTTCATCATGGTTTTGAAATAGGTTAATTGATATATTATATTAACAAGTTAATTAATACATCTATTTATCACTTTATTGCATATAATTATTACCAGGCTGGTTGTGTTTAGGGATGGTGGTGTCGACCTACTGAGTTTTATTCACACCCTATTTGGGAACTGTTTGGTACTTGAGCAGATTACATGGATGCAGGATTGGACAAGGGAAAGGGACATTATTGTTGATTCTTTTGTTTCTTTCTAGATGGGATTGATTTTGGAGATGGGTCTGACATGGGGATCAGGACCAGAGCCTTTTGGGATTATTTAATGTGAGTATATTGTATTGTTTTTATTGGTTCGATATTTACTTTTAGATACATCTTATCTTGTCATTACATTATTCATCATTATAGTTTCCTCCTTTTATTTTCCTAGATGTATGATATACAATTTCTACTATTTATCTGTTACTCTAATTTTTATAACTATGGTTTAGTTATACTATGTTTTACCAGGGGGTATAGTCTCCCCACTATAAATATCATAGCCTTTCTACTAGTCAATAGTATCTAGCATATGCGAATGCATGCATGACGTATAATAACCAAATATTTTGACCATTTGAGAGTGTATCAGAGTGGAGGACATTAAGAAGTGGTAATAGAGGACCAGCTTGTTATTTTCTATTACTTTATTTTTTGTAAAAAGTAGAAAGGAGACTAGGATCTATTTGGACTTGGTAATGAGCTTATTCATTAGAGTAGCTAAGCCATGTAAGGGGGAAAATTTGAGTTCCAGGGATGGGATTATTGTTTATGTTGTTCTCTTGTTACAATTGATGTTATTTCACCTTGGTTGATTTAAATGTTGTGTGTTGTTATTATTTTGTGATGTTATTGTTTATTGATATTTACACTCATGGAATAGTATGGTGAGATATGAGAATGCATGAATCATGATAGGCACATAGGGATAATATATATATATATATATATATATATATTTACATGCATTTTTCATTATAGGGACATGTTTATTGCATGTGTTATATACATTCCAATATGAATTGTGAAATAATATATCTATTATATTTGATAAATGGAATAAAATAAACTATTATTTAATTATATAACACTTATAATCCATGGTTAGAGAGATCGAGAGTAATGGTTCTCTACTATCATCACCTCTTGTGGTTGAATTTATTTTTAGCCAATGTTTATAGGAGTGTGTTTTTTTGTAGATAAAATAACTCCTCATCATCTTCGAGTTGAGTTCTAAGAGAGTGGAAATTAGTTATCTCCTAAAGTAGATGAACTGGAGCTTCATGTAGCTATTTTGGATCAAATGGATGTTAATCATCACAACAACTTCTTAAGGGTCATGTAATCCATGGAAAAGGAGACTATTTTCATCATTCCTTTGATGTATGAGTTGATGAGAGAGATTCAGCTACAACATCCACCCATGTTAAATAGGGAGGGAGGCTCCCTGGTAGCTGAGTTCTAGATTGATCCAATCTATACAATCTTCAAGAGTCTTGAGACACCCATAGATAGGAGGGAGAATCTTGTTGTGTATATGCTCAGTGGACCTACCAAACATTAGTTGGATATTCTAGGACAGGATGGGAATGAAGAGGAGTTATCTTGGAAGGAATTCAAGGTGAATTTATTGAGACAAATATATTCATAGATATTGAGGGATGAGAAGGATCATTTTTTCATGCATCTGATATAGGATAGAATATCAGTGAGGGACTATGTTGAACATTTCACCAACCTTCAATGTTTTGTGCCATATTTAGCTATTGATGAGATCTCTAGGGAGAAACATTTTCAAGATGGTATTCACTACGAGGTTAGGTCATAGGTGAATGTTTTTATTCTAAGTATCTTTTTATATTTGATGAATCATGAACTCATAACAGCAAATAATCTAAGAGAGGACCTAAGAGGTAGCCAGGCTATTTCTACAGGGTAAACTAGGATCACTTATTTTGGTGTCAAGAAGTGATTCTAGGACAGTTTTTTCCAAGGAAATAACATGAAGACCAGTTAGGGTAGTGGGAATCCATCTTAGCATCATATTCCATTGTAGTGCATTAGTGTTGAATGTTAAACCTCAAGAAACCTTAGTTTGATACACCACTTTGGAGTGCCATGTTTGCGGTAGGATGGGCCATCTTCATAAGTTTTTTTAGAACTTCTAGTCGTATATTAGTGGTAGGGGAGTAAGATAGGAACTAGAGTCTAGGAAGGACTCAACTACTCCTCATCAGATAGGTAACTAGAGTAATATAGTACTTTTAGGTTGATGCAGGAGATACGGTACCCCATTGTAATGACATAATGTTTATTAGTAAAATTTGTTTCTTGAATAAATGTGTGGTGTATTATATTTTATATTATACATAGAAAAAATATAGAGAAACTAATAAAAAACTATATTTATAAATATTGTTACATTAATCAGCAACGAAGCCAATTAAATTTCCAAACATTACAACTGGACAAAAATTATAAAATGGAAAAGCTAAAATGAGAAAATATGGATCAACCTCATCTGCTAGAATTATTGGCCCCACTACCAACACTATATAAAAGAAATAAAATTATAGTAAACTAATAAAAATTATTTAAAATGGAAATATAGAACCTTTAGATATTTTTTTTAATATTGAATGAAATAATTGATTGGTATATATATAAGGTAATGCGACTATTTGAATAGTAATGTGACTGTATGAATAGTAACAAGATCATTGGAAATAATAACTTGGCCATTGGAAGAGTGATTTTACCATAAAATAATAAATTATGATATAAATAACATTTATCATGATTAATTTATGTAAATATAAATATTATAATTTTATGAAAGAAATATCAAGATTAAAAACCACAAAGAAAATAAAGCATATTTGTAATAAACTGTATTTTAATGTATTTTGTAAAAATTATTATTTTCCTGTTAAATATTATATTATAGATATTTTAGATATTTATTATTATTAATTTAATATAATTTTTGAAATTATCATGTTAAAATTTTCCTTGGGTAATTTTTGGGTAATTTTCTGAAATACATCAATTTTTAGATGAATAGTAAAAATATAGTTTTTCACATAATCGATGTATCTTATGTGACATTATTCATGATGTAATAATGTAATAATCCTTCATAGAAATTTATTTTTGGCTATTTTATATTTAATTTCATAAATGAGTCATTAAAATACAATAAAATTAATTTTCAGACCTAAAAATCACATTTCAAACACCTAAATTGAAAAGTGATTCCTTAAAATATCAATTTATTTTTTTCTTCACTTTTATTTTTAATAATTTAATGAATTAGAATTATAAAGAGAATTTAAATTCTTAAACCCATTATATTATATTTATATATAATTTATTTTATCAAAAATGCACTATTACATGTTTTTCCTTGGATATATTATTTTATTAAATATTTTATTCTAAAAATACCCCTCTCTTAATGTATAAATAATCCATCTCCCTTACCTTGGAAACACACTCCTCTCAAACATTCCAAATTACAATATATTCCCAAATAATCCCTCTAAATCCCCATACATTACTTAGGGACATTTTAGAGCAATCCAACTCTAATCACCGAGGGTGTTATAGCCTCTTACAAGAGAAGCTACATTGGGGAGAGAGTAAGTCCCTATTAACTTTTCCATTTTTTCTTATTCTCTTTCTTATTTTTACCAATTAATTTAAATACCATATAATATAAAACTAATTATTCAATAATTTAAAATTATATTATTTATGTCAACATGATGTAATTGTCATATTTATGACAAAAATAAATGCAATACTTCTCTTTCCCTCTCTATTAACAACGTCCCATTAAAGGTTGATTAACCACTTGCGGAGACATTTCTAAGACAATTTTAATATCCACCTTCATGGTTGGATATTATTAATTATATATAATATTTAAATAGTTAATTGCATTTATTATAATCTACTAGATTTAATCATACTTTTCTATAAATGATTCTGAATAAAAATTGTGAAATCAAAAATAAACAAGAAATTTTTAGGAAAATAATGATATCAAAACACTTAAATTTCATCCATAAAAATTAATAAATATAATAAAATTATTATAATTGATAAATAATTGTATAAATTAATATAATTAACATATAAATTAGTTTTTTAATAAATATATGTTTATTATTCAAGAGGTGCAAAAGTGACGAAATAAAGAAGGAATTAAGGTAAGGGGATTCTTGAACCCAACTCTTTTTTATTGGGTTATCCATATTTCATGACATATTTTCATAAATAGTCCTCTAATGTTCCTTAAATATAATTTCATTATTCCTCCCTCTTCTTTTTTGGGATATACATGTTTTTTATTTGATTTTATGGATAATAAATTGATTTTCTAAAATAAATATTCATTCCAAAACACAACTTTGACTCCTCTTGAGTAGTTTATTCTTAACTAAAGAATTATGATTCTTATAGAAAATATGTTTTTCAATTTTTCATTTTAGAACTCGAAGTTTTTTTATGAAATCATAATTTTTGAAATCATCATGAAACCCATTCCTTTGCATGGGTTATTTCATGAAATGATCGTCATACAATCTATGTGACATGTATGATTATGTAAATATTATGATGTGATTACAAGACCAAAATTATATATCCCTTTAATGCATTGGGTAATGTGTGGTATCTCATGAGATAGTTTTTATTATGTTTGAACATGATGCTATATCTGTTTATAGTGATGATGTTATTATTATTCACATGTGTTATGTGTTAACATGATGTTATCTTCATTCACAACTATATGTGAAATTTGACACTATAACATGATGTTTCATTTTTATCCATTTCCACATTCAATGAATTTATCACATTTTTACCTCATGATATTGATAATGATCCTAGTCTTATGATATGATGATTATTCTCACCCATGTTATATTGATTCATGTTCATTATTCATCCTCTTACACGGATTTTTTCTTACCCCTTTCATTGATGTATATCCTTAGGTAATTGCATGTACTAAGGATAATGTGAGATTTTAGAAGGATATAGAAAAAGGATTTAAAATAATTTTTATGTTTTATTTTGGACAAGTTATTTATGACCCTAATTTTTATAAGACATAAACCTTTGGATCAAAGATTTGTAACTCTATTATGTTTTTTATCTTTATAATGATGTAACAATTATGTATGAAAAATTACTGTCATTATAGTTGGTATCTAAGAAAGGTTCAGTTAATTTGGGAATAATGATTATAAAACAAGTGTAAAAACAATTAGTATAAGTCTATTTATATGTAAAACATACTAGAAGACTATTTTTAGAAAAGTATGGACATAGGGATCCCATAAGAGATTCCTTTAGTGTTAATTTCATAAAATAATAAATTACTCATGATTTATTGACTTATGTTTTGTTCTAAAATTTTCTATTCTAGAAAATGGTAGGAACTCGGAGAAACATGGACTAAAAACTGTCTGAGTGACAATGAAACAATTATCCAAATAAGATCCCCAATTCCATTGGAGGTTGAGTTAAAAACATTGTGGACATTATTACCTAGTTGCCTCGAGATATGAATAATGACATGAACTATGTGGAATGTCCATATCCACCTAAGAAGGATCAATTATCCATTGAGTCCTTAATGCAAAAATGACCATCGATGTTTAGTGGAACTTCCAATCCACTTGATGTGGAATAGTGGGTTAACTCAATAAAGAAGATCATTTCTATGATCCATTTCACTAATAAGGAGATGGTGACTCTTGCAATTTATCATTTATATGGAGAAGCTATTCAATATTAGGAATTGATAAATATCAAAAATCTAAAGGATTAAATGGAAGAGATGGTGTGGGAATTATTTAAGAAAATATTTCTTACAAATCATTTCCATTGAACTCTTCAAAAAATAGATTGAAATATAATTTATATAGCTAAAGAAAAATGAAGGAGAAGTTGTAACATCTTATGATGAAAACTTAATAAGGTTTTAAATGTATTCCTTGGGTTTTTTATCAATAATGATAGAAATATATATATGTTCTTTATTTTTAAAAAAATACACCTTCAAAATGATCTAGAAATTTAAGAATTTGGGAGTTTTGAATATGTGGTTAAATGTTCTCTTAGAGTAGATATGGATTTCAAAGAATAGTCTGATGGTTGTGGAGATAATAATAGAAGAATGGGGTTTCAAGATTATGGGTCAAATGAAAAATGAGGAAATAGGATCCAACTACTCACATGTCAAAAATGTGGGAAGAAGCATCTTGTTAATTGCCTCAAAGGGATAGGGAAATTCTTTATGTGTGGGAGAGAAGGACAACATGTTAATGAATATTGAAGATACATGAATAAGCTAACCAACATGATAGAGGAAAGGAAGGAACATCATAATGCACCACCCATGGTTCAATGCTTCAACAATAGGGACCAAGGGTGTTATGAAAGCAAGTGAAATAAACCACATGTCCTTGAGGGCAACCGGTGTCATAAATCACCAAAGTCAAAGGAGCAAGGGAATGCTTATATAATCACTACTAATGAAGCAGAGTGTGAAAATGAATTCATAAAAGCTATGATTCCTACTCACTAAATAAAAGAAAAAGTATTATTTGATTCTGGTTCTACTTATTCATTTATATACTAAAATTTTTATATAACTACTGAATTGATGCACCGATACCTTTAATTGGAGATATCCATAAAAAACATAGTAGTGTAATCATTACAACCCCAGTGTTGGACTCTTCTCCTATAATCATATTTGGGATGATTCTTCTTGCAAATCTTATTATACTTCCCCTGTTGACAATTGGTGCTATATTGTACATGTATTGGCTTTCTTTATATAGAGAAGAAATCAACTATTGGAAAAAAATCTATTTTTATATTCTGAACCATCCCATGATCCTCTAAAAATTAAAGGAAGATCATGAATCTTCTTTGTAAAATCCATCAATAGCGTGGGTGTTGATACCCTGTAGATAAACATACCATGCCCAAATGGTTGAGTTAAAGGAAGGTATTAACCTGGAGGAAATTTCCATTTTTAGGAAATACATTGACGTATTTCAAAAAGAGTTACTTGGAGTCCCCTGATCGTGAGGTAGAGTTCTCAATAGATCTCATACCCAGAGCCACTCCTATATCCAAAGACCCATATAGGATGGCATTGAATGAAATGGAGTAGTTAAAGAAGTATCTACAAGGGTATTTGGAAAAATGGTTCATACGCCCTAGTACATCATCTAGGGGTGCACCAATGCTCTTTGTCAAGAAGAAAGATATATCAAAACAGGTCTATATAAATTACCAAGATATCAACAAGATCACCATAATTAAAAAATATCCTCAACCAGGAATTGATAATTTGTTCAATCAACTATGAGGAGTGAAATAATTGTCAAAGGCATATTTTTTTATGGATATCATAAAAAAAAGTTGAAGAAGGAATATATTCAAAATACTTCTTTCCTTACAAGGTATGTGCACTATGAGTTCATAGTAATTCCCTTCAGACTTACTAATTATCTTACAATATTTATGGATTTGATGAATATATTCTTTAGAGATCACCTCAACAAATTTATGTTAGTGTTTATCTATTATATTCTCATTTATTCAAAGATTAAGTAGGAACATGAAGAGAATCTAAATATTGTGTTGGTGATATTAAGGAAGGAGAAAAGGTATTCTAAGTTAAAAAAATGTGAATTTTGGATGCAAGAAGTCAAATTATTGGGGAATGTGATCACAAGTGATGGAATTTATGTGGACCCTTCAAAGACAAAGCCAATTGAAGAATAACCTAAACCCACTAGTGTCATAGAAATCAATAGTTTTATAGATTAGCTTGTTACTATTTACATTTTGTGATAAATTTATCATTATTTTTTATCCAACTAACTAATTTACCACAAAATGTGGTAAATTATTTATGAATGAATGATATGAGGAAATATTTAAGGAGATAAAGAAGAGGCTAATCATGGTTCTTGTACTATAATTTCCCAGTCAAGATAATCGTAACACTGAGAGGGGGAGAGAGTGAATCAATGATATTTTTTTTATTTCCTTAATTATGTAATATCCTTAAAATCCTATAAAATATTTCTTTCCCTATTGAAAACAATTAAAACACACATCTATAGAAACACATGAATTTGTAAATATTACTATTCAATTAGAATAACTACATACTTTCTATGATTTTGTAATGATCTAATACGACACAATCTATTAAGAAAATACTCCTTTTGTGTGGAATACAATGAGTAGGATATTCCATTTCACTCATGTTGCTCTATATAAACAATTCAATAGAAAATGTGATCCTTCTATAATAAATGATGAAATACAATGTTTTGTAACAACACATGATATGGTGATTCTTTATCAACATTCGTAAATGTATTATTATAAAAAAATTCTTCAATTTCTTACCTGGAAGTTGGTAAAAACTTTTCTAAATTTTGTTACAAAACTCAGTCTGATATCCTAATCTAATTCTCCCAGTCCGATTATCCCATTTTTATTTCACAGTATGAAAAATATATGACTTTTTCGTAATATTGTTGAGAAAATTATGAACCACTTCTTCCTCAATCCAAAAATCCCAATATGATTTTCCTTGTTCGACGATTCAGACCAATACGATGACCAGTTGAATACAACAAAACAAAATATGGAAACCTCTTCTTCTATCTAAAGCTATGTATTTTCTATTTTTCTATGTGAATAGTACATCTGTAAAATGTACGAAGTAATTTCCCTTTTATACTCACCCAAAAAATTGTTTGGGTGGGATTCCTAAAAAATTTCCCACTCAATCAAATTTTCTGAATCTACATGTTCCTTTGAAATCTGGGGTCATATTAACTTCATAATCTCTTCTCAACAGTTAATTAACATTCTCAAATCTTCTCACAACTTCAAATCTTATTTAGAATATCTTTATATATCATTCTAATTCTGATTTCCCATTTCAATTTGTTCTTACGATCTGCTTCATTATGATGAGTACAAATTTAAAACAATATATTATTCTTCATCTATTCTCTTGACCCACTTGAATTATAAACCAAGTAATTCGAACTATTAGAAATGGTTAACTAAATTATTGATATAGCTATTAATTTCTTCTTCATATTGGCCACTACATAATTTTCCTTTTCTTTTCATTCATCAGTTCCAAAAAATTATTCATCCGATGATTGTTATGGCATACCGAGTATGGACCTGTATCACCAGCTTCAACATTAACAAATTAGTACTCCTATGAATATGATACCAATAAATTTTTATAACAAACAATTATTCCCCTAATTAATATGATGACATACTGAATTCGATGGATCAACATTAGTAACTTATTTTTTTTGAACACGATTCTCAAAAACTTCTTTCTTCAAGGATTTAAATCTTCAAGATTTTGGTCTGACCGAAAACTAGAACCTTTATTATCACTATCCTACCCTGCCTTTAAACAAAAATGTATCCAGATATATCATTATGATGATCTTTAGACCAGAACAATTACAATACATAAACTTTCTTCTTTCATAAACTTTTAACAAATATCATGTCTTTTTTTATGACTTTTATTACTTTGAAGATCAACTTTAGCATCATATCACATACCAAGTAAAGTGTTGCAACTTCCCTATCATTTATAAACATATTTATTTCCTACTCATCTTGAATACAATTGGGATGATTACAATCAGACTGAATATGATTTGAATAATATTTTTCTCCCATTTATTTCATCAATATTTCATCACATGTTTTACATCTTACTTCTGATTTATGAGAACTCCAAGATTATAAAAGCAAAATCACATTTTAATCAAAGTTGGGTTGACTCAAATTATTCCCCATTATGATCAACTATTTCATTCCAAACATTGGTTGTGTTTCATGATCCTCTTTATCCAGAAAACATATTCCCAATGTGATGGAATTTCTTAACCATTGTGAGTTTTATTTTATTTCATATGATGGTCAGTCCAATTTTTATCAATTAAAAAGTGAGGTGATTTATTTTTTTCTTAAAATACATTGACAACAAATGAAAATACCTGAATATGATATTCAACTTTACCATCTTGTTCCTAACAATCTATCACTTTGGATTTTTTTGTCAACAAAGGTTCATAAATCACTGAACTTTTTATCCTCAAGCTATGTATTACTTATCAATAATTATAAGACTACATGTGCTAAATCATTTTAGGAAACAAGAATTATTGACATAAAATTCATGATGTCCAAAAGTAGTGATTATGAATATTTCCTCGTATTTTCTTCCTCAAACTTTAATACTCAATAGAATACACAAAAAATTGTTTCCAACAACCACTCCAACAAACAGTTAGAATAGTTCACACACTTACAATGACGAATTCACAATTTACCCACAACTCTCTCTATTTACATGATTCTATACTGATAGATTTATAAAACAATTCCACCCCTTGAAAACACATTCCAAAGATAAGATGAGACAGGGAACAAAAACATATACCTCAACCTTGATGAGAAAGATGTTAGAAGACCTTGTTCAAGTACAATTTAGAGAATTCTTCCTTGGGTAATGGTTTTGTGAAAATGTCAGCAGCTTGTTCCGATTTACGAACATACTCCAACATCAACTCATTATTCTACACATGATATTTGATGTAATAATTGTTGATATCAATATGTTTTGAATGATAATGTTTTAAAAGATTCTTGGAAAGGTTGATTTCACTTTGATTATCAACACCCAAGATAAAAGCAAACATCAGTTCAAAAAGATAGTATTCTAACTAATTATTCATCCATATAAGTTGGGTAGAAGATTGTGTAGTAGAAAAATATTTATATTCAGTTGTAATGAGAGTTACTGAATTCTGTTTCTTTATATTCTAAAAAATATAACTTTTTCCTAGAAATAAAACTCCACCTAATGTGGATCGTCTATCATCTATATTTACTTCCCAATCAGCATATGAATACCCAAAAAATTCAATACTTTCAAAGCTATCATACCTGATTTTGAAATTTTGTGGGCCTTTGATGTATTTGAGGATTCTTTTTCTAGAAAGTAAATTTGATTATCTAGGATCACTATAAAATCATTCACATAATGTAACATAATAAAAAATATTGGTTCCTAAGGTTGTAAAATATAAGAAATTCTAATCAACTTTGGAAACTCTTTCTGATCAACTTTCTTGTCTTCTCCATCTTTACTCAACTTGGTTCCCACTGATATTGAGGTGTAAGCTATTTTCAAAGTTTTTATACCGAAATTCTTAAGAGTTTCTTTAATATACATTTTTTGGAAAGAAAATTGTGTTTCTTATTTTAAAAAATTTGTAACCCAATAAAGTATTTTATTTCTCCCAACATGGAAATCTCAACAACATTTTTATTTATTTAGAAAAATTTTCACAAGATCTTTTATTATTCCTAGTAATGATAGTTTCATTAATATAAAAAATTATGATAAAGGAAAACTCTTGAATTTCATTGATGTAAATATTGTTATCAACTCCTCCTTTCTTAAAAATCATATTCCTTAAGAAAGTATCCAGTTTGGAATACTATTACCTCACAGATTTCTTTAGTGCATACAAGGATTTGTTAAATATGCACATATAACTTTCCTCTTTCCCAACAAAAAATCCACAAGGTTGTTCAATGTAAACTTCCTCATTAAGATCAACATTTATATTTTCAGACTTTACAACCATATGAAAAATTTTGTAACTCCATTGTATAGAAATAACCAGAAAAATTATGATTGTTTCTAACATTTCCACCAGAGAAAAAGTTTCATCAAAATCAACACCTTCAATTTTAGAGTAACCTTTACATACTAATCTTTGCTTTTTTGTTATCACTTCACCTTATTCATTCATTTTGTTCTGGGAAACCCACTTTGTACCAATAATAATTTAGTTATCTGGATTAGAAACGATTTCTTATGAATCATTCTTCTCTATCTGGTCCAACTCTTCATTCATGGAATGAACCCAATCTAGATACTCAAAATGTTATTTCACATCATTCGGCCTATTTTTTGAATACAAAGAAGTACGTGTAATAGAATTTGTTGTTCTTATTGTTCAAACCTTTTTATGTTGATCACTAATAATGTTCTTGAGTTCCCACTAGCTTCCTCATCTTGGGATGGGATTTTAGAGATTATTTTTCATCACTTTAAATAGCTGAGTCTAATTCTTGTTTTTTAGTATGATTACAATTGGTTGTATCCTTGTCAGAAATGTTGACAAAACATTATTAATCCTACTCAACTTCATTATCATTTTTATTATATTTTTCCTTAATATATTTTTAAATAACTGTCAAATTATTAGAATAAAAAAATCATTCTATTTCTTTGTGGAAACATATATATCCTCTTCCTTCTTTAGCATAACCAAGAAAAATTCAATATTCACCTTTCGGCTCAATGATTCCAAGATTTCCATCTTTCTTCTTTATAATGCATGGACTCCTGAAAATCAGAAGTGTTTCAAACATGTAGATTTTATATGAAATTTTTTTTATAGAGTCATATACAAACATGGCCTATAGAAACATCAGTTTTAAATATAATCAATAGTACTCATGGGTTGACTCTAATAAGAATGTGAAATACCTTGTTCATTAACATTGTTCTCCCCATTTCCACCAAACTTCTATTCATCCATTCATCAATCCCATTTTGTTGAGGTGTTTATAGGGACCTATACTCATGAAAAATTCAATTATTCTCAGGATATGTTTCAAATTCATCATTCTTATGCTCATCCCCATTATTAGTTTTCAAATGTTTCACTGAATACTTACTTTTCTTATTTTATTTTCTCCAAAACCCTTTAAATATTCTCAGAGAATATGATTTATGTTTCATATTCATAACACAAGTAATGTGATTAAATTCATCAATGAAAATGATGAAGTAATTATCATCATTTTTTCATTGTTTTATTGTTGGTCCATAGATGTCGGAATGAATAAGTTCTGAGGGTTGTTTTGAAAAAATCTCAACTTTCTTATACACAGACATTTTAATTTTTCCCTTAGGAAAAATAGTGCAAAAAAATCTCTTATTCATTGAAAATAAAGAATATCTTGAACACAATATCGCTTAAATAACTTCCTCTTTTTTATTCGACACATGTTTCTCATCCTATTATGCCACAATTAATTATCTTCTACCATACCCAAGTAAAAAGAGTTTTGTACCTCACCAACATGAAATAATATTCCCTTCGTATGTTGGCCTCTTGTAACTATCTTTTTATAATTATCAATTTTCACAAATAAATACATATTTCCCAAAGGTAACTTTATTACATTCATCAAAAAATTGTAAAACACTCAACAATTTTAGTTTCAACTCATCAATAAATAAGTATTTCTTAGATTTAATCTTTTCTTTCCCAATGATAGTTGATCCAATACCTTTGATTATAATTGTTTCATCATTGTTGAATGTCATAGTAACTTCTTTAAAGTCTTTTAAATTATTCAAAAAATTTAAATCTCTTTTCATGTGTGAGGAACACCCACAATCAAGAATACTAGGCCATTCACCTTTAAATGATTTTAGGGTAGTTTTAACAACAAGTGATTTTTCTTTCTTCACCTCTATCTTATGAGAAATGTTCAGAAATTTATTTTTCCTATAACAAAAAAATAAAACCCTTAGAAAGATTACATGGTTGTTCACATCTTTTAAAAATATATTCTTGGGATTGGAACCTATGTTTAATTATTAAACCATCACTATCAAGTTTCTTTAGAACTTCTTTTTCATACTTATTCTTTTTAGACGATTGACTCCCCATAAACTAATGACTTTCATAACCTATGGAATAGTAGTAATGGTGTTGGTTGAACCATCACATTTTTGTTTTATTTATGATTCCATCACAATACTAGTAGGAATCATAGAAAGAATATTTCCTCTATAGCTTCCATACTGACTAGTGTTATGAATATGTTTCTCAGAAACCTTCTTATCTGAATTTTGTTGACCACCAACCTTTCTATTATCAATCAGAATCATATTTTTTAGCATATTTCTCATTTTATCATTGTCTTAACTAGAAATAATAGAACCATTTACATAATAATAATTTTTAGAAACATATTTAGACTCTTGTTTTTCAAAAAATTATGAATTATCAACATTGTTAATCTTAGCCACATACATAATTTTCTAACTTTATTATTTCCAGAAATAATTCTATCTTTCCGATAAACTTTTGATGGTTACTTTTTTTATCCTTATTAGGTTTTTTCCTTATGAAAACATTAACCAACTTCATATATAGAATTTTTTGAAAATATAATTTTATTTTCATATTTACAATGTTTTTTCTAGAAAAGTTATAACTATTATTTTTATTCCTTTAACATCAATTCTAGATGTACATTACGATTATTTTCTTCCTTATGATAGTTTTTCAAATCACTCATATCTAGTTGCATCTTTTTGTTCTTATCTAAAAAAATTTAACAAATTTTTTATGAGGAACATTCATCTTCCATCTTATTGTTTTGTTTTTTAAGACATCTAATATTTCTCAAGTATATTTCAAAACATTTTTTAAATGAAATTTGAGTTGAGTTTCTTCTTAATCAGAACTGTTGATTCTGAATTCTTTATCATTAATTGTTACACTAAAAGTATTCTCACTAACATGATCAGTAGAATTTTTGGATTTTGGTTTACTACCTTCTTATTCTTTATCTTTAGATATGAAAATACACCTTTTATGTTTTGAGAATTTTTTACCCTTTCCTATGGAATAAAATTTTATTTTCCACCCTATTTCTTCTATGACCTTCTTGGAATTATTTCTTCTTCATCACCATCTTTCTCTTTGCTTATTTGTGGAATTCATTTTGTAATGTTTCCAATGAATCCATATTCAAAACATTTCAAGGGAAAATTCCCTTTATATTTACCTATACCTCTTCTCACATTTTTAGAAAAAAAGGATAAAATATCATCAAGATTTTTACATACCTCATTTTCAGAATCAAAATAACCACCTTATTCTTAAATAATAATATTCTATGAATTCTCTTTCTTCACAGCCTTTAATGACATTTCTCTATAAAACTTCATTTTTATTTTCATATCTTTATACCTTATTATTTTATTAGTGATGAGAGTTCTATGAAATTCATCTATAGATAATTTTTTATGATATGTATCTTCTAATTAATAAACTTTAGCATCAAATTTGTTTGGAATAATTCTTAATATCATTTCAATAACTATAGGATCCTCAAACTTTTAACTAAGACATCTGATAGTGTTGATTATGTTATTTAACCTGGTGAATAAGTCCCTAATAGATCCATACCCACCCATTTTCAAGTCTTCAAACTTCAGCCTCTAGATTTGTAACTTTTCTTCTTCACTTTTATATTGCCTTCATATATGTTTTTCAGCTTATACCATATACATTTAGATATGGCAACACCCTTCACCCTTAAAAATTCACTTTTAGAAAGTGATGATAGTAAATAATTTGTGTCCCTTACATCACTCTCAAGATTATTCTTATCAACAGATTAAGATGAACTTTATCATCAATATGAGGAAATACCTCCTTTACATCTTCAAGAAAATCATATCTAATAGACATAAGATGGAGAAACATTATATCATTATAGATATGATAATTCTTACAATCTAAAACCAGGATTCCTTTATTATTGACACAATTTAAATTATCCATCAACTTCTCTTCAAAACATCAAAAAAGAATAAACGAAGGGAACCTATCTCTGATACTAATTATAATAGCCCAGTCATGATAATTGTATCACTGAGAGGGTGAGGGGAGAATTGGTGATATATTTTTCATTTATATTTCCATTCATATTAAAAATCATTTTCCTCCTGTTAAATATTTATTTTCCTATTAAAAATAATTAAATCCCACATCTATAAGAACACAATATTTTACAAGGTTTATTATTCAACAATAATATCTACATACTTGGTATTGTTTGAAAATGATCTAATACCACACAATCCGCTAGAATACAATCATTTTGTGTGGAATACATTGAGTAGGATATGCCCATTCACTTGTGTGTCACTATGTAAACAATTCAATAGTGCATATTATCCTTCAAGAACAAATGATGTTATAAAAATTTTTGTAACAAAACAATTTATGATTCTTCTTCATTAAGTTTCACAAATGAGTTATTTTTTATGAAAAATATTTACATTCTTACCTGAAAGTTGATAAGAACATTTATGGACTTTTTTATAAAACTCAGTCTAATTCTCCTTGTCTAATTGATCCATAAGAAAAATATATGACTTTGTTCGAATATATTTGAGAAAATTATAAATCATTTTTTCTTCAATCTAGAAATCCCAATACAATTTTTCTGTTCTGATGATTCATCCCAATACGATGACCAGTTGAATACAATATTGTCTCTCCTCATATGCTTCTTCTATTCGAAATACTTATTCAACAAAATTCAATCAGGAAACCTCTTATTCTCTCTAAAGCTCTCCCTTGTATCTTAATAACCATGAATAGTACATCTATCATACATTTTTCAAATCTATATGTTCCTTTAAATTTCAGGTGCATCTTTCCTTTATAAACTCTTCTCAACACTTCTCGAACCATCATGAATCGTCAAATATCTTTATCTATACTTTATAATTTCTTTAAAATCATTATTCTAATACTAATTTCCCATTCTGATTTTTCATTATGATTCGACTCATTACGATGAAGACAAATGTAAAATAATATATTCTTCTATCTCTTCTCTTGACCCACTTGAATGATAAACAAAATAGTTAAACCTATTTTAAATGGTTGACTACATTATTGATAAATCTCTAAATTTATTATTCATATTGGCCACCACATACTTTTAATTTTCTTTAAATTCATTAGTTTCAAACAATTCTTCCTCTGATGATTATGATGACATACCGAGTCTGATGGACTGGTATCAGCAGCTTCATCTTCAAAAAATTATTTCTCTTCTAAATATGATACCGGTCAATTTTTATCACAAAAAATTCAACCTTTGATGAATATGATGACATAATAAATCCAATGGATAAACATTAAGATCTTATTTCTTTTTTAAATATGATGCTTTCTAACTTCTTTCTTTGAGTATTTACATCTTTTTGGCATTTAGTTCAACTAAAAACTAGAACCATCATTACGATCATCCTTCTTGGTCATTAAACAATTATTCATCCAGAAATATCATTATGATGATCTTGAGACTGGAATGATTCAAATTAATCAAGTTTATTCTTTTGTAAACTTTCATCATGTACCCTTAATTCCTTCATGACTTTGATTATGTTGAATATCAGCTTCATCATCATATAACCTACCAAGTAAAGTGTTTCTACTTACCTATATTTTATCAACATCTTTCTTTCCTTCTAAACCTGAATATGATTTGTATGATTATGATCTAAATGAATATGATTGGTATACTTTTTTTTATTCTCATTATTTAATCAATCATTCATCACTAGTTTTATTACTTACAAATGATTTATGAGAACTCCAAGATCAGGAAAGCATCATTACTTTTTCATCGAAGTCCGGAAGTCTCTGATTTTTCCCCATTATTATTAAACCGTTCATTCCAGAATTTGGCTGATTATAATGACCATATTCATCCTGAAAACAAATTCCCAATACAATGGACTTTCTTAACCATTGTGAGTATTATTTTCTTGAATACGATGGTAAGTCTGATTTTCACCAAATAAAAAGTGAGGTGATTTATTTTCTTCTTAAACATCCTTGAAAACAAAAAATTATACCTAAATATTATAGTCATCCTTATCATCTTGGTCTTAATATGTACTCAAACTACCAATAAGTGGACAAGGTTTTGTGACATATAGTGAAGATTCAAAGAAGTTCATGGGTTTTGTACTCATGTAGAATGATAAAGTGATATCCTAATCCTCATTATAGTTAAAGATCAATGAGAAAAACTACCTGGCGCATGATCTAGAGTTAGAAGATATGATCTTTGCTCTAAATATTTGGTCGCACTATCTTTATGGTGAGAATTTTGACATATATATTGATCATAAGAGTCTAAAGTATCTATTCACATAGAAGTTTATCAATATGCATCAAAGAAAATGGTTTGATCTAATCATGGAGTATGATTTCTCTATTCACTACAATCCGAGAAAAGAGAATAAGGTAGATGATGCACTTAACAGAGAAAAACATGCTACTATATCCATGTTGCAAATTGAGAAAGACCTTATCATCATGTATATGAAAAGGATATATCTTGAAATCATAATGATATGGAATACATCCTACATCTCCCAAATGATTTCCCAACCATCTATCTTAGAGAAGATCAAGAAGACATAATGGGATGATCCAGAGATAAAAAAATTGAAATCAATAAAGGAAGGGGAGCTACATGAGTTCCAAATTGATGATGATGGTGTAATTTAGTTTTTAATGAGGCTTTGTGTTCATTCATCGCATGAGATAAAGATCAGGCTATTGTATAATGCACATATCCTATCTTTCTACACCACCCCAGAAGTACCAATATGTACCATGATATTTGAGAACACTTTTGATGGGACAACATGAAGAATGAGATTACAGAGTATATATAATGGTGTTTGGTATGCCATCAAATTAAAGTAGTGTGAAAAAATTCCAAAGGGCTGACGAAACCATTTCATATAACCATGTGGAAATTGGTGAATATCACCATGGAATTTACCACCAGTATCCCAAAAACATCCATAGAAAAAATAAAAAATGGGTTGTGTTGGATCGACTCACCAAGAGTGACCACTTTATAACTATTTGGGCTGATTTTTCACTTGAAATAATTTCCAAGATATATGTGAAATAAATGGGGAGGTTTCATGGGGTTCCACATTCGATCATATTTGATTTTTATCCAAGGTTCACCTCTAATTTCTATAGAAGCATTCAATATGATTTTAGTACAAAATTAAATTTTAGCATGATCTATCATCCCCAAACTAATAGAAAATATAAAAGGACTATTCAAACATTTGAGGACATGCTAATTCCATGCTTGATGGAATATAAAGGATGATGTGATCATCATATCCCATTGGTTGATTTATCATATAAAAATAACTTCCACTCGAGTATTTAAATGGATCTATATGAATCTTTGGATGGAAAGCAAGGTAGAACCCAAACGTTTTTGGGATGAAGTTTTCGAATGAATGATACATGGACCAAATCTTGTGAAATTGATTACAAAGAAGTTTCAATCCATACAAAAACATATAAAAGCTACCTAGAGTTGGTAAAAGATCTATACTAACTACTACCAAAGAGACTTTAATTTTGATGTTAGATAAAATGTTTTTCTTTGAATATCCTCATGGAAGAGATTCATACACTTTGTAATGAAATGGAAGTTTTAGCCCGAGGAATGTTGACCCCTTTGAGATCCCTGATCGCATAAGATTAGTGACATATCAACTTTCATTTCCACAGATAATGGATCAAGTTCATGATAGGTCCAAAACCATTTTTATGGACATAATTAGGCCATTAACCTTCCATTATTGAGTTTGGTTGGTTTTTTATGACTTTGTGTTAGGTAAAAATGTTGGTAAACCTAACTTGTTTTCAAACTACCAAGTGATTCCTTTTCCTCCCTTATAAAAAGTCACAACCAATCCTCATTCCTGACACCTCTCAAACAAATTAGTTTCAACCAATATTTTCCTGTATAGATTCCCAAAATCCCTCCCCTACCCCTCGAATCTTCCCTTTGGCTAGAAATCCTTACAAGGAATCCTTTTGGTATAAACCAAAAGTAGTTTCCCAATTAAGAGGTAACATATTCTTACAATATTTTTAGTTTTATTTCCATTATGCAACCCCTCATATCTTCTTATTTGATTCATGTACATAAAAACTATCCTCAATTTAATATTATTTTATATTCTAAGGGTTTGACCTACACTTACACATACATACATTTAATGGGTAATGGACATATTGTGTCTGTGTATAGTGAAATATGGCCTCACAAAACGATGATTGTTCATTTTACTTTAACAACTTTCATAGTTGGCCATTATGATGGAAAATATATTTTTATTTGATATAAATGATATTTATTAATTCTTTATTCTAATTTAATCCTCTTATAATACACACCTTTAATAATTCCCATTCTTCATTAATACGATAACATCGTTTGAGGATGTGTGGACTACCTCCCCCTCAAAGTGATGTCATTCATTCACACTATCCATGGAATATATAAAGAATGAATATAATTAAAAATATGTGAAATAAAAAACATTTATATAATATAAATAAAATAATTACCATTTTGGAAATATACTATATATATATATATAAATCAATTTCGTTATTACCCTTTCACACACATAAAAAGTGATAACGTCGTTCATAGATGTGTGGACTGCTACATCCTCGACATGATGTGATTCGTTTTACACCATAATAATTATATACATATATATATATATATGATTAAGTACTATAGTATTTATGTTATATTGGTCATTCTGAAAATATTTGGTGTTACTTACCTTCTTTCCATAACGATCGTTGAAAAATAATAATGTCACTCTTGCATACGTACGACATACTGTCATAATGATTGTAATGTTGGTTCATTTTTCATAACCATATTTAATAATTTATTTTAAAGGTGTAATCAATGAGCGAATATGATAATTATTTAATGATTATTATTTGTATATGTCATATAATGACCCCTTTGACAATAGTTGACCTACCAATGTTATTTTTGACACATAATCCGAATTGGGTGTAAACAGCCGATGTAAACAGAATTGTTTCAGTAGTTGTATAAAACATAGTATAGAGTGAAATAAAAGTAATGTTAAACATGAAAAATTTTCTCAAGAAATTTGAAAATTTATATAAGTTTATTATACAGGAAGTCAAATGACGTTCACCCAAAATGAAACTCTAGGTAAGGTATTTACATCTCACTTTTTACATTTATGAGATAAATGTCATGTTGAACATTTAACTATTTTGTGTGGTGTATATACTACCCATTTTTATATATTATATCATTAATTATTTTGTTTTTATGGTATTTAAAATATTTATTCAATATTATTCCTTCATCGGGCTTATTATTTAAATTGTTTTAGAGTGGTATGGGACACTTTGCGATATTTAAAGATTATTTTCCTTATGACTAGTACTAATGATATTTCAATGAAATTTCCTTTCTTGGAAATTATATATCCATTTTTTAATAAAACCTTTCATTATTATCTGGTTATTCATGACTATTTTCAAGTATTAGTACTATTTTTTCCACTCATTGGTAGTCAAAATGTTTTTGAATTTTTTGTTAAGAAAACTAAACTTTATTTCTCTCTTTTGTCAGAGAACCTGTTTTCTTCAAAAACCAATGTTTTTAAAAAAAATTAAAATATTTTTAAATTGATTTGGTAAATAAATTTTTACCCTTCTTTCTTTTACCATTGTTTTCAAAGGAATATTATAATGATATTATGAACAATTAATTTTTTTAACCTTTAACAATGAAAAAAGAATGTTATTTTACCCCATATGACGAGTACATATTTACCCACATTCATTTATTTGAAGCTCCCTTTTCATGTATAAATGGTTAATTTGTAAAGAAAAGGTTTTTAAAAGTGATTTTCAATGAAAAAAATTTCCAAAAGGGTTTTCATAATAAAAGGATATTTTCTTCAAGGATTTTTTTAAATTTAATTTTATAGTATTTCTATTCATCATCAATACTAACAATTTATTTATACCCCACATGAGATTTATTTATTGATACCATCCTTATTCTTCCTCTAGTTTGCTTATTATTGATTTATCCAAGGATAATATTCTCATTCACTTTTTTGAATCATTTTTTATTCCCCTTGAAATATTCAATCTTCTATGAACATTGAACATTGAATTTACCCCTAATTATCAATTTCATTCATCATGTATATTAATATTAACTAAACCCTATACCATTTTACATACAGTGTCTACTTGGATAGTTATTTTATTATTTGGGAAAATATTGATAATTTCATATCATTTATTAAATACAGATATTTGATAAGGAATATTATTTATTTTGATTATTCGATATGAGGAATGATTTGGACAGGAAATGATGTGAGGAGCACTAAATTTATATAGGTCCTTAATGAATCGATAGTTCCTCATGAGAAAAATTAGTTTAAGAAATTATAAATGTATAAACGGTCTTGTGAAATGTATTGATAGTATAGGTTTTCATGTGCCTCAAACATGATGTCTATTAAGAAAACATTTTTCTTGTTTAGTTTTTGTTATTATTCATCCATGATATTTTACATCAATATATATTTGGATACATTTCATTTTCAGTTATTTAGATAGAACGTGTTTAACTTTCTTACCTTGCCATATTGTTTTTCGTTATCTAGTTATTTAAATTTCATGTGTTTTTAGTTATTAACATTCCATAATATTTATGAACATGTTTCTTAGTTTATTGATTATATAGTGAACTTCCTTCTCTGTTTATTAATTATAAAGAATGTGAGTTTAGTTATTCACCACATCATAATTATTATTCTCATTGATTCATTATTACTTTTTCAATATTTATCCCTTTTTGAGAATTTAGGCTCACCCTTTTTTTGTTTATTTTCCTAGGAATCCAAGAAGCGTACATTGAAATATATACAGGGATTTACTAGATGTATTAGATTTGTACTTGAAGTTATTTATTTAGAAAGAATAAATAATTATGTTTTAATTAGTGTATTATTTTCTCATGTATGTATCTCGTTTACCAATAATACTAAACTCTCGATCCATCGAGATTTAATTCCTTGAAATATTTCCAATGTAATAGTAGTAGACACCGACTCTGGGCCTTCTAGGGTCACGTTACTACTTTTGGTATCAAAGGAAGTTTAGTATCATCCTTGGAAACTAAATTTAAGAAAACATAGGTTTGAGAACATAGACCTAAGATATAATTTAAGGACAAGTATATAATAAAATCGTAGAATTTTGGTAAGGTAGATATTATGCGGTTATTTATAGAAATATATCCATGTATGGATACAAAAAGTGTATGTAGTTTAGATACATATGTAGATTGGATTTATAACTGTGAAAAGGTATTTTGAGCCTAATTTGGGGTAACCTGGTATACAACAATTGAGCCTAACTTAGGAAAATGTCTTAAAAATAAAATTCTTTCCTAATATTCTAATTTCTGTTGAATATGTGGTCTTCTAAATCATTAACGATTTATGGCTTTGAGGTCCTCAACTTTCCATTGATCATTCTCTTCTTTTTGATTGATGACCCCATTCACTCCATATAAATATTTACATTTTTCCTGCAAGTACGTATCTATACTTTACAATGAGGTTTTCTTACTTAGAGACCTAGTTACATGGTTGTACGTGTGACCTATGTACTTTCTATTCTCTATTTTATAGAGGATGACATATAAACCCTTCTCATTATGTGGGATTTCAAACAAAGGAAGTATCAAACAATCTATCACCATGATCAAGGTTAAAATACGAGGATGTAATTTAAATAAGGTTGGGAGAATGTGATGAACTGAAAATCTAATGTAAGAACAATTTATTCGATACAGTGTATGACATGTGACATTGAACACGTAAGGTAATATAATATCTAGATACGTTATAAAATATTTACTATTTAAAATAAATTCTATGTATTTCAATACATGCCACACCGAGTTAGATTGTGTTGCATGAATGAGAGGCCTTCCTTGATAGATTATTTTACATGAAAGAGTGGCCTTCCTTGATAGCTTGTGTTACAAGCAAAAATAACCTTCCTTGATAGCTTCCATTACACGCAAGATCGATTTTCACCCAATAATAATGTATTATTAAAATATTATTATTTAATATAATATGATATAACCTAACTGTTATGTTAGTAGTTATAAATAGTATTAAAAAACTTAGAAAAATTTATGGTTTATAAAAATATAAAATGAATTCATTGGATACCAACTAATGATAAATGAAAATAGAAACCAATTGGATATAAAAAAGAAATATTATTATTTATATACATTCAAAGGAGTTTTGCCTTAATAAACATAGTTAATAAAAATTAATGAATGATTTTAATGAAATATATATGTTATATATTGATTAATATATTTTTTATATTAATCCATTTTGTTTGATGTGCATAATATAAAAATAAACCATATTTTACATATAAAACCTATATTTTTATAAAAGCAATTTTACCACCTTTTAATAAAGAACCCATTTTAAATTATAATTTTGACACGTTAATTGATTTAATTTGTAAAGATAAACATAATATTGGAAATATAAATATAAAAATAAATTTAGGGTGAATTTTTGATATTTTTCTGAAACCTTTCATATTTAATGAATAGTTAAAAATACTAAATTTTAGTTCAAAACTTCTTTTTTATCTAATTTATTTATAAGGTTGAATTATATTTTTAGTTTATTTTAATGTTTAATTAGATAATAATTTTACAAATTAATACAATTTATTTCATTCGAATAAATTTTAATTTTAAATTGATTATAAAAAGTAGAAAACATTCATACCTTTTTACCTTAAAAACATGCATTGTCATCCCATCTTTGGGATTAAATTTAAATTAATTTCTACTACTTCTGTGATTTGAATTTGAAAAAATGGATTCCATATTTGGAATAAAAATAATTTCTAATTCATAAGAAGAAATAATTTTTAAAAAAAAAATTAGTGAAAGTAATTAAAATTAATTACAATTATTAAGGTAAAATTAAGCTTAAAAAAGGGCTAAATCTTTATCTTAAGGGGCCAAATGACCTAGAAACTTCACCAAAACCCATTTGATGGACATAATTAATAAATTAACCTTCAATTATTGAGTTTTGTAGGATTTTATGACATTTTTTTGGTTAATACATGGGTACACCTAACTTGGTTTCAAATGACCATTTGAGTCATTTTCCTCCCTTATAAAATGTCGCCACCTCTCCCTATTCCTGACACATCTCAAACCACTAATATTTGAAAAATATCATCCCATATAGCTTCCCAACATCCCTACACTATAAAATTAAGCCTCCATTTTAGTATAAATCCTTCTAAGGAATCCTTTTTCTAGAAACCAAAAGTAGTTACCCGATTAAGAGGTAATGTCTTCTCTCAAGAAATCTAGTTTTATTTCTATTCTCCAACCCCTAATATATTCTTATTATATTTTTATATAACTATAAAATTATCCTTAATATACTAGTATTTTTTATGCTAATGGTTATACTTACACTTAAACACACCTCCATCTACTGGGTAACAAACATATTATTTCCGTGTACAACAAACTACTGCCTCACGAAATAATGATTGTTCATTTTCCTTTACCGACTTTCATGGTTGGAAATTATGATGGAAACTCTATTTATATATGATATATATGATATTAATTATTTCTTTATACTTATTTAAATTATTTATAACACATACCTTTAATACTTTCCATTTTTTAATACGATAACTTTGTTTGAGGAAGTGTGGATTACTGCCCCCTCAAAGCGATGTGATTTGTTCACACGATCCATGGAATGTATAAATGATTATTATAATTAAAAATACGTGACATAAAAAAACTTTATATGATATTAATTAAATAATTACCTATCTGTATATATACTATATATATATATATATCATTTTCTTTATTACACATTCACATACTTAAAAAGTGATAACATTATTCATGGAAATGTGCACTACCGTCTCACAAACACGATGTGATTCATTTTACATCACAATAATTCTATATAAAAGTATATATGATTTAATAATATGTTATTTATGATATAATTATAATTTTGTAAAGATATGGTGTTACTTACCTTCACTCCATACAAATCCTTGAAAAATAAGAGCATTACTCATGCGTACGTACAAACTACCATCTCCATGATTGTAATGTTGGTTTGTTTTTCATAACCATATTTAATGATTTATTTAAAATGAAGAATTAATGAAAAAAATATGACAATTATTTTGTGATTATTATTTTTGAGATGTTATATAATGACCACTTTAACCATTGTTGACCTACCAATGTGGTTTTTGAAACATAATCCAAATTTGTTCTAAACACCCAACGTAAACATAATTTTTCAAGTAGTTATATAAAACAAAGTCAAAAGTGAAATAAAATTAATTATAAAATTGAAAAAATTTCTCAATAAATTATAAAATAAAAATAATTTTATTATACAAGAATTGAAAGGATGTTCACCCAAAAGGAAACTCAATGTAATGGATTCTCATCTCACATTTCACATCTGTGAGATAAATGTCATATTCAAAATTTGATTATTCTGTGTGGTGTATATACTACCCATTTTAATATATAATATCATGAATTATTTTATCGTCATTGTATTTGAAAATTCCATTCAATATTAGTTCTTTATGAGGCTTATGATTTAAAAAACATCAAAGTTGTATGGGACACCTTGGGATATTTAAAGATTATTTTCCTCAAGAATAGTACTATTAATATTGCAATGGAACATCCATTAGAGGAAATTGTATGACAATTTTTCAACAAACCCTATCATTATTATGTAGTTATTCATGACAATTTTATAGTATTATTACCATTTTTACACACTTTGGAACTAAAAATGTTTATAATTTTTTTTAATAAAACCAAACATTATTTATCTCTTTAGTTGGAGAACCTGTTTTGATTTGAAAATCATTTTTTAATAAAAAAAATTCAAAAATATTTTTAAAATGATTTGGTAAATATATTTTTATCCTTTTTTTATTTTACCATTGTTTTCAATGGAATATTATTTTCTCTTTTCAAACAATGTAATTTTCTATCCTTTAATCGTGCAAATAGAAAGTTCTTTTACCTCGCACGTCATGTACGGATTTACCTATCATTTTTCTTTGAATCTTCAATTTCTTGTCTAAAAGTTTACTTTATAAAAAAAAATTCATCAGATATTTTCAAAGAAATTTTTTTCCAAAAGGTATTCGTAATCATAAGATATTTTCCACAATTTTGTTTAATGATCGTTTTATATTATTTCTATTTATCAGCATCAACAGAAACTACTACAAAACTATGTTTATCCAATATTAGGGCTTTAACAGCGCTTTTTAAAAATGATGTTAGAGACCCCCTTTGTCATTGATAAAAAACATTATTAAAGGAGGTCATTAATAATGATTAAAAAACATAGTTAAAGGGGGACCTTTATCAGCTCTTTTAAAAAAGCACTGATAAATGGGATCTTTTAACATCACTTGTAAAAAAACTCTTTTAAAGGGGGCTCCTTATCAGCACTTTTTTAGAAGCAATGATAACAAATACACTTTATCAACACCTTTTTAGTATCATTGATAAAGGTATACATAAAAAAAATTCATTAAGAATATTATATTCTTATATAAATATATTTATATTCATATAAATATAATATATATTTTTTAAAATATGTTTTAGATAAGGTAAATAGAATTTTACACTTAATATAAAAGATATTTTGTGAAAATGGATTATAAAATAAATAAATAAATATTTTTAATTAATAATGTTCTTATTATTTTTGATTAATAATCATTTAATATCAATTTGAAGATAGGAAATAAAAAAAATAATAAAATATCTAACATAACTTTTAAACGTAACTCAAACTTCAAACAGTGATAACATTTCATATGGGTGCCCATTTATACTCTACCACATATCAAATCAGATTTTATGATGAGATATACACCGTTAGTGACAATGTTAAACATCTATCACAATTTTAAAGGCCAAAAATTCTCATAAGATCTCAAAAATAGAGTTTTTAGTCAAGGTACCTTGATTTTTGGACATTCGATGGATTTTCAACCTATTATAAGGGGGGATTATTGTCTTTTTTGGTGGCGAATAATATTATTCCTAGGTATTACATTTATATTGATATTATGGTTTTGAAATTTTATCATTTTTCATAATTTAATGTTATTTATAATTAAATATACGCATGTTTCTTAGGTTTACTTATAAAAAATCATTCATATGAATACATATATCAATATATTTACGTAAAAATGTATATTCTAAAATATGTAAATAAATACATATGCTAAAGATGTATTTAAAATAATATATATCCATTTTTACATTATATATACATATGAATATGTGTGTATTAATAAAGAGATATATATTTATATTATATTCAATTATATATAAATGAATAAAATATATAATATATTTAAATAAATATAAGTATATATATATCACACACACACACACATATATATTTCACAAATGTATTTTAAACTAATTATATAAAAATATGTATATATATATATATATAAACACAAATATCATTAAATAGAAATGAAAACAACATAGTGTAGTGGTAAAGGTGTTCCATCTTTGAAGGAGAGGTGTAGGGTTGGAATCCAAGAAGATGCAAATAAGGATAGAAATTATCAATGTGATGATAAAAGGTGGCAGGGTGAATAGCACTGATAGGGTGGGTGGTGCGCTATTAAAGGGTTCCCAGAAGCACTGATAAAGGGGGTCAAGCTCATAGCTGTCCAAAAAAATATAATTTTACCCCCTTTAATATTGTTTCCATTATAATCACTAAAAAAGTGTTATTAAAGGCCCCCTTTAACATCACTAAAAATGTTTTGTTAGAGCATACGTTTAACATTATTTTTTTATCATTGTTAATGGGGGACTTTAACAGTGATTTTTTAGCACTGATAATGGTTTGAACTATTAACCACGCTCATATTGTCAGTGTATTATTAGAATTGATAAACCAGATACCGTTTTACATATGATGTATACATTGACAGTTATTTTATTATTTCAGAAAAAATTGATAATTTCGTCTTCTTTATTCAATACAGATAGTTGTTAAGGCGTATTATTTATTTTGATTATTTAATTTGAGAAATAATTTTGAAAATAAATTATAGGAGGATACTAAACATTATATAGATCCTAAATGCATCTATAGGCTCTCATGAGACAACTTATTTGTTCAAATAATAATATTTTAAACCATCATGTGAAAGGTCTTAATGTTATAGGTTTTCATGTGCCTTAGACATGACGTCCATTAGGAAATCATTTACCTAATATAGTTTCATTTATTATTCATCCATGAGATTTTGTGTCAACATATCTATGGATAAATTTCATTTTTAATTATTTAGATAGTATGTGTTTTAGTTTATTAACTTTCCATATTTCTTTTTTCTTATCTAGTTATTTTAATGTCATGTGTTTTCATTTTTTACATTTTCATGTTGTTTATGCACCTCTTTCCCAGTTTATAGATTATATGGCATGTGAATTCAGTTATTCACCATTTAGTAATTATTATTCTCATTGATTCATTATTTCATCCACTATATTTTTACCTTAATAATCATTTTATCTCACACTTATAATATTTATTTACGTAGGAATCCAAGAAACATACTATGAAAGATAGGTAGGGATTTACTAACTAGATTAGATTTATCTTTAAAGCTATTTATTTTGAAAGAAGAATAAAAATATATAGTAATTATTTTATTATTTTCTCATGTATATATATATTTTATCAAGACTTCTAAACTGTTAGTCCTCTGGGATTTAATTCCTTGTAATCATGTCAATGCAATAGTAGTAGACACCAGCATTGGGCCTTCTGTGCTTGGGTCTCTATAGATCTACTCTTAGAGACGCTGGGGTTAGTCTTTTGAGAAGACCAGAACCAATAATATGTGTATATAGAAGTTAAGAAGATAAATGGGCAGGGTTTGGTGGATCTAGAAGGTTCAAATTGGTGTAAGGAAGTTAGGGAGAAAGTTCCCTTTTATAATTTAGGTGGGGAATTTTAGTAAACTCCCAAAATATTACATTAATATATATTATTTCTTAATTAAAAATGTCTTAAAAGTGAGTTATTTAAAACTTATGATGAGTATGGGTCTAAATCCCCTCAAAAAATAATTTTTAAACATGTTTAGGTCACAATGTTAACCTTATCATTTTTCTTTATCCCTTAGTTAAACCCTTTAACTCTTACCATGACAACTTTTTTTTTACTCTTTAGGGACAATATAGTTACTATAAAACGATAAATGAATCCCAAACGGATCATTGATGAAATATTTAACCTTATTGTAGTTATTTGTATGAATTTATATATTTGTGAATTTTATATCATTTAATAAAATATTATTTATTTTAAATTATCATTTTTTCATTTTTGATACTATTCAATATTTGACTTTTTAAAAAATATCCTAAATTCATGATAACTTCGAACCAAAACATATAATATTTCACTAACATTTATAAATTATTTATAAAATTCATGTATGTCATTAATTATGTCAAATTTTATTTATTTTAATGTTTTAAATATCATTTATTTTTTACTTCCATTAATTAAATAATTACTAAGTCATTATTATGAAAGAATTTAATTAAATTATCTATACTCCAAAAATTTTAAATAAATTATCTTGATGAAGATAAATTTATTATCTTTCAAATGAATATGTATAGTATAATTTTTATTTTCTATAACCATGTATTAAAAATGTAATACTTATTAAAAACATGAGTATGACATTTTTAACTTATCTTTAAATAAAATATATTAAATGTCTTATTCTCATCCAAGTTGCTTATAAAGAGTATAATTTTGGACTAATGATGATTTTGGTAGAAAAAAATCCTTAAATTAAATTAGTACATGTGTTGGGGTAATTTTATAATATATTTTATATCCATAATTACCAAATTTACCCTTAACTGTGGTAATTAAAATATTACTAAATTTTACTATTCATATGACCAAAAATAAAAGAAACCTATGTACAAAATTTGGACCCACTAATTCCAAATATAGAATTCATTTTTCATAATTCAAAAAATAGAATTTGTTGTAATTATTTTAAAATTATTCTTGTTGATGCCGTGAGAAAATGAGTTATTAAAGTTTAAACCTGCAAAAGATTGAAACATTTTTATATATAAATTCAATGTAAAATTGATTAAAATAACATAAATTGTATTAAATGATAAAAATAAAATATTTATACTTTAAAAACATTCAATAATATAATTTAACACTATAAATTATTTTGATGAAAAAAAGTTGTTTTCAATTAAAATTTAGTATTTTTCACTATTCATCAAAACATGACACTTATCAGAAAAATACAAACAATTTAACTTAAGTAAAATTTTATATTTATATTTAAAATATGAAGTTTATTTTTTCAGATAGAATTTATAAAATTGTCAAAAATTGGATTTAAAATGGGTTCTCCATTAAAAGATGATAAAACTGTTTTTATAAAAAAATAGGTTTTATGTGTAATATTGGGTTTGTTATTATCATATACCTATAAAATATATTATATTAATATCAAAAATATTTTATTTAATATATAAAATATATTTTTCTTTAATATCATCATATAAATGTAAATAATTTAATTTATTAGAATAAAATGACTTTGTTTGCATAAAAGTAGTTCATTAAAAAAACATCTCATATATATTTAGTGGGTTACTATAATAATTTTTAATTAATTTAAATCCAATGAATTTTGCCATATATTTTCATAAGTTAGTAAATGATATTCACAAACACTAACTTAATGGCTAGGTTATATCTAATTATATTAAATAATACTATTTTAATAATATATTGTTGTTTGGTAAAACTCAATCTTGCATGTAACGCAAGCCAACTCATTGTTGTGTGTAGCATAAACATATGTTTGTATTGAATACAACATAATCTATCAAAGAAAATGAATTTACTTAAGAAGTCACAAACTGTAAAATCTTTGGGTGTCACAGGTGATGTAGGGACATTGGGTGATTATGTTAATGCATTTAATCTACAAGGTTGATATTTTTTAACATTATTCACTCAATATTATAAATTACATGATTTTAATTCCATGAATTTTGTGAAGACCCAACCCAAGAAAAACCAGGAGTCGTTGACTTCTGAACATGATGTGTCATTTTAAAACAAAAACATGCATTGATAAACACAAATCACGTCCCATATAGAGGATCGAGTTCGGGTGGGGCTCTGGGAAACCGGTAACATTAGAAATGTTTCATTTGATAAAAGTTGTTACCTGAAAATTTTAAAATCAAAACATAGGGTGAGAATAAGAATGCCTAGTAAGGGGTTTAAAATAAACCAATGAAGCGTTTGAAAGTCTTTTTTAAAAAATTATCCAAAGAACATTCTCTTATAGGAAACTGTAACACATGTAACATAACATAAAACAGATCAACTAATATTTTCAAGGAATACATAAATCAATTAGGACATTTTCAAAAAGGGTTAGTAAAAGATATCCTGAACAAGTATGACGTATGAATGTTTAACCAAAAATTAAACCATTAAGGGTAATAATTAATCAGAGTTTCGTGTGAAGTAAAAAAACTTCAATTTCATATGTTGGTTACTATTTTACACAAATCATGCCCCATACTTTTACTTGTGACATCAATAAGAACTTGATAAAAACATAAGGGAAAGAGTATTGAATGAATAGGAATATCATCTTGAAAAGAACTTGTAACATTACTTGATTATGTGGCTTCAACATTTCATTTAGAAATTCATGAACATATCACCAAGGTTCATCCCCAATGTCTCAATAAAGAAAAATTACTGAAGTTATTCCCCAGGGTATTGTGAAGCTTGTCATGTCTAGAGATTAATTATTTACCCTATGCATTGGAGCACTATCAGGGCGCACCCTTAATATATCTTTACTTAAATGTGAGCCACATAAATCGATACATTACTTAAATGGGGTTGTATATTCAAGATGTCTGATACCACCTTGAATAGTTCATTCATAGTTGGTCATAGTAGTTGAATTTACATATCATATAAGTGAGAAATGCATCTAGATGATTAAAAAAATATATAAAAATCATATGACCATTATTAAAAAGAAAGAAGAAAGGAAAATTATGGCACATACATTGAAATATAAGGTACTGAAAGAACATAAAACAAGAATTTATCGCATGGAACTTTGTTCTTGAAATTATAAAATTTTATCATCCAATTATTACAAGGTGAACCAAAAATATCAAGTAGTCTTTTGAGCTTGCACATGCTAAAACATTCAATATTGTTATGCCTTTGCAGAATACTAAATAATGTCCATGATAGAATGAATGAATCTTCAACATAAGTATCATCATTTAAAACATACGGAAAACTAATAAGTTACTCTTAAATGTGTATATAAGTTTTGTTTGACACCCTATTTCTTATGTTCTTAAAACACCACCTAGACTCGAGACTTAATGTGTAAGGACCATAACAACTGAAATCAAGGTTCATGCAACATATAAAATATATGTATGTACCCGAACTCAAACTAAAATATTGGTAGACCCATGTGTGTTAATCCCCTATGAATATTAGTTCAACAACATTTTGAATAGGGAAGGTCATGCCCTAGGTCATAAAAATTTGTTTATGAAAACATTAAAAAAATAATTTTATAAAAACCCGATCATATATATAACATATTCAAAATTTATTTATTATTTTAATATGAATTTAAGTGTATGTGAATATGTGAAGTGCATGAACAATTATACACAAACTTCATACATATAACCGAAGTAAAATGGTCATGCCCATTCCTATATATAACCGATGTATATATATATAACCAAAACTGTATATGTATTTTCAAAAAAACAAAATGAGGCCAGGTATAATCCTTACATTCATTGATCTATTTGAATGCAAGAGAACCCGAATTCCTTGGTTCAACATTTAAGAACATTTGGACTGAACAGTAATGTTAAAAAAATATATATATTATCGAATATATAAGTGTATATATTATCAAAGAAGAAAAACAAGCCAAAACATAAAACCATTAGTTTAAAAACTCGGGAAAGGGGGACTTCATCGAGGGTTGTCCGACCACGCTGGAGTAACGGGAGAGAAAAACCGAGAGGCCTAAATTATTTATATAAAAAAGCTCACACACCACCTTCCACCCAAAAAATGTACCCACTTTCATTGCATTCAATGGGGAGTGTCATGCTTGAGGAAAATGTGGAGACATGGGGGTCATCGGTGGTCAGTGGTGAAGAAAACGAGGGGTGCTCCATAGGGTAGGGTTACTGGTGTAACCCATGCGTGGAGGAAGAATACGAAAAGGATAGGAGAAATTCTGGTGAAAAAAAGACAGTCCAGATCAATCTTAATGTCGATCCAAGGGATGAGATGTGTCCGCTGTTTTAAAATAACTGAGCGGATTAGATTAGATCTATGTTTCATAGGATGGTCTAAGTTTAATGCAATAGTTTAAAAACCTCGAATGACCACGAATATATCATTACGGATTGAATAGATGAAAAAAACCCTGGAGGGAGATGCGGTCGTTGAGGGTCAAGTGCGAGATCAGAAATAATGGCCCAGATCACGTGCGACGTGATCCAACGGTCCAGATCGCGTTTCGCCTGAAAAACTACTTCCCACATCGAAATAGAGAGCAGTTTTCACCTCCCTTATAACCCTCGACCTCCCAACGAGTGCTAAGAAATCACACAACACCCACGAAGGGGGAACTATACATGGGCTCCCGCCTGCAGGCCTTGGCCTACCAAGATCCCGCCGCGACCTCACGCCCACACTGGTGCGCCTATGCACTCTTGCTCGCTCCCGAGCTCCCTTTGGGAAACCTCTACATGAGATCGGGCCAGCCATGGCTTAGGGATGAGGGTCAAGCTCAGCCACTTCATGTGAGTTGCCTCCCTCGACCCCAGCCAAACAGGGCTGGCCCTAGTGGGGCAATTTTTTTTGAAAAAACTACACTAAAAAAAGTATTATGAAGAAGAAACAATCCATTTATTAAAACTATATAGAATTTTATATTCTTAAACATTAATTAATACAAATTAAACTTGTTCTAGTTAGAATTATTTCTAAAATTAAAAATATTAATACCCTTTTTTAACTCAAAAAGTTATGAAAATGAAATTTTAATAAACATACATTATAATTTATATAATAGTATCCATGAAAACATAGTTCAATCAAAACATAATTTAATTTCAAAAACATAAACATATTTTATAACATTATTTAAGAAATGAAAATCATTACATTGTATTTGAAAAAATTTCAAAGTGTTATAAATTCCTTAAAACTATTCAAAATCACTTAAGGGTGAAATGATGTTTTACACCATATCCTTTTAGAGTTCATAAATGGTGGTTTAATTATAACCTTTATCATAACTCAATTATGTGGAAACAAATTAATATTTAAATATGTTTACTTATCCAAACAAGGTACAATGAAATTTTTTTTATAACCGTTATCTTCCAATAGTCACTAGAGAAATGATCGAAAAAAGTGGCCTATAAAACCAAACCATAAGATGTCCTAAAAATCAAAAGCAAGAAGATGGTGCTTCCCATTCTTCTGATGCTCAGCAAGGTTTTTATGATCACAGTGTTGATGTTTTTTTCTTTAGTTGACTCGAAGGATCTCCTTTACATACTGGGCCTCGTTGTGGTGATTGGGGGTCTTCCAGTAGTTATGATAGTATTTTTAGTAGGTATACTGGGTTAACATGATTACTCTTTTGATCTTGGTGTATTGTAGACACTAATGTGTTCTTATTTAAATAAAGAGCCTAATTTTTATCCTTTAAATTTGAGTTCTGTTAAAAAGTATTTAACAAAAGTAAATGTATAATATCGTCATTATATGATACCCAAAATTCGGGGTGTTACATTACTACCCCCATCAAAGAATTGTGTCCCCGCAATTTCATTCATACAAAAATTCTAAGAGGAAGCTATCAGTTGTTCCTACCATGTCCCCCATCATAGAGGATCCTCAGGTGCATTCAGCGGAACACCCAAATTGATGCTCAACTCCTCCAGTTCTCTGATCTAGATATACATCGGGTAGAAGGGGTTGAACTCATGCACTAAACACTCGGGTTTCCAGAGAGAGGCTCGAATGGTACAATGTTTGGAAAAGTCCATATAGACCATTGTATGAAGAACATGCTGAATTATGTCTCGACCGAGAACATCTATGTTATAGACAATGTTGTACGACTAACGCTGAGGAGTTGGTACATGTAGTTCGCATAAACGTTTCCCTCTAAAGCAGCCTCTTGAAATTTTACTTTGGCCATGTTGTTCCGGCCTAGTGTAAAACACATGAAGATCCCTTCATGGTATTTTACTCTCTACTTACCCTCGGCCAATTTTGCTGAGCATATGTGGTAGTAGATGGGAGAAGTCCCTTGACAGGTGCGGAGAATCCCCAGACTGTTTTTCACATAAAAAAATTGCTTGCACATTCCTCGCAGGTTTGTGAAGGAATGATACTCATCTTCAGAGGTTTTAATTGCAATAATATCCAGTATCTCATTAGGAAGAGATAACATGTGGGTTTTTCCTTCCATAAAAAAGTTTAATATGAGAGTTCAATCACTTGAAATCCAACCAAAAGTATAAACAATGTAAAGATATAATAAATAAGAGATAAAAAATATGTTCTTTATATAACTACTGGTGCACAACGTAAAATGGGGCTAATGTTTTCCCCAGTTCCCTAACACATTAATTCCCAATAAAAGCTTGAAACATTCTATCTCACTAAACTATATGAAACCCATGAAATCATGTTCGATGTCATGGGAGCACTTATAGTATCTCCATAGTCTAACATGTGGGGTGTACAACTGTGAGACAACCCTATGTACTTTTTTTCTATACACAGAATGAGAGGCTTTGTATTCAAGGATTACAAATAAAATCATTTTACCAAAATAGTCATAGGACAAGACTTGACACATGTATGCTGCGTGGAGATCTCCCTCTACAGCAGCCTCTTGGAAAGCTGTGAGGGACGAGATGCCTTCCACTATGGTGAAGCATCTAAAAAATCCCTCATAGTACTTCCCCCGTCGTGTGTATGATGGAAAATGGGCATGAATCATAAATATCTAATCTTGACCCGCTCTTTGGTGGAGTTGAAGTACATAGGGAGTGTTGGACACATCAAAGAGATATTTTCACTCATACGAATATGGGCATAGTTTATAAAATCTTCATGGATTTCTATTGAAATTATGGTTTCTAAGGCCTCATGGGGAAGAGACAAAATATTAGTACCTTTTTTTCCATCTAAAAATTAAGAAAAATAATTTTCAGAAATGATGAAGTATATTTTTCTTTATTTCAGTTCTGGCTTTCCAGAGTTATCCAAATTAAATCCTCTAATACCAACATTGAAGACCCGACCCCAAAAAAATAGGATCTGGTGCCTTCAGAACATGATGTGTCATTTTAAAATAGAAACATGCACTGATAAACACACATCACGTCCCACACAGAGGATCGAGTTCGGTATGGGCTCTGGGAAACCAGTAACTTCAAAAATGTTTCATCTGATAAAAGTTGTTATCTGAAAATTTAAATTTCAAAACGTAGGGTGAGTAGAAAAATGCCTAGTAAGGGGTTTAAAATAATCCAATGAATCTTTTGAAAGATTTTTTCAAAAACATTTCCAAAGAACATTATCTTATAGAAAACTGTAACACATGTAACATAACATAAAAGTGTTCAACTAATATTTTCAAGGAATACAAGAATCAATTTGGACATTTTTAAAAAGGGGTAGTAAAAGATATCCTGAACAAGTATGACATATGAATGTTTAAGCACAAATTAAACTGTTAAGAGTAATACATAATCAGATTTGCGTGTGAAAGGAAAAACTTCAATTTCATATGTTGGTTACTATTTTACACGAATCATTCCCAAAACATTTACTTGAGACATCAATATGAACTTGATAAAAACATAAGGGAAATAGTAGGGAAATAATGGGCATATCATCTTGAAAAGAACTTGTAACGTGACTTGAATATGTGGATTCTACATTTCATTTAGACATTCATGAACATATCATTGTGGTCCATCCCTAGGGTTCCAATAAAGAAAAATTACCGAGGTTATTCACCAGGGTATCGTGATGTTTATAATCTCTAGAGATTAATTCTTTACACAATGCATTAGATCCCTACCAGGGCACACCCTTAATATGTATTTACTTTCATGTGAGCCAAATAAATCAATACATTACTTAAACAGGTTTGTATATTCAAGATGTCCCATACCACCTTGAATAGTTCATTCATAGTTGGTCATAGTAGTTGAATTTACATATCTTATAAGTGAGACATGCATCTAGATGATTAAAAACTAAGCTAACAATCTTATGATCTTTATTAAAAGTAAAGAATAAAGACATATTATGGCACATACATTGACAACTAAGGTATTGAAAGAATAGAAAACTAAAATTTATCACATGCAAGTTTGTTCTTGAAATTATAAAATTTTATCATCCAATTAATTACAAGGTGAACCAAAAATCTAAAGTAGGTTTTTGAGCTTGCAAATTCTAAAACATTCAATATGTTTAAGTGTTTTCATAATACTGAATAATGTCCATGATAGAAAGAATGATTCTTAACCATAAGAAACACCATTTAAAAGATAGGGAAAACAAAGAAGTTACTCTTAAATTTGGAAATAAGTTTTGTTTAACACCCTATTTCTTATGTTTTTAAAACTCCACCTAAACCCAAGACATAATGTGTAAGGACCTTGACAACTAAAATCAAGTTTCATGCAACATAAAAAATATATGTATGTACACAAACTCAAACTAAAATATTAGGACACCCATTTTTTTTAATCCCCTATGAATATTAGTTCAACAATGTTTTGAATAGGGCAGGCCATTCCCTTAGTCATAAAAATTTGTTTATGAAAACCTACAGAAAAATAATTTTATAATAATCCAATCATATATATAACATTTTCAAAATTTATTTACTATTTAATTATGAAATTATGTGTATGTGATTATGTGCAATTCATGAAAAATTATACACAAACTTTTTACATATAATCGAAGTAGAAAGGTCATGCCCATTCATGCATATAACTGATGTATATACATATAACCAAAAGTATATACGTATTTTCAAAACAACAAAACCATGCCAGGTATAATCCTTACATTCTTTAAGCTCTTTGAATGCAAGAGAACCCGAAGGCCTATGTTCAACATTTAAAAACGTTTGGACTAAAACATAAGGTTAATTTATATATATACATATATTTGAATATATAAGTGTATATATTCTCAAAGAAGCTAAACATGGGAAAAATAAAAACCCTTACTTTAAAAACAAGAGAAATGAGGACTTCAGGGAGGGTTGGCCGGGCTCGCTGGAGACTTGAATGGGAGAGAAGAACCGAGAGGTCTCAGTTATTTATATACAAAATCTCACACACCACCTTGCACGACAAAAACGTACCCACTTTAAATGCATTCAGTGGTGGGTGTCGTGCTTGAGGAAAACAAGGAGACATGGGGGTCCCCGGCGTTATGAGGTGAAGAAAATGAAGGGTGTTCCATAGGGTAGGGTTACTTGTGTAACCCATGCATGGATGAAAAATAAGACGCAGCTAGGGGAAATGGTGTGGAAAAATAGATAGTCCATATCGATCCCAACATCGATCCACGGGATGAGATGCATCCATTGTTTTAAAAGAATTGAGCGTCTTAGATTAGATATATGTTTCACCAGACAGTCTATGTTCGACGCAGAAATTTAAAAACCTCGAATGACCAGGATTAGATCATGTCGGATCGAAAAGTTGACAAAGAATGTGGAGAGAGACGCGGTCACTGAGGGTCGAGCATCAGATCGGAAACAACGGCCCAAATCGCGTGCAGCGCAATCCAACAGTCCAGATCGTGTTTTTCTAGAAAAACGGCTTCCCATATTGAAACAGATAGCGGTTTTTGCCTCCCTTATAACCCCGGGCCTCACAACGAGTGCTAAAAAATCACACATTACCCACGAAGGGGGCCCTATAAAAGGTCTCCCGCCTGCAGGGATTGGCCTACCCAGACCCCGCCATGGCCTCACGCCAACACTAGTGCGCATATGCACTCCTTCTCGCTCCCGAGCGCCCTTCTGGGACCCTCTGCTTGATCTCGGGTCGGCCTTGGCTTGGGGCTAAGGGTCAGGCTCAGCCATGTCGTGTGAGCTGCCTTCCTCGGCCCTAACCAAAAAGGGCTGGCCCTAGTGGGCCCATTGTTTTTTTTAAAAAGCTACAATAAAAAACGTTTTAGGAAGAGGAAACAATCCATTTATTAAAACTATATATAATTTTATATTCTTAAACATTAATGAATACAAATTAAACTAGTTTTAGATAAAAGTATTTCTATATTTAAAAATACTAAACCCCTTTTTTATCTCAAAAAATTTTGAAAAGGAAATTTTAATAAACCTACATTATAATTTATATACTAGTATCCTCAAAAACATATTTCAATCAAAACATAATTTAATTTGAAAAAAATTAGACATACATTATAACATTATTTATGAAATGAAATTCATTACATTGTATTTGAATAATTTGCAATGTGTTTTGAATTCCTTAATTCTTTTCAAAATCCCTTAAGGGTGAAAGGAAGTTTTACACCATATCCTTTTAGATTTCATAAATGATGTTTTATTTATTACCTGAATAATAACTCAATTATTTAGAACCTAATTAATATTTAAATATGTTCACTTATCCTAACAAGGGCCATGGGCTATTTTTTTATAACTATTAGCATCCAATGGTCACTAGAGAAATGGTACAAATAGTGTCCTATAAAATCAAACCTTACGGTGTCCTAAAACACAAAAGGGAGAAGATGGTGCTTCCCATTCCGCTGATGCTCATCATGGTTTTTATGATCACAGTGGTGATGTTTTTATATTTAGTTGACTCAAAATATATCCTTTACTTACTGGGCCTCATTGTGGTGATTGGGGGTCTTCCAGTAGTGCTGATAGGGTTTTTAATAGGTATAATTGGTTAGCAAGATTACTCTTTTGATCTCGGTGTATTGTAGACACTACGGTGTTCTTATTAAAATAAAGAGCCTTATGTTGATCCTTTAAATATTTCTTTGGTTAAAGGGATTTAACAAAAGTAAATGCATAATATCATCATTATATGATACCCAAAATTCGGGGTATTACACATTGTTTTTTTATCTGTCATAATATTCATTTTCATTTAATTTTTGTTATTTTTATATGATGGATTTTTGTATTATTGATATTGATATTCTTTTATTAGTTCACGTGGACCTTTTGTTCGGCTTATACATTTTGCATGTGCCATTATCCCTGGTCCACTTTCCCATTTGATATATGTCATCCTCATACCTGATGTTGATCCATTGATCCTTATGATCCTATGGTTTTATATTCCTCCCTTTTTTCTTTCTTCATGAAACGGGTTGGCTTGATCTATGGGTGACCCTTGATAGCTTATCCTAGGATTTCATATGTCCTTATTTTGTTGTTTATGTGGTTATGTTGGTAAACTTATCTTCATTTTTCACATCCTTGGTTAAATTCTATAGTATTCATCTACCCCTGCTAGAATGACTCCTCGATTTGGAATCTACCCCTCCACTTATGGGAGATTTAGTTCGGCGAAAAATTTCCATGGTTTTGGGAGCTCTAGTTTTCCTCGAGGGAGAAGAGTAGATGAAGGAGTACTGGTGGGATTCCTTGACTTGCCAAAGAAGAAATATTGATCTAGATAAGTTTTGATCATCTTCATCTATGCGTGGTGAGGATCTCTGATGAGGTCCTAGTGTTCCTTGGTGTTCCTTTTACCAAGATGGAAATGACGATTATATAGGAGTATAATCTCGATGACCCTAACAACAAGACCTAATTACATAGAGGATCTTTGAAAAGGCATATGATAGATTTATCCCTATTAAGGGGCCTTAGTATAGTATTCTTATTCTTTTCTATCGGTTATTTATGCCTTGTATTTTATTATTCTTTGTTTCTATGTTGCATGAGTTGTTTGAGTTTTTCCAAGGTGTACAGTATATGCTAAATCCCCAACTTGGTTCTACTGTGAGTCATGGCATTTCAAGAACCTAAACGTTGGATATTTTCCTCATGTGCCTTTTTCTTATATGGTTATGTTTCACTATTTAACACATATCTTTTATAATCCCATTTTTTCATAGTGGAATCTTGGTACCCCTCCACCATGCATATATGACAAATAGATAAATAATATCAAAAACATATGGTCCTCTTTATGATGTGATTACTACTTTATGTCAATCATTTCTATTGATCATATCATTTATGTTTGAGTCTGTTATCTCTAATAGTTCATGGTACTTGTCAGTATTAATATCAAACTGGTTATATATATTCTAATTAGCATGTTATCTATTGTAAATTTTTTCATGAATTGGTACTTTTTATTCTCCCGTTCTTTGTTTATGGTTTTTTAGAATCAGCATGTTACACTTACAATTATGAGAAATCATTACAAGATTTGTATTATTCGTGTTTTCTTGATTCTTCCTATTATTTATATAATTATAAACTTGTTAAATTTTTGTTCTGTAATTTTGAGAAACTAAATTATACCCATAAAACTCAATTACTCTTTTGAAAGTGGGTGACCTCATAGCACAACCCACAAATTTTTTAATAGAATATGATAAAAAAATATTTATTAAGGCTACTATTGGGATCAAATATTAATGGAAATTTCATGATGTAATAATTGTGAGATAAAAGTAAAGTAAAAATGAATAAAAAATGAACAATAAATGTAACATATAAAACACCAAAAATATAGAGGGGTAAAAAACCATAGAAAAATAGAATGATATAACTAGGGTAAAAGATTTAAACACACTCTATTTCTATTATAAGGAAAATATCCATTAATTAACTCTCTTGAGTAATGTATAATGCACCTCACAAAATACAACACTCAAAATGTTGAACTAGGAAGCTCAATACTTGAGGTGATGATGCTAAAACTGTTAATGTTCTTTGCCTTTTATAGGCAAGGCCCTTACTTGATCATCCTCATCTGTTTAAATCCATGGGTTAGTTTTTCCACCGATCCCACTAACCACACTAGCCCCCATTGAAAAATCAAGGGGGTGAAACTGTTTGTGAGAAACAAATGCCAATATATGTCACACTTGGATATCTGATTGGGAACCAATAATATTTCCACTAATCTTTTCTATCTTCCAAACATGTTGCACTTATATCTGTGATTACGATTGAGGATTTTTATTATATAAACTAAACAAAGTTAATAAAATTCATCATAAAATTTACCTAATTTTCTTCAATATAAATTTTCTACATATCCACTCTTCCTTCCTCCACCACATCTGGAACAAAGTGATATTGTACTATAATGTGCTTATTCGTGGAATGAAAAGATAGATTGATTTTAATTTGCAAGGTTCTATGTTTGTCACAAATCAATTGGATATACTTTTGTCATTGTCTAGGTTCCTCTGGAAACCTTCACATCTAAATCACTTCTTTGCAAGCCTATGTAGTTTTCATGTACTCTACCTTAGTCATGGATAAATATATAACAGACTACAACTTTGAATTCCAGCTCACAACTCATCCTATAAAATTAAACACATAACCCAAAGTGTATTTTAATTGGTCATAATCACCTACAAAATCTGAATTTGTGTAGGCTCTAATAGTGAAATTTGATCCTTATTAACATAATACAACATATGAGATCTCCTTGATGTATCTAAGGGTCTTATTTAATATGTTCCAATGATCTCATATTTAATTCTCCACATACCAACTAACTGCTCCCACTACATGTGCAATTTCTGGTCTCATATAAACCATAGATAATATCATACTACCCAATGCTGGTGCATAAGGTAATTAAGACATTTCCATCCTCTATACTTCACTGTTATCACCGTTAGGATTCATTATAGAGGATAACATAAAATTAATAGTAAGTGGGGTAAATATAGGCTTATAATGTCCCATGTGGAAGTATTTCTTGATTTTCCTCAAGAAATTATTTTTTGATAGCTAAATCATAACCTTATTTCTATCTCATTAAATCTGTATCCCAATATATTATTTCTTGGTCCTAATTCCTTCATATCATACTCCCATGAAAAATATCAACATGTCATCCACATAGAATATAAGAATGATAAAATCATTACCTACTGAACCCATGAAATATGCACAATTATCTGGATGATGTATTTTGTGTACAATACACATGATATAGGAACAAAATCTCTTGTACCAACACCTTGGTGACTGCTAAATACCATAAATTTTTTATTCTCAACCTAAAAACCAAGTTCAATTTTCGTTATTTTGAAAAACATTCCAATTAGAGAATATATATTTATTTATAAAGATCACCATGTAGAAAATTTATCTTCACATCTAGCTACTCTAGAGATAAACTATATATTGCACACATCCCCATAAATATTTGAACAGTCGTTATTCTAACAGTGGGAGAAAATATTTCCTTGAAATAAATAACTTCTCTCTATGTATATCTTTTGACCACTAGTCTTGCATGATATCATTACAATAATTCTTTTTCATCCCAATTGATCTTAAAAACCTGTTTTTACATATATTCTTCCTTCCATGAGGTAATGGATCAATATCTCAAGTCTGGTTCTTGTGAAGGGCATTAAGTTTCTCCTGAATTGCTTCCATCCATGTGGATATTTCTGAACTCCACATCACCTCCAAAAAAATAATATGGATTACCATCCTCCATCAATATGTAGTACACAATATTTCTCTCAGTGATAAATTCTATGTGCAATATTGGTTCTCATTTATATTTATTTGATCGTCATAGTCCAAAATCAATCATAACATGGTCATCATGGTCCTTAAATAAATTGGTTCTTCTATGGATTCTTCCCCCACCCCAACTATTATAGTATATGTGTTCTCTTTCTTCAATTCCCCATTAATCATCACATGCACCTTATCTTCTAGAAATATAACAGCAATGCTGATGATAAGTCTATGGGTAGTGGGGTGCCACATACGATACACATTCACACCATCAACGTATCCTAAGAATATACATTCATTGGATCTCGAATCCAACATCAATATTTCCTGATCATTAAACAATATAGATACCTGACCTCCATAAGTATGTAACCAAGAATAGTCAATAGGTTTAACACTCCACATATTCATTAGTGTTTTCATATCAATCGTCACAAAAGTAAATCGATTGATCACATAACATGTTCTCTTCATTACTTTATCCCATAACTTCTTGAAAATTCCTACAGTCTTAAATATCTACCTTGTTCTATCCAACAAGGTTATGTTCACCCACTTTTCCACTCCATTTTTTTGAGGACTGTACGACAACATGAATTGTCTCTTGATGCCTTGTCATTGAAAAAAAAGTATCAAAATCTTCAATTGAATATTTTCCACCACTGTCAATCCATAAACAATTGATCTTCTTTCAAGATTCCATCTTCATCCATGCTTTGAATGTTTTGAAGACATTAAAAACAATTGAATTCATATTTATTGGGTACACCTAACATCTCATGGAATAATCATCAATGAATTATACAAAGAACCTTTCTCTTCCCAGGGATATAAACAATGCTTGCCAAATATTGGAGTGGATCAACTCTAAGTTATCCTTGCTCCACATTTTTGACGTCACAATAATCAACCAATGTTGGTTGCAAAAATCATAATGCTCCCAAAATATAAAGGATTACTTTGTAATCGAGGAAGAAACTTATGTTCAGTAAGAATATTCAAGCTTCTATCGAACATAAAAACAAGCTTTTAATACCATGACTTCTTCAATTATTTTGTTGAGGTAGTTAACAGGACAACTATTGTAATGTCTCCGAAATTCCATATAATTTTTATTAATTTTATGTAATTATTTTGAGATTGCAAAATCTAACGGTGCGTGATTCTGAGGCCCAAGGTGCCCAGAATGATCTGTCGAAGTTTTGTTAAGCTTTAATTAGCGCATGTAAGCAGTTTCCTTAAAAAATGGAATATTTCTTAAACGATTACTCTAATTAAAAATCTGATGACATTTTTGTGCTCATAATGGCGGGTTTACCCTAGGCACGGCTTAAGTTTTGTTAGTGCGGGCCTCCTGTGAGAAAACATAAAAATTGTATAACCGTAAATAAAATAAATAAATTATTTTATTTTATTTTTCAAATGCTTATCACTCATGAATGGTAAATCAGATAAAAAATCTAAGACCACCACTGAGCTCGTGAATGTATTCTCTCTTTAGGAAGATATTAACATTGGCCGGCGCGATCCACCAGTGAATGTTAGTTTTTGGCCGTATATAAAATAATTACGTGAAAATTATTTTATTGTAAAATCCATAAATTTGAAATGGTAAATCGAATTGGAAATGAGAGAGCAACGTTGGGTTATTTGGGGCATGTTCCAATTAGGAAAATCTTAACCTCAACTGGTGCCGGTTGAGGGTGACGGTTAATGATTTTTCCAAACTTTTTTTGGGGTACGTTCAGTAAACGCGTGAGTGGCGTTTTCAAATGTTTGAACTATTGTTCGGCTTAAAAATCTGAGGGCATCATTGAACCCGCAACACCGGGATTCGCTAAAGATAGGTATAACTTCGAATGTAGTAGGTTGGGTGAAAAAGTTATTTTTGTGAACTTTTGAATGATTAATAATATAACGTGTTTTGTTATTTTATTTTCCTTCTCTCCTCCAATGGATGAACGATGATGGCAGGACCGACGATGTGTCAAGCCAACAAATGGTTTAACTCTTATTTTCTTGTAACCACGCCGTTGGAAAGTTGGGAGGTTTATTAATTAAATGATCCTAATTAATTCCCCGAGGGTTATACACTCCATCTCCTCTCTTATTTATATGGTGCTTAGGGAGGGGTGTTGGCATGGCTTCACAAAACGATTATGCTCTGGAAAAGTACCACGATGCAAACCACCAGTAGGACGAGACTGGTTCCAACAAGAGGTGATGAGCACCACCGAGTCACGAACTGATGACAACGATAAAGGAGGTTTCGTCGACTGTTGTCAGTATATGTCTCTTCCAGGTAAAAGGTTATTTTTGTTTTTCTGTCTTTGTTTCCCTCTTCTACATTCATGAAATTATACGAAGAACACGGGTCAACCGACTAACATGTTGACCCGAGATTCATCCATCTTTACGGGAGGTTATTGCAGGGAATCTTGTGGGGTTAATCTTGTGTTCAATAAAATTGTTTATTGAACTCCCTTAATATCTTTCATATTCTGAGCTAACGCGGAGGGTGTAGGCCTAACAAACCCGGCCCGAACCCTCCGCTATCTTGCATTCCTTGCACCGCATCGGAAGACCACGAACACGTCGACGCACGCCCCAAGAGGAGGGTCATGGCTCGTCAGCCGCGACGAACGGAGGAGGCAGCCGACAAGACGGCTGACCGTGGGATGGAAGGTGATGTGACCGCCACACCGCTGATGAATGGAAGATAGCATGGAGGCCGAACCCATCTCTGGAGGGTTCCGCAGTGCCCACACGGCACCGCCGACACACCAACTGAACGGCCACTGGGGCTTTTGGGAATCTGGGTCACAGGTGGGTTACACCCCCCCCCCCCACATCAGACTAAACTAGGCTACATCCCTCAGAGCAGGATGCCGCCCTCGTGTCGGGGTGCCACCCTCTCACCGGGCCGCCTCCCTCGGACCAAGATGCCACCCTCGAGTTGGGTCATCACCCTTAGACCGAATTTCCTCCCTCCGAGCGGGCCACCGCCCTCGCACTGGGACCCCGCCCTCACACTAGGCCCCCACCCTCAGATCGGGCTGAAGCCCTCACACCGGACTGCCACCCTTAGACTTCGCCACAACCCTTAAAGTGTGCTGCCTCCCTAGAACGGGCCGCCGCCCCATGCGGGCTGGGTTTCCCCTTTGCAGGTCGCCCCCTTACGGGCTTCCCTATTCTAGCACGGTCGCCCCCTATACGGGTCAGACCAAACATCGGCCCATCAGGCCGAGTCCACCCTGACCCAGCCCCGAGCGAGTCGGTCCGGGTCTGTCCGACCAGGTCAGACCGGACCCAGGCCCAACTGGACCCTGTAAAACTCAAAGGAGCATATCTAGTGACCTAGATGGCTGTTTGACGAACCATCTATAGCGTTGGGATCCTTGGATCGAGACAGTCTGTTTGGTATTCTACGATTGAGTTTTTTATATAGTTGAAGTATGGACGGGTTGGATCGAACCTGAATCCAACTGGGCCCTCGAAGTTAAAACGCTTATAAGTCCCAGACCGGGCATCAGATTGACGCGCCGTCTATCACGTTGGAACCCTTATGACATGGCGGCCCTTTAAGTTATTCCTTTGTGGAGCTTAGTGCCGGCCGAAGTACGACCGATATTTCAAGGGGCAGATTCTACGGAACTTGAGCGTACCTGCACTACTACAATAAACGGGATTTATCAGTGCTCAAAACGGGCTTTATCAGTGCTAAAAAAGCGCTGTTAAGCTCGACGCTGATATAGGGGGTACCCTTTATCAGCGCTTTTTTAGCACTGATAAAGGTAGCTTTTATCAGTGCTAAAAAAGCATTGATAAATGTACATTTTATTAGTGCTTAGAGAGCATTGATAAAGGCTTCCTTTATTAGCACTCTGTTTGCACTGATAAATGTTTATTTTATCCGTGCTTTTTTAGCGCTGGTAAATGCCTCTTTTATCATCATTAAATGCACAGATAAAAGCCATGTCTGCGGCACAAAAATTTATGCAGCAGCACACCCAAACAGCACCTGCAAATAATTCAGCATCTCAATATGAATACCCAAACAAAATTAACATATAAATCATAAGATAATTACACCATGTATACCCATAAACCATTAAAACATAATTCATATGTTAATTAAATACATAAAGAGTTCTATTCATAATTCAAGGGGTTGGGGAGGTTGTTCAGGGGTTTCGGGTGGCTGTCCAAGGGGGTAGGGGCTGTCCGGGGGGATGGGGGTGTCCAAGGGTCGGGGGCAGTCCCTGAGGTTGGGGGGGCTGTCCAAGGAGGGTGGTGGTGTCCAGGGGGTGGGGGTGTCTAGGTGGTGGGGTGGTGTCCAGGATTGGTGTTTCCAGGTGAGGGGGGTTCACTAGGGGGTGGGCTGGTGTCCAGGGTGTCGAGGGGGGGGGGGCTTCTAGGAGGTGGGTGGGGTGACCTGGGGATGGGGGTGGTCTGGGGGGTTGGTGGGGCTGTCCATGGGGAGTAGGGTGGTGTTCAATAGGGTGGGATGGGGGATTCTAGGGGATCGGGGTGTCTATGGGGTGGGGGTGTCCAGGGGGTGGGGGGACAGTCCAGGGCGTTGGTAGGGCTGTACATGGGGGGTGGGGTGGTTTCCAAGGATGGGGTGTTCAGGTTGTGGTGGGGGGTGGGCTATCTATGGGTTGTCCATGGGGGTGGGCTGGTGTCTAGGGTGTTGGGGGGGGGGGCTTTCTAGGGGGGACGCCCGAGGGGGGGTCTAGGGGGTCGGTGGGGCTTTCCAAGGGGGGTGGGATATTGTCTGGGAGGGTGGGGATTGCCATCCATGGGTGGGGGTGTCCAGGGGGGTTGGGGTATGTAGGTGGTAAGGTGGTTTCAAGGAGGTTGGGGTGTCATCCAGGGGGGTGGTGGTTGTCCAGGGGGGTGTCCGGGGGGGGGGGGGGTTGGGGGGTTGTCTGAGGTGGGGGGGGGGGGGTATATCCATGGGTGTTTCCAGGGAGGGTGGGGTTTCCAGGGGGGTTGAGGGGGCTTTCAAGGGGGTTGAGGGGGCTTTCCAGGTGGTGGGGGAGTCCAGAGGGGTGGGAGGTGTTCAGGGGGTGGGTTGGTGTCTAGGGGGTTGGTGGGCGGTCCAGGGAGTTGGTGGGGTTGAATCTTACACATCACAAACGATCCATGGATTTTTCTCATAAAGATCAATACAATCCGATTGCATTTGGTCGTATTTGTGTAGGTTAGTTATTGTTTTCACTTAAAATTGTTTCCATTTTAAACAGAAGAGAGACCCTTTGAGTGTTATCGGCCACACTGAGCCTCGGATTGATGTGGGGATGACTCATACAGGTTAAAAAGGAAATGTGGGTCATTTTCATAATGATCAAGAGAATTCGAATGCGTATGGTCGAATTTCCGTAGGTCAGTTGTTGTTTTCACATAAAAACTTGTCCATTTCAAATAAAAGTTAGACCCTTTGAGTGGAACTGGACACACCGTGCATTGGATTGAGTCGTGGATGACTCATGCTCATCAAAAAGGACTCTGTAATCATTATCCCAAAGTATCAAGACAATATGAATGTGTTTGGTTGAATTTCCGTAGGTCAGTTGTTGTTTTCACTTACAAATATGCCGATTTTTTTAAAAAAAAGTGAGATCCTTTGAGTGGTACCGGCCACACCATTCTTAGGATTGAGGTAGGGATGACTCGTGCATGTCCCCAACACACCTATGGACGTTATATTAATGGATCAGCACAATCCAAATGTGTTTTGTCAGATTTCCGTAGGTCAGTTGTTGTTTTCACATAACAATCGGTCCAATTTAAACAGAAGAGAGAGCCCTTGAGTGGTACCGGCCACACCATGCCTCGGATTGAGGCGGGTATGACTCGTGAACTTCCCCAATGCACCTTTGGATCTTTCTATTAAAGGATCAAGACAATCATAATGCTTTTGGTAGATTTCCGTAGGTCAGTTGTTGTTTTGACTTAAAAATTTGTCCATTTCAAACAAAAGAGAGACCCTTTGAGTGGTACCGGCCACATCGTGCCTCAGATTGAGTCGGGTAAGACTCTTTCTTGTTAAAAAGGACCCTGTGGATCATTATCCTAAATTATCAGGGCAATCTGAATGTGTTTGGTCAGATTTCTATAGGTCAGTTGTTGTTTTCACTTAAAAATATTTCCATTTTAAACAAAAGAGAGACCCTTTGAGTGGTACCGGCAAAACTGTGCCTGAGATTGATGTAGGGTTTACACTTACAGATCAAAAAGGGCCCATTTATCATTCTCATAAAGGATAAAGACATACCGAATGTGTTTGGTCAGATTTTGGAAGGTCAGTTGTTGTTTTCACTTAAAATTGTGTCCAATTTAAACAGAAGAGAGACCCTTTGAGAGGTACCGGCCACACTGTTCCTCTGATTGAGGTGGGGTTGACTCTTACATGTCCCAAAGGACCCTTGGATCATTATCCTAAAATATAAAGACAATCCTAATGCTTTTGGTTGAATTTCCATTAGTCAGTTGTTGTTTTCACCTAAAAATTTGTCCATTTCAATCAAAAGTGACACCCTTTGAGTGGTACCGGCCACATCGTGCCTCGAATTGAGGCGATTATGACTCTTGCACATCAGCAACGCACCTGTGTATTGTTATATTAAGGGATCAAGACAATTCGAATGGTTTGGTTGAATTTCCATGGGTCAGTTATTGTTTTCACTTAAAAATTTGTCCATTTCAAACAAAAGTGGGACCCTTTGAGTGGTACTAGCCACACCGTGCCTCAGATTGAGGCGGGGATGACTCGTGCATGTCCCAAAGGACCCATGGACCATTATAATAAAGGTTCAAGAATATCCAAATGTGTTTTGTCAAATTTCCATAGGTCAGTTGTCATTTTCATTTTAAAATATGTCCATTTTAAACAAAAGTTAGATCCTTTGTGTGGTATCGGCCACACCGTGTCTATGATTGAGGAGGAACTAACTCATGCACATCCCCAATGCACCCGTGGACTATTCTCTTAAAGAATCAACACAATACGATTGTGTTTTGTTATATTTCCGTAGGTCAGTTATTTTCACTTAAAAATCGGTCCAATTTAAACAGAAGAGAGACCATTTGAATGGTATCGGCCACACAGTTCCTCTTATTGAGGTGGGGATGACTCGTGCACATCCCCAATGCACCCAGGGATCGTTATCGAAAGGTTCAAGACAATCATAATGTGTTTGGTTGGATTTCTATTGGTCAGTTGTTGTTTTCACTTAAAATTGTGTCCATTTTAAAGAAAAAAGAAGCACTTTGAGTGGTACCAGCCATACCATGCCTCAGTTTGTGCCGGGGATGAATCTTTCATGTCACAAAGGACCCGTGGATCATTCTCATAAAGGATCAAGACAATATGAATGTGTTTGGTCAGATTTATGTAGGTCAGTTTTTGTCTTCACTTAAAATTGTGTCTATTTAAAACAAAAGAAAGGCCCTTTGAGTGGTACCTGTCACAATGTGCCTCTGATTGAGGCGGGGATGACTCATGCAAATCAAAAATGACCCTTGTATCGTTCTCATAATGTTTCAATACTATAAAAATGCGTTTGGTCAGATTTTTGTAGGTCAGTTGTTGTTTTCACTTAAAAATCTGTCAATTTTAAACAGAAGAGAGAACCTTTGAGTGGTACCGGCCACATCGTGCCTCGGATTGAGGCAGGATTGACTCTTAAAAATCTCAATGGACCGATGGATCTTTCTCATAATGGATCAAGAAAATCAAAATGCATTGTCAGATTTTCGAAGGTCAGTTGTTGTTTTCACTTAAAATTGTGTCCAATTTAAATAGAAGAGTGACCCTTGAGTAATACTAGCCACACCATGATCAGATTGAGGTGGGGATGACTCATATAAATCATAATGTATCATTGGATCATAATCCTAAAAGATCAAGCCAATCCAAATTCGTTTGGTCGAATTTTCGTAGGTCAGTTGTTATTTTCACTTAAAATTGTGTCCAATTTAAACAGAAGACAGGCTATTTGAGTGGTACCGGCCACACCACGCCTTAGATTGAGGTGGGGATGACTCTTAAATGTCACAAAGGACCTTTTTATCATTCTCATAAAAAATCAAGACAATACGAATGCGTTTGGTCAAATTTCTGTAGGTCAGTTGTTGTTTTCACTTAAAAATTTGTCCATTTCAAACAAAAGTGAGACACTTTGAGTGGTACCGGCCACACCGTTCCTTGGATTGAGGTGGGGATGACTCATGCACATCTCCAACACACTCGTGGATTGTTTTCTCAAAGGATCAACACAATCCAAATGTGATTGGTCAGAGTTCCGTAGGTCAGTTGTTGTTTTCACTTAAAAATATGTCCAATTTAAACACAAGTGAGATCCTTTGAGTGGTACCGGCCACACCGTGCCTTGAATTGAGGTAGGGATGACTCGTGAATGTCCCCAACGCACCCGTAGATCATTCTCTTAAAGGATCATCACACTCCGAATGCGTTTGGTTGGATTTCCGTAGGTCAGTTGTTGTTTTCTCTTAAAAATCAGTCCAATTGAAGAAGAAGAGAGACCCTTTCAGTGGTACCAGCCACATCATGCCTCATATTGAGGAAGTGATGACTCTTTCACATCCCCAATGCACCTGTGGATTGTTCTCTTAATGGATCAAGACAATCCGAATGTGTTTTTTTGGATTTCCGTAGGTCAGTTGTTGTTTTTACTTAAAATTGTGTCCATTTCAAACAAAAAAGATACCATTTGAGTGGTACCAGCCTCACCGTGCCTCGGATTGATGAAACGACAACTCTTTCATGTCACAAAGGACCCTTTTGTTGTTCTTATAAAAGATCAAGACAATCTGAATGTGTTTGGTCATATTTTCATAGGTCAGTTGATGTTTTCACTTAAAAATCTGTCCATTTTAAATCGAAGAGAGACCCTTTGAGTTGTATCAGCTACAACGTGACTTGGATTGAGGTAGGCATGACTCGTGCATGTCCCCAATGCACCCGTGTATCGATCCCTTAAAGGATCAAGACAATAAGAATGTGTTTGGTCGAATTTATATAGGTTAGTTGTTGTTTTCACTTAAAATTATGTCCATTTCAAACAAAAAAGAGACCCTTTGAGTGGTACCGACCACACCATGCCTCAGATTGAGGTGGGGATGACTCATTTACGTCACATAGGACTCGTGTATTATTCTCCTAAATGATTAAAACAATCCAAATGTGTTTTGCAATATTTTTTTAGGTCAGCTGTTGATTTCACTTAAAAATATGTCCATTTTAAACAAAAGTGAGATCCTTTGAGTGGTACCGGCCACACCGTGCCTCTAATTGAGGTAGGGATGAATCACACGTATCTCCAATGCACCTGTGGATATTCTCTTAAAGGATCAACACAATTCCAAGGCGTTTGGTCGGATTTCCGTAGGTCAGCTGTTGTTTTCACTTAAAAATCGGTTTTATTTAAATAGAAGGGAGACCCATTGAGTGATACCGGCCACAACATTCCTCAGATTGATGTGGGGATTACTTGTGCACGTCCCCAACGCACCCATGGATCATTTTCTTAAAGGATCAAGACAATCCAAATGTGTTTGGTCTGATTTCTGTAGTTCAGTTGTTGTTTTCACTTAAAAATATGTCCATTTTAAACCAAAGAAAGGCCCTTTGAGTTGTTCATCATTATTTCATGTTGTTGGTGTATATCATCTGTTAAAATGAGAAATTGACTCATTAGATAAAGGATGTTCTATTTCATAACAATTACAATATTCCAACGAACATTTACATACAACAATGTGTCATCTTTTGATCCAATAAACCCCTATAAAAAATTATCGCCAATTGTACACATCCCCAAGTCAGATATTCAGGTTATTTGGGTAAACTTTGTCATCAGGTATGCGGCCCACAAATTTATGAACATATCTATATCTTCTTGTGAGTATGAGGGTATTTGGTAGTCATAGTAGTAATGCAAAATATAAAAATAAAGAATTAATAAATAAATTAAACGAACTGGTAGTTTTTTTTGAAAATACCTTTTTTGGGATGCTTGTTTCTTGATGAAAAATGTTCTCCTTCATAAATTTACAAGCATAATAACCACAATAATTATAGTTTGTTTTTTTGGGAAATACAATAAAATTGATCATTAGGAGAATAAGAATCTTCTATTAAGATGTGTTTAGATAGTGAAATTTTATTATATATACCCTGATATTTGTCCAGACGTAGTACTTGTCTGCCACCTTATGCTTATCCCCTGTCCCCATTCTCTTTTTTGACAATAATTATACACTTCACTATCATAACAGAATCCTCAATAAAAGATAATATAAATTATAGTACATTATGTTTAGACCTAAAACATAGGATGTAGTGTCTTACAGATTCATAAACTCTATCATGTGTGGTCGGTTTGATGGATATCCTTGCTTTGAATCTAGAAAATAAATCATTGCAGCATCCAAGTTCAACGCAATTAGCATCCAATATTGCCTAAAAACACAAAAAGGAATAAGTAATAAAAGAAGACAAAATATAGTTGATATGATTTAATCATAGAGTTCTACCCCTGCATGGTTGGTATTAATAAAAGTCTGTCATCTGTAATCTTTCTTTCAATTGTTTTCATCAAGCCATTCACGATTTCATTCTTTTCTGATGGCTCTATTTTCATCATATGTGATGATGTGGTATGAGGACTAGCAAGTCCAAATCTTGTCTCATGTGAAAATTCCTTCAACAGTTTTTCATATATATGTCTGTCAACAATATAAAATGAATTTAGTCATAATTTTCACATTAGATCAGATTTTAGAAAATCAATTCATGGAAACGTAGCTCATATATACATTTACAACTATGATGCCTAGCCAACCATTTTCAAGGATCTCATTTAAATTTTCAGCAGGAATGAAATCTTGACTTTCCACACTGTATATATTCTCTTTGAAAATCACTATATGATTACTACCACCTCTTAGCTTTATATCCACCTGAGTCATCAATGCTTGTAAATGTGGATAGAGAACATGTGGTGTTATTATGATTTCAGTAGCTCCTTGGGATCGGTTGGTCGATCCTTTAGATGGTTTTGAGCTGACGTTTTTCACCCCTTTCCCTTTCTCTGTCTATAATAACATTAATTGGTTCAGACCCTTTTTTCATTAATTGTTAAAGGTTTAGCTTGAAAAAAAAGAAAATAAATACCACTTTGGCCACATGTACTCTTACAAGTTATGACGGCCATGCAATGAATGTCCCAATAGCCTTATCAACTGTATGAATATGATCATCATCAAGTGAATTAGATAGCTCTTTATTTGGATCATGAGCTACATAAATAGTCACTTTCAGATGATCTTTTGGAAGTGTTCTATTATGCAGCCTGTCATCTGGGATTTTGAACATTGTAGCTCTCACTACAAGGTGATAGGTGGGTGTTGACATATATAAATCACAATCATTATCACCATTTAGAAGATTAGTACAGGAAAAGTATCAGTGTTTTCCTGATTCACATTTCATGGGAACAATTATTAGAATATTGATTACCACGGCTAAGATATCTCTTTTACGGGAATGGATCGCCTCAAAGCTGGTTGGGGGTGGGGCGGGATATTCACACGCTGGTTATTCCCGTGTAGTGTCTTCTCCTTTCTTCCCACCCATAAAAGTTTCTATCAACACTCCATGCCATTTGAAATCATTCTTCAAGGGTTTCTAGTTTTTCACTCATTTGTTTCAATGTTTCATCTTTATCATCTTTTTTTTCTTCTCTAATTATACTCGGGGTGTCACCCCAAATCCCACACACCTAACACGACCATATTTTTCTGGCTTCTTCAATGCCATCGATAATTGGTCTACATCGACTATAGGAGTAGCTGATTCCTGTGACTGTCAGATATAGGAAAATAACTAATTATTTTTATGTAATAGCAATTTAAAAAAAATCTTTTTATCGTTGTTTCATAGTTACACAAATTTCCCACACTTTTTGTGTGTTCTCGTCTACTAGCTTCTCTTCCTTATTCACACATGCCTCCATCCAATGCACATGACATGGGATGGAAGTGTATTTGGTTTTAGACTCATCAATCTATATATAATCATAGAAAGATAATTATGATGTTGTTTGTTGGCACCTAACAATATTACTGTAAATTTAAAATACGTACCATTTTCTTTTCTAGTGAAGCGTTCCCCATCCTTGCTTTACGATAGGGGTATGTTGGTTTTGATGCACGTTCCTTAATTTTTCTATAGAGTTGCTGTTTCATAAATGAAATATTAACAATCAATGTGATGGATACACGTATCCTCAAACAACATATTATCACCCACAATGTACCTGAAACTTCTCATCCCCACAGCGGCCAATAAATGCATCCCATGCTTCTTGAGATATCAGGTGAGCGTAGACAATGGGTGGTTCCGGGTTTATTTTACCTTTGGAATCATTCAGGTGATATCTTGTTAAAATATTGGAAAAACCTTGATGAATTCTTCCTACAAGCCTTAGTACATAATCCTTGTGTGAATCGTATACTATAAATGTATTATGCAAGAGATTGAGAAGAGTAATACATTGTTTCATTATTTTATTTTCTAGTAAATTAAAGAAATAAATCCATAATGTTAACGTAATTTCTTCCCAGATCATAGCTTTCAGCCCAGACACAACATGGTGCCATGAATATATGTCAATCAGAACATGTTGCTGAGTGACAACTCCAATGTAACTACTAAACATAGCCTTGTTTGGATTCACATGTTTTCCTCATGCATTCCATCCAACGCCAAATTTGATGCCTTTTCTTTTCACCTTAAGAACTTTTTCTAACACCATCAAACAACGACGTACCTGTGTTTTCTGTGACGTCAATCCTTCATTCCCAATAATTTCATCGATATCAATATCATCTATATATTTATATGAAATGGTAGCAATGTCATGTGATGGTGGTTGTTGGACCTCAACACTAGGAGAAACAGGATCCATAAGAGCCGCAACAGCCGGAGCAGCAGGAGCAGTAGTTGGAGCAGCAAGAGCAGCAGTTGTAGCCGCATCAGCCACATCAGCAGCTTGAGAGACTTGTTCAGCCTCAAGGTTAGGAGAACCAGAATGTGCAGAAGTCATTATATGAAAAAGTGGTTGAATAGTTAATTTATTTCACATAAATTTAGTAATGATAATATAATAACATGAGATAAAAAGATCTATATTTCAATCAAAATATAACCTGTTTATTGAACTCCCTTTCTTTTTTTCAAAGGCTGAAGGTATTTGACAACTCTATTGACAATCCAAATACTTTAATTGTGGTCTCCTCTAACATACAAAAAATCATCTAAATTTGGACCACTCCAAAATGATTGCGACGTACCACTGAAAGGATCATCCTCAACTGACTTTTCATAGAAACCTTCAGTAGTTTTGGATGCTAACAGAACAATCGACCACTTTCGGTTTTCGGGATCTAGAACATAAAAAACTTGTACTGCTTGTGATGCCATTATATAATTTTTATCCTTCTATCCGTCATTACTAAAATAATCTTTCAGAATTCCACATTCATCTATTTTAAAAACATTGTTATTATCAACCTATTTGCATTGAAAAATCAGAAATTGGAATGTTGTATTATACAACTCCCATATTAGTTTGATAATGCCAATGTATGATAAATTTTCATAAATTGGATTTCATTCCTTACTACCAAAAACAACATTGCTTCAGCCACTAGCGTAACCTCACTAATTTGCATGGTACTATCTTCATCATGATCATTTGTATAGAATGTATAACCATTAATTACATAACCACTATAAGATAATACATACAAACATGGTCTAGCGACTAGCCATTGAAGTCTTTCTAAAATTGAATTAGGATTTTCATCCTACTGCTTAAAAATATGGTCCCGAAACCATCCTATAAACTGTTGATTATGTGTATTTGATAACCATTTTCAAGCCCTTGATGGATTCAAATGTCTAATAATTTCTTTTGTGAGTTTTAATATACGAAGAAACCTCACAACTATTTTGAAAAACATAAAGGTGGGCCTACTCCCGATCTATAATGGTGATTGTCACAACATCTCTTCCATAAATTCCCTCACCCACAATGCTTTCAGTGTGATGAGATTTCGGGAGAACAAAGCTTTCCACATCAGATAGGTATTCGGTACAAAATTCAATGGATTCCTCAACAATATATCGCTCCACTATAAAACCCTATCGCCAACTTCAATTTTTGACATACACTTTCCAAATATTCATATACCGTTCAACAGGATACATCCATATATAGTGAACAGGACCACAAAAACGAATCTCTCTCACCAAGTGAATCCTCAAATGAACCATCATATCAATGAATGTTGGCGGAAAGAACATTTCTAATTCACATAAAATGATGAAAATTTCTTTTTCCATAGCTTTCAAGTTCGCCTGGTCTAAAACATTGCTACATAAAGCTTTGAAAAAGAATCAAAGCTTGCTTAACGTATGATAAACATTCTTGGGAAAAATGCTACGTAAAGCTCTAGGAATTAGATCTTGCATCAAAACATGGCAGTCATGTGATTTCAAACCTTTTAACTTCAAATAATTCATTGACATAATGTTCTTGATATTTGATGAATACCCATCTGTAACCTTTACATCATTGAAGAAGTTGCAAAACTGGTATCTCTCCTCCCTAGAAAGAGTATAAGCAGCTGGATGAAGAAACATTCTATTTTCATCCTTCAAGGGATCCAACTCTTCTTTTATTCCCATGTCAACCATGTCCAACCTTGCCTTAATTCCATCCTTCTTTTTTCTAGGGGCATTTAACAACGTTCCGAAAACACTGTCAAATATATTTTTTTCCAAATGCATCACATCAAGAAAATGTCTGATGTATAAAAAATTCTAGTAAGGTAATTCAAAAAAAAACTGATCTCTTTTTTCAACCGATTTTCGTAAGGTTTTTCGAAAATGGTTTACCAAAAACAGTGTTCATATTTATTACTTTCTCAAACATCTGATCACATGTTAGTGGAGATGGTGCTGCGCGTTGTTATGAACTCCCATTGAATGATGTCATCCAAGATTGATACTTATGCCGACGAGGTAGAAATCTACGATGTCCTAAAAACACATATTTCAATGGATGTTTCAACCTAATTGATTATGCATCTTCTTTGCACATAGGACACCCTTGAGTTCCTTTAATGCTATAGCGTGAAAAATTTCCATAAGCAAGGAAATAATTTATTGTCCCTTACAACATCGCTCTCAACGTGAAGTATTCACTTTTATAAGCATCATAAAACATAACACATGAATCCCACAACAACTTCAAATCCTCGATCAAAGGAGCCAAATAAACATCAAAATCAATACCTAGTTGTTTTGGTCCTGATATAAGCATAGATAACGTGATGAATTTATGCTTCATGCATAACCAGGGTGGCAAGTTATAATTCACCAACATAACTGGCATTGTACTATGAGTGTTGGTTTGAAAACCAAAAGGATTTACTCCATCTGTAGATAACGCAAGAAGAAGGTATCCCGACTTTTTTCCAAATTCAGGATACCCATGATCAATTTTCTTCCATTGAGGAGAGTCGGTCAGATGACATAATTTCCCATCTTTATTTTTTTATCTACATGCCACAACAATTTTCTTGCAGTTTCTTCAATTCCATATAGACGGCTGAAGCTAGGAATGATTGGAAAGTACCATAAAACTTTCGTATGATGGGATTCATCTTTCTTGTGTGGAGAATAACCACACATTGGGCATTCTGTAAGTGATTTTTTCCACTTGAGAACCAATATACAGTCTTTTGGGCATGCATGTATTCTTTCAGAAATCAGACCCATCGAGCGTAGAATTTGTTTAGCTTCATATTTCCGGCTTTGGAGCTCATTATCTTCAGGAAGCATGTCATTCAAGAGAGAAAGTAGTTCCGTAAAACTGACATCACTCTATTTGTTGCTTCATTTCAACTTATACAACTTCAGTATAGCTGAAAATGTTGTATACTTGGTGCAACCAGCATACAATGGTGTCTTTGCACAACTCTTTAACTTCTCAAACAATTTTGTGCAATCACAGAGCTTCAATTGTCTTTGTCATTTCCTCAACACAATCTTCATCATCATTGACATCAGTAATCACATTCACCATATGGTCTTCTTCATTAGCCATAGTTGTATTCATATCTGATGATCCATAAAATGAAGCTTTATCCCTGCCAGTAGCTACATTCGCTTTTTCTCCGTGTTTATTCCAACATTTATAACTCTGATGTATTCCGTGACATATCAAATGTTCTTCCAACTCCTCTGGAGTAAGTAGTCTATAATAACAACAACATAAACACGAACAAAGGATTTGAGAAGGATCATTTGCTTGATCCTTTGAAAATTTGATGAACTCTATCACTCTGTTCTCATACTCTATTGTCAAACGATTAGCATCCATCCAATCTTTGTCCATCTTCATCCTATTTGAATCTCAAATATTAGTATTTATGGTTCAAGTACACAATACATGACTTCCAAATACAGTAGATGAGAACCACTTCCTTATAAAAATAGAGATTAATAGAGCGTAACCATTAGTATTTATTTATCTTCATTAAATATAATTACTTTAGATTCATTACAGTTTCCTCAAATCACCCCAGAACAAACAAAAGAATAATCATGAATGATACATCTACCTCTACTAGGTCTCTTCTCTACATTAAATTTCATCATGCATAAATACCCATATATCCACACATGTACATGTCACAAACACATAAAAAACTATATCCACATCAGAACCAAAGTACCAATATGGATTTCAATCAGCTTACTCGATTCAAGTTGTGGTTTGTAAGAAATAATAATAAAATATAATAAGTATATAGTCTCACATAAATCTCAAACTGGTGTTAATAATCCAATAAACCCAAGGTATCATTCCATCTATCAGAATACTCTGAAGGATCCCATATGTGATAGTAGTCCTAGGTGGTGAAGGTTCCTGAGGAGGAAGGGGCGAACACGCACCTATCGGAGTTCGAGGTCAGGTCACTAATGTTGAAGGTGGCCTGATACTCTTACAAGGGTTCAATCCATATTTCACCAGCGCGCCGCACACGTCAACGATGGGTGCCTGCAACTCCAGATTCAGTTCGGATGCACACGGCGCTGGGTCATCGTCAGAAAGAGGAGGGGACTGGGGGGATAGGTAAGGATTCAGCATTTCCATGGACATAGTTAGGGGCTAAGTGGAAATGATGAGGATGTGGCCACTCCCTTTCACTTATATAACCAATGTTCACAATTTTTTGGCAGGGATATAAATTTTTTATTATCGTAGAATGAACAAATAACTAATCATTTTATGACCAACTGTTAAATTTTGAAATTAAATATTTATTTATTAATTACACATTTTCAATATGAATTTTAAAATGCATCACACAATAATTTTAAAACTTTCTCCCTCCTTTCCACTTGAAAATAGATAACTCCACCACTTTATAGTGGAAAAGTTGCTGGAAAAAAACTATTGTTATGATACATCATTCGTTGAAAAAAGATGGGGGATTATCTTTTGTTTTAAGACCAAAGAAGTCTTGATTTTCTTTATAGCGTGTGTATAAATAATACCCTATTTAGTATAACTAATTGGAAATAAATACATATCTCCTAGAAAGATGTTCCATAAATAAATATATATAGAGACAGATAAAAGGAGGATAGATTTGAAGAAGATATAATGGAGTGGGAAGAAGAGATTGTCAATACCTGGTCAGTCAAGATATGAGGAAGGGGGTTGTCACCAATGATATTGCTTGTATGAATACTAAAATTCATGGATTAATAAAACTAAAATTTGAATTACAAAGTCATGGATTAATAAAAATAAAATTTTAATTACAATTTAAAACTAATACAAAACAAAAATTAAAATAAAATAAAAATAAGAAATGAGGGTGGAAGAGAGGATAAGAAGCGGCCCAGGCCCCGATGGGATCCCTCCTTAGCTGTGGGTGTCGACCTAATGATTTTGGAAGGAGTCGAGGGCCTCCTTTTATAAGCAGAATTTTGTACACTATAATATTTCACATTGATGGACCATTAAATGGTCGATTCACGGGTCGAACCCTTCATAAAAGTTGTTCATAAATTTGTTTTCTGTTCATCCTCCAAATTACAGCTCATTTATCCACTATGTTACGGTGTTATTTAATTTGCATTGAATAAGACTTTTTTATGGCGGAAATTTCCAGGAAGATTCCTTCAAATGTGTAACAATCAATGGAAACCTTAACAATGTAAAAAATCCCCCAAATTTGTTGTAGAGTATCTCATATGTGTCCTCGTGGTATCCCAGGTTTAATTACCTAAATTGGAGGTGAGGGAACCTATTTTTGCATCTGTTATGGTGGTGGGGTCAACGCTGTCTGCCCGAAAAAGATTCCAACTTCAATGAATTTTTTGAACTAATAGATCTTCAAATCAGCTCTTGGTCCAAAAGAGAGAGTTGAATGAAATAAAATCCGGATTTAAAAAAACTAATCATGAATTTTGGAATTATATGTTTTACGAAATGATAAAAATACATTTGTAGTAAAAATCGGTCAAAAATCCAAAATTATGCCCTTTTCTCAATTTTGCTCATAATCAGGATTCACATATTTTACTTTTACCCATTGAAAATTAATGGAACTTCTCATTTGATTCATTCAAGCTCCATCATTTATTATTATTAAACATTCCATGTCATGATTTACCACACTTTTGATTCTTTCCTCTCATCACTCATGATACAATTCAAGTAGATTTATGCTTATATCATTAGAATCATGCTCCTTATCCATAGGCTTGTAAATGAACTTCTTTCACCACTTTGTAAAAACAAAACACACATAAAATCACGAGGACATGCAATTAAGGTTCTATTGAATTTGTGGATTATGGTTGGTAGGATTTGATGAAATAAAAATTAAGGCTCAAGGAGGAGGCTAATATCTTATGTACTATGCATGATATCAAAAGTAAAAAAAATAATGAAATTTTCCCCTTCAAAGTAGAAACACCCAAATGACATAATTCTTTAATAAAAACATAAGAACTCTAATCATTCATCCTCATTTGTGGTAGTATCATAACATGATTATTATCCAATATCATCATTTGGGGCATACTCTGATGATTTGGACATTGGTTTGCATAGTGTCCCTACTCCTTTCAGATGAATCATTGTAAATTTGTAAAATTTTTCTTACCCTTGCAGTCACGTACAAGGTGTCCTTTTTTTCCACACTTATAAAAAACTCACTTTCCCTTCAGACAAGTTCCAGGGTGTTTCTTCCCATAGTTATCACATATAGAAAAATTCTTCTTTTCCCATCTTCCCTTTATCCATCTTTCTCTCTTCCATACTTTTCTTATCTTGCATCCCTTCAAATCGATTGGACACAGAGAACTCTTTACTTATCTTATCAACACATGATACTATTTCTTCATATGATGATAATACATGGGATACTATTTCCCTTCTAAATGATGGCTTAATACCATGAAAGATATGATCATTCTTACTCTTTGGATCATGTGTATTGTTGGAGTTCTCATTCCTTCTACTGGTTTCCATTTCCAAACAATGGCATACACTAGATTAGTTTGTGAATAGAAATACCTTATACCAAACTTGTAAAACACTTAAAATAAATTAAACAGTTTATGGATATAATCCATAATAATAAAAATGTATTCTTTGAATAAGTATATACTCATAAACCCATCATAATGGTTTGTAAAGAAAATGAGAATTATCCTAAGAATATCCCTCGGGAGTGGCGTAACCAAGAGTTCAACAGGGCCCATTGTCATGCACCAATTCACATTCGATTCTACCTCAAAGTGGTGTTTTTGGGATTTAACCCTAGGTACATCTGTACTAGATCCGCCTCTACCTGCTCATATCCAGACATGGATATATTTCTCGGAAAACTCACAAAATCTCAACAATACCAAAATTCTAGGAAGTTATTCTATACTAATCCTCAAAGTCTATCTTAGGGCTATGTGTTCTAATCGGTGTTTATCTAAATCTAGTTTCCAAGGTTTGTACTAAACCTCTCTATGATACCAACTGCAATGCCCCGACCCCAGTTACCCAGAGTCGGTGCATTATTACATAACATTGGCATGATCACAAGGAATCAAGTCCCGAAGGACCGACCAGTTTAGTAGTCTTGGAAAATAGATTACATAAATGAATGTTACATTACACATTATAACATACCATAAAACATAAATAATCCTTTATGAATTCCATTATTCCCTTGAATTAACCCTGCATATCAATCACAATACACTTCTTGGAATCCTGGGAAAAAAATAAAACATAGAAAGGGGTGACCTCAGATGCTCAGTAAGGATAAAAATATGGAAGAAACATTAATAAATAATCATAAACATTTACAGAAATGCATAACTAATACAAAATCCTTTTAAACTTGAACTTCAACATAATATAGAGAAAATAAATTAATTGAATTTACTTATTCACATGGTTATTCTACTAGTCGAATGATCACATGCAATATCACTAACCACTATCATAATGATGGAATTCTTAATGTCAGACTATCATAACCACATAGCCATTAAGACTACAAATAAGATTTTGTCAAGTCCTCGTGCCAAGACACTATTTTGTCTCATGAGACCTACTGATGCATCGAGGAACTATAACGGGATCCACCCGTCACATATTAAGTCCAATGCATTCCTCATATGAACGGGTTTAAACGTCACATAAACATTCGTATTAAAACCAGCATACGAAATGTCTATAATTTCTCCATAAACAATGAATGGTATAAAAATAACACATCCATAGTCAAACAAATCACAAAATCTTCAACACAATATGGAAGATTTGTATCATGATTAATCAACTTTAAAAAAAGTATAAAATCCATTAAAGAATTTTGACATAGATGAAAATAATTTGGGAAACTCTTTGAGAGAAATACCCCTTTTCATCAAAAAATTTACAAGTCACACAATTTAAAAAATAAGTCATTTAAAGACATTTTTGAATCAAATTGACCCATACCACTTTGAAAATTTTGAAAGGAATTAACATTTCAAAAACATTCATGTCCATATAAATAAATCATTAAAACCCATTTTAAAGACATTGACATTAAAGATAATGATTTAGAGGAATAAATATTTAAAACATTTGAAATGATGTTTTTGTAAAAATTTCCTAAAAATAATTCCTTTGAAAACTCTTTCATAAATCATGGACATGGATAATAAATATGTCTCAGTAGATACTTAAGTAAAAACAACATCCGATAATTAATAGATTGTGAAATTAACCCTTACCAATTTGGTAACTTACGAAACATATACCACGTGAAAGAGGTATCATAAAATTAATATGTAAATACACATAAATTAATGTGTATTAAAAAAAGAATAAAATTATAGACAGCACATACACCACACAAAAGTTAATAGTAGAAATATGGCATGAATCTCACGGGAATAAGGACTGAGATGAAAACCCCTTACCTTGTAATTTTACTTGGTTGATGGTAGTTTAACCTCCTTTATAATGGTTAAATAATTGTTATTTAATTATTCAAGAGTCATATATATTAATATGATATCATATATGATCTTTTAACATCACTTTGTTAATAAAATCTTAGTATTATCGTCGTTTTGGGTGTTAACTTACTCATTTTCTTTTATATAATCCGTTTTTGTTATGGATACGTTGTATCATACTCATATACAGAATGATATTAAGTCCTTAAATATTATTTTTATTCATACAATAAAATTTATCCATGATTGGATACGATGGGAAATGAATCTCATCGCGTTTGTGGATATGGTAATCTGTACGTACACACGAGCGACAATATCATTCTTTTGATATTAAAATAATATATAATTGGATGGTATATCATATATGCAGAATCATTATCATGATATATTTATTATTTACATGAATTATACATCATTATTATACATATCTAAATAATAGTATATTGAATAACAATTACACCACAACGTGGAGACGGTATGTCGTACGTACGCACATATGGTGATATGTCATTAAAGGGATGGATAGAATAATGAAACTATTTGTTCCATAATTATAATAACATCACAGTATATATAAGGTACTAGAGTTATTATTCTAGAATGGAAATAACAAGGAAAGAAGAAGTTGAAGAAGAAAGGAACTTTCAAGAGGGTGGTGATGATGTTACCTCTTCTTCAGGTTCGTCCTTTTGATTTGATCAAAAGGGATCCTTAGGTTGGGTTTATAATCAAACTATGGACTCTAGGATGAAGTTAAAGAAGTTGGGATGATATGTGGTTAGGGGTTGGCCGAGCCAAATGGATTTGAAGGTGTGAATTAATGAGAAGGGGGAGTCACCTTTTATAAGAGTGGTGAGGGGCTCTTTAGAAAAAACATAAGGTATTATTTTATAATAAAATAATATTCATTATATACTTGATAAAAAGTAGATTATTCAAATTATAAGGTGGTTATGGGTCTAAATCCTTTCAACCAATAGATTTTAGACAGGTTTGGGTCATTATATTAACCTTATCTTATAGTTTTAACTCTTGGTTAATTAGTTTAACACTTACCATGTCACATTGTATTTTTATAATATATAGTTAATAAACATACTATATACATCAAAGAAACCCACAAGTGGTCCATTAATTATACACCAATAATGATATAAGTCCTTTGGCAGACCCTTAGATTTTTAGGAATAGAATATAAATTAATTATATAAAATTTGGTTTAAAAACTCATTTATGTCTATTTTGACACTACTCAATAATTGATTTTTGTTAAAGTCTTAACAACATTATTAATTCGAAACAAATTCATTTAATAAATCCTAACATGTCATATTAACCAATAAAATTCGTTTATGTCATCAAAACTTTCAAATTATATTTATTTTAACATTTATAATACCAATTATTTGATACTTTCATTAATAATTAAAATATTGCATCATTATTGTGTCATAAATAATATTAAATATTAAATGTATAAAATTTATTAATAAAATACCATTATGTATAAAATATTTTTTTCTTTCTAATTAATATTTATAGTCAAAAATCCAACATATATAACCCTATGTAAAATTGGTTTTTCTAAAAGATATATGCTTTTGCAATTTTTTTATTTATTTTAACGTAATTATTATAAAGTGTCATTATCACTTAAAAGTGGATCCATGGGGTCCCAAAATCAACCCAAAAATGCCCAAGGTCGGACATGTATCAACAAATAGCATTAAGACACGTTTTAGGGTAAATTAGTATTATTATAATATTATTTTTTACCCTTATTTACCGGAATAACCCTTTAACCATGGTAAATAAAGTATTTACCGAAATAATTATTCAAAATGTCAAAAAATAAAAATTACCTACATACACAGTTTGTAAATCCTGATTACAAATATTCAGTCCATTTTTCCAAATTCAAAACACAAAAGTGGCAGAAATTAATTTAAAATTAATTCCCGCTGTTAAAACAAAAAGCGTGTTTTTAAAGATAATAACTATCAAAAGATTGACACATGTTTATGTCCTGTTTAAATGTGAAATTTTGTCCAATTACCAACATTGTATTAAATGGTAAAACTATATTCTAAATATACTTTAAAACCACTAATATTCATAATTTATCACTAGTAATTATTTCGATTAAAAAGTTGTTTTTAATAAAAATTTAGTGATTTTCACTATTAATCAAAATATAAAAGTTATCTGAAAGATCCAAAATTGCATCCTAGGATAATTTTGATATTACGAATCCAAAAATGAAGTCTGTTTTGAAAGATAAAATGTATAAATGTTCAAAAATTAGGTATTACAATTCATAAGGGATAGTTTGATTGGTTGTGGTGTGTGTTAGAACTCGAAGTTGCGTACAACACATGCTACAATATTAACCAGAGATAAGCATACCAAGGAAGCTTGGGGTATTGAATTATAAATTTTTGATGTCCCCATTCTAAATAATAAATTTATTTTGTGAAATTGAATATATAAAGGTTTTAAAATATTAGTTTTAAAAAGGGTTCACCATTAAAAGTCGGTAAAAGTGCATTTTTGAAAAATACATCTTTTATCTAAAAAATGAATTTGTTCTTAAATTATGTCTAAGAAACTCATAACATGGATTCTAAAATTATAAGGATTATATAAATTTCAGAATTCAGTTATTACTATTCATAACCTCTTTTGAACGACTAGTTTGGTAAGTGATGGTGCACTTGAACTTGGTGTTTCCTATAGTTCAATTTATTGAATTATTTTGAAAAAAATAACGCACTATGAAATCTTGGGGTGTTACATAAGTCGAGTAAAACATGAATTCATGTTTGTGAATGCAATTTTATATTTAAAGCTCAAAACATGTTGTGGAAAAAAAGGGAGAGTTAAAAAGATAAAACACTAAAATTGAACACCCTTTTCCCATGAAACTTGGTCCTTCCCGTTCACTGTCTGGTGCTTACTTCTACCGTTATGATCCTATAAAAGAAAATTACTCAAATAATCACAGTGATCATTTCATTTAAGCTATAAATGAAAAGATGTAGGGGGCCACAAGCTATAATATTTCAAAGAAAATAAATTGAAATCTGAATTCCTAGAAAGCAAGTAAAGATAAATCTTGGTATTATCCCCTAAGTCGGCCCTGAATTTTGAAAACCTCTAGAGTGAAATACCAGCTTTTATCCAAAGTTTGATAGAGGATGATGTTTCTTTGATTTGAACCACTGCATATGGCTTTTCCCAGTTTTTGCTTCATCCTTCAGGGTTAGTAATGATCCTGGAATAGAGTACACCATATCCCCACCCCCATAACAATGAGGTATATCTTGCATGGTGGGGGTAGGATGAAGTATGAATCATCCTCCTTCTTGGTTGCTACTTGTGAAACCTCTTATTCTCTGTCCATGGGTTCCTTGAGGCATTCTTCATCAAAATAATAGTCAATGGGAAAGTCAGAGTGTAATTCTATTAGAATACTTTTAAAACAGGAAGTATCAATTTCAAATTCTTCCCCCTCAAAGTAAGCAGATTTTGTCATGGTTTCTATAGAGACCCAAAGCTTGACTTACATGGACATTACATTACTTTTTCAAAATACTTAATACATGAAAAAAATAGACACCCAAAGACCGTATTAGTTTAGTGTCTTTGGAGACTCAGAACGAAATATTCTAATCATGGTGAAAGATCATCATCATCTCCCATGAAGATCTTCCCCTTTTTGGTATTCTTACCTAAAACCTTTCTTCATATCCTAGGGAAATGAAAACATATAATGGGTGAGCTCTGATTCTCAGTAAGGGTAAACATAGAGAACATAAAACAATCCCTAAACATTTGAATGCAAAAACATGCACATAAAATCTAAACATCAAAATCCTGAGAAAAGACATAAATCATGGAAGTACGTAAGACATATATCATAATGGAGCATCAATCATGATGAAATAGCATGGGAATAAATCATGTAATTGTGGAAACCATTCAGCACTTGTTATGATTTCCATAGTAGCCAAGGAATTGCTGCCAAGACCATCTTATTGGAGAAAGTCCCTTTTTGAATCGAGTTCCCTCTTCCTTCGAGTCCTATATCACTGAGCCAGATTAACTTACCATTCGAGCCATATCTATCTCATGAGATATAAATCTTTACCCAATGCATTGGAGGGAGATATAGGTCCCACCCATCTCATAACAAAATCATTCTTTCTTGTGCCACAAAATAAATTTAAAACATTCATCATAACCCAAAGAATAAAATGGGTTTCATAAACATCATCCCATCACCACAAAGTCCAAATAAAACAAATGGATATTTCATCATAAGAAAAGAGAAAACATATAAATCATAGAGACATTATATGATTTCACATTGTTGGACCATATGTTGCGCGTTGTTTGACCATTAAATGGTGGATTCACACGTAGACCCCTTCATAAAAGTTGTTCATAAATTTGTTTCCGATTTATACTCCAAATTTAAGCTCATTTAGGCATTGGGTTAAAGTGTTATGTAATTTTCATTGAATAAGACTTTTTTATGGAAAAAATTTCTAGGAACCTTCCTTAAAATGTGTAAAAATCAATGGAAACCTTAATGACTTCAAAACTCCCCCAAATTTTTTGTACAGCTGCTCCTACGTGTCCTCGTGGTATCCCCCAAATTTTGCATAGATGAGACTATCATATTCTGTATAATCAAAACAACAATGAGTGATTTAGAATTCAGATTCAATAATAGTAGAAGGGATAGAGTTAATGAATAGTTCAACTCCCTGAGTCAGTTCAGCTTCAATATCTGCCTCAATGGTAAGTGCCTCATGGAGTATACTCTCTGAGGATGGAGGCAGGTAGTCGGGCTCCGCCATCTTGACTTCAAATTCCACCACATAGATGGTTTCTTCATTCAGTGGTGATAAATCTTCTCCTTTTTAATGTGTGGGGAGGTCATTTAGTTCCTCACATTTAATCTAAAAATCATCCAAACTTTTTTGATCTCCCACTTGTAGCTCACTAGGTAGGTCTTCCTCCCTTGACTTTTTAGGTTCTTCATTTTCAAATATAAGTGGTGCAATTTCTTCCACCACTTTCTCAGGTTCTTCCTTCAGTTTACGGTTGGGTTACTCCATTAATGCACGAACATAATCAAAATCCCTATCATCCTATCTGGTTAATTGTTCAATGCTTTCTCGAAGTTCATGCACCTATGCTCTTCTAAAATATTCATCTTCTTCTTGTTGTTGTTACTCCACCTGTGTGTAATATTTCCATGGACAATATTCTGAACTTGAATACATAATAGAAGTATTTTTTTTAGTTTTTTAAATGAAATGAAATCTAACTAAGATGTGAAAATATAAAAAGTAAATGAACTAATGATTGTCTCCTTGGAAACAACATCAGTTTTGACGCATGCCTGTCGCGGGGTGTGGACAAAAACAATTATATTTTTCCTAGTGAAACATAGTGGCTGACCAGGGTAATCTATCTTGAAGAGCCTTCTCAATGTAGTTCACTTACTCTATCTAATTCACCTACTATATCTATTTTTTGGTTTATTTATTAAATGAATGTTATGAAAATATTTTTTGTTTTTTATTACTTAAAATAATGACATTTGAATCAAGAATTGTAAATTTATACTAAGATACAAGTCTAAACAGAATGAATTAATAAGATATAACTTGTTTTTTAGGGTTGGTTAAATGTTCAATCATTATGATTCATTATATGTTTTATTTTAGTTTGATAATCCAAACATGAAATCTCATGTTTGAACTACTATTCTTTAATTATAAATTGTGAAATATCATTTAATGTTTGAGCACTCTCAATTCCACCTCCTCCTTTAATCCAAGTAGGTGACACTCCTTTGTCTAGAATGGGTCATCTTCTAGGACCCAGTTCAATCGAATACATTACATACATTTATTAGCTCAAATCAAATATGGGAATAACTAACCAATGGAGTTATGAAAAATTTATTAAATAAAAGAATAGGGATAGGTTGAGAATCATTTCATTGGAGGCAGTCACAACATCAGAGACATTCTCCTTACCTGTGCATGCTACTCAAATATATCTACAAACATAAAATCAAACATTAATGAAAATTCATGATCACCTTCACCTCCCCCCGGCCCAAGTCTCGGTGTCAGCCTCTCATTTCTAAAAGTAAAATATTACTCAGTGGAGTGGGTGGAAGAGAAGAGAGAGATAGAGGGAAAGAAATGAAGAAAAGTGGATGGAGAAACACAAAGGCATGGATTAATAAAATTAAAATTGAATTAAAATTGAAAAATAATACAATAATAAAATTAAAATAAAATATAAAGAATAAATTTGGGAGGAAATAGGAGAAGATGTGGCCCATTCCCTAGTGGGATCCCTCCTTAGCTGTGGGTGATGAGCTGATGATTTGGGAAGAAGGCAAGGTCCTCCTTTTATAGGCAGAATTCATTCCTTTGAATGTATTCACATTGTTGGCCTATTAAATGTTAGATTAATGTGTAGAACCCTTAATAAAAGTTATTAAAAGATTTGGTTTCCATTCAACCTCAAATGTTCAGCTCATTTATCCACAAGGATTAATGAGTTATGGATTTTTCATTAAATAAGACTTTTTATGCCCAAAATTTCTAGGAAGCTGTCTTCAAATTTATAACGATCAATGGAATCCTTAATGACTTAAAAATCCTCCCAAACTTGTTTTAAAGTTGTTACTATGTGTCCTAGTGCTATTCTAGGTAGAATCACCTAAATATGAGGTGAGGATACTAATTTTTTCATCTGTTATAGTGGTGGGGTCCATTCTATTTTCCTAGAAAAATTTCCAACTTCAATGAATTTTTTGGACTAATAGATCTTTGAATCAACTCTATGTAATTAAGATAAAGTTTAATGAAATAAAATCATGATTTTAAGAAAAAGAATCCCAAATTTTGGAATTATATTTTTTAAAAAATGACAAAAATACCTTTGTAGTAACAATCTGTCAAAAATCCAAAATTATGTACTTTTCTCAATTTTGCTCATAATCATTCAAAAATTCAAATTACCCATTATTTTGAAAAAAACATTTAAATACAAGGGTTTTATCATTGAATAAATTTAAAAATACTCATTTTTTTATAAAAAATATGCACATAAATTTACTCTCTAAAATACCGCCACACATAAACCATGCTTGTCATCAAGTATAAACTCTCAACATAGAAATTAGAGGACACCAATGTTACCAATATTCAAATTCGAATTCAATTAAATCAAATAATTTTCAATGTGAAATCAAACTTTTGAAAATATGAAACAATATCAATTTAATTTCCCATTTTCAAGGAAATAAATAATTCACATATTTTACATTTACCACTTGAAAATTGATGGAACTTCTCCTTTAATTCATTCAAGATCCTTGATTCCTTATTATTAAACATGCCAAGTCAGGATTTACCTCACTTTTGATTATTTTCTCTCATTACTCATTATACAATTCAAGTATAGTTTTTCTCATATCATGAGAACATGCTCCTTATCCATAGGCTTGTAAATAAACTACTTTCTCCACATTGTATGGACAAAATGCACATAAAATCACGAAGACTTGAAATTAAGTTTCTATTGATTCTAAGGTTTACGTTTGGTAGGATTTGATGCTTTAAAAATTATGGATCAAGGAGGAGGCTAATATATTATGTACTATGCATGATATCAAAAATAAAAATATAATGAAATTATCCTATTCATAGTAGCAACACCCACTTCACAAAACTCAAAGAAAATGTTATGATCAAGTAAGTATAATGAATGATTTGTGAAACCACTTGATTTTTTTTTATACTTTATTTTATTTTTTCGAATGTTATGATCATATCAGAACTCACATCAATCACCTAACCATATATGCTCATAAGATCGTCGGTCTAGAAAATGGTGATTTTGGGTTTTCCCAAATCATATCCCATTTTTTTTCTTTTTTTTGATTCTTTTTGTAATTTTTTCATATTTTTACAATAGGGGAAGAAATAGAGTATAATTAGTGATTCAACAAACTTTTACAATTACGACAATAAAACCCCTACACTTATTCCTTAAAATGTATATCATCCCTTCCACCATGATTCTCTTTACCTGCACGCTTCAACTTTTAAATGTCATGAAAATACTCAGAGGAGGGTAGGAGTGGATAAAAATGGCCTGAAACATGACTCATTCCTATAAAGGTCATGCGTGGTCTCTATGTGCTAAAAGGAGGATTGATGTAAAGGTACACTTTTAAGGAAAATTAAATTTTCAAAGGATGCCTCAATCATCTTAAATCGGTTTTTTCATAGTCATAGATTTTACAAGTTTCAATACAAGTTATGATTGGTTACATGTCCCAAGATCACTCAAGAAATATTCTCAAGAATAAATAGGATGTACTTGGTCTAGAAATATTCTCGGGAATGGGAAATATAACATTAGACAATCACTCATGGCATGAATAATAAATAAATTCACATGAACTTCAGAAATTCAAAGCATGAAGGATGGTAGGGAAATTTCATTTAAATGAATCAATTAATTCTTTCAAATCATGAGTCATTAATTCAATATCCATGCTTCATTTTAAAAATTCAATTATTAATTTCAATCATTTAATCATATAAACATTGAAATCTAAAACATGGCATCACAGGATTCATAAGAAACTGATGTCTCCTAGATAAGTCGAGTAAAACATGAATTCATGTTTGGGAAAGTAAATTTATCTTTAAATCTCAAAACATGTTGTGGTAAAAAATGTGGAGAGTTTAATAGATAAAACAGTAAAATTGAACACCCTTTTCCAATGAAACTTGGTCCTTCCCGTTTGTTGTCTGAGGCTTCCTTCTATCGTTATGATCCTACAAAATAAAATTACTCAATTAATCCAAATGATCATTTCATTTAAGCTAAAAATGAAAAGATGGAGGGGGCCACATGCTAAATTATTTCAAAGAAAATAAATTGACATCTGAATTCCTGGAAAGCAAGTAAAGATAAATCTTGGTATTATCTCCTATGCGAGCCCTGGATTTTTACTACCTCTAGAGGGAAATACCGGTTGTTATCCTAAGTCTGATGGAGGGTGAAGCTTCTTTGATTTGAACCACTACATGTGGCTTTTCCTAGCTTTTTCTTTATCTTTCTGGGTTAGTAATGATCCAGGTATAGAGTACATCATATCCCCACCCCCATAGTAATGAGGAATATCTTGCATGGTGGGGGTAGGATGAAGTATGAATCATCCTCCTTCTTGGTTGCTACTTGTGAATCCTCTTATTCTCTGTCCATTGGTTCCTCAAGGCATGCTTCATCAAAAGAATTTTCAATGGGAAAGTCAGAGTGTAATTCTATTTGAATAATATTAAAACATGAAGTATCAAGATAAAATTATTCCCCATCAACGTAAGTAGATTTTATCATGGTTTATTTAGGGAAATACACTAGTATCTCTTCATACACATCCTTCAATAAATATTCATCATACCTAGGGAGGTCCATATGTTCCTCAGCATGTGCACATCTAGGTTCTTTTTCATCCTCCTGGGCATAGTTGAGATTTTCTGATTCTGTATAATCAAAACCACAAGGAGTGATGTAGAATTCATATTCAATAAAATTAGAAGGGAGAGAGTCAATGAATGGTTCAACTCCATGAGTTGGTTCAGCTTCAATCTTTGCCTCAGTGGTATGTGCCTCTTGGTGTAGACTCTCTGAGGATGGAGGTAGGTAGATGAGCTCCACCATCTTGACTTCAAATTACACCATTTGGGTGGTTTCTTCCTTTTGTGGTGTTGAATCTTCTTCTTTGTATTGTATGGGGAGGTCAGGTTGTTCCTCACATTTAATCAATAATTAATTCAAACTTTTTTGATCTCCCACTTGTAGCTTAGTAGGTACGTCTTCCTCCCTTTCCTCCTTAGGTTCTTCAATTTCAAATATAATTGGTGAAATTTATTACACCACTTTCTCATGTTCTTTCTCTAACATAGGGTTGGGTTGGTCCATTAATGAACAAACATAATCAAAATCTCTATAGCCCTTTCTAGTTAGTAGTTCAATGCATTTTCTAAGTTCATGCACCTGAGCTCTTCTAAAATATTCATCTTCTTCTTGTTGTTGTGGTTGCACCGGTGAGTAATTTTTCCATGCATAATATTCTTATTTTGAATACATCTTGGAAGTATTTTTTACTTTTTTAAATGAAATTAAGTATAAATAAGATGTGAAAAAAGAAAAAAAACGAACTAATGATTGTCTCTATGAAAACAGCTTCAGTTTTGACGCACGCCTACCGTGTGGTGTGGACAAAAATAATTATATTTTTCCTAGAGCAGCACAGTGGCAGACCATGGTCATCTCTCTTGAGGATCCTTCTCAATGTAGTTCACTTTCATTATCTAATTCACCTCTTCTATCTCTGTTTGTGGTTTTGTTTATTAAATGATAGTGATTAAAATCTTTTTGGTGTTATTATTATTAAAAATAATGACATGTGAAGCAAGAATTCTAAATTTATACTAAGATTCAAGTCTAGATAGAATAAATCACTACTCAAATTTTACACTTTACCCACAGTTGTAAACCATTGGTAAAGGCCTGGAAACCATTGGTATATAGTATATCAATGGTTCCCTCAACTGTGGCCATGTAAGGCATGGCAATAGGCCTATACCAATGGTTCTGTGAAAACCATTGGTATAGGTGTCAAAATAGAAGGTATACCAACAGTTTTCTATAATGTGTTGGTATATGTGTGTTAATGTATAACATATACCAAAGGTTTATAAACCATTGGTATATTTGTGTTACACTTACACAAATGTTTATAAACCGTTGGTATAGAGGGGATATAGAAATCCGTAAGGCTATACCAACGGTTTTGTTATAATCATTGGTATAAACTAATACCAATGGTATAACAAACTGTTGGTATAATTATATTATAGTATCTATACCAATGGATTTGAAACCGTTGGTATACAATTGTTCAGCACGACAACAGCAGGCCCTTCTCCCCTCTCCAGACCTGCAACAACACAACAAGCCCTCTCCAGACCTGCAACAACACCAATAAAAAAATCCCCATCCAAAGTATTCAAAATTTAGAATTCCTTTCAGAATTTAGAAATTTAGAAATTTAGAAATTCAAATGCAATAAAACCCATAAGAGAAAAATCATATATGTTATAGGAAATACAATAACACCCATATGAGTATTTGAAATTTAGAATCCATTACTCACACAAACCAAAAGACCAACACACATAAGAGTATTCAAAATTTAGAATTCAATCCTCAATCAAACCACAACACCAATACACACAATAGAAAAAACCTACATGTTATAGGAGGAACATGGTATGTTTAGTCATGGTCTTTGGTTGAGTATCTTAAAACCAACAAAAAAACACGGGTAGACTGGAAAGGATCATGACACCCACAAGATAGACAATGGTAGTGGTCATGTGTTTAGACCTACGATGAGTTATAAGAAGCACATGGGATTTTTATATTCCTTTATTGATTACTTATCCATGTATAAATGGTTCCTAATGTGTTAGTGGAAAACATTGGCCAATCTCAACATATGAGATGGGATACCGGAATAGCCTACATGTTTTTCATAGACTTTTCAATTAGAATAAGTGGGTATGTGGCTAATTGTAATTTGCTCTCCTGGGTGTGATGTGAGATGAATCCCCATCTTGGGTAGTGGGTATAAATATTCAATTAAGTCTTTGGTATTGGTTTCCCAAAGGGACATTGGTTTGGTCCTAGAACCCACTGTTTGACGATGGGATTGAGGTGATCTGTGGGGCTATGGTGTCACCATAAGTATTCCTCACCATTGAGGTATTTTTATGAGACATTGAAACTTATTTTTCAAGAATCTATGTGTAGCCTTGTTGACCAATTTTTTATATGGTATTCTTGAGTTTTCATAGGATTCATATTAAATCACTATATTATATGTATTTCTTGTATGTTATTATATAGAATGAACGACCCGTAATTGAGAATTAGAACATGAGTGTTGGTGCATGTTCATGATGGAATGTCGAGACTCATTCCTAATGTAATTCATGTTTTTCTATATATATTATAACCCATTTTGTTTCAATATATGCCTTGTGAATATTTTCTTCTAATAACGTATGACTAGTAGACCATGTTTTATTTTTTATCCCTTAATTTTCAGAATATATGTGTAGCCCTGTGAAGAATTTTTGTATGTCAGTTGTTGTTTTTACTTAAAATGTTGTCCATTTCAAACAAAAGTGACACACATTTAGTGATACCAGTTACACCGTGCCTCAAATTGAGGTGGGATTGACTCATACCTGTCACAAATGATCCATGGATAGTTGGGTGGGGGCCTGTCTAGTGGGGGGCTGTCCGGGGTGGGGGGGTGTCCGAGGGGTGCAGGGGCCTATCCGGGGGTGAGGGAGGCTGTTTGAAGTGTGTTTTCGGCCATCGCGGTCACACAACCCCTCTGATTGACATGTTTTCTAGATGAACATTTCATAATTAATCCACTCTTTGTTGTCGTCCGATTTCATGGTATTCTTAGGTCGTTTGGACAGTTTCAACCACCCCACAAACGTTTTTCAAGCACGCCAAACACCTAAAAACAGATATTCTACTATGCTGCACAAACTACATGTCTAAATGACATTTCGTCTTTTCTTACACCTGATGAATAATAATTAGGGTGTTTTCGTGTGATTTCAAGTCATTCCAATGTCATTTGGTTTGTATTTGACCATAAAACACATATTTTGGCTATTTACGACACATAGAATGTGTTTTTGGCCACCGTGGACACCCGACACCTACGATTGACATGATGTCTAGCCAACCATTTCAATATTCACCCACCCTTTGTTTTCATCCGATTTCATGGAATTCGAAGGTCGTTAAGACGATTTTAACTACCCCGCGCACGCGTTTCAAGTGCGCTAAACACCTAAAAAACACATATTTAGCCGTGTCATGCAAACCATGCATCTGAATAACATGTTGTCTCCTCATACACCTCAAGAATAATAATTAGGGGGTTTTCGTGTGATTTCATGTTATTATGATGTTGTTCGGTATGCATTTGACCATTAAACACATGTTTTGGCAATTTACGACACACGAAGTATGTTTTCAGCCACCACAGACACACGACACCTTCGATTGATGTGAATTCTAGCCGAAAAATTCAAAATTCACCCAACCATTGTCATCGCCTGATTTCATGGTATTCCGAGGTCGTTCGGCTGGTTTTGACCACCCTATGCATGCTTTTCAACCGCGTCAACACCTAAAAAACACATTCTGTCGTGCTGCGCAAACCGCAGGTCTGAATGTTGTTCCATTTCTTCTTAAACGTCAAGAATAATAATTAGGGTGTTTTTGTGTGATTTCAATTCTTTCTAATATCATTTGGTATGTATTTGACCGTAAAACACATGTTTTGGTCATTTATGACATGCAAAGTGCATTTTCTGCCACCGCGATCACACGACACCTCCAATTGATGTTTTGTCTAGCCCACCATTTCAAAATTCACCCACCCTTTGTTTTCATCCGATTTCATGGAATTCTGAAGTCGTTCGGTCAGTTTTGGCCACCCCATACATGTTTTTCAAGCGCTCCAAACACCGAAAAAACACATATTCAGTCGTGTCTCACAAAATGCGCATCCGAATGATGTTTTGTCTCCTCATACACCTCAAAAAAAAATAATTAGGATGTTTTCATGTGATTTCAAGTCATTTTAATGTCGTTCGACATGTATTTGACCATTAAACGCATGATTTGGCCATTTACGACACGTGGAGTGCATTTTCGGCCACCGCGATCACACGAAACCTCCGATTGACATGCCATTTGTCGGAAAATTTCACAATTCACCAACCATTTGTTGACGTCTGATTTCATGACATTATAAGATCATTCGGCCAGTTTTGACCACCCCACACACCCTTTTCAAGCGCATCAAACACCTAAAAACACATATTAATCCCTTTTGTGCAAACAGCATGTCTAAATGATGGTTGGTCTCCTCATAAACCTGAAGAATAATAATTAGGGTGTTTCCATATGATTTCTAGTCATTTTGATGTCATTCGGCATGCATTTGATAGTTAAACGTATGTTTCGGCCATTTATGACACGCGGAGTGCATTTTTGGCTAGCACAGTCACACGACACCTCTGATTAATGTTTCTTTTGGCCGAACATTTCAAAATTCACCCACCCTTTGTTGTTGTCTGATTTCATGGAATTTTGAGGTCGTTCGGCCAATTTTGACCACCCCACGCACGCTTTTCCAGCGCGCCAAACACCTAAAAAATAGATATTCAGTCGTGCCGCACAATCCGCATGTCCAGATGATGTTCCGTCTTCTCGTACACCTCACGAATAATAATTAGGATATTTTAGTGTGATTTGAAGTCATTCCAATTTCATTCGGCATGCATTTGAACATTAAACACATGTTTTGGCCATTTATGACATGCAGAGTGCATTTTCGGCCATCGCGGTCACATGACAGCTCCAATTGTTGTGATGTCTGACCGATCATTTCACAATTCAACAACCCTTTGTTGTCGTCCGATTTCATGGCATTCCAAGGTCGTTCGGCCAGTTTTGACCACCCCATGCATGCTTTTCAACAGCGCCAAATACCTAAAAAACACATATTCAGCCGTGTCGTTCAAACCGCATGTACGAATGACATGTCGTCTCCTCGTACACCTCATGAATAATAATTAGGGAGTTTTGGTGTGATTTAAAGTCATTCCGATGTTTTTAGACATGCATTTGAATGTTAAACATGTGTTTTGGCCATTTTCGACATGGGGATTGCATTTTCGGCCACCGCGGTCACACGACACCTCCGATTGATGTGTTGTCTAGGCGAACATTTCAAAATTCACCCACCCATTATCGTCTTCTGATTTCATTGCATTTTGAGGTTGTTCGACTGGTTTTGACAACCCCATGCACGCTTTTCAAGCACGCCAAACACCTAAAAAACATATATTCAGTTGTGCCGTGCAAACCGCATATCCGAATGGCATTTGTTCTCCTCGTACACCTAATGAATAATAATTAGGGTGTTTTTGTGTGATTTAAAGTCATTCGGATGTCGTTAGGCATGCATTTGATCGTTAAACGCATGTTTTGGCCATTTACGACACACAGAGTGCGTTTTTCAGCAAGCGCGGTCAGACGACACCTCCGACTGATGTGCCATCTTTTTTACCATTTCAAAATTCACCCACCCTTGTTTTTAGTCTGGTTTCATGGAATTTTGTGAAAATTCGGCCAGTTTTGACCACCCCACGCACGCTTTTCAAGCACACCAAACACCTATAAAACACATATTCAGTCAGGCCATAAAAACCGTGCATCTGAATGATGTTATGTATCCTCGTACACCTCAAGAATAATAATTAGGGTGTTTTTGTGTGATTTCAAGTCATTCCTATGTCTTTAGGCATGCATTTGACCATTAAATGCATGTTTTGGCCATTTACGACATGTGGAGTATATTTTTGGCCCTCACAATCACACGACACCTCTGGTTTAGGATGAGATGACTTGTACTCATAAAAAAATGACCAATGTATCATTTTACTAATGTATCAACACAATCCGAATGCATTTGATCAGTTTTCCATATGTCAGTTTTCGTTTTCACTTAAAATCTGGTCCATTTCAAATAAAAGTGAGACACTTTGAGTGGTACCGGCCACAAATTGCATTGGATTGATGCAGGTTTTACTCTTACAAATAAAAAATTTCCCATGTATCATTGTTCTAAAGTATCAATAAAATCCGAATACGTTTGGTCTATTTTCGGTATGTCAGTTTTTGTTTTCACTTAAAATGTTGTCCATTTCAAATAATAGTGAGATGCTTTGAGTGGTACCAGCCACACCGTGCCTCGGATTGAGGTGAGATTGAGTCGTACACATCACATATTTCCCATGGATCGTTTTCTTAAAGTATCAACACAATCCATATATGTTTGTTCAGTTTTCTATATGCCAGTTGTTTTTACTCAAAAGGGTGTCCATTTTAAACAAAAGAAAGACACTTTGAGTGATACCAGCCACACCATGCCACATATTGAGGCGGAGTTGACTCGTACATGTCACAGATGAATCATGGATTGTTTTCCTAATGTATCAACACAATCCGAATACGTTTGGTCGGTTTTTCGTATGCCAGTTAGCCAAATCGTGCAAGAATAGTGATAATATCTTATACTAAAACTATAGACATTGTGCATGATGTGCATCCCCTAGTGCATGGTTAGGAAGATATTGCACATTGATTCTAATATATATCCATATATAGTTGGTAGATACCCTGTGGGATGGACTTAAATGTTTTACTAACCGTGAGGCATAGTGTTTTTTACGCCGACTGGGGTTCTGAGCTCCGAACAATGCCCAGAATCCCCATAAACCATTATAACATCATTAGGCTTCCATATTTTGTCAAAAATAAAGTGTTATATTGAATTCAAATATATCAATACCAGAGTGAAAAACCGGGTCAAAAAATAAAGATTTATACAGAATTAAAAAATGTAATGCATCAATCTGCCCCTGATCACCATCACCATCACCACTGTCATCATCAGCCACGTCCTCACCACCATCGTTGTCGTCGCCTTCATCCTCATCATCATCCCCATGCTCATCCTCAGCCCCATCCTAGCCCTCAACCACATCCTCTCCCTCATTCTCATCCTCATCCTCTCCCTCATCCGCTTCAGCATCCTCGTCATCACCAGGAACATCATCATCTCGACCGCCACAAGAACTGCTGCCTGGTGCATATGATAATGCACCCATCGGCGACATATATGTCTAACAAGCCATGCTGGCCTCTGGTGGATGTGATGAAGATAATGATTTGATCAGTTTCATAAATTATTTCTCCCTCATTTGAGCCAGTTCTTAAAACTATGTAACCCTTTTATCAGACTATCTTGCATGCTCCTTGAGCTGTTCCAACCCAGTGGTACTAGAATGGATACCTGGAGAGGACCAATACCTTATCGAGACTATATTCATATCATGTCGGCAACATAATTGACCAGAGTGCTCATCTCCCAAAACATGATATAAATGATCGTGTGGGCCTAAATTGTCAGGCTCTGGGGCATCAAGGGCCTCTAAATCATCCTATTAAAAATATTAATAGATTATTAAATTTCAAAATAGATATTAAACTTTTAAATAAACAAATTAAATCTTAAAATCTTTTCTTGTGTCGGTTCATTAACAGCAGTTCCATCTTTTTTACATCTACTCGAGCAAAACAATTTTGCTCAAGGGATACATCCTCCAATATTCAATTTTTACATCAGTAATTACATTGAAACAGTATAAAGTGAAAGTATAATAATATATTCAAAATTCAATAAATCACATAATTTAGGTAGGAAATAATAAAAAGGGAATGTCCTAAAGAAAAATTATAAACAACTATATCGTACCATCTACCTCTCATGATCTGACGTTGCAGTGCACCGCAATGTTTGGAGGTATTGCATTGAATCAATGTTTTTTTTTTGTTTTTTCATAAGATTCCTAAATATTGTTGAGTAATAAATAATATAATATTAATGCCAAATATGAAAACTGTCATTTAAATACCTCAAATGGGATTAATACCTTAAAATTGGAAGCCACCCAATGGGTAATCATTTGGAGATATTACTCTATCAGACAGTCATCCATGATAGGTTCTGTAACCAACTTTGGGCCCACTCTATCACACCATCCAACATACTGCTCATGCTTATAACCTCTTCAAAGCTCTCCTAGCTCCTTTAAACATGCAGGTCATGCACCTTCGCCATAAGAGAAGTTAAAACAAAGCTGACACCCAATAGATTAATTCATATAAATATAAAAAATACTACATTAAATCCAATATATTTTATGCCCATATTTGTTCCCATGCATTAACCTTGACTTTCTGTGGAAGATATCACCAAGAGAGAGGGATGACCGGATTGATGTCGGAGTATTTGGCTTGTGTCTCTAAAAAAGCCTGACATTCCTGCCTAGATTTATTAATCATTTGTCACTCATCATTGTATTCAACCATTGACTGTGTCTGGAGGTTCCATACCACACACAAGTGAGTAAGCACCTCCCCCGCATCCCACTCAAGCGAGTATGCCCCCTCCTCCCCCTTGTACCACCGACCTCAGTACTGGGTTCACAAGATGATTGTCTAACTCTGACACCACCCCCCTCCTACCTCTAACCTCTGTACTGGGAGCAATATCACGCACCTCATTGAATATCTCTCATCTAAGGGGTAGATCTTGAAAAAAAGGTTTACACAAAAGTAAACACATGATATTATAAGTTATTGAAATATATATATTTGAAATAAAATTCTCACGATATCGATGAGTGGAGGAATGCCCATCTGTGTCATGCGATGATTATTTTTTGTCATCGTTTTCCACCGCATATCTTGAATGGGTGTCATTTTATGCCCTGAAAACAAATATGGAAGTAATTAGAAATAAATAACTAATTTCTACCCCAAAAAACAAAATATAGAAAATCCATTCTGATAAAAAAACACAAAGAAACAAATTATTAATGTTGGTTTAACGGTAAGTAGTAGGAAACACACATTGAATGATTTAGTTTATTCATTGAAGAATGTATCAATTGATTTTGGAGAGGGGCCTTAAATATTTATAGGTAAGGATTTTATTAGAAACGCCTATAAAAAGGATATCCAGGAATTGTGACGTCCCCAACCAAGATTCCACTCATTAGTGACCCAAACCCAAATGGCCACATGGCCTCAAGCATATATACCAGAATGCCAAATGTTATTGACTAATAGTGAGAGACTTTTGTATGTCTGGGAGAGAATATTTCCTCATTACCTATGTTTCACAATTTTAATATTATCAGTTAAAAAGTGGAAGAAAGATAAAAATGGGAGAATATTGGAAGTGGATGAAAATAACCAAATCAGTAATACCAACTAATAACAGAATCATAAACTAATTGATGGTAATGTATGTCATGTTTCAAGAAGAAAAACATTGTTTCAACTATCAGGAAGTAGTACTATACAAGAGGGTCAATAAATTCAAAATTTTGACCTAGTATCTTGAGCTAAAACCCAATCATCTAGTTCATCGGTGGAAAGAGTGTGAATCATTTCAATAACTCGAAATCCACAATCATCAATAAATGTGAATTTCCTCATCATTGAATCAAACCATTGGTAGAGGGATGATTTTTACCAATGGTTGCAAACAAATTTTGGTAAAAGAGGACATCAAGGCCCCGTTATAGGCATCCTAAATAGAGGCACATGCCACAGGCCCCATTATGTGTTATAGGCATTCCAAATCATTCACTCATTTTCAATAAATCATTCTTGGAACCTCTATGATCATACCATTAATTACCCAATTAGTTTCTCAAGTCAATCTCACCCCATGGGTGGATAAGTCTAGGATTCTACTCAAATAGGTTGTTCATGGCTTGTAAAAAGGTCTAATTTCATAATGTAAAGACAAATACATTTATTTTTAAATTTGAGATTAATAATAAGGTATGTAAATGATAACAATATTACTGAATTAAACTTGTGACTTATCTAACATTGTTATGGATGTATACACATGCTAGCATTGCTAGTGAAAAGCACCCCACCATCATAAAAGTGAGTATTGGACAAGAAAGAGACATAATATACGACGTACAGTGAGAACCGTATTTAATTGACCCTAATGTTATATTATTACAGTCATCTTAGGAAGAAAATTATCACTCATGACTAACCATGCCTCTATAAACAACTTGGAGTGTATGAGTTTTCTCTCTGATCATAACAACATCATCACACATTCTTACCATGATGTGAATAATGTGGAATATGAATGATATTAACACAAAATTCCTAGAAATACCAATCCTTCTAAGGAATGAAAATTTATGGATGATATTAACACATAATTAATTTTTAATCAAATTTGATTCACTGTCAATGCCCAACACAAACACCCAAATCAAATAGAAAACAAATGTTATACACACCCAAATCAAAATAGAAAACCAAAACAGTAGATGTAGAACATTAAAATGAAATTATCACTTACAAATTAGAAGTTTAGTACTAAGAAATTCTGAAAATGGATCGGAACGAAGAATTTTGTAGTATGGTAAACAAAATCCCACTTCTCCACTTCACCCAAATGAAATCATAAAACCAAAATAGTAGATGAAGTATCACTTATATAAAGCAAGTGATGAACTGATAAATCATAAAGATGGAAGGATTTCAGCCATAGGGGAAGTAAAATCCCATTTCTCTCTTCTGTTTAGGGCTGTAGTCGCGCGAAATGGGGGAGTTCGATGGTTTGTGAATTTGGGAAAAAACATTCCCAACAGTTTGTAAAAACCGTTGGTAAAGGGTGATTTAAACCACTCTATACCAACAGTTTAAGAAAACCATTGGTTTAGAGTATACTTTTCCAAACGGTTTGGAAAAACTATTTGGAAAAGTTGATTTAACCATCTTTTACAAACGGTTTCCTTAAACCATTGGTAAAAGTACTCTACAGGCGTTGGGAAGACCTCCCTTTCTAGAAGTGAATTAATATGAATGAATTTGGTTTTCGGGGTTGGTTAAATGTTCAATAATTATTATCCATTATATGTTTTATTTCAGTTTGATAATAAAAACATTAAATCTCATGATTTTACTATTATTATTTATTTATAAATTGTGGAATATCATTGAATGTTTGATAACTCTCAATTCCACTACATCCTTTAATCCAAGTTGGTGACACACATTTGCCTAAAATGTGTCGTCTTCCAAGACCCGATTCAAATGAAGCCGTTACATAAATTTATTAGATCAACTCGAACATGTGAAGAATTAAACAATAGATACAAGGAAAAAAATTAAATAAAATAATAGGGATAGGTTGAGTTTCTTGTCATCGGAAGCAGTCACAACATCTAGGACATTCTCCATACCCATGCATGCTACTCAAATATATATACAAACATAAAATTAAACATTAAATAAAATTCATCATCACCTTCACCTCCCCCCAGTCCAAGTCTCAAGGTCAACATCTCATTTTAGAGAGTAATATTTTACTTGGTGGAGTTGGTGGAAGAGGAGAGATAGTTAGGTAAAGAAATGAAGAAAAGTGGATGGAGAAACACAAAGACATGGATTAAAAAAATTAAAATTTGAATTACAATTGAAAACTAATAAAAACTTAAAATTAAAATAAAATTAAAATAAGAAATAAGGGGGGGGGAGAGGAGAAGAATCATCTCGTGCCCTGATGGGATCCCTCCTTAGTTGTGGGTGTTGAGCTGATGAATTGGGAAGGAGTCGAGGACCTCTTCTTATAGGCATAATTATGTCTTCTGGAATTTTTCATGTTGTTCGCCCATTAAATGGTCGATTCACACATGGACCCCTTCATAAAATTTGTTCATAAATACGTTTTCCATTCATCCTCGAACCATCATCTCATTTATCCATAGTATTAAGGAGTTATGGAATTTTCATTGAATAAGGATTTTTATAGCCAAAATTTCCAAGAAGATTCCTTCAAATGTATAATGATCAATAGAAACCTTAATGACTTAAAAACTCAACCAAAACTATTTTAGAGTTGTTCTGATGTGTACTTGTGCTATCCCTAGTGTAATAACCTAAATGGAAGGTGAAGAGACTGATTTGTGCATCTATTACGGTGGTGGGGTCCACGCTATCCGCCTGGAAAAGTTTCCAACTTCAATGATTTTTTTTGGACTAATAGATATTCGAATCAACTCTAGGACCTGAAAAGAAATTTGAATGAAATAAAATCAGGATTCTAAAAAAAACACGAATTTGGAATTATATTTTTTACAAAATGACAAAAATACCCTTGTGGTAAAAATCTTTCAAAAATACAAAATTATGCAATTTTATCAAATTTTCTCATAATCATTCCAAAATTAAAATTACCCATTATTTTAAAAAAACATTGAAATACATGGTTTTTATCATTGAAAAACATTAAAAATCCTCATTATTTGATCAAAAATATGCACATAAATTTTCTCTATCAAATACCCCCACACATAAACCATGCTTGTCCCCATGTATAAAATCTCAAATTGGAAATAAGAGGACACTAATATTACCAATATTTAAATTCCAATGTAATAAATTCAAAAAAAAATTCAATGTAAAATCATACTTTCAAAAATCAGCTTAAACTATCAATTTGATTTCCCATTTTTCAGAGAAACAAATAATTCAAATATTTTACTTTTACCCTTTGAAAATTGATCATACTTATCCTTTCATTCATTCAAGATCCTTGATTAAATATTATTAAATATGACAAGTCATGATTTACATCAATTTTGATTCTTTTCTCTCATCACTCATGATACAATTCAGGTAGAGATATTCTCATATCACGAGAACATGCTCCTTATCCATAGTCTTGTAAATGAACTACTTTCTCCACTTTGTAAAGACAAAATGAACATAAAATCATGAGGAGTTTCAATTAAGGTTCTATTGACTCTGAGGTTTATGGTTGGTAGGATTTTATGCTTTAAAAATTAAGGCTCAAGAAGGAGGCTAATCTCTTAAGTACTATGCATGATATCAAAAGTAAAAATATAATGAAATTATCCCCTACAAAGTAGCAACACCTAATTCCCAAAACTCAAAGAAAATGTTATGAGCAAGTAAGCATAATGAATGATTTGTGCACCATCATGATTTTTTTTTTATTTTTTACTTTTTATTATTTTTTTGAATGTTATGATTATATCAATTCTCACATCCATCATCTATCCAAATACGATCATAAGATCATCAGTCTAAAAAATGGTGATTTTTGGTTTTCCCAAATCAGAACCCATTTTTTTCTCTTTTTATTGGTTGTTTTTGTCATTTTTGTTATTTTTTTAATTGAAGAGGGTAATAAAAGAGTATAATGAATGATTCCACTACCTTTTACAATTACTATAATAATACCCCCACACTTCTTACTTACAATGTATATTATCCCATGCCCCATGATTCCCTTTAACCCCACACTTCAACTTTGAAATATCATGAAAATACTCAATGGAAGGTAGGAATGGATAAAAATGGATTGAAACATGACTCATTCCTATAAATTTCATTCATTGTCTCTATGGGATAAAAAATGGATTGATGTAACAGTGGTATTTTAAGGAAAATTGGCTTTCCAAAAGATGACACAATCATTTTAAATGTGTTTTTTCATAGTCATAGCTTTGATAAGTTTCAATACAAGTGCCTATTGGTTACATGTCCCAAGATCATCCAAGAAATATGCTCAAGAATAAATAGGATGTAAATTGTCTTTAAATCCTCTTGTTAATGGAAAATATAACATTGGACAATCACTCATGGCATGACTAATTAATCAATTCATATGATCTTCAGAAATTCAATGCATGAAGGAAGGTAGAGAAATTTAATTTACATGAATCAATTAATTCCTTCAAATAATGCGTCATTACATCAATATCCATGCTTCATTTTAAAAATTTAATTATTCAATTAATTCATTTAATCATATCAACATTGAAATCTAAAACATGGAATCACAGGATTCCTAAGAAACTCATGTCTCATTGATAATTCGAGTAAAACATGACTTTATGTGTGGGAAAGAAATTTTATCTTTAAAGATAAAAACATGTAGTGGACAAAAATGGGGAGAGATTAAAAGACAAAACAATAAAATTGAACACCATTTTCCATGAAACCTGGACCTTCCCCTTTACTATTTCGGGCTTCCTTCTACCGTCATGATCCTACAAAAGAATATTACTCAATTAATCACAATGATCATTTCATTTAATCTCAAAATAAAAGAGAAAGGGGACCACATACTAAATTATTTCAATGAAAATAAATTGAAATATAAATTCCTAGAAAGCAAGTAAAGATAAATCTTGGTATTATCCCCCAAGTGGGCTGTGAATTTTGACTACCTCTAGAGGGTAGTACCTTCTGTTATCCACATTTTAATAGAGGATAAAGATTCTTTGATTTGAACGACCACATGTGTCTTTTCCCATCTTTTTCATCATCCTTCTGGGAATGAGTACACTATATCACCCCTTTACAATGAGTTATAACTTACAAGGTGGGGGTAGGATGAAGTATGAATCATCCTCCTCCTTTGCTGATACTTGTGAAACCTCTTCTTCTCTGTCCATTAGTTACTTGAGGTATGATTCATCAAAATAATTTTCAATGGGAATGTCAGAGTGTAATTCAATTTGAATAATATTAAAACATGAAGAATCAAGATCAAATTATTCACCATCAAAGCATATTTTTTCATGGTTTCCTTACGTAAATACACTATCATATATTCATGAACATTCATCAATAAATATTCAATTAATCTAGGGAGCTTCATATGTTCCTCAACATGTTCCCATCGAGGTTCTTCTTCTTTCTCCAAGTTAGAGTTGAGGTTGTTGAATTTTCTATAATAAAAACTACATGGAGTGATGTAGAATTCATATTCAATAAAATTAGAAAGGATAGATTAAATGAATGGTTCAACTCCCTGAGTCGGTTCAGCTTCAATCTCTTCCGTAGTGGTAAGTTCCTCTTGGAGTATACTCTCTGAGGATAAAGGTAGGTAGTCAGGCTCCTCCATCTTGACTTCAAATTCCACCACTTGGGTGGTTTCTTCCTTCAGTGGTGCTGAATCTAATTCTTTGTATTATATGGGGAAGTTAGGTAGTTCCTCATATTTAATCAATAATTCATCCAATATTTGTTGATCTCCCACTTGTAGCTCAGCAGATACGTCTTCCTCCCTTGCTTCCTCAAGTTCTTCAATTTCAAATATAAGTGGTGAAATTTATTCCACCACTATCTCATGTTATTCCTTTGTATTAGGGTTTGGTTTCTATATTTGTGCATGAACATAATCAAAATATATATTAGCCTTTTGGTTAGTTTTTCAATGCTTTCTCTAAGTTCATGCATCTGATCTCTTCTAAAATATTCATCTTCTTCTTGTTTTTGTCGCTACACCTGTGAGTAAATTTTCTATGCAAAATATTCTGAATTTGAATAAATTGTGGAAGTCTTTTTTAGTTTTTTTAAATTAAATGATATATAAAAAATATGTCAAAATAGAAAAGGTAAATTAACTAATGATTGGATCCCCAAAAATAGCATCTGTTTTGATGCACGTCTGTTGTGGGGTGTGGACAAAAATAATTATATTTTTCTTAATGCAGAACAGTGGCTTACCAGGGTCCTCTCTCTTGAATATCCTTCTCAATGTAGTACAATTAATTTATTTAATTCACTTATTCTATCTCTTTTTGTGGGTTTGTTTATTAGATGAAAGTGATTAAAACATTTTTGGGTTTTTTATTATTTAAAATAATTTTATGTGAAGCAAGAATTCTAAATTTATACTATGATTCATGTATATATAGAATGACTTAATAAGACAGAACTTGGTTTTGGTGGTTGGTTTAATATTCAATCATTACTCTCCATTATATTTTTTATTTCAGTTTGATAATCCAAACATGAAATCTCATGTTTGAACTACTATTATTTATTTATAAATTGTGGGATATCATTGAATGTTTGAGCACTCTCAATTCCACCTCCTCCTTTAATCCATGTTGGTGACAAACCTTTGTCTAGAATGTGTCATCTTCCAGGACCCAGTTCAATTGATTCCATTACATCCATTGATTATCTCATCTCCAATTTGTGAAGAACTAACCAATTGAGAGAGAGAAAATTATTAAATAAAATAATATGGATAGGTTGAGTTGCATGTTATCGGTGGTAGTCACAACATCAGGTACATTCGACTTACATGTGCATGCTACTCAAATATATCTACAAACTTAAAATAAAATATTAAAGAAAATTTATGATCACATTCACCTCCCCTTTGGCCAAGTATTGGGGTTATCCTTTCATTTCTGAGAGTAATAGATTACTTGGTGGAGTAAGTGGAAGAGAAGAGAGAGAGGGAATGAAATGAAGAAAATTGGTTGGAGAAACACGAAGGCATGGACTGATAAAAATAAAATTTAAATTACAATTGAATAATAATACCAAAATAAATTTAAAATAAAATAAAATGATGAAATGGGGTTGTAAGAGAGGTGTATCATCATCCCATGCCCTGTTGGGAACCCTCTTTGGTTGTTGGTGTCAAGCTGATGATTTGGGAAGGAGGCGAGAGCCTCCTTTTAAAGGCAGAATTTTATCCCCTATAGGATTTTGCATTTTTGGCACAATAAATGGTAGATTAACACATGGACTCCTTTATGAAAGTTGTTCCTAAATGTGTTTTCCGTTCAACCTCCACAGTTCATCTCATTTAGATATTGTATTAAGGAGATCTGAAATTTTAATTAAATGAGACTTTTTATGACCGAATTTTCTAAGAAGCATCCTTCAAATGTATAATGATCAATAGAAAGAATAATGACTTAAAAACTCCCCCAAAATTGATTTAGAGTCAGTACAATGTGTCATAGTGATATCCCAGGTAGAATAACCTAAATTAGAGGCGAGGAGACCGATTTGCGCATCCGTTACTGTGGTGAGGTCCACACTGTCCGCCTTGAAATGTTTCCAAATTCAATGAATTTTTTGGACTAATAGATCTTCGAATAATCTCTAGGTAATAAAGATAAAGTTGATGAATATAAAATCAGTATTATAAAAAAATTAATCAGTAAATTTTGACATATATTTTTTAATAAATGACAAAAATACCCTTTTGGTAAAAATCTGTCAAAAATCCAAAATTATGCACTTTTCTCAATTTTTCTCATAATCATTCTAAAAATCAAATTACCCATTATTTTAATAAAACATTGAAATACATGGGATTAATCATTAAAAAAAATTAAAAAATCCTCATTATTTGATAACAAATATGCACATAATGTTTTTATGTCAGAGATATCTTGCCTCCTTGTCTTTGTTATCATAATATGTCATGCCTAAATTGATTAAATGCTTAAATGGAACATGTTTAATGAGTGGGTATACTAGTTAGTTGTTTTTATATTGCTTAAATTGTTTTTTGGTAATTATGATTACTTGGTGGGTATATCCATGTGATGTGTTAAATGGAAATTGGTGATAATTGGGTGGGTATAACCATGTGACATGATTAAATTGAAGTGGAGTACATGAGTGGATATACTCATGAGAGGTAATGTTTTAAATGAGTAGGTATACTCGTTGAATGGTTTTGAATGTAATTATTTATATTAGTGGGTAGACTCATATGGATAGAAATTGTTAAATGTATGCAATGGTTGATGATTTACATAGATTCTAAGGAAGGATCTCCATGGATTTGGAATGTAGTAGTGGACACCTTGGTTGAGTATTCACATTGGGTCTTGATTCTATGGGATGTCTCGGGCTTTATTTTACATTAGATCCAGCTTGATTGGACTCACGTAGGACATGCTGGTACACATTCTCCAAGGACTCCAACCAATACCTATACCGAGTTTCTATCAAGATGATACTAGTACTTGATGATGATGCATTGGTCTTAAATACATTGGATTCAGCCCTTCATGGTCTACACTTCATTATATGGCACGATCGTGGGATATATGACTGTGGTTGTATGACAAGGTCATGGTTTTTTGATACGGTGTTCTTTATAGAGTAAGGTTGTTTGGACAGGATATGGATTGTTTTACGACAAGGCTTTGTTATTTGTTTATATTTCCTATAGGTTCATTTTTAGGAGCTTCCACTTATTGAACGTATCCACAAGAGGTTGTTCGGTATAACTTGTTTGCATTGGTTATATGCCTTGGGATTTCACACATACATTACTTATTACTTGTACTTGTTTCACATATTTCATAGTGTAGCTTAGAATTGTATAGATCATTGGGTGGAAACCTACTGGGATGTTTATCTCACACCTTGTTTGGGCCTCCTTGGGGACCCAAACAAATTATATGGTTTCAGGTGATAGTAGGGGAAAGCTCCCTAACACTATATGTTGATCATTACATTAGAGCATGGGAGCATGAGACCCAGGTGAGGCTTGTGATGCTACTGTGACACTTTTTTTATCTTTTTGGATTTTAGATACTTGTATTTACTTTAATTCCATGTATATTTTTTCGTAGATTTCTATATACATGTATCATCTGAATCATGGTATATGAGACACTTATGGATTGTTATATATTCATATCTTTCTTATCAATTTTACCTAATGACCGATTGTTGTATTTACTTCTGCAATTGAATTTGATTGACTTCCACTATGATATACTCTGGTAACGAGGGAATAGTCTCCCCAATAACTCAACTAGGCCCTCACCAATAGTCAAAATCATCTGGCATTTGAGGAGTGTGCTTGACGCCATGTAGCCAACCAGGCTTGGGACACTATTGAGTGGCATCAGAGTTCAGGACGTTACAAAGTGGTATCAGAGACAATTTCTTTTCTGGTTTGATTTACTGTTTGGAGACAATAGACATCGATATGATGGAAAGTGGAATTTGTTAATGAGCTATGCTCGAGTGTAGCTAACCCGTATACAAGAATAATCCTAATTACCCTAAATGAATTTTCTTATTTTATGGTTTTGACTATTAGAGTTGATTTTATTTCACCATTAGGCGAAACACATGATTTATGCTAATACTATTGATGCAATTGTGGGTTCAATTTTTTTGCAACCTGGTGATATGAGGGTATTCAATCTCATGCATCATATAGTAACATGTTAGAAATCACATATCAGGAATTATATCATCCCATTTAAGATGAATTATTTGACGCATTCTATTGTGATAGGTTCTCTAACAGTTGTTCCTAATTTTGTGATAGACTTTGTGAAAAGGATAGAGAAGTGACATCATCTTTCAATTCATAAGGTGTATGGGCCCTTATGAAATAGAAAATGAAGTACGTTTTAAATTAATATTTTAAAGTGAATTTGATGTGTATGGATTATATGGGCATAAAATTTTGGTTCATGAGGTTTTATGGGTCCTCAAGGATCGAAACGTGGTGGACCATTGGTTAAATCATGTCAAATAATGACTGTTAATTGAAAATAAATGGAAAATAGAGACTTGACCTCAACCCGGATTTTGACTGGGTGAGAGGTAGTGTTTCTAGTTGTTTTGTGGTTGTTCTTTATACAATTATGTATTTAGGATTGGGTTGTGTGTTATGAATTGTTTTTAAGAGGGTTTTGACCTATCCTATGCTTTTGAGATGCGACATTGATATCATTCCATTCTGAGGTGAGTGTTTGGCATTATAGAGGCATGTTAACATGAAGCCCTCCAATGTTATGCGAAGAGGGTGGCGATAACCATGCTTCAAAGGTGGTGGGCCATGAGATACTAGTAGATCCTCATTTAATGGTTTTTGTGGTACAACAGACTATTTTAGACATAGGTTCTGAGGCATAGTTCCACGAGTGTTTATTTTTCTATATGCAGACTTTTCAAGGAGTACAGTAGCCTACCATGACTATGGCCGAGCTGACATGGGTGTTCTAGCAGCAACATCCTATCACGTTTTTGAGGGATGATGGTCCACAAGCATCTGAGTTGTGGCTTGAGACCCCACAAGATATATTTGATCTTCTGAAGACACCACTTGAGTGGAGGGTCAAGCTCACCCCCTATATGATACATGGAGTAGTAAAGTATTGGTGGGATGTTCTGAACCAGGCTGAAAGGCTACGAGATATGGGTTGGACTAATTTCCAGACATACTTCCTTTACTAATTTTACCCCAAGACACTATGGACATAGTGATCTAGTGAGTTCATGCGTCTAGAGCAGGCACCATGACAGTTATAGAGTACTCAACTTACTTTACAGAGTTGCATAGTTTTTCACTGATGTACCTTACTGATGAGCTGTCAAGATCGAGATGCTTTGAGGAAGTCCTAAGACATACTATCAAATCCTAGGTCAACATGTTCTGGTTGACATCTATCACTAAGAATGTGAACCAGGAACTGATTATAGATTGGAGCCTGAGGGAATTTGAGGATATAGAATAGGGAAATTTTTCTTCTCAACCTAGTGGTTCTACATTTTTTGAAGGAAGCACCATTTTGATGCTTCCCATGAGATGATCATCAGTAGGTTTATGATTTCTAGTAGTTCGGTGTTTTTTCACTGGTGTGGCAGGAGAGGACACAAGAAGAATCAGCGTGACTGTGACCCAGTCGAGTTCCGAGCTTATAGAGGGATGGGCCACATGCAATGGTTTTACAGGTTCTTCCCTCCAGTTGTGAGTTGTAGGGGGTCAACATCGATGTCAAGTTTAGGAGTAGGTTTCTATGATATGTGTCAATCATGGAGTTAGAGAAATGCTGGCTGATCAGGCTACATAAGTAGTGGTTTTGCTGAGGTAGCCATACAAAAATTACTGCTATACATCGAAGGGGTCCTACTCTGAGCAGTGAGGTTGTTTCACAGGGTTGTGGTATAGGTCATTTATATTTTTCACAACCTACCCCTGAGGTGTAAGGTTTCATACTATCTACAGTGAGAGGAATGATATTAGTAGCATCTACTATTGTATCTGCTCTTTTTGATACATGTGTATCTCATAGTTTCATATCTGCACCTATAGTGAAAATCCTTGGGCTTGTTGTGTGGTATTTTGAAAGCATTTTAATGCTAGAAACAATATTGGGAATCAGAATGGATGATGTGCTCTAGTGTAGGGAGTACCCCTTTGAGGTTGGTGGGTGTCACTTCATTTGAGATATTTATGTCATTGAGATTATAGGGTTTGACGTCATTCTTAGTATGGACTATTTAGTATGTTCTCGATCTTACATTGTCTACAATCACCTAAGGGTAACTTTCACATCACCAGAGGATGCCGTGTTTACTCACAATGGTGAATGGGGTGTCCAGGCGAGTTGAGATGGACTATATTATCATGAGTTGGGTAGAATGATATCCTAGATTTCTTTTTTGTATTTGGATGATTAGGGAGTGAGTCCAGTAGACTTTCCTATAATGGTGGATCGTTTTAGGGACATGTTCCTAGATGAATTTTCTAGTTTACCTCTTGAGAGATAGGTTGAGTTCTCAATTGAACTGGTGTTATGAGCTTCACCAGTATCCATTTCTACTTACTAGGTGGATACGATGGAGTTGTAAGAAATTAAGTGGAAGCCATAGTATTTGGAAGAAAAGGGTTATATCCAACCTAATACTTCTCTATTGGGTTTTCCAGTTCTTTTTTCAAAAAATATGGATATAACTCTTAAAATATTTGGGGATTATCGTAATTTGAATCATATAATGGTTAAAAACTGATATCCCTTTCCATAAATAGATGAAATGTTTCATAAGATTCTAGGATCTCGAGTATTCTTGAATGTAGAACTAAGGTTAAGATATCACCAAGTACATATTTGATCCACAGAAATGCCTCGTACAACCATTCATAGTAGGCATGGTCTATATGAATATCTTTTTATACCATTCAGTCTCACAAACAAGACAGTAGTTTTCATGGTTATGATGAACCGAGTTTTCGATCCTTAATTGTGACAGATCAAGTATTGGATTGGGAGTTGTGATGATGTAGGGGTATAGAGTTTTGGCATATGAGTCTCAGTTTATAAGGACGCGTGAGAGGAATTACCATATGAATGATGTTGAGTTAGATGTCGTTGTTCATGATTTTCACTAATGGAGACATTTTTTATTGGGAGATCATTTTTTGGTGTATACAGACTAAACAATCCTCAAGTATATATTTACTCATTATTATTTTAATTTGAGGAAAAAAGGTGGGTGGATTACCTACATTATATTGACTTCACGCTTGAATACATGACTGGTAAAGGTAATGTAATGTTCGATGTGCTGAGCACGTGGACTCAGATACAAACAGTGTAGCAGGCAAGTAGTGGGTGGAAACTTATGGCGTTATTCTCTATGATCTACATGGAGGTGAACAACAGTTAGGGATAGACATATCCAACATCCATAGTTGTGACCTCTACCCTATTGGATAAAGTAAGGATGATGCAGTTATCAAATTCAGAGGGTCTAGTTCTATGGGAGAGTATGGAAGGTGAGGACACTCTTCCTGGTTGGGCCGTAGGTGTTGATGAGGTCTTACATATCCATGGATTTGTTTTCATTCCAGTGGATATACGTGGGGATATGATGTGAGAGTTTCATGCTTCATCTTGGGAACTACATCACAGAGTCAACAAGATGTAACATGACTTGCATCATCAATACTAATCGCCAAGTATGAAAAGTGAGGTAGCTAGTTTTGTTATGAGGTGTTACACCTATCAGTATGTGAAGGAGGAACATCAATGACCAGCCATGAGTTTATAGAAAATACTTATTCCAAAGTAGAAATGAGATGATGTCATAATGGATTTCATGACTGGTTTACTAAGGTCGCCTTGAGGTAATGATGTTGCATGGGTTGTTGTTGACGGGATCAAAAAGGTTGATCATTTATTTCCGATAAAGGATACCTTCAATGTAAATGTTCTTTGAAAGTTGTATATCCATGAGATAATACAACTTCATGGGTTCTCACGCACTATCTTTTCAAATAGGGATTCCCACTTTACATCTCATTTCTTATAGAGTTTTCAGAGGGCACTGAGTACATAGGTGCTTCTGAGCACAGTCCACCACCCTTAGACTGATGGCCAATCAGAGTGTATGATACAAGTGCAAGAGAACATGATGAGAGAATGTGTCCTAGATTATGGGGGATCATGTGATAGACAAATTAATCTAGGTTATTTCTCCTATAATAACAATTATCAGGCAACGATACATATATCTCCTTACGAGGCTTTGAACGGTAGGCTATGCCAATCACCCTTGGGATGGCTAGAGGTAGGTGAGGTAGCTTTACTGGGACATTGTCTCATGAAAGAGAATTCTGAGTAGATCCAGTTGATTCAGATGCAGATGGCTACTGCACAATCTTGATAGTAATATTATTTCGATCACCGTATATGACCTCTAGAGTTTTAGGTCAGGGATCGAGTCTTTTTATGTGTTTCACTAAGGTTGGGATATAGAAGGATCATGATACGTGGTATGCTTTCACCACTATATATTGGTCCATTCGAGATTCTTGAGACAGTCAGATCAGTAGACTATTAGTTTTAGTTACCTCAAAGGTATTGATCCATGAAATAAGTCTTCCACTTATCAAAACTACGCCATTATAATTCGGACCCATCACACGCTTTTCATACCGAGGAGGTTCAGCTACAATTTGATGCATCGTTCAAGGAGCGTCTAATTCATATTGTTGATAGGAGAATGAAGGTTATACAAGGATATTTAGTTCCTCTAGTACTGGTTCGATGGAAGCAAGACCATTCACAAGACGATACTTAGGAGCGGGAGGCCGACATACGTGATCAGTGACGTGAGTTTTTTCAAATGGATCTTGACTACCCATGAGAGGGAAATTCGGGGAAGAATTTTTCTAAGGGGGGAATATTGTAAGATCCTAGGTTTTTTTTGAGGTATGAATATTTTAAATTCTTTTTTGGCGTAGACCCTAAGCTCAGACATGGGACGGTTGGGTTGTTTTTGAGAAATAATAGGCAAGAAGGTTGTAAACCAATTGCAGGCCAATTACACGATGTGTAATTGGATAACACACTATGTAATCTGATTTCATAACATGTAATGGTTTTTCTAGGACCTTTCACAATGTGTAGGAGTTTTTCCCCATTAATGTAAAACCAATCATTACACACCATGTAAGGAAATTACTTGTCATGTAATTGCCCGACTACGTTTTTTAAAAATAGAGGTATGTACCTCTATTTTTTGGACAAAAGCCTTTTTTCTATCTTTTGAAGCCTAAAAACATTCTTATCTATCTTTTGATATCTATCACCCATTTGGATTCCATTTATTTCCCAGTCATTTTTGTTGGAACCATGAAGGTAACATATTGATTCCTTTTTAGACATTCTTGATCTTCAGAATAATAGTTGCATTGTTTGGATTTAGGATTTTATGCCCTAATTTGTTGTTCTTCATATGTTCATTAGATTTATTCCCAGCCAGGATGAATAATGAATTAATACAACATGAGAACTCCACTAATGATATAAGGTAGGTGTTCTATACATTTCTTTCGACTTTTGATGCTTTATAGAGATATTGACCTTTTTTCTGCCCGCTGGACTTTTTAGCGTGAGCGTGATTTTAAAGTGTAATTCTGAAATAGAAGAGGTTGGACCTATTTGGGACTCCTTTATGATCCTTGAGATACGTTTTTGGTTCTGACCCAGCCCAAGGACACCCAGGGGGTGCAGCATGCCTTTACTTTGGTTTTTACCATTGATGAACTACCCATGGGGTGTGACCTCAAGTTTTCCTAGTTTAAGGAAGCTTGGTTTTACATAAATGAGGTTGAATTACTTACATAGGAGATATCTTGCCTCCTTACCTTGTGATATTATAATATTCCATGCCTAAATTGATTAAATACTTAAATGGAACTTTTCAAATGAGTGGGTATACTCGTTGGCTATTTTAGATTGCTTAAATATTTTTGTTGGTAATTGTGATTAATGGATGGGTATACCCATGTGATGTGTTAAATGGAAATTGGTGATAAGTGGGTGGGTATATCCATGTGACATGAGTAAATGAAAGTAGAGTACATGAGTAGGTATACTCATGATATGTAATGGTTTAAATGAGTGGGTATACTCATTGAATTGTTTTGAATGTAATTGTTTATATGAGTGGGTAGAATCATATGGTTTGAAATTGTTAAAGTCATGGAATGATTGATGATTTACATAGATTTCATGAATGGACCTCCATGCACCTGGAATGCAGTAGTGGACACCTTGGCTGATTATGCACCTTTGGTCTTTATTCCATGAGATGTCATAGGCCATGCAACCCCTTGGATCTAGTTATCATGGACTCATGTTGGACATGTTGGTACACATGCTCCTTGGATTCCAACCAATTCCTATTCCAAGTTTCCATCGAGATTCTCCTGAGACTCGAAGAGGATTCCTTGGTCTTAAACACCACAGATTCTCCCTTCATGATCTACACTTCATTATACGGCGTGACTGTGGGATATACGGTAACACCCCGAGATTTTATGAAAAATAATATTTTAATTTCATTAATGTCTTGTGTTGTACGCTACACCAAAAGGATCTTTCACAACACGCATCCTTGACTTGCCTTGCATTACACACAATCGCGACCTTCCTCGATAGCGTGTGTAGTACGCAATGCAGTTTTTCACTAAACAATGATATATTATTATAATATTATTATGAACCAGCCGTTATGAATAGTATTAACTAAAATTTGAATTTTATAACATTTTTATTCATCTTACTCATTTTCTACAACATGTTTTAAGAACAAAATAAATTTTCGGGTAAAATAAGACTTTTTCAAAAAAATGTAGTTTTGCCACCTTTTGATGGCGCACCCACATTAAATCTAGTTTTTGACATGTTTATAAGTTCAATTTGACAAAATAAAATTCTTCTTTGGAATCAAGAAATAAAAATTTACTTTGGATAAATTTTTCATATTATTCTGGTAACTTTTATATTTTGATGAATAGTAAAAACACGCTATATTTTAATTAAAAACAACTTTTTTAATCGCAATAATTTATATTGTTAAATTATAATATTGAATGGTTTTAAAGTATAAATAAAATATATTTTTACCATTTAATATAATTTATGTCATTAGCATTGATTTTACATTAAATTCGTAGGTTAAATCAATTCAATCTTTTCCAATGTTTTAAAGAAAAACCCGTTTTCTTTCGACAACAAGATTAATTTTAATTTAATTTCTGAAACTTTTGTGTATTTAATTAGGAAAAATGGATTCCATATTTGAAATCAGTGGGTCCAAATTATGATAATAAGCAACTTTTTATTTTTGGGAATTATGAATAGTAACTATTGTAAATTTTATTTACCATAGTTAAAGGTAAATCAGGTAATTAAGGGTAAATATAATATTATAAAATTACCCTAACACATTCCAAAATTCTATTGGATGGCTAAAAGTAGACCCATATAAAATAATGGTCGGATTAGATTCATTTTATGGACTTTTTACTATGAAAATAATATAATTATTATTAAAACCAATGAAAGTGACAACATGTCACTCCCTTAAATCTTATAAGTATAATAATTTTAATTTAGTGATAAACATCATAAAACATCGAACATGAATAGTCTTCAGAAAGCTAATAAAATTATCTACATCATGATAATTTATTTCGAAATTTTAGGGATTAAATAATTGTCATTAATGGTTATACATTAATGATATAGAAATTATTTATTAAGTGGAAATTAAGTAATATAGTTTTTATTGAAATAATAATACCCATTAAAAGGCCAAAAAATCTGACCAAAACTTATTAGTTGTGTATATATACACCTTAATCATCCAATGACCAACCATATATAATCGGTTGGAGCCTTATAAATGTGATTATGACACTTATATTATTTTATTTTAAATGATGCCAAAGTTGTCACCTTCATAATTTAATAAATATATCAATTTATATATTGTGATTTTAAGATGATAAATTCGAATAAAAGTATTATTGTGAAAGGTAATAGATTTATCTTCATCATAGTATTTTATTTTTAATTTTTGTTCAAAAAATCAGTATATTAAATAATTATACAAAATTGTTGTAGTAATTATTTTATTAAGAGATAAACAAAATAAATAGTTTTAAAAATAATAAAATAAATATTATATGAACTATTTAATGTGATACACTAATTTTATAGAGACATATGACCATTTATGAATCTATTAAAGATTTTAGTTTGAACATATCTTCTGTATATATTTAAATTCAAATTAATGAATAGTGTCAAAATTGACACTATTGTTATTTTATAAAAATAACATATTATAAAATTGTTTAAAAATCACAAAAATATTTAAAAATTATAAATTTAAATTTATATGTTCTATAATGTTATAAAGTAAACAATTATGGAAAATTCACAACAAATAAGTAATTATTTGTTATAATTTAAAATTCAAAATTTTATTACCACAAATAAACTTAAATAGATTAAATAAGGATAAATCAAAATGATAAGGTTTAAAATAAGTTCCAAACCTGTCTAAATTTGATTGGATGATTAGATTAAATCCATATCTCATCTAATCTTCGAATATGAGTCATTTTTGGAGGTTTTTATGTGGGGTTAGATTTGTTATAAATTAATATTTTTTAAGAATTCCAAAGGTGCCCCTCTCCTCCCTTATAAAAGGGCACCTCATCCCTCTCTTCCACACACAACTTTGAGCCTCCAAGCTGGGCCAACCCCTACCCAGTTCTCTTCTCCACTTCCCTAGAAACATCCTATAGGTCCTGGTATTCCTCAAAGACCAATTTTAGTTCCCAAAGAGGAGGTCTCAAAGAGGAGCTTCAAAGAAGAGGTAATTTCCATTACCGATTCTTTCACCTTTATTTCTTCTTGCACTTCTTCTTCTTAGGTTGTTTAATTATGAAGTAATAACATATGTATCACTCATATACTGATATGTTATTATAAGTATGAAACAACCCTATTTCAACATCTATCCGTCCTACGGAAAATGAAATCACCGCGTGTGCGTACGTACAGAATACCGTCTCCACGCCGTGGTGTAATCTATTTTCTACCACCACCTTACATGGATGGGTATAATGGTGTAAATAATTACTATATATTATTATTGTAAAGTGATATTGATTCTATAATAGTATAAATACACTCCAATAAAATTCCACGATCATGGGAACGATATCATCGCTCGTGCGTACGTACGGAATAGCGTCTCCACGACGCGATGAGATTCATTCTAAATGATTAACCATTAATAAATGATTATAAAGTATATATAATAAGTAATAATGAAATATATGAAATAATAATGATACTTAATTTATTTATATATATATATTCATGTCATCCAATTAATTCCATTCAATTCAATGAGGAAACAAAAACAACGTTCATGCGTACGTACGGCCTGCCGTCTCCATGAACGGTGTATTTATTTCCATTTATCAATCTATTATATATATGTATATTCTGAATATATATTATATATAAATCGTGTTTTACATTACAGATGCAAGTAATCATGATCTAAGTAATCATATGAACAATTACAAGTCAAAACACAGACGAAAAATGAAACGATTTTACCCAAAACGCTCTTTAACATGGAATTTACAAAAGAACGGGTAATATAAAGTCATAAGTTAACCATATATGATATCATAACAATTAATATGATTCTGTGATAAGTCAATAACATTATTTAAATCATTATATAGGTGGTTCGGATACGTATGAAGCATATCAGACCTAATGTAAGGGATAATTTTGCAAATCTCATTTTTATCCGAGATTGCTTATTTGTAATTATTTATTGGGGTTATTGTTATCATCCATGTCCATATTCCTAAAAATGGTTTCATGTATGTTTACAGTACTTTTTACCCACTTTTTACTTTTACTATATGGTATGTAAGGAATCTTTATTTAGTTTATGTTAGGAGGTACTTTTTTTGACTTTTCCGACAAAAGTACGATAAGAATGATTTTTTAATGTATACGGCATGAAAGGATTTTTATGGTTTTATAAAGCCTTATTTTCATGAATCATACTTCAAAATATTTCATGAATATTTTCAACACAAACCATTTCTTCTAAAATTGCATGAAATTTTGTGAAAAGAAAATGATTTTGAAAATATAAGGATATTTTCCTCAAGAATTCATTTAAAGTGTTTTATCAAAACCATTTTCTTCTAAGATGACATTATTTCACATGTGTATGTTTCAAGTGTAACGACTCTATGATTTACATGGTTTCAAATTTTTTTATGAAATGATATCCATTTCTTTTATATGGATTATGTGATGATGGGATGATGTTTATGAAACCCATTTTATTTATTGGGTTATTATAAATGACGTATGTTTGTTTTGTGGCACAAGTAAGAATGATTTCATTATAAGATGGGTGGGACCTATATCTCCCTCCAATGCATTGGGTATCGATTTATATCTCATGAGATAGACATGGCTGGAATGGCAGGTTAAACCGGTTCAGTAAAACAGGACTAAAACGAGGAGTGAACTTGATTCAGAAAGAGACTTTGTCTACTAAGACGGTCATGGCAGCAATGCCTTGGCTACTATGGAAATCATTACATGTGCTTAATTTATTACACAATTACATGTTTTATTCCCATGCTATTTTATCATGATTTATGTTCCATTATGATCTATTCCTTCTGTACTTCCATGTTTTATGACGTTGTTCAAGATTTTTAATGTTCATGTTTTTTTAAGTTCAAATGTATATGGTATGTTTAATTTTATCCATGCTTACCCTTACTGAGCATTTGAGCTCACACTTTTTATGTTTACTTTTTCCCCAGGATTAAAAGAATGCTTTTCGGTAAGGAAACAAAAGCAGGAAGACCTTTATGGGAGATGTTAAAGATCTTTCACCACGATTAAAAGATTACGTACCGTGTTTCCAAAGACACTAAACTATTACGATCATTGTGTGTCTGTTATTGTTATGTACTAAGTATTCTGCTAAAGTAATGTAATATCCATGTACGTCAAGATTTTGGTCTCTACAGTTGGTATCAGAGGAATGGTTTAGTCAACCTTTGGAAACTAGGATGCGAGAACTTTAGTGAGATCCCTAGAGATATTTTTAAGGTATGTCTAGGGATGTCCCTAAGGTTATGTATAAGTATAGGTTATAGGCCTAGAATTGCGCTAATGATCTTAGAATTAAACCTAAGATGTTAGATATTGAGGGTACTCCCCCTTTTATTATGTTGTTTTCCCTAGCATGATTTTTTCCTCTCAAACTATTCTTTTTGGGTTTTCGACGATGGCTGGAACCCGAAGGAACCGTGTTGATCAATGCAATGGAAAATGCAATGATTGTCCTCATGAAAAAACAAATGTTATGGGAGATGGAGTGAAAAATCTTATTGCTATACTTACAACAGCTATGAATCATTCTGGACTTCCAAATGAGTAGAGAAGGGAACAATATTCTATTGAGTCCTTCATGATGCAACGTCCACCTTCTTTCAGTGGGTCTTCTAATCCACTTGTTGCTGAACAATGGATCGGTACCACTGAAAAGATATTTTCAGTTTTTCAATGTTCTGAACATGATAAAGTCATCTTAGCAGTATATCATTTGGAAGGTGAAGTTGATCAATGGTGGAATCTTATCAAGAACACGAGGCAAAGAGATGAAATTGAGTCCATGGAATGTGATGAGTTCAAGAACAGATTTTTCAATAAGTACTTCCCTCGTATTCTTCGAACAAAGATGGAGAAGGAGTTTCTTGAACTAAAGAAAAAGGATGATGAATCTGTTTGTATATACGAAGCAAATTTTACAAGGATTGCAAGGTATGCATCTGGATTTATCATCCAACCTGAAAGTAAAGTTTATCGATTCTTTAGTGGATTAAAACCAAATCTTCTTAGGGAATTAGCTATAAGAGACTTCAGTAGCTATGAAGAAATTGTTAGTTGTGCTATCAAGGTAGAAATGGAAGTTGGTGTTACTTATCCATCTCATAGTTTTGACAAGAAATGAAAGATGGAGTTCAAGGAGAAATCTCAGAATAATGGTGAAAAGAAGATGAATGTTTCCTTATGCTCAAAGTGTGGAAATAAGCATGGTGAAGATTGTCTTAAAGGGACATGTAAATGTTTCAAATGTGGAAAGGAAGTTCATCGGTAATTTGAATGCCGCAATGATGTGAAGAGGATGTCTAATGATGAAAACAAAGGAAGGGATAAATAGAAAGAACCTACTACACTTCAATGCTTCAAGTGCAAGGAAATTGGGCATTATGCTAATAAATTCCCTAATCCAAGTGTTAGTGATGATCGACATGAGAAACCACTTAAGGAAAATGACAAAGGGAAGTCACATGCGATCACCGTTGGCGATGATGAATATGAAAACGATGTGGTGGAATGATTAAGTGTTTATGTAATGGTATTAAAAAATAATGTTGTATATAGTATCATGGAATATTAGAATATTTATGTATTGGTCTGTTGTGGTTTTCAATAATTTTATGGTACCGATAACCATGGAAAGTGATTGAGATATTTTTGGAAAAAGAAAGATGATATGTGTATAATGAAGGGAAATGAGAAAATGAAATATTTGACAGTATTAATGAGATCATGATTGATATAAGGACTAAGTGATATCATGGTTTGAGTATATAGAATTTTGAGGATTTTGGTATGTGGAAATAGTTAACTTTTGACAGCTGTCATGATTTCACTAAGGTTTAATGGGTATTCATTTTTCAAGAGAATACACGATTAAGTTATTCACATGATTGGAATGTGACCAACAAGATATACGGGGGATAAATGATGGTATTCACATGCTTGGTTGATGACATTTCAAGTAATCATTTTCTTTATATTATGACCTTGGACCGAAGTATTTTAGATAAACCTAAAGATTGGAATGGATTATGTTGGACATATGTTAGTATTGTTTAAGGATATAACTTTTGATATTATTTATGTAATGTTATAGTAATGTAGTTTTAGAAAAAGGACAACCTGCAGGACGGGTGACAACCCATTGCGTCGGACAAGGCTGTGGGAATCGAACCCACAACCGAAGTGCGACTGGCCTTTATCGCCTACCACTAGCCTATAAGAAGTCCCTAGTCAGTAGAAACTAGTTTTATTTTATTAAGTGGTATGATATATGAAGTATAAGTTCATTTTTGGAACCATATATGATTAATCTAACCATAAGATGGACTTATAACTTTTTCTAACCTTTTGTTTGAAATAGATGGAATGTCCCATCATTCTATCACATGATCTATTAACACTTCATGAATAACAAATTCAACTTCATTTCTTAAAGGGAATAAGTGGAGATTGTTCAACGCACGATCAACAGTGAGATTGTACCAAAATAAAGTAAGTATTTATTCTAATTCAAAATCTTCAACTTTTGGGAAATGATCATGAAAACCAAAAAAAATGTTATCTTAGTGCCCTTATATCCGATGAATCAGATGGTACCCAATATCACCACAAATTTATCGCTTTGTGATTGCTGGATTTTCCATAGCAATGTTCTCTACCACTCTCATTCAGAACATGATGACTAGGTTTCTCTTCCATATCCATAATTTCATCTATGTGAAAACCCAATGATTATTTTATTTGGGTAACCGTTATGTTTCATACTTTTGTTTTTTAAACATTGGTTTTGGTATTCCTTTTTACGATGTGGATTTCTATTAAACAAACTTTAGAGTAGTAAACCATTTATAACCCCGACGAATTTCGAGGGAAAAATTCCTTTTAAGGGGGGTAGAATGTAACACCCTGAGATATTATGAAAAATATTCTTTTAATTTCATTAATGTCTTCTATTGTATGCTACACCAAAAGGAGCTTGAACAACACGCATCCTTGACTTGCCTAGCATTACACGCAATCACGACCTTCCTCGATAGTGTGTGTAGTACGCAATACCGAGTTTCACTAAACAATGATATATTATTATAATATTGTTATGAACTAGCCTTTATGAATAGTATTAACTAAATTTTGAATTTTATAACATTATTATTCATCATACACATTTTCTAGAACATGTTATAAGAACAAAATAAATTTTCAGGTAAAATAAGAATTTTTCAAAAAATGTAGTTTTGCCGCCTTTTGATGGCGCACCCACTTTAAATCTAGTTTTTACATGTTTATAAGTTCAATTTGTCAAAATAAAATTCTTCTTTGGAATCAAGAAATAAACATTTACTTTGGAAAAAATTTTCATATTATTCTGGTAATTTTCATATTTTGATGAGTAGTAAAAACACACTATATTTTAATTAAAAACAACTTTTTTCGTCAGAAGAATTTATATGGTTAAATTATAATATTTAAGGGTTTTAAAGTATATATAGAATATATTTTTACAATTTAATAAAATTTATGTCATTATCATTGATTATACATTAAATTCCTAGGTTAAATCAATTCAATCGTTTGCAATGTTTTAAAGAAAAACCCGTTTTCTTTCGACAACGGGATTAATTTTAATTTAATTTCTGCAACTTCTGTGTATTGAATTAGGAGAAATGGATTCCATATTTGGAATTAGTGGGTCCAAATTATGTTAATAAGATACTTTTTATTTTTGGGAATTATGAATAGTAACTATTGTAAATTTTATTTACCATAGTTAAATGTAAATCGGGTAATTAAGGGTAATATAATATTATAAAATTACCCTAAAACATGCCAAATTTCTATTGGATGGCTAAAATTAGACCCATATAACCTAAGGGTCGGATTAGATTCATTTTATGGACTTTTGACTATGAAAATAATTTAATTATTATTAAAACCAAAGAAAGTGACAACATGTCACTCTCTTAAATTTTATAAGTATAATAATTTAAATTTAGTGATAAACGTCAGAAAACATCAAACATGAATAAACTCCCGAAAGCTAATAAAATTATCCACATCATGATAATTTATTGATAATTTTTAGGGATTAAAAAATTGTCATTAATGGTGATACATTAATGATACAGAAATTATTTATTAAGTGGAAAATAAGTAATATAGTTTTTATTGAAATAATAATACCCATTAAAAGTCCCACAAACCTGAACAAAACTTATTGGTAGTGTATATATACACCTTAATCATCTAATTACCTACTATATATAATCGGTTGGAGCCTTATAAAAGTTATTATGACACTTATATTATTTTATTTTAATTGATGCCAAAGTTGTCACCTTTATAATTTAATAAACATAACAATTTAAATATTGTGATTTTAAGATGATAAATTCGAATAAAAGTATTATTGTGAAAGGTAATAGATTTATATTCATCATAGTTTTTTATTTTTAATTTTTATTCAACAAATCAGTATATTAAATAATTATACAAAAAATGTTGCAGTAATTATTTTATTAAGAGATAAACCAAATAAATGGTTTTAAAAATAATAAAATAAATATTATATGAACTATTTAATGTGATCCACTATTTTTATAGACACATATGACCATTTATGAATCTTTTAAAGCTTTTAGTTTGAACATTTCTTCTGTATATATTTAAATTCAAATAAACAAATAGTGTCAAAATTGACACTATTGTTATTTTATAAAAATAACATATTATAAAATTGTTTAAAAATCACAAAAATATTTAAAAATTATAAATTTAAATTTATATGGTATATAATGTTATAAAGTAAACAATTATGGAAAATTAACAACAAATAAGTAATTATTTTTTATAATTTAAAATTTACAATTTTATAACCACAAATAAACTTAAATCGATTAAATAAGGATAAATCAAAATGATAAGGTTTAAAATAAGATCCAAACATGTCTAAATTTGATTGGTTGATGATATTACAACCCTATATCATCTAAGCTTATAATATGAGTCATTTTTGGAGGTTTTTATGTGGGGTTAGATTTATTATAAATTAATATTTTTTAAGAATTCCAAAGGTGCCCCTCTCCTCCCTTATAAAAGGGAACCTCCTCCCTCTCTTCCTCACACCACTTTGGGCCTTCAAGCTCGGCCAACCCCTGCCCAATTCTCTTCTCCACTTCACTAGAAACATCTTATAGGTCCTGGTATTCTTCAAAGACCAATTTTAGTGCTCTAAGAGGAGGACTCAAAGAGGCGCTTCAAAGAAGAGGTAATTTCCATTACCGATTCTTTCACCTTTATTTCTTCTTCCACGTCTTCTTATTAGGTTGTTTCATTATGAAGTAATAACATAAGTATCACTAATATACTGATATGTTATTATAATTATGAAACAACCCTATTTCACCATCTATCCATCCTACGGAAAACGAAATCATCGCACTTGCGTACGTACGGAATACCGTCTCCACGATGTGGTGTAATCTACTTTCAACCACCACCTTACATGGATGGGTATAATGGTGAAAATAATAACTATATATGATTATTGTAATGTGATATTGTTTCTGTAATAGTATACATAAAATCCAATAATATTCCATGCTCATGGGAACGATATCATCGCTCGTGCGTACGTACGGAATACCGTCTCCACGACGCGATGAGATTCATTCTCAATGATTAACCATTCATAAATGATTATAAAGTATATATAATAATTAATCATAAAATATATGATATTATAATGATACTGAATTTATTTATATATATGTCTGTATGTCATCCAATTAAATCCATTCAATTCAACGAGGAAACGAAAACAACGTTCATGCGTACGTACGGCCTGCCGTCTCCATGAACGGTGTATTTCTTTCCATTTATCGATCTATTATATATATGTATATTATGAATATATATTATATATAAATAATGTTTTACACTCTAGATGCAAGTAATCATGATCTAAGTAATCATATGAATAATTACAAGTCAAAACACGGATGACAAATGAAACGATTTTACCTAAAACGCTCTTTAACATGGAATTTACAAAAGAACGGGTAATATAAAGTCATAAGTGAACCATATATGATATCATAACAATTAATATGAATTTTTAATAAGTCAATAACATTATTTAAATCATTATACTGGAGGTTCAGATACGTACGAAGCATATCGGACCTAAGGTAAGGGATAATTTTGCAAATCTCATTTTTATCCGAGATTGCTTATTCGTAATTATTTACTAGGGTTATTGTTATCATCCATGTCCATGTTCCTAAAAATGGTTTCATGTATGATTAAAGTCCTTTTTACCCACTATTTCCTTTTACTACATGTTATGTATGGAATCAATCTTTTGTTTACGTTATGAGGTACTATTTTGACTTTTCCGACAAAAGTACGATGAAAATGTTTTTTTAACTTATACGGCATGAAAGGAATTTTATGGTTTTATAAAGCCTTATTTTCATGAAGCTTAATTAAAAATATTTCATGAATATTTTCAACAAAAACCTTTTCTTCTAAAATTGCATGAATTTTTGTGAAAAGAAAATGATTTTGAAGAAAAAAGTTATTTTCCTCAAGAATTCATTTAAAGTGTTTTGTTAAAACCATTTTCATCTAAGATGACATTATTTCACATGCAAATGTTTCAAGTGTAATGTCTATATGATTTACATGGTTTCAGTTTTTTTATGAAATGATATTTATTTATTTTATATGGATTATGTGATGATGGGATGATGTTTATGAAACCCATTTTATTTATTGGGTTATTATGAATGATTTATGATTATTTTGTCGCACAAGTAAGAATGATTTCATTATGAGATGGGTGGGACCTATATCTCCCTCCAATGCATTGGGTAAAGATTTATATCTCATGATATAGACATGGCTGGAACAGAAGGTTAAACCGGTTCAGTAAAACAGGACTGAAACAACGAATGAACTCGATTCAGAAAGGGACTTTGTCCTCTAAGATGGTCTTGGCAGCAATGCCTTGGCTACTATTGAAATCATTACATGTGCTTAATGGATTACACAATTAGATGTTTTATTTCCATGTTATTTTATCATGATTTATGTTCCATTATGATCTATGCCTTATGTACTTCCATGTTTTATGTTGTTATTCAAGATTTTTAATGTTCATGTTTTTTAAGTACAAATGTATATGGTATGTTTTATTTTATCCATGCTTACCCTTACTGAGCATTTGAGCTCATCCTTTTTATGTTTAACTTTCCCCCAAGATTAAAAGAAATATTTTAGGTAAGGAAACAAAAGTAGGAAGACCTTTATGGGAGATGTTGAAGTTCTTTCACCACGATTAGAAGATTACATACCGAGTTTCCAAAGACACTAAACTATTATGATCCTTGTGTGTATGTTATTGTTATGTATTAATTATTCTGCTAAAGTAATGTAATATCCATGTACGTCAAGCTTTGGGTCTCTACATATATGATTGTGGCTACATGACATCGTTGTGGGTTTTTGATATAGTTTTCTTTATACCGTAAGGACATGTAGACATTATATGGATGGTTATGTAGAAAGGTTGTGTTGTTTGTTTATATTACTTGTAGACGCCTTGTTAGGAGGCGAAACATGTTGCCAGGAGCCACAAGAGGCTGTTTAGTATTACTTGTTTGTTTTAGTTATATGCCTTGGACTTTCACACTTACATTACTACTTACTTTCACTTATTTACCATATTTAATAGTACTTCTTATAATTGTATAGATATTTAGGTGGAAATTGACTGGGATGTTTATCTCACATCCTATTTGGGCCTCCTTGGGGACCCAAATAGATTATATAGTTACAGGTGATAGTAGGGGAAATCCCCCTAAAACTATTTGTTGATCATTGTTTTAGAGCATGGGAGCATAGGACTAAGATGATGCTTGCGATGCTACGGGGGCACTTTTCGGTTGTTTTGGATTTTAGATACTTGTACTTTATTCTACTTCTATGTACCAATTTTGGATATTTTCTAGATACGTTTATCATCTATATCATGGTATATGAGACACTTCTGTCTTGTTACATATTCTTCTCTTGATTGTCTATTTTATCTATTGTATGCTTATTATATCTTCTTCCACTATTTAATGGGATTGACTTCCATTGTGATAAATTATGGTAATGGGGGTATAGTCTCCCAAACAGCTCACCTAGTCCCTAACTACTAGTCATAAGCCTCTGGAATTTGGGAAGATGTGCTTGAGGCCATATAGCAAAATGGGCTTGGGGCACAGTTGAGTGACATCCAGGTTCGGGATGTTACATTTGTACAATGATTCAATGATTTCATTTCAAAATTCATTAATGTAATATGAAGATATAAAATGATGTTGTCCATGTACATACTATATCACATCGAGGTGTGAATAAAATTCCATAATGTAAAAAAAAATTCATTTGGGTGATAATTCTTATAGTGAGATAAATACCTTAAACTAATAAAAAATACTATGGGTGAGAAAATTCATAAAGTGGGAAAAAATTCTAGTGAGAGAAATTCAATTGTTAGAGAGGTTAGAGAGACGGTATTTCGTGGTGACTTTCCTAGATTTAGAATTGATAATAAAATTATATATGTTACTTTTAGTGTATTATTTAGTCAAACTATGTTATCTATCACTACAAAAAATAGCGGTCTTAGTGAAAGATTACTAGTGCATGTTCTAATAATCACTACTAAAAAAACATTATTAAATATATTTGAAATATAGTGGCAACTTCAATGAAACCGAGGCTAATATTTTTTAAAAATAACTGAACCAAACACGTTCACCTGATTCCCAAACCCCCTCGCTCCTTTGGTCGTGCCTCTCCCCGATGCTGGAAACATCCCCTACCCCTTGGTGGCGCCTCTCCTCGACACCTGCAATCACCCCTCCCTCTCGGACTCACCTATCCCCAACACTGGTGACCACCCCCACCTCGATCAGACTCTCCCTAGTGCTAGTGACACCCTCTACCCCCCTACCCCACACCGATCCCTCATCCCCACCTCTCCCTGACGTTGATGACCACCCCTCGCCATCGACAGTGCCCCCCCAACATCAGTGATTGCCCCTCTCCCTTGATCACGCTCTCCCCAATTCCAGTGACTTCCCCTCACTCTTAATCAAGCCTCTCCCTAGCGCCAGTGACTACCCCCCTCTATCCAACCTATCTCCGACACCAGAGACTTCCCCTACTCCTTGGTCACACCTCTCCCCAATATAGGTGACAACCCCTCACCCTCGACCCCACATCCCCCCCACACCGACCCCCACTTCTCTCCAACAACATACCTCTCCCCCCTTCCCCCACTTCCCCCTGACGGATCACCCGTCATCTTCAATGGTGACCACCCCTTTTCCAACTCTCACATATGATCCTTGTGACCCCAACCCCACTTGCTACCTGATGATGACCTCACAATGACCCCCCTGCTCCTTGATGGTGATTCCCAACGACGAACCCTCTCCCCCATTTCTTGGAGAGTGAAATCCCCAATTGTAAGGTGTAATTTTTTAATATTGTATGATTGGTTTTCTATATCATTATGTTGTATATCATATTGTATAGTCAAATGATAAATTTTATCACTTAGGAATCCTATACACATAACTATCATTAATTCCTATTATAAATGGGGATCATGAATCATTTATATCATACATTCTTGTTTGTCTACGCGGTTATAAATATTCTGTAATTGCATGATTCATTTATGCCTCATGAATTATTGGTGAGTAAGCCGTAGTGGGTTTCTGACAATGATTGATTAGAGGATAGTAAACCATTTAGTTTTATTGATTATTCAATAAAGTTTTAGTATGCTTTTTCCACACAGGAATGAGACTTTCAAAGTAAGAACATACTGAGTGTACATGTATGTTCTCCATGATATTATATAATATATTTATAGATTTATAGGATAAATTAGGTGACCAATATTAACGAAGTTAATTTATGTTCACTTTTAATTGTACTTGTTTGATTAACCATTTATATATTTATATCTGAATATACAGAGAGAAGAGTGAAAATCCAAAACCTATGGATAAATGTTGGATTACATTACCTCGAAATAGAACTGGTTATGACAAGAGTTTGAAAAAAAATATTATGTAATTAAAAACTGACCAGTGGATGGTAGAAAAAAATGTGAATGTCCTGATTGAAAATTCAAGTGATTGTTAAATAGAAATGATGTATAGGATCATTTTATACAGAAACAATTTTCTGCTTAATATGTGTGTAGGATTTGGAATGGTGAATATATTTTTATGGAAATTAAAAACAAAGATAAACCTAACAATGAACACAAAGTGACCCTCTAGAGGGGAATTCAGTTTGAAATTTGATAAATGAAACATTTGTCTTTTCATGATATAATGTCCAAGATTTCAATAGATCAAAAAAATCCTTCAATTGACCATGAGAATTTTAGTCCTTCTAATAAGTTCAAAGACCAAAAAATGCGCTTTATGAATTATTTGAAGATGTGTAACAAGAAATTTATGAAGGGTGTGATAAGTATTCAATGTTTTTTTTCTACTTAAGTTGTATCATATAAAGTGTCTCTGTGAATTTATTGACAATGAAATGTACATGATTTTAGAGTTTCTTCATGATGCATTTAGTGAAGATATGATCATTGCATCATTCTATGAGATTATTAAAGTCATAAATAAACTTGGACTATATTATACAAAGATACATGAATTCCTTAATGATTGCATACTTTAATAGGGAGAAGATTCCGACAAAATAGAATTCATAAGATGTCATAAAATTTGATGAATGTCAACGAACAACAATGAGAGTACAAATAAATTAAACCCCAAGAAGAAAAAAATAAGAAAACTCCTTCAACATTATTTAATTACCTTCATTTAATATAATGATTGAAAAGATTATTCTTGGAATCTAAGACTACATACAAAATGAAGTGACATGATCAAGATAGTAAGGATGTCTTGATGAGACATCCAAAAGATTCAACATCATAGAAAATGTTTGATTCATTATATCTATATTGTTCCTCAAATCTTAAAGTTTCACCTTTGGGATTGGATTCTAATGGTTTTAACCCCTTTTGTAATTAAGTTACTAATTATAGTATTTGGCCAGTTGTTTTGATCCTTTATAATCTACCTCCATAGATGTGTATGAATAAATATTATTTGTTATTTCGATAATTATTTCTAGAAATAAAATTCCTAGAAATGTAATTGATGTGTACCTTCAACCTCTAATCAAATAATTTTGAGAATTACGAGATGATGGAATAGAAACATATGACGCTTCAATGATAAAACTATTAAAAATACTTGCTAATTTAATATAGACAATTACTAACATTCCTGGATTAGGAAATTTATCTGATTGGAACACTCATGCTATTTTGTCTTGTCTAGTTTGTAATTTTGATCATCAACAATTACCTCATAGAAGAAAATGATTTTTTATGCATCGTCATTGATTTCTTTATTTCTTCTCATAAATCTAGATTTAACAAGACACAATTAAATGAAGATATTAAACTGAGAAATCCACTAAAAGTTTTATTAAGTTTAAAAATCATGGGACAATTAATGAGTGTCATTGAAGAATTTGGAAAATATAATCATTTTAAAGATGGGGAAAAGGGTACAGGGTACAATATTTGAAGCATCTGGAACACAAAAATAAAGGGTATATTTTTCAAAATTCCTCATTAGGAGTTTAATTTGATATGTTATAATCTTGACATAATGAATATTGAGAAAAAATTCTGTGGTAATGTAATTTTCACATTTCTTAATGAGAAGGGTAAATCAAAGGATCACCTTAATGCTCATAAGAATGTGGAGTTAATGAATATAAAGCATGATTTTTGGGAAAATGATAATATAATGTATCCTTCAACAATTTTTACAATGAAAAATTAAGAGAAATACGTATTCTATCAAACTTTAAAGAATTTAAAAGTGGAAGATAGATATTCAAGAAATATATCAAGGAGAATTAACTTAACAATTTGAAAGTTACATAGATTGAAAATTCACAACTCATGTATTTTGATGGAAAAGTTGTTCTCATTGGCATTTTGTAATATATTAAATGGAAAATAAAATATTTTACCTTTTTCATATAGCTTTGTAGAAAAAATATAAATCCAATTGAGCTTGATAAACATCAAGAAAGAATTGTTTTGACACTTTTTTATTTGTAGACTTTATTTCCCCCATCATTATTCATTGTGATGATTCATTTGATTATTCATTTGGTTGAAGAAGCTAAACTTGTCTGACCAGAATGTTATCAATTGATGTATCCAATAGAGAGGTACAATGATATAATTTTTATTTTCATTAGTGAATTAAATTTTATTAAATTATTGCATAATTTTTTTATATGTATCTTATTTTTTTCATTAGGTACATAGGACATTTGAAATCATATATGATGAATAAATATCAACCAAAAGGCTCTATTGCTAAATGTTACATATCCAAAGAGTGATTGAACTTGTATTCATGGTATTTGGATGGGATTGAGACTAGATTAAATCGTGTTTAATGTTTTTATGATATCTCCACTACTTATCATTTTGAAAAACAGTTATCTATATTTCCAATTATTGGATAAACAATTGGAAAGGGGTCAAATTTTACACTAAATGAATTGGAGTTTCTATAAGCACATAGATATATACTGCACAGTAGTCTTATTACAGATCCATTTTTTGAAGAATTGCTATGTCAAACACATACGTGATTAAGGGGTAGATATTGAAATGAGATGGAATTAAAAATGATGTTTATAAGGATATTGTCAAATGGATCACCCATCAGGTACGTATATAATCATATTAATATTATTTACATGTAGTTATTTTGTCTATGTTAAAACTAAAACATTGTATATATTTTTTTCTAGATAATAAATGTTGAAAATCAAGCTGAAATATAAAATGATTTTTTGTTTTTCCTGGCTTGAGGTCCTCTAAGAATGTATAAGATATTCGATTCCTACAATATTCATGGATTTAGGTTTCATACAATTTATCAGGAAGAAAACTTAAAAACTCAAAATAGTGGTGTATATACACTTACAGAGGTGGGATATTATGGAAATTTGGTTGATATAATTGAATTAAACTATCATGGTTAGTTTTTGGTGATCTTATTCAAATGAAAGTGGGTTAATATTGATATGGGTATAATGAATGATTTATTATATTTTAATTCTATCAACTTCTCTCGATTTATCCATACCAAGGAACATGTAGAGAATGATACATTTATATTGGCTTCCTATGTGAAGATAGTATATTATGTGGATGATGAAATAAAAGAAGGTTATAGTTTTTATACACTAAAAGTAGAGAGACTTATATGATATGAGTGATGAAGATCAATTGGTACTTTGTGACATTCAAACTAATCAACCACAAAACATTGAATAATTTTTTACTGACAACATGGAAACAATAGAACATGCAATAGAGGGTGAAAATGAAGCACTCGTCACAATGGAGGTTTATAATAATAGTGATAATGAAGAAGAATATAATTGAATGTATAAATTGGTAATGAAAATATAATATAATTTCTCATTGATAAGTGGTTCATACATATATACATTGTTCCAGTTTTTTTTTCTTTTTGTAAAAATTTATTAGTTTTCAGTTTTTTATACATTTAATATATGTGAACCAATTGAATTGAAAGAATGCTGAGAAGAAATAAATTTCAAAATCCTAGCTAGTTATCATCTCAGAGAACACCACAACTATCAACAGTTACAGTGGATCTGAGTGATTGGGTTGTACATGAGACTACCAGCGAGCCAGCCATTCCACATATTCTTTTAGTATCCCACCATCCAATTCACCTCAAGCTATGGAGCAATTGCTCATCCCTTCATCTAGTGGATATCGGTGAGTTACTATTACTGGCATGTATGTAATTGTAAAAAAACTATATATTTTATTAATTGTTTAATTAATTTTTCAAATGGAAAAAATAACAATAGAAGATATATAAATATGAACAATAAAGATGTATTAGACATGAAGGAATTCAATATTATCATTCAATTTGATGATTTTGGGGTGCTTACTGATGATGTTTCCAGAATCTATGGGCAGATTATTAGGCAGCTTATTTGTGATATAATGAGCATTCCCATTAACTATAAATATTGGAGGCATATTCCTACAACTTGAAAAAATGAGGTTTTTGATACTTAATTAAAGGTAATTTAATTTAATATTGCTGGATAAATAATTTACATGACATGAATAAAATTTTTTAATATACTTATACAGTGTTATGTTTTTTTATTTCTAGATGTTTTTTCATTTGGATGTCCGAGGCTCTATTTCACGCCCATGCACTATGAAAAAATTAGGAATGAAACGGTGATTTTTTAAATGAATATTATGACATGAGTTTAATGAAATATCTTTGAGCTCATGATAGATGTATGAGAAAGTGTGTGATTGAATTTTCCATGTGAAATGGAATTGGTTTGTCGATATTAATAGAAATGCATATCATGAGGTAATTTCTTATTTTAGAGTATCGTAATATGATAATCAAAATAAAATTAATATTTTTATTAATGTTGCTATTTTTTTTAGTAATTTTTGAAAAAAAATTCTATGAATCATGAGAAATAATTCATTCTTCATATCAGTGTGGCTTACAGTTTTTTTAGAAAAAGAATAATTTTGATTTGTATTTTATTCATTATTATTTTCATCATTTTATTATAAGTCAATTTTTTTCTAACTTGATTATATTTTTTATAAAGGCTAATGAATTAGGATACTCTGTTGGCCATACATAGATGTGTTTTAAAGTGCATAGGGAATCTGATGTCAGTTATGTAAATGACCCTACAAAAGATGTTAGAGTAAGTATTTTTCATTATCATTTCATGTGATTTCATTACTATAAAAAAATAATAATGAAAAATATATTATAACAAAAAATCCTTAAGACCAATTAAATGGGGTTGGATACATGGATAAAATGATGCCAATTAAGCACCGTTCGATACATCTAGAAAAAGAAAATTAATTGGGTTTAAGTCTTATTTGTTGTTATAATTTATTTTTCAATATTATGTTTTTATAGCAATGAAATAACAATACATAGTAATAAAAAATTAATTATTTAGAAAATATTATGAAGTTCAAATATTTTAAAAACTAATTGTTAATATTTTTATATTAAAAGGTTCAAATTCAATAAATATGGGATGTGAACCCTTAAAAATCATCATTTGTTTCCCAGAACGATAAAATTCCAATTGTTTTAGGGAAGGAAAATCCCAGACATATACAGGGGATGGATTCTGGACATACTCCATCAGTTGTCTTTTGTAGTGAGTAATCATCAGTTACTACTACACCTAGTGGGGGTTCATGTAGCACTATTGATAGAGAATCACAAAGATAAATTACAAGGTTGAAAGGAAAAGTGCGAGAATAGGACTCTTATAGGAAAATATAGGATCAATGGTGAGAAAAAATGGAAAATGATTTAGTTTTTATATTTCAATGGATTACTAGAATGATACAGAAGGAAATTTCCATCCTTATAGATTATCCTATCAATGTAAATTCTAAGTTTCATAGACCATTTACACATTTTCAAAGAACACATACAAATTCCTTAAGTAAAAATAAAATGACACTTTTATATTGAAAGCATGCACAAAGAAGTCATACAGACAACATCTTGCACTGGATTGATGTGTGTTTTATTCCTACACATAAAAAATAAATTATATATTGTTATCCTTATGTTTGAAAATAATTCATGCTCATTTTCTCAGTTTTGACACAGTAAATAGTTTGTAACGATACCAAAGCCATTAAAAACATGTGTGTCTGTGGGGAGGGGGGAGGGTCAAAATAGGAATTAGATTCCATATCAATGTAAAATTAGAGGAAAATTATTGTGGATTGATTTTTGAAATGTATGAATAGATGAAACATCATTTCGAGTTATAGTTTACCTGAGATGCTTGTAAATGTATCTTTAGTGTTTTAAAACACCAAAACATGTGTGTAATGGTTCAAACCATAGAAAAAGATATCATATTGACATGAAGTCATTAGAAAACCACTATTGAATTATTTTTTACATTTACTCATATAAAAAATATCAATTATAATTGTTGTGTATTAAAAATTCCATAGTAAAATGTTTTTAAAGGTACTGAGTACTTTAAAAACGCATGATAGGGGTAAAAATAAGAAAAATTATGTTGGATTTCCATGAATTTAGAGGAATTTTACCATGGTTATTTTTTGAAATGTATGAACCAACAACATGTTATTCGAAGTTATAGTTTTCCAGGGATTCATTTAAATGCATTTTTAGTGTTTTAAACTACAAAAACTTGGGTATAATATTCCAAAACAATGAAAAAAACCTCATATTGAATTGAAATCTTAAGGAAACCACCACTGAATTATATTTGACACGTAATCCTAGACAAAAAATCATTCCAACGTCCGGTGTGGTTGGAATGACTTAGTAAATAAATTATAAAGGCATCAAAGCCTTTGAAAATGTGTGTCGGGGTGTCACAACAAGGAAAATTTCATCTTTTTTCCATAAAACCAGATAGGAAAAAAATTGTTTATTGATTTTTGAAATGTAGGACCCGACGATATGTCATTATGTGTTACAAAATTTTTGGAATGTTCATAAGTGGGTTTTTAGTGTTTGAAACCACACTAGCATGCATGTAATAGTCAAAATAATAGAAAAAGTCCTCTGATTGATATGAAGACATGAAAAAGCCATTATTTAGTTATTTCTAATGTGTATTCATAGATAACACATCAATATGATATGCAGTGTGGTCAGAATGGATGATAAGCTGTTTTTAAAGGTACTGAAGCCTTTAAAAATGTCTGTTAGAGGGTCAAAACCAGGAAAATATTGTCAGATTCCCATGAAATTATATAAAAATGACTATAGATTAATTTTTGAAATGTAGGAACTGATAACATCTCATTATTATTTATGGTTTTCTTGGGATGCCTGTAAACACATTTGTAGCATTTTATAAGTTTAAAACAAGAATATTAAGGTGAAAACCATAGAAAAATAACTTATATTGATGTTAAATCATGCTAAATTAACTATTGAGTTATTTTTGACATTTATGCATAGACAAGTCATCAGTCTAACATGTGGTGTGGTCGGAATGACTCGGTAAATGATTTTTAAAGATATGTATGCCCTTAAAAACATGTATATAGGGGTCAAAACTAGGAAAACATCAGTATATTTCTATGAAATAAAAGTAAATCAACCATAGATTAATTTTTGAAATGTTTGAATGAACATAACATCATTCTGAGTTATTATTTTCTCAAGATACCCATAAATGTGTTTTCTGTGTCTTAAAACACTAAAATGTGTGTGTAACATTCAAAAAAATAGAAAATGACCTCATATTAATGTGAAATCAGGGTAAATATACCAATTAGTTATTTTTTACATATACTCACTAACAACACATCAATATGATGTGCGATGTAGTTGGAATGGCTTAGTAAACTGTTTTTAAAGGTAACAATGCCTTTAAAAACATGTGGTGGGGGTTAAAACCCAGGAAAAATCATTTGATTGACATGAAATCGTAATTCAATAACCATAGGTAGATTTTTTAAATCTATTGATAGATGAGATGTCATTTTGAGTTACAGTTTTATTACGATTCCCTTAAATTCACTTTTAGCATTTTAAAACACCAACACATGCAACAGTCAAAGCCATAGAAAAAAACATCTGATTTATGTCAAATAATGGGACAACCACCATTGTTTTCTTTTTGAGCTGTATGCGTAATGTCAATCTGATTTGAAGTGTGGTCATAATGGCTTGGTAAATAGTTTTTAAAAGTACTGAATCCTTAAGAAACATGTTTCGGGGGTTAAAACCTAGAAAATGTTGTTATATTTCCATGAAATCATAGAAAAAATTCCATAGATTTATTTTTGAAATGTAGGAAATGACATAACATCATTTTAAGTTACGGTTTTCCTGGGATGTCTATAAATGGATTTTTAGTGTTTTAAAACACATTAATGTGTGTGTAATGGTAAAAACCATATAAAATTAATCCATATTAACCTGAAATCTTGGGAAACCCACTATTGAGTTATTTATGATGTATACACATTGACAACATGTCAATCCGATAAGTGGTGTGGTAGGAATAGCTTAATAAATAGTTTTTTAAAGGTATCAAAGCCTTTAAAAACATTTGATAGAGGGTCAAAACTAGTAAAAAATCATCAAATTACCATGAAATCAAAGTAAAACAACAATATATTGATTTTTGAAATATAAGAACTAACGACACATCATTTCATGTTATAGTTTTCCTAGGATACCTGTAAACACCTTTTTAGTGTTTTAAAACACTAAAAAATGCATGTAATGGTCAAAACCATAGAAAAAGACCCTAAATTGACCTGAAATCATGGTACATCTATATTTCAGTTATTTTTGATGTTTACACATAGAAAAAACATCAATATAACGTGTAGTGTGATCATAATGGATCGGTAAATAGTTTTTAAATGTACTAAATCCTTTAAAAACATTCATCAGGGGGTGAAAACCAAGAAAACACCATCTAATTTCTATGAAATCATAGTAAAATGACCAAATATTTATTTTTTAAATTTAATAATTGATGACACGTCATTTTAACTTACGGTTTGCCTATGATTCCTATAACATGTTTTTAGTGTTTTAAAAAACTAAAATACGCATGTAATAGTCAAAACCATAGAAAAAGACAACAGATTTATGTGAAATCATGGTAAAACCATTGTTATGTTATTTTGGACTTGTAATTGTAGAAAACATGTCAATCCAGAGTGTTTTGTGGTCAAAATGGGTTGATAAATAGTTTTTAAATGTATCGAAGCCATTAAAAACATGTATTGGGTGGGGGTCAAAACTAGGTAAACATCATCAGATTACCATAAAATCCGAGGAAAATGACCTTATATTTATTTTTGAAATTTATGAATCAAAGTAATGTCATTTCCAGTTAGGTTTTTTTTAGGATGCCCATAAATAGATTTTTAGTGTTTTAAAACACATAAACGTGTAGGTAACAATCAAAACCACAGAAAACAACCTCAAATAGATGTGAAACCATGGAACAACCACCATTGATTGAGTTTTTTAAGTATGAAAATTGATTTTATATCAAATTATTAAAAAAATATTAATTAAAATTTAAGCACATTGTAGATCGATTTAAAAGTCAATTAGAATTTTATATACTTATCCCTTTTTAGTTTCATGTGTTGAATCATAGTTTAAATAGAAAAATTTATGTTTTAAAAGTGTCTTTCATGGCATATTATTTTTTTTATGTTAAAATGTCTTTTATTTGATTAACAAAATAATAAATTTTATGTTCAACATTATAAATATATTCCATTTCTTTTCACTTTTGTATTTCTTTTCTTAAATGCTATGGGTTTTATTGTAGGTGATAAATGTTAACCGAATGAAAGAGGTTGACCATTCGATTCAAGACATTACTTATAAGGTAGTTGTGATGGATCTTAGTTTCTTTGGTATGTTTAAATTTTATCAATGATTCTATTGTAATTCTGATTTATTATGATTAATTTTAATTTCTGTCTTTTTTATTAAAATTGATGAGATTACGTGGTATGTTTCAATTGACCAGATTATGTGGAGGTATAAGGATGAAACATATGTCATGGGGTCGGAATATATTCTTCATGGGATGTTGTTGGACATATTTTATATGTATATATTGATAATTGAGGTATGGGTTGACTGAGGTAATCGGTTGACTGAGGTTATGATGACTTTGAATGTATATGTATATAACTATGGATGTATCTTGCATGATGTATGTATGATGGGTTTATTGTGCATTTATGTTTTAGTTTATTATATTTTAATGTTTTTATTTTTATATTTTTTTATTAAATATTTTTAGAATGTATATTTTTTTTAAAAATATTGAGAGGTGATTTTTAAGAACCACTGTTAAAAAAAGTAATTCGAATCATATTTAATAGTTGTTAATATTAACTACCAATAAACCCAACATCCATTGACATATTTATCAGTTGTTAGGATAATCTTATCTATTTTATTATCATGTTTTTTATACAAATCACTGTTAAATAAAATGAAAATCATTGCTAAATTCTCAAAAAAATAGAGAAAAAACCAGTGCTAAATAAATCAAACTACTGTGAAATGACTAGCGAACATGAAATAAAGGGAGATTTTAGTAACCACCACTAAATAATTTGGCAAATGTTTAAACTACTTCCACTAAAAGAAAGAACCACCACTAAGAACTGTATTTTTTTGTAGTATGGAGTCTTTTTTAATGGTTTTTGTAATGCCTTCAACTTATATGTTGGGTTCGAACCAGAGTGATACAAGACCTCATGTATGCCTCCCTATACATGAGAGGTTTCTGAAAAGCAGTTAGGGTCTAAGTCCATCAGTGGGGAGGCTATACACATAGTATCATGTCATAATACAAATAATACAAAATAATTAATATAATAGCAACTTGAGTAATTATGTGAAAGCATAAAGATGAGACACATGTCATACAATAATAAATGAGGTTCTAAAGTATAAATCCAAACTAGAGTAATAATAGGTAGATAAATAAATAAATAAAACATCAGGGTCCTCCGGAGTCCGTCTCGAAATACTACCATCTCCATTCACATTTTCTCAGCCATCAACTATCTGTACCTTTTCTTTATCCAATGCCCTAAACATAAAGTCGGAATGTGTGTCGATATTTTTATGCAAGGAGTGAGTAATAAAATTTAGTATGACTCCACTAATTAATCCTTAACATGTGTGAGCATGTTTAATTGGTGTATTCTGTGATAATAATAAATGAAAAATAAATCATAAAATCAAAAATCACATAACGAGTGGTTTTACGTTAACCAAGCTTCTACAACCCCTGACTGTACATGCTTCATCTCCACGTTGAATGGAAAGTCAATATATCGAAAGTAATCAAGATATGTCCATGAGACTAGTGATCATACTTCTTGGAATTGTGTGTACGTAGTACTCGACATCCAGTGAGCTCAAACATTAGACTTCCGCTCCCAGATATCCTCTTGGATCTATCCATACATATAAAAGATCTATAAAAGTAGCACCTTATGACGGTTTCGAGAGTAGTGGAAGCATGTGGTGGTGGGAAATATATTAAAATTTATTTAAATGTTTATATTCTGAAAACCAAGAATGAGGAGCTTGAACATCAAATTTTTAATTAATTTATTTAATGTCATAAAAAATGATTACATTATATTTGGAATATTTCTTCCTCAATGATGTTAATCATATGAAAAGACCCTTTCAAATTGCTTTCATTGCTCTTTGAGAATACAAGAATAGAATCCCTCTAGAGAAAATCCACAGATGCTCAATTGATGTGCGATAAATGTTAAATGATATTTATGTGCTAGTGTGGGGAATAAAATGTATTGCATTGTTCATTATTGATCCCTCATTCTTTAATCTTGAATAAATCTCTCAAACATTTATTTTTCTTGAGAGGGAGAGAGATAGAGGAGGTAAAAGAAAATTCATTATTTGAAACAATTATCTATTTTCAATTACCTTCATGTTATACATACTATTCTATTTATTGAGGTAGATTTTAGTTAAGACTTTTTTTTTGCATTATAGCCCTTAAAAAATATTAAAACCTTTAATAAACCTCATTCCATATAATAATAATATTCTTATTATTATTCTATGGTGCGCTCTAACTTGAGCATCGAAAAATGTTATTTAACCCTCTTTTTAATTAATATTATTTATTAGACATGGTCTTGGTCTACTCAAACTCTTATTTTATCTGTTAAAAACCTAAATAGATATCTAATTTAAATATTTCATTAATCAATATATATTTGTGATCAATAAAACATGAATAAAATCATACCTCATTCTTGAGAATTATATGTATTCAATTAATTAAATTCAAATTGTATTTAATCAAGATCATCAGAAAAACTTATTGTTTGACACTCGAGGATTCATTCTAACTAACATCAGGAGAGCTTTCCTAAAGTCCAAAATTACTATCTAGAAATGAGTCAAGGCACCCAAGAGAAATAACATAAATTTGAAATGGTGAAAACCAAAAATGAACCCTCATTATATAATATAATACCTTTATCATAATATTTCATCAAGAAGGTTGCACATCTATATCACCAACCTATTTTCTTGGTTCATATTTCGCTAAATATCTAAAATAAACACATCGTTACACCATGGACATGGAATTTGATGCAATGGTTCTATTTCAATCAAATGAATGAGATATCAGCTTCCCTAAATATAGAAGGGATAAATTATTCTTTAACTTATTCATTAATGACATGCTGTAACAATTGGACGCCACCCACTAGTTACCCCACAGACACGTGGGCCCCACTCTAGGTCTCACCCACGTGCCCGAACGGGTTATCTGACTAATGAAAGTCCCCACAGGCCAACACATGTCATTCCAGTGTGTTTTATCCTCACCCACACACACCCTGAAAACTTCCCATGAGGCCACCCATCCTGATCACTACTCCAGGCAAAGCACGCTTAACTGTGGAGTTCTAATCTGGAAGGCTCCCGAGAAAGAAGGTGCACCTTGTTGACATTTGTCATATCATTTAGTCATTTAACCCTTTATCATTTTGGGATGTTACAATCACCCCCCTTTAGAGAACAATGTGCTCGTTGTGGGCCCTAAATCTCAACCCAGGAGGGGCACCACACTTAAGGTTGGGTTCCTCCTCTGATACCAAATGTAACAAATGGGCCCCGCCCACCAATTGCCCTGCAAACACGTGGGCCCACCCTAGGTCTCACCCACGTACCCGAATGGGTTATCTGGCTAATGACATTCCCCACATGCCAACACATGTTCTTCTACTGTGTCTTGTCCTCACTCACACACACCTTGACAAACATCTCAGGAGGTCACCCATCCTGATCACTACTCCAGGCCAAGAACGCTTAAATATGGAGTTCTAATCAGGTAGGCTCTCGAAAAGGACGGTGCACCTTGTTGACATGAGTCATGTGGGGCCCACCTTAGGGTCCACCCATATGCCTGAAGGGGTCATCTGACTAATGACAGTCTCCACAGGCCAACACATGTTCTTTCCAGTGTGCTTTGTCCTCACTCACACACACCCTAAGAAACTTCCCAAGAGGTCACCCATCCTGATCACTACTCCAGGACAAACATGCTTAACTTTGGAGTTCTAATCAGGTAATCTCCTGAGAAGGAAGGTGCCCTTATTGACATGAGTCATATCATTTAGTCATTTAACCCATTATCTTTTGGGGGTGTTACACATGCGAGTCATGACAAGAACAATGTAACCTAACTTACCATGAATATATGTCGTCATGGTTTTCATCATAAAATAGATGTGCATGAGTTATAAAATTAATTAATGATAATTTTAATGTCCAAGTACCATTACAGATGCTCGTATATAGGAATATCTGATGACACCAAAACCTGTGGAATTCCAACCAGTGATTCTTTCTCATAATCTCCCATATTGATGATTACCAAGTGAGAACGTCATGATACTGAGAATCATCCTCTTATGAATGCTCTCACTTAACAGTCTATGAACTATGTGTCCCATCATAGTACGTTATCCAAGAGAAGAACATTATTTAAGAATATCATCATAACACTTCAAGGTTCTCAATATAACAGAGAATTGCTATGACCTTATCAATGTGACATATACTGTAGGAAATTATTACATTAGAGTCTTACTGAACAATGGACAATGTGTAATAATCTGTTTTATTAATATTCAATATATCGAACATACTTGTAATTAATGTATAAATAGCTAATCCCAGGACACCAACTCCAAGAAACTCCCATGAGGACTAGATCCAACAACCTAAAACATTCAGTCCAATTGAACTCACTTAATAATAATATTTATGGTGAGTCATGATTTTAGTCAAGGGGTATGAAATATTTTTGTCTTTGGAAATACATCACACTAAAACCTCACTTGTCCTAAAAAACCCTCAAGAGATGATACTTCCAAAGTACATGCTTCATCCATTGATGTGTACTTGGCTCTTTTACGAGAGTCACCACTATAATATTATCACAATAGAGTGTAATAGGATATTTACTATTATATACCAATTCAATATCTTGGATGATTTTTGCATCCATAATGCTTATTTAGCTACCTCAGAAGTCACAGTATACTTGGACTCTACTATAAAATCTATGACCATAGCCTTTTTGGAGCTCTTCTAGCTCACAATACCACCATTCAAAGTAAATATGTATCTTGTTTATGACTTCATGTCATCTTGATAAGTTTGAAAACTATAATCTTCATATCTTTTGATGATTGGTTCCATGTATCCTCCATAATCTTGAAAAATATCCTCAGTACACCTCAAATAATTAATGATACTGTTGAGTGACTTATAATAGAGGTCAACTAGATCATCTTGATATCTTCTTACTGAACTTGATGCATAGAAAACATCTATCCTAGTATATATCATAATATACATGAATGACCTAATAACTGAAGCTTATGAAATCTTTTCCTTTCTATTTATTTCCCCATATATATGAGGAAACATTTTCCTGGAAGGATGAATGCAATGTGACATTGGAAATAATACCCTCTTGGATTTTTCCATACCAAATCTCTTAAGTATATTATCAATGTATTTACTTTGACTTAGGCTGAGAAAATTCTTGGATCTATCCATCCAACGTTAACATTTTTATTTATGAAGGGAGAGGGCAAAGGTCCATGAACGTCCAGCTTATAAAACAACCTGTATCAAGGAGTTCGGAAATAATGGAGCCTAAGGGAATCACCCCGTACAAGGTTCACCCCCTCTGGTTTCAAGATGGATTCATTGGTAAAACACATCACCCGCGTACCCGGAACTGCAGTAGAAGCCATATAGTCTACCACTTTTTTCATGCCATTCCATGTGTGCGTAATGCTAACTTCGTCACGGAGGAGGGACTTACCCCATATAATTGAGTAGACGACAAAACATAGAGTTGTGCCTCTACCGAGAAGGGCATCATGTAACAACATAGAGTCCATTTCAATTTGGGTAATAAGAAAACCCTTGAGTCTGCATAAAGAATAGCTTGTAAGAGCCTCCATTGCTTCCGCCCGTAGTGAAGATCCACTGCCATGATGAGATGAGAAGGCCAGCAATAGACTCCCTTTGGAGTCATGAAGAACTCCACATCCTCTCATGTCACCAAAGACATAGGATCCATTAGTATTAATCTTGAGGCCTTTGGATGGGGAAATCCACTAGATCCATCTGCCCTGTTCCTCCCCGCTATTCCAGGTAACGCTCCTCTGAGGCCCCTGCAGCGTACCCTCAGCTGACAACTCTCTACTGAAACCGATAGTGCCGATCAAGACGATCAGCAAGCACCGGGTACTTTCCACCACAGACTGACCCGTGGTGGCTCTCCCCTCATATTTGGCCCTGTTTCGGGCTTGCCATAGGTTCCAGCAGATCGCATTGAATATGGAAGCTTTCACCTTGGACTCCTCCACTGACACAGTTGCTTCCTAGAACTAGCTCTCCATTACTAACTCCACATTACCCCCAAGAGAATGGTATAATGAGCAGGCACCAAAAATCCTCCACACATGCCAAGCCCATTCGCCTTCTAAAAAGATGTGATCCATGGTTTCTTCTGTTTTGTTATCGCAACATTGGCAGTAAGAGGTGAGACTGATTCCAAGGCATTTAATATGATCATCCGAGGGGATATCATTATTATGTATCCTCCAGGAAAGGAAATTGAGTTTCACCAGGATCTTGTTGCACCATGCCATGCTATTCCACCTATCACTTTTCCCCTGTGTACCATTCGATCTTCGAAAGTATTTTGTATTGAACCCCCCCCCCCCCCCCCCCCCGAGATGGAAGGCCTGAAGATGCATCTGTCCTACTCAGGTCTCATAACCACATAGTCGAAAAAAACTTGCTGGGAGGCGTCCATGACCAATCTGTGAAACATGGGTTACAATCTTTCCTCTAGGAAGGAGATCAAGGGGGACGGGAATCTCGGGTATCCTAGGACTTCCCTAACCCAATTTTGTTGCCAGAACAAAACACTCCCTTCTCCGACAATCAAATGGGAGAGCGGAATGAGAGTCAGAATGATGTTAAACACCGAGGACTAGAGTGGCGACCCCCTAGCTGACCCGAAAACCATATCGTCCTTATATCTCTGGGATTGCTATCACCCACAGAAGGTTTTAGCTTCAATGGACTCCAATGCAAGCTTCGCATGTAGGAAGTGAGTAGTCTCTGCCAAGCTCCTGACATTGATCCCCCCATTCGAAAATGGGCCGCACCAACTTTCCCCATGACACCCACTGTCGCTTTCCCCCACCTGACGCATCCCAGATGAAGCGTGCACGAATACTATAGATATACCTTATGACCCACTTCGGCATGCTTGTGGAAGTCAGGGCATGCACTGGGATTGCTGAAAGAATTCTATTCACCAAGGTGGCACGTCCTCTAATGGAGATAAAGTGATTTTTCCAATTCAAGATACGATCCGTAATTCTGTTCACCACTTTGTCGAAGTCTCTGATTCGCAACTGACATGTCGTGACAAGGATGCAAAGATAATCCATGGGAAAAAAGTCTCTCCCCATTCCCAACACATTCTCTATCCTAGCCACCCTCCTCGGATTGCAAGAGGCTGGAGTGTAGAATTTACTCTTCTCCATGTATATGAGTTGTTCGCTCCAATTGCAGTAATCAATGAGAATCCGATTCACTGCTCGAAGGGACCCCCACCTGGCATTCATGAACACTATAGAATCATCCGCAAACATCCAATGCGACCCTGGGGGGAGACAAAGCTTCCTCCGGAATGGCCATATGGCTCCTTCATGAACGCCTTTGAAGATCATCATACTTAGACTGTTTTTCATGATAATAAATAAAATTGGGGAAAGCTGATCACCTTGCCGAAGGCCAAGAACGGTTTTAAAGAAAACCTGTGATTTTCCCATAAAATACACCACCATCCACAGCGAGCAGACGTACCTGATAATAAAATCACATGCCCAGTTTGATATTGCCATCTTCTCGAGAACTCTATTAATGAAGCCCCATTCCAAATATATATGATGTCTCACCAATGTCCTTTATAGAGAAGCATTTATTCAACCACATCTTAAAAAAACTATAAGACTAGTATTTGATTTCCTATAAGTAATATGTCATTAACATATACTATTACGAAAATGAAAGCAATCCCACAAAATTGTTTGTAGACACAAGGATCACACTCATTCTTTATGAAACCACATTCTATTATTGAGTCATCAAAAATGAATGTTCTATTTCTTAGATACTTGATTAAATCCGTAAATGGACTATTTTTTAATTTGTATATATTTTCATCCTTTCGAGTCACATACCCTTCAGGTTATTTTATATCAACATCTTCTTGAAATTCCCATTAAGTAAGGAAGTTTTGACATCTATTTCTCATATCTCATAGTCACGGCAAGCATCAATGTCAATTATAATTATGATGGATCTCAACATTACAACTGGTGAAAAAGTTTTATCTCATTAATTTTTTTGATTCTATTTCAATCCATTTACAACTCTTTATACCTTATAGATACTGAATTTACCATCAACGTCTAGTTTCTTATTGAATACCCACTTGCAACCAATGGGTTTAACATCCATTGTAGGATCTACCAAAATATAGACATGATTTTGGTAGATGGAACCCATTTTAGAATTGATGGATTATTTTCACTTGGCATCATCTGTGCAACTTACTGCTTCCTTTTAGGTTATAGGATCATTATTATAAACTAATAATTAGTCACTATCCTTGGTGACAAGAAAACCATACCATTCTGGTTCTCTAACCTTTCTTATACTCCCACACATTACTTGTGTCTCTAGAATAGTTTCTTCTTACATGGGGAATTATAGAACCTGTTCCTATGAAAAGTCTTATGTACCTTGACTCTCCACTTCATCATATTCTATCTCCATCCCACCGTCACTTTTAGAGATGTTTTCCCTCTCAAGGAATATGGAATGTCTTTCCACTATTACTTTTTTTATAAGGGTACATATTGGTAATATCCCATTGTTTCTTTGAGTAATCCTATAAAGTCACATTCTACACCTCGTGGTTAAAGTTTCATCCTAAAATAGGCCTTAAAAAACTCTTTCCAAACCAACAAAATGCAAGTATGAAATCATAGGATTCTTTCCATTTCATAAATGGTATGGTATACTGAATAACATTTGTGATGTTTTTTTAAAAGTTTTGTATTTGTAGAGAACTAATCTTTTGATAAATAATGGATTTTGAAAAACTGGTGAAAGTTTCTAAATTTTCAATCCTAAACATAAATAGGGAGAAAAGTTTTGTTTTAGAGAAATTTGTTTTCGGGATACAGATAATCAGAATGAGCATCACCAAACACAAAGTATCACACTGTGTAGCACCAATCAGATAAGTTGTTAGAATAATAATGTTGTTGATCAAAAACATCATTGGTCTTAGATCCAATAGCACGAAGTTCAAGTTTCATTTGAATCAGTGTTGGTTATAATGTCAGAATGTTGTTGAATATTTTGAATGAAGATAGTGATATTAGGTGTTAGAAAGTTTTAAACTTTCTAACATTCAGTCAGACGATGATTTTCTAGTTTTTAATTCTCAAATATCATAAATTGTCTATAAAAATTGTTATACAATACTTATAAAGAAAAGGGGGAGAATAGGTGAAACCATTCATATTGTGTTTTGGATGAAATGAAACAAGGTTTTTAAAGTAATAGAAGTCATAATAATTTTCTATGTAAGTCAGAAGGTGCTTTCCAATATTGAATATATCATAAATCATCAAAATTGTCATGATAAATGATTTTGAAGAAATGGAGGAATCATAAAATGTTCTTAGTAATAATAATCAATAAATACTTTTCATCAGATCTAGATGCACGAAGAAAAGAATTATTTAAAAGTATGTATGAGTTATAGATAGTGAGGTTTGAATAATTTCAAAGTTGCAGAATTCAGTTTCCATCGTAATGAGAATTCCATCGTTATGAGGATTCTATCAGAATAAAGCTAAGGATGTTCCATCAGACTAACTATGAGGGGGAAATTCAATTAGAATGAATCTGAGGAGGAAATTCAATCATAATGTCTTTGAGAAGGAAATTCAATCAACATTTCCTTTTAGAACAAATTTCAATTAGACTAACAATAAGAAAAAATTCAACGATACTAACTCTGATGAGGAAAGTCAATTCAGAATGAGATGTGGAAGTTCCGTCATAATGAGTTGAGGAAGTTCCATCCTAATGAGCTAAGTAAGTTACACCATAATGATCTAATGAAGTTCCATCATACCAAAGAAAATTTAGGAATTCTGATAATACTAATTACAAATAAGACTCAATAAGATTTCAATAGATTTGTGAAGAGTTTATGTGGTAAAAATTCAAATTCAAATATGCGTAGATCTTGAAGTTTTTGATTTTAATTAAGTAGGAAAAGTTTTCCAGTTTCTTGCCTTTTTATTTCTATGAATCCTATTAATAGAAGCATAATACATTCGAAATTTACATCTTTTTTATGTGATTGGAAAAGGTGGAGCACTATAGAATTCATGTCAATGTTATCTTTTTGGACTGAGACCTAATTATAAGGTTGGACATCTTAATGTTTCATTTACCGAACTATGGAATATCTGACTAAGAATTTTAGAAGAGTTTGAGTAATATATATTGATAATGAGTGAATTGTAATGTATCCATTAGACTAAATTCACTTGACTAAGTCCATTGAACCCATCCCCATCGGAAGGAGAGAATCAAGGCTTGCCACATTGGACTGAGGTTTCCAGATAGAGAATTTGTGGAGAGGTTTCAAGAAAGTATTTATTATTTTATTTTGTCTCAATTGTTTGTAATGAAAATTTTATGGTGATGGGAGTTAGTATAATAACTTCTCCTGAGATATATAAGCTATCTAGCATGAGTTGGCATGAGTTGTATTCACTTATTCATTATAGAGAATTTATATAGACCTACAAGAGTGGCTATGTAAACGATGTAGGGTCTCACACCAAGGAAAAACCTTTTAAATATTACATGATTTACATTATTTCATACATTTTCATGCATGGGTATTTACTAAAAGAAGATAAGTATATAAACTTTAACAGGTTTCAAGGGTTATGTTTTTTAAAATTATTGCGACTTATAAAAGTGACCAAATAATTCAACCCCCTTCTTAGTTGATATTTAATCCTTTTAATATTTAATTGGTATCATAGGGAAGGTTCCCTTATTTAATCCTTATCATGGATAATATCAATTCTATCAATAGTAGAGGAATTCCAACATTTGATGGAAAACATTATTATGGATGGAAAAATTAGATGATTCTCTATCTCAAATATTTTGGCCTAGAAGTTGTTGATGCTACTAAAATTGGTATTACACCTATTAAGAAAGATTATCCTATGTTGATTACTAATAAAATAAATATAAAAGTTGATGGAAAGGATAGAAATTCTATTCTTATGTCATTTTTAGAAAATGGTTATATGAAGGTGATGGGTTTCAAAATGACAAAGAGTACGTGGGATACGCTGGAAAGTATATTTAATGGGACTACTAATGTGAAGGAAGAAAAGATAGAAATTTGTAATAGTAAGTATGAAGACATAAGAATGAGAGATGATGAATCCATTGATGAATACTTCACGAGAGTAAATGAAATTCTTTGTGTATGATCCTGACCTTTCTTAAAGATGACTCAAGATTAATTTCAAGTATTTATTTTTTTCTTGTTTGAGAATACTACGGGTTGGGTTTTACCTTTGGGTGTGTTTGGGAGAAAATTAGATAAAATTGGAAGGGGGAAGATAAATTCATGGTTGGGGTATGGTTTTCCCTAACCATGTGCCCCAACCCATCATGCTTCATGCTTCAGAATGAGTCAAAGCAAGCATTAAGGTACAAGTTTCTATGACAGTTCGGGGGACTATGTTGTTAAATAAAAATCAATTGATAATGTGATAAAAATTTACTTATGAATTATAATTATGTATTTATACAACTGAATACACATTCTATTAACTATATATTATTTTATACATCGTTGGTGGTGGCCTACTGAGCTGTACTCACACCCTACTCGGGCTACCTTATTAGTACCCCAATAGACTTTGTGTTTTCTAGATACGTTAAGGGAACAATCTAATTGTTATATGGATGAAATGGGATAGAGAATTTATGAGGTAATTAGAAATGATTCGGGACCCAATTTGGGGTGTCATCAGTGTATTTATTTTGTGTTTAATTTTAGACACTTGACTCGTACATTGGCATGACATATTTTCTTTTTTAGTTTTGATATTATATTTAAAATTTTAGCCATATCGTGATACCAGTTATTTCAGGTTATGATTACATGTTATTTTGTTATTGTTTCTTATTTATTTCTAGTGTATTTAATCTGATAAAAGGGGGTATAGTCTCCCCATTATCGATATTTCAGACCCTCATTGATATTCGGTATCCTCAGGTATACGGGGAGGCACACTTGGAGTCATGTGACTGACTGACTCGAGGCACCGATGTGTGCGACCTTGGTTAGGACATTACAAACTGGTATCAGAGTCCATTTTTCTTTTCCTTTTTATTTTGTATTACTATTTGGTAAAGGTAGACATGAAACTAGAAAAAGTCGGGCCTTGGTTATGATCTCATGCATGGGAGTGGCTAACCCATGTATGGGGGAGAACCCAAGTACCCATGGTGGGATTGTTGTTATTCCAGTTAGCTATTACAGTTGAATATTATTTCTACTTAGGTGACACACTTATTGTGTTTGTGATTATTGAAGTTTATTTTTTCTATTTTTTGACTCATGGACCAGTATGGCACAAGATTTGAGTTACATGCATCATTCTAGGAACTTAGGGTTATTGTGACATGCATCATTTTAGGCACACATAGAAAAATGAGTTATGGGTAAGTTATTGAACTTGAAATGTATTTCCTTTCTTGTAAAATTGAAATGAAAATGGCACCTAACATGAAATTGATAAAGATTGTAGAATGATGTAAGATGAGAATAAATGGGTTTCTAAATGAGAAACATGAATAATTAGAATGTGTTTACCCTTGTTTTCTAGGACCAAGGAGTAAGATTAATAAGGGTAGTGATAACACCTCATTTTTGACTATGTGGTAGGGTTTGGGGAAATGACTTGTTGTGGAATATTTTATTTTACCTTAAATGTGTTAATTTTGTAAAAGGTGTCCTAAGGTACTTATTTGTAATGGTATAGATATTTATCTATGACGGCACTTATTAAGAGGATAACCTGAGGATATGGCTAGAGATGATCTACCGGTAGTAGGAACTAAGGCACCAATTGTGTCAGGTGAGGAATTCAGGGTGCAGTTCCAAGAGAACATTTCCAACTTCATCAAATTCAGGGGAAGATACCCAGGGTGGGTTGTGAAGAGTATGTTTGATCTAAAAATGGAGTTACAAATTCAACACCCTCCTGCTTTTATTGGAGAGGGTGGACCTGAGAGAGAGGATTTCTGGGATGAGTCCATCGAGACTATAATTGACCAATTTCATACTTCTGTAGAGAGGATGGTCATGTTGGCTGCTTACATGATATGCTGATAATTGAATCATTGGTGGTATGTTCAGGCGTCGACTATATAGGATAATGGTATGATATGGAAGTAACTGTTGGATAAGTTTTTAGAGAACTTCTATCCAGAGATACTGTGGTAGGAGAGACTAGCTGAGTTCATGAGGTTTACTTGGGGGAGTATTTATGTGATAGACTATGTTAGACACTTTTCACATTTTCGACACTTTTCTCAAGCATTGGTAGTGGATGAGATAACTACATCGAGACATTTTTGGGATGGGCTTAAATGTGAGATTAAGTCCCATGTTAACCATTTTCAGTTAAAGGAGATTGCTGAAGTGGTGGATAAGGATCTCATAGATATGGGTTACCTGAAGAGGATTTCAGTGTAGGAAATATGGTTTCATTTGGATGATTAGAAGTTATGACTTCTGAGAGTAAGAATCATTGCTATAAATACATCAACCATGGCAGTGGGAAACAGAGTACCTAAAAAGAGGTATCAGTTGCATAGGACCTTAATCAAGTGATCTATCACCAGTGTGGAAGAGTAGGAAACTATTGAAGATAGTTACCTCAACCACCAATATAGTTACAGTCTTTCAGAATGATGGGACTTCTACAAAAGTTCTATAGGACCCAGCGATAGATGAGTAGTAAGGGTATAGCTAGTTAGAATCAGAGTGAAGGAAGAGGATATTATTCACCATATCAGTCTTGCATTGGGAGTTCTACTGGACAAGGTGGTAAAAATTGTATGTGGAGCTCTAGGGTAAGATCACTCATATTAGTAGAGTAGTGCAGCATAGGGGACTTAAATTGCATCATGAGGAAGTGGGGTAAGACTGTTGCATTCTATTCACCCTACACTTGTGGATATCAAGGATGGACCATTGATAATGAGAGGTACAATTTTTATAGCTTCTATGATATCTAGTGCCTTATTTGATATCGGTTCCTATCATTCATTTATTTCTACAAAACTTGTTAATGGTTTGAGCCTTGTGATGGAGTTCGTGAGTGGGGTGTTGACGATAAACACACCTCATGGAGTTAGGTCAAGAGACATTTTTATTGTGCAAGGGGTGTACTCTTGAGGTCGAGTAGTATCGATTTATTTGGGATATTTATATCACAGACATGTCAGGCATTGAACTAATTATGGGTATGGACTGGTTAGTATCATATTGTCCCCACATTTATTTTTACCATAAGAGAGTGACCATTACATCTCCTACGGTTTACAAATATATTCACTATGGAGAGTGTGATATCGAGGCGTTTCGAGTAGGGCCAATTACTCATCAAATATGAGAGATCACAACCCAAGTTTCTAGTTTTTTTATGGATGATGGAGGTGTAAAATGAGATGTATTTCCACACTTAGTGGATAGGATTTAGGATGTGTTTACTTAAAATTTCTCAGTGATTCCACCTGAGAGATATGTGGAATTTAGCATTGAGTTCATACCAGGGGGAAGAGATGATTTCTATTCCACCATATAGAATGGCATCAGAAGATATTCAAGAGCTCATGACTCAGCTGGAGGACTTAGAGGATAAGGTGTTTATTTATCTAAGTATTCCGCCTTGGGGTTCTCTAGTGTTGTTTGAAAAGAAGGCTGATAGGAGTTTATGCTTATGTGTTTTTTACTAAAAGTTGAACCAGATGACCGTGAAGAACCAGTATCCTCTCCCCCATATCGATGACCTATTTGACCAGTTGAGATGAGCTTGTGTGTTCTCAAATATTGACTTAATATTATGGTATCCTAAATTGAGAGTTTAGACTTTTGACATACCAAGGGATGAATTTAGAAGAATGTATGAACTATATTATATCATCATAATATTGCTTGGGCTGACGAACACACCAGTAATGTTTATGGACTTAATGAACAAAATCTTTAATCTAAACCTAGATCAGTTTGTGGTAGTGTTTGTGGAAGACATCTTGGTGCACTCTATGACACATGATTATTATGACCAACATCTTGATATCATCCTAAGTACACTAAGATAACATTGGCTATACATCAAGATATCTAGGTATAATTTTTTTGATCGAACAGGCACACTTCTTGGTTAGCATCTTCTCGGAGTAATGTGTGTTTGTAAATATAGAGGAGGTTTAGATAGTCATTTCATGAGAGCATCCCAAGAGCCTGTTTGATATCCATAGATTTCTAGGATTTTCTGAATATTATTAGAGGTTCATTCAGGACATTTACCGATAGGAAACATTGTTGACGGGCTTGACCAAAAAAGGGATAAATTTTTATTTTTCATAAGATTGTGATAATTCATTCTAGGAGATGAAGAAGATTTTGGCATCAGTACCAATATTGATCCTACCCGAGAAAGGTGAGAAGTACACAGTGAATTGTGACACTTCTGGGATTGTAATTGGATTTGTGTTGATGCAAGGAGATCAATTTGTGGTGTATGGGTCTTTGAAGTTGTGGCCCCATGAACTGAACTACCCTACATATGACCTCAAGTTGGCTATAATGGTTTATGTTTTAAAGTGTTGGGGACATTATCTATTGTGAAATTGTTTTGCTTTGTATATTGATCACCAGAGATTAAATTACATATTTTCACAATGAGACATGAATCTTCGATAATAGAGATGGGTTGAGTATTTACAGCCATTCAATTTTGAGCCAACATATACGCCTGGAAAGGGGAACATTGATAATGATGCTTTGAGCAGATTGACTCAATCTCAGGTGGTTCAGGAGTCTAGTGTTGAGTGGAAGATGATGGATTGAATGGATGAGATACACATTGTGGTTTAGGAGTGTTAGGATTGGATGAATCTCGTAATTGTTTCATTGGAGTATACATTTTTGTGATAGATCTAAGATAGGAAGTATGTGGATTTATAATGTTTTACCTTGAGGGGAAACCTTGACGGTGGGGAGTCACCTTTTGATTGGAGTATAGATGAGGATGAGGTCATATATATCAGGAATCAGGTTTCCATACCTAAAAGAATGTGACACAAGCTAATGTGTGAGCTTCTTGCCTCGAAGTGGGTGGTACATCCAGGCGTGACCAAAATGCACCGTGAACTACAAAGATAGTTTTGTTGGTTGGAAATGAAAAATAAAATAGTAAGGTTTGTGAAACGATTCTAAACCTATCACTAGGTGAAGGCCGAGCATTAATGACCTATAGGTTTACTATAGTCATTGGCCATTATAGAATGGAATTGTTACAAAGTGACCATGGACATTGTTGTGGCTCTCCAGAGGATTCCTTAGAAGAATAATTCTATTTGGGTTATTGTGGATAGACTGAAAAAGGTAGTGAATTTCTTGAATATATGGGAGACCTTCCTAGTGGAGCAATTTGGATATTTTTATGTTTGTTTGATAGTTTGTATGCATGAGGTGCCACCGAATATTGTTTCAGACTGAAACTTGTGTTTTAATTCCAGATTATTATAGGGATTGCAGATGGTTCTTGGTATGTAGGTTTTATTGAGTATGAATTTCCACCCACTGACAGATGGGTGGTCAGAGCATACTATACATGATCTTGAAGATATGTTGTGAGCATGTGTTCTAAACTTCAGTAGGTCATGGGAGAATCACCTAAAACATGTGGAGTTCACCCATACTAATAATTATTGGGAAACTATATAGATGTAACCATGTGAGGCTCTTTATATTAGGCCATAAATACCACCTCTAGTATGGAAGGAGGTAAGTGAGTCTATGTTTTTGGGACCGAGTCGCGTGTAAGACACATTAGAGCATGTACAGTTGATTATGAAATATATGGATACGACCCAAAGTAGATAGAAGTCATACACATATAGAAATAAATGACACATAGAGTTTACAGAGGTTGATGATGAATTCATTTGGGTGTTTCCCAGATTCAATCACTATAGAATATAGAGACAGGGCAAGTGGGCACCCAAGTTTGTTGGACCGTTTGAAGTGGTGGAGAGAATCAATCTAGTGGCATACCGATTGGCTCTTCCAAAGAGATACAATGCTATGTATGATGTTTTCTAAGTGTCAAAACTAGGTTGGTATCACCCCAAACCTTCTAATGTGATCGATATGGATGATGTTTAGATTGAGATATATTTTTCCATCGAAGAACATCTAATACGTGTGTTGAATCACAGTGAGAATGTGTTGCAGGGAATGACCATGCCTATAGTTTGTGAATTGTGGAAACATGGGAATGTGTGGGAGGAGACATGGAAAAGGAAGGAAGATATGTGGGATCATTGTCCTAATCATTTTGACTCATAATCTTAGAGATTCTTGGGAGTGCAGCTCTGGGATAAGATATTATAAGGTGGTGAGATTATAAGATCCCAAACTTTATTGAAGATGAATTGGTCTTAATTTCAGGTAATTATTTTTGACTTGTTTCAGTGTACTTTGGTTGGGTTTTACCTTGGGGTGTGTTTGGGTGAAAAATTTAGAAAAATTTAAGGGAGAAGGGTAGTGCATAGTTTTCTCACGGTTTTCCCTAATCGTTCACCCCTTCCCAGCAAACCATACAACCTTGGATAGAGAGGAATTACATCATTGACACATGGTTTGTCAATCTGTACACCCTATTATAAGAAACTATGAACCCCCATAATAAAGGATCATATTTAGGTACACATTTAGGAGAAACCGTGCTCCACAACCCAATAAACCATGCATGAATTTTTAAATCACCCTAAAATTAGATTTTTAATCACCAAAACCACCATTTAACTCCTATTTGATCCCCATTTAACCCAAGATAATATTTCATGATTTTGGAGAATCCTTTATGGATTAAAAGACATAACAACCTTTTTAATTTGTTATTTTATGACTGGGTTGAAGATCATCACCCCTCCCTGTCAAAGGATCTTACCTCACTTGGTTTCCTATTCCTTATCCTTTATTATCCTATTCTAGAAAGGGGGTTTTATTCCTATTATGATTGGATATAGACATGTTTTTATGGATTTGGATCTAGTATTGTAGATCTATATCAATATTTAAGAGATCTCTTTTGATTTGATCTTGATTTAGGGTTTTAAATTTGAATCTCTTTCTATATAATTGTGCTTGTCAAATTATGAGGATTTTCATTGGGTGATCGATCATCAATGAATTGAGGTAGGTTGCCTATAATTCAAATCTCAAAGTATTTAGTTAAATTACATGTCTGTAATTTTATAATTTCTATTAGATGTTTACAAATTATGTTCTTAATTGAATTAATTAATTTCTTGAATTAATTAATTGAGGAGATCAGAAATTGGGTATTTTGGGAATTATAGATTGAGATACTTAATTGTATAATCAATTATGAGATATTAAGATTTTAGTAATGAGATATTTAATTTTGGAAATAATTATGATCTATTGAGATTGTGATTGAGATAATTATTTATGGAATTAATTATGTGATTTTTAGTTTAGGATATTGACTAATTAATTGAATTATTAATTAATGGGATTTACATACTGAATTAATTAGAAAATTAATTATGGGGATTTATGTGATGAACTAATTATTGAATTAGAAATAAAATTTGTTTTGTTGATTAATTATTGAATTTACTAATAGAATTTAAGTGATTAATTAATTTTGGAATTAATTAATGTATTTTATGTGATTAATTATTTTTTGAATTTATTAATTTTATTTATATGATTAGTTAAATTTTTAAGTAACTAATGGAATTGTAATGTTTAACTTATTTTGTAATTAGTAATGGAATTGATGTGGATAATTAATTGTTGAATTAATTGTGTGTTAAGAATGGAAACATGGTCATTTAGTTGTGAATTAAAAAACGGGAACGTGGTCATTATAATGTGTAAGGTGTGAATGATAACATGGACATTTAGTTATGAAATAGATAATGTGAACAAGATTATTCTAATGTGTAAGGTATGAATGGTAACATGGTCATTTAGTTGTGAATTAAAGAATAGAAACATAGAAATTCTATTGTGTGATGTACAAATTGTAACATGCGAATTAAAATAGGAATTAAATAATGATATCAATGGAATTATGAGATATGATATTCATCAGACATACTTTAGGCTCAAACATATTTCAGAGTAGGTATTGAATGACAACAATGGAATTATAAGATATGATGTCCCTCAGACATACTTCAGCCTCTGACAGAGTTGAAGGGGGGATTGAGGTATGAGTGTCTATAGGAACCCAATGGTTTATATAGTTAAATAAAGATTAATTGATAATGTGATAACTATATACTTATGAATTGTAATTTTTTATACAACTACATACAATTTCTATTGATTAGATATTGTTTTAGTTGTCATTAGTGGTGGAATACTATAATGCCTTAGATTTTCCATGCACTATTTTTTTGGATACTTTATAGATTAGTTGTGAGACCAGGCACTGAGACGCTGTGCGATTCTGAGGCGATTGTTCCTAAAATAAATGATTGAAATATATTAAATAGCATGCATGAAGAGTTTTCATGAAATAGTTTAATAACTTCTAAACAGGTACCCTGATCAGAAATTTGATGGTACCATTGAGTTCAGAATGTGAGGTTTACCCTAGGAATGACATAAATAGCATGCATGCAGAGTTCAAATGTTCTAACCAAAAAACACGACACAACCCCATTCTTCATTAGTGATCGATTTGAATCAAGGTAGGGCATGTATTTTTATTTTATTCTTCCCCATTCTTGATTTATACAATGAACATGAATCAATCAATGAAAATTTTTATCTGTGGTTTGATCATTATGTGGGATGAGTTTATTTTATGAGGTTTTGATGGGAGAATATATTTTTAATTTTAGTATTCAGATTTTCATTATAATAATGATGGATCAAGATAAACATGAACATCGATCAAGGTTTGTTACTCCAATATGTTCTTGTTATTTTCTCCCCCCATTCATCTTTCGTCACGAGCATTCTCGATCAATCAATCACAGTGCACCCATTTCTTGGTGCAACAATCCGATATCACAGATCAAAGATTGGAATATCCTGACTGTGGTGTGATGATGGACATAAAGCAATTTAGATGACAAAGGATACCCAATTTACCATTCTTCAACACACACAAAAGAATGACAATTTGATTCATTTTTCAGTAGATTTAATGGCATAATTCATTCTTCATCGACAAAAAGGATTGGATGAGTTGGGATCTTCAATATCATGGTGGAATAATCACCAGATCGAAATCTAGAGGCATTTGATAAAATGTGGGAGTAGATATGGGATTCTGAAAAATCCTGAACAACACAATGTTTAATCTGGATCTATATGTTGTGTGGGGCCACATGAGCTTCGATTAGGGTTTACATATGAAGTTAAATATCACATGGAATGTGACCCCTTTAACATAGCTTGTGGTATCACCTGGGACACTAGGCATGTACTCAAATATCACACGGGTTTTTTACATGGGAAGATGTTCACATGATAAGCTTTGTACCGGTACTTGAGATGACATGCATAGGATGGTGACGTTTACGAGCACATGGTTAGAGTAAATGGTATACATACTTGGTGTGTACTACTACATGGACACAGTTTGATGAGATGCGCCATTTACACGGGAAAGAACCAGGTTCAAGGGACATGGAGTGTGACCCCTACTACACACTATGTACTCTTTTTTACATGTCGTGGAGCCCTTGAACACTATATCATGGAAAATATTTGTTAGGGTTTTTTACCTTTATCTTTTCCATGAGTGTAACTATGCAATCATTTTTTCCCCTGGTACAACGATCCCTTCAGCTTTAATTCCTAGATAGAGTTGTTGGAATCCCTCTAAGAGTCCTAGAGTGTTATCCTCTATTCATATTCATGTCCTAGGTGGAGTTATCTGTATCGACGTGACCAACACTACATGGGAGTCAATCCTCTACTTAGCAGGTCGATCCAGATTGATTAGTTGGAATCACCACATGGCATTTCCGGTGATCCTCATCTGTGTATTGAATTCTATTCAAACTATTATCATGATATTTCTAATGAAGAGACCCAATAAAAAGTACCTATTGGACATACATCATCAATGCTATCAGAATCAGGAGTGTGTTCTCTCAGGTGAGTGCTTTGTGGAATATTCTATATGGAATCATAGACTAGTATAATATGGTTGTGACTTACCTCTAGAATCTGTGTCTTTGTTGAGTATATCTGGATATTCTTGTTATATGTGTTTTAGAAATATACATGTGTATAGATGAATGTATTTCCTTTGTTTTATGTGATGCACGCCTATCATAGGGCATGTAAGAAGCAATTTAATTTTCTTATTGTAGTATAATGGATGACCAGGTACGTCTCACTTGAGGAACATTCTCATATGTCAACTCACTTAATTTAATTCACCTAAACTAATTATTTTTAATTGTTTTTTTAAATTAGGAAGGTAATGATATTTAATTAATCAAAATATTAAACTAACATGTAATGAAAAAAATTATTTAGCGAATAATGAACTTGGCATTTAGGGGTTGGTTTGTGGGTTCAATCATTCTCATTATTGGTGTTTAAATAAAGATTGATAATTCAATTTTGAGATCTCCTTCTTGAATTACTATTATTTTATTAATTTGTGTAAAATCATTAATAAATTTAGCAATCTTAACTTCCCCACTTACTTTAATCAAGGTTGATGGATCAACTCAGTCGTGAGTGTGACAACTTCCAAGACTTGGCTCTATCGAATGCCATTTCAACCACTGATTGGCTCAAATCCATCGTATTAAGAGCTTGTATTCAGTATAAGGGAGGGAAACAATTTAATAAAACAATATAAATGAGTTTGATTTTAGTTTCCTGTTGGGATATCGCCACACCCGTGCACGTCACTATTTCTCATCAAAAACTTAATAAAACAAAAGAATTTTACCGTAGAATAAATGAAATTGGCACATACCTCCCTCGAGCCAAGGATTGAGTAATTATATCATTTTTTAGGTTAAGAGGTAATGGTGGATATTATGAGAACAAAAAAAGAAGAAAATAAGGATAAAATACGGCAAAAATAAAAACCTTGCATGAATTTATTAAAAATCTATATTACAATTGAAATCTAAAAAAATAAAGAAAATAAAATAATTAATAATATGATAAGGGAAATATTTGTGAACGTCCTACCTTGGTGGAGATATCTCCTTGGAATCTTGGAATAAATATGATGGAAAATGGGATGAGATGAGAGGTGGGAGCTCCCCTCCTTTTATGGGAAAAATTTTCTTCCTCATGTTTAAACATTTTTGGCAATATAAATGGATGATTAACACATTCAATTCTTCATAAAAGTTGTTCATAAATTAATTTTTCATTCAACCTTTAAATTTAATATTGATTGGACTCTTCTAGAGGGATTTATGTATTTTTTATTGACAATGTATTTTTTTCTAGAGGAATTTTCCAGGAAGCATCCTTCAATGTATAACATATCTTGGCCACCATAATATGAGACAGACACTATGATATTTATTTAGGTAGTTCATATATGTTTCCAACTTCATATCCATTTATAATAAACTCCATTTTAGGTGTGTAGCCTTATTTATACATCCGTTACGGAGGAGGGGTCCACACTGTCAGCTCAGAAAATTTCCAAACAACAATGCTTTTTTCGGGCCTTTAGAAATTCGAATTAGCCTCTAGTATAGAGGAAAAAGTTAAAGGAATTAAAATAATTATTCTATAAAAATAATCATTCAATGTGGAATTATATTTTTATATAAATGACCAAAATAACCATGACATAAAAATCCGTCAAAAATCCAGAATTTAATCACATTTCACATTTTAGCTCAAAACACACCAAAAATCCAAAATTGATTCATATAAGCTCAAATTGATAAATTAATAGGGTTAAAAAAATTGAAATTCATATAAAAATTGATAAAAATATTTGTTTTTTCAGTATATTTTTTGAGTTCAGGGTGTCCTACTAAGTATTGTTATACTCACCAATACGTGGGGTTTTCCTTCATGTGGCATGTCTTGTGTAGAAGTTTGAAATTTTTATAGAGTCTTAGGAGGACCAGGACCAGATGGTGGTTAGTGAGACATCAAAAAGTTATCACGAAAGGAGAAAGAACTAGTGTAAATATTTTTCATGTTATAGATTTTAAAAACTCTTGTTATCTAAGTGCCAAAGATGAGTATAATTTGTGGTGCCAAAGAATTGTCCAACTTGGGAAGATAATAATGAAAAAACTTATTAAAGTTTTTTATCTACCAAATTTTCCAAAATTGAAAAAAAGGGAGAAGGATTTTTGTGTTACTTGTTAGAAAGGGAAGATGACTAATATAGGTCATAAGAAAGTTGAGATTCCATCCACCATGCCTCTTTAACATATTCATTCCAATTTATGTGGGTCAATGAGACATCAATAAAAAAAGGATATTTATAATTTATCAATTATAAAGGTGATTTCACTAAAATGACAAACATCAAGTTTTTTAAACACAACTCAAAGCCTATATAAATGTTCAAGTTTTTCAAAAAATAATTTGATAAAGAGATGGGGGTTTATATAATGAAATTGAGAATGTAAAATGGTATTGAATTTACCAGAAATAATTTCAAAAATTATCTTGGAGATCATGGTATTAAACATTAGTATAGTTCTCTATATTCCCCACAACAAAATGGAGTAGTAGAAAGGAAGAATATAGGTTTGGTGGAAATGGGAAGAATCATCTTAGAAGAATAAAAACATTCAATGTTCTACTAGAGTGAAGTTGTTAGTGTTATTTTACATGTTTAGAAAAAAAAAATTACGTTTGGAAACCAACATGAGTTCTTATGAAATTTTCTATGAGAGAAACCCTTTATTTAAGTACATCAATGTTTTTGGAATCCCATGTTTTCATAAAATAATATATTTGGATCAGGGAAAGTTTGATGAGAAATCTGAGGTATGAAATTTTATTATTCACCCAATGTAAGAAGTTACAAATGTTGGAAAAAATGTTTATAAAAGTTGGTGGAGTCATATTATGTAGAAGTTATTGAGAATCAAACTTATTTAAAAAACTTTTATGGGGATTTTGTGGAATAAAAACTGATATTTTCCAAATAAAATGAAAGTGATAAAAGTAATGTTCATGAATATACAGACGAATCGTATGATGAGGAAAGTGAAGAAGGAAGAGGAACTCTGAAATTTCCTACATAAAAAAATTTTGAGACTAAAAATCTTTTTTGGAATTAGAAGGCTCTAGTTCAGGCAAGAAGAAAGATGATAATAGAAAATAAAACTTCACTCATCTCAAAATTTGAACCAGAATTAGTCTCATAAGCTATTAAACACAATGAATGGGTTAATTCTATGAATGATGAGTTGGATAAAATTGAGAAAAATGAAACATAAGAACTTGTTTTATGTCTTATATATAAAAATTTTATCATAAAAAATTGGTTTATAGAAATAGTTTGAAGGAATATGGAGAAGTTTCAAGAAAAAAATCTAGTGTTTTTTATAAAGGCTATGCACAGGTTGAAGGCATATATTTTTATGAAACATTTTCCACTATTTAATGGTTAGAAACCATTATAATATTTTTAGTAGTGCCTGCTCATTAAAATTACAAAGGGTATCAGATATATATAAATTTGGATAAATTTAAGAAGAGGATTACAATAAGTAACCATTTGGGTTTCTACTTGATAAGGATGAAAACAATGTTTTTAGATTGAAGAAAGATTTATATGGGCTAAAACAAGATCCACATTCATGGTATTCTAAGAATGAAAATTGTTTGAGAATGATGATTTTTTCAAAAACAAAAGTTGACAGAAACTTATATATGAATGATTTTGACTTTAGAACTCGAATTTTAATTGTTAATGTGGATAATATAATTTTTTCTGGGGATGAAGACAATTTTTGTAAATAATTTCCTTTGGAAATGCAAAATAATTTTGAAATATCAATATTGTGAGAATTAACTTTTTTCTTTGTCTTATAAGTTCAATATACGGAAAAATAAATTTTCTTATCTTCTGAAATGTATGCAAGGGAATTGTTACAAAAATTAGGAATTATAGAATATAAAGAAGTTTCTACTCTTATCTCCATGAGGATGAAGATGAGTAAAGATGAGTCTGGAAAAAGTGTGAATTAGAATGACTTTTGGAAGATGGTAGGAAGTATAATTTACCTTATAACCTCGAAGCCTGATATTTTTTATGCTATAAATTTGTGTGCTAGTTATCAAAGTAATCTGAACGAGTCAAATATGTTGGCAGCAAGGATAATTCTAAGATATGTCAAAGGAACAAATTCATAAGGTTTATTATAAAAAATAAATTATGAGATGAAGTTTCATGGTTATACTAATATGGATTGGGTGGGAGATTTTAATGATAGAAAATTAACCTTAGGAGATACATTTTTCTTGGGTGAATGTTGTGTAAATTTTCATAATAAGAAACAAAGTTCAGTAACCTTGAGAAAGGTGGAATTAAAATATGTTGTGACTATTCAAGTATGTACTCAGATATTGTGGATGAATGTTCAATCAGAAGTTTTGTATATAAAGGTTTCTAAACTATTGAAGACACTTTATGACAATCATATTTCAATTGATCTTTCTAAAAATCATGTCCAACATTCAAGATCAAAACACATAAATATAAAGTTTCACTTTATAAAAGAGAAAGTTGCTTCTAGAGATGTTTTGTTGGAATATATCTCAACGAAGTATCAAATTATTGATATCATCACAAAGATGATTCCAAAATAAAGGTTTAATGAGTTGAGGATGGAAATTCATGTTCATCTTCCTATAAGGTCTTTTGAAAACACATAAGGAAGTCCCCTTCCATGCGTTGGATTATATTGAAAAAGCGGGAGAAAAAGTAACATCTTTGTACTATGTAAGAAGTTTTTAATTATATGTATTTTATGAATATGAAGTTGTGTCTTTCAGATAATGGGGGAGAGGAAAATAAAATTTATAAAAAAATAAAAGTGATAAAATTTATATGTTTGGGGGATTTTATCTAAGCATGGCCATAAAATTTTATTCTCACCAAGGGATGGATTTTTTTCCAAAAAAAATACCTTATCTATTAGTGTGGTGTCTAAACACTCTTTTAATAAAGGATGTGTTTTGGTAAAATTCAAAAAACATGAGTTGTTTACAAAAGTTGAATTGTGAAGATTTTCTGAGAGTTGAAAAAGTTATTAATGAGTGTTGTTAAAATATATGAATGGGGAGATTGAAGAAACTTTGTGTTGTTTTTTTAATTAAATTTTTTATTTATAGATAACTAATCTTTAATAAATGAATGATTTTGAAAAGAAGTGAAATTTTTGGAATTTTCAAACCCAAACATAAAGGGGGAGAAATATTTTGTTTTTGAGACTGTTGTTTTATGGACATAGAGGATTGAACTGAGAAACACCAAATGAAAAGTATCAAACTGATCACCACTGGTCATAGAATTCATCAAAAAGTAAGAGTTTTTTATTAGACAAACAATCAGTCTCAGATCCATTGACATGAAGTTCAAGTTTCATTAGACTCAATGTTGGTTAGAAAGTTAGAATGTTGCTAAATAGGTTTAATGAAGAAAGTGATGTCAGGAGTTAGAAATTTCATAAACATTATAACCTTCAGTCAAATATTTCTTTTCTAGTTTTTAATTCTCAAATATCATAATTTGTCTATAGAACTTGTGATGTGATCCTTCTGAAGAGAAGGGGGAGAATATGTGAAACCAACCATATGGTGTTTTGGTTGGAAATAAAGTAGTTGTTGAAAGTAAGGGAAGTCGTAAAACATTCCTATATAAGTCATATAGTACTTTGATAATATTGAACTTCTCATAAATCAAGTAAACTATAATGATACATGATTTTTAAGAAATAAAGTAATCATGAAGATTTTATTGATTCTAGGAATCAAGAAAAATGTTTTCATCATATCCAGAAGTACAAATAATAGAAGTTTTTAAAAGTCTGAATGAGTTATAGTTGATGAGGTTTGAAGTATTTCAAAGTGGTTTATTGGAGTTTCCAGTGTAAATAAAATTCCATCATAGTGATAATTCAATCATTAGGAGGATTCCATTGGATTTAAGCTGAGGATGTTCTATGAGGTATAATCTGAGGAGGAAAGTAAATTAAACTGACTCTGAGGAAGAAATTCAATCAAACAAACTTTGAGATGGAAATTCAATCAAGACCAACTCTGACAAGGAAATTCAATCACACTGAATCTGAGAAAGACAGTTAATTATACTAACTCTAATGAGGAAATTAAATTTAGAATGAGATGAAGAATTTTCATCATAATGAGATGAGGAAGGTTTATCACAATGATTTGAGTAATTTCTATTATACTGAATAAATGTTAGGAAGTCTGAGAAGAATTATTATTAATAATACATAAGATGATTTCATCATATTTGTGAAGAGTTTAAGTGGTCAAACTTGAAATTAAAATATCTATAGATATTGGAATTTTTTTAATTTGAGTAAGTGGGAAAAGTTTTTTAGTTTCATAAATTTGTCTTTTTGGGATGCCTATAAATCGAAGAAATGTATATTCATACTTTTCAACCTTTTTATGTGATTGGAAAAATAAAATCACTAAATAATTCATGTCAAAGTTATCTATCAACATCTAAATCTCATTAGAAGTTTGAAAATATAAATTTATTGATTACTGGACTAAGTATGATAAGACTAAGCATTTGAGAAGAGTTTGAGTAATGCATATTGAGAATGGATTCATCAGACTGAGTCCATCAGACTGAATTCATCGGATTGAGTCCATTGGACCCAGCCCTATTGGATGGAGAGAATCATACGCAACAATATAATAAAGAGGATTTTGAGCTGAGAATTTGTGGTGTAGTTTGAACAATGTATTTTTTTTATCTCAATTTTTTGTAAGAATAATTTATAAACCAATAGGATTAAGTATAATCATTACAATTAGGAAATATAATGTGTCTAATGGGAGTTTTCACAAGTTGTATGCACTTATTCATTTTAGGGAATTTATATAGACACATAGGAGTGACTATAAAAATGATATAGGTTCTCACACTGAGGTCGAACCTTGTAAATATCGTGCTATTTACTTTTTTACTAATATTTCATACATTAGTATTTACTAAAAGATGATAAGGATATAAACTTTAACAAGTTTCAGGGTTTAATATTTTCAAAATTTTTGAAACTTATAAAAGTGAACAACTAATTCAACCCCACTTCTAAGTTATTATTCAATCCTTTGGAACTTCATATAATGTTTATCACTTTATTTGAAACTTTTTTTAACATTTTTTCAACATTTTTTTAATTAAAATACCTATAAGAATAAAGTAATACTCTCATGAATCATCATTGATCTCACCATGTCCAACAAGATGTGGTTCCTCCTTTCACTTACATCATTCCACTGATGTGTATAAGGAGGAGTGATTTAATATAGGATCCCAAACTCCTATAAGTAATCAATGAATTCTTGATTGAGATATTCTCCACTAAGTTATAAGTGGATTTTTTAATCATATTACCAATTTGGTTCCCATATTCATTCTTGTTTTTCTTGAATCTATCAAAATAACATGACTTATACCTCATTAAGTAGACATATACATTTCTACTAAAATCATCGGTAAAATTTATGAAGTATGATAACCTACCCCTACCTCAATAGGAAATGGTCCACACAAATATGTATGAACTAATTCAAGAATCCCTTTATACATTTCACCTTTTCTACTAAATGGGGATTTATTCATTTTACCATATAAATAAGTGTGACACATACCAATTGGTTTTAGTTCAAAAGAATCGAAATATCCTTTTTGGTATAACTTAGTCAATCATTTTTCAATTACATGACCAACCCAATGATTCCATAATTGGGTGTGGCACGAGTTATGTGATGTTTTTTCATTATCAATTTCCATTACTTGGTTTGTGTAATATGATAAAAAAATTGTTATTTAAATTCACCTTACTATAACAAATGTTATTTTTATAAGAGAAGCAACATTCATTTACAAATACTAAAATAAATCCATATATATCAAGTTTAGATATATAAATATTTTTTTGTTATGGATGAAACATAATAACAACCTTTCAAAACGAAGATCATTATAAGATCCCTTATTTTTCTAGGTATGTCCCACTTTGAGGTTTTCATTGGACATATTTTTTTGGGATTTCCTTTGTAATTAAGCCTTAGTGACTAAGCCTTATTTGATGACAAAGAGCCTTTTTTGGAGAAAATTACCATAATTCTAGACAATTATGGATATTTAAATTAATGGATTCCATGTATAAATATGTTAAATGGTATTACTAGGGTTTTCTATGTGTTTAGAAGGATCATAGGTGGTTTGGTCACTTTTATAGAAGCTAATATAAAAACTATTCAATGAAAAATTATATGCTGTGTACATGTAACATGACATGAAACTATTTATAGATGCATTTCATGAACTAGTTTATGATGTGATGTGGTTTCATGTCGTGAACCTGATTCACATCGTCTAAATGTTGATCAAAATAAATATTAACTCGGGAAAAAGGTTTTTCTAGAATAACTTAAAAATTGGGAAATACCTGACATGAAAGGATTACACATCCTTTGATTCTCATACCTACTAGTTTTAAGTGTGTCGTGTACTTATGAAACCATTATAATATTTTGAGTAGTGCCTACTCATCAAAATTACAAAGTGTATTAGATATATATAAATTTGGATAAATTGAAGAAGAAGTTTACAATGAGTAACCATTTGGGTTTCTACTTGATAAGGATGAAAACAATGTATTTAGATTGAAGAAAGATTTATATAGGCTAAAACAAGATCCACATTCATGAAAATACATGACATGAAAGGATTAAAAATCCTTTGATGCTCATACCTACTAGTTTTAAGTGTGTCGTGTACTTATGAATCTCATTATTTTCTATTATACCCTCTCCTCTCTCGTTCCTATAGTGAACTCTAGGAAATTTTGAATTATCTTCCCCCCTTCTAGATGTCCCATTTTTATATTCGATCATTGGTGAGTTTATTCACTATGGTCTCCCTCTTCTTAACCATCATTACTTTTCATTGTAGTGTACACCTTTAGGACATGGGTTTTGTTTTGGGAGTTTATCTTGTTTTGGGTTAATCTAGGTTCTTCTTGTGATCTTCTATGACTTCTTATTTAATGGATTTGTCATTAGAATCATTGTGTTAATCACATGTTAAAGGTATGGTGACTAAACCTAACCCTATGGTATATTTAATTGTGAATTATATGAAATATTTTAATTATGCCCATGTAATGTGAACTATAATTAATTAGTTGATTTATAGTAAATCATGGATTGGATTCCATTAGATTCAATGGTTGATGAAACCTGGATTATGGATACATATTCGGTGAGAAAAAATTTGAGTAAAAAGAACTTGGCTAATTGTTTAAAGCATGGTGTGTATGACATAACACATTAGGTGATTTATTGATATATAATACCTAGGTAATATATTATTGATTAATGATATGACTCTTGATCATTTTAGAGATAAATGAACATTTATTTGAAAGAAAAATGCAAATTTTCATAATTAACCAATGAGATTTATGATGTGATATTATGATATCCATACTATTATGAATTGTTGATTCGGTGATGAAATGATTATATATAGGGATATCCTAGTAGTGTTTATATTATTATATAGTAGGCTTGGCCCAGTGATACATGATAAAATTCATATATATAGGGATTTTATTGGATGATGAAATGCTTATATAGTAGGAAATTCCCAGTGATACTTGCTGAAAGGCTTATATACTAGGCTACACCCAGGGACCCATATGGAAATGCATTTATATACGGTGATGATCAGAGGATGAAATTATTATACAAAGGGAGATACCTGATTGTTTGATTTTTCCATGGTATATGGATGTAGATGTAATGGTTGTGTTACATGCTCAAATACATTTCATCGTGGTTTTGAAATAGGTTAATTGGAATATTATATTAATTAGTTAATTAATACATCCATTTATCACTTTATTGCATATAATTATTATTAGACATGTTGTATTTAGGGATGGTGGTGTCGACCTACATAGTTTTATTCACACCCTATTTGGGAACCATTTGGGACTCGAGCAGATTACATGGATGCATGTTTGGACAAGGGAATGCGACATTATTGTTGATTCTTTTGTTTCTTACTGGATTGGATGGATTTTGGGGATGGGTCTGAAATGGGGATCGGTACCAGAGCCTTTTGGGATTATTTAATGTTAGTAGATTATTTTGTTTGCATTGGTTTTTGTTTTACTTTTAGATACATCTTATCTTGTCATTACATTATTCATCATTATAGGTTCCTCCTTTTATTTTCCATGTTGTATGATATACTATTTCCACTATTTCTCTATTACTCTAATTTTTATTACTATGGTTTGGTTCCACTATGTTTTACCAATGGGTATAATCTCCACACTATAAATATCACATCCTCACTACTGGTCAATAGCCTCTAGCATATGGGGATTAATTCTTGACGTCTAATAACCAAATCATTTTGACCATGTGAGAGAGTACCAGATCAGGGGACATTACACAGTGGTATTAGAGGGCCAGCTTGTTATTTTCTATTGCTTTATTTTTTTTGGAAAAAGTAGAAAGGAGACTAGGATCTATTCAGACTTGGTAATGAGCTTATTTATTGGAGTAGATAACCCATGTAAGGGACGAAATTTGATTTCCATGGAAGGGATTATTGTTTATGTTGTTCTCTTGTTACAATTGATGTTATTTCACCTTGGTTGATTTGTATGTTGTGTGATGTTATTATTTTGTGATGTTATTATTTATTGATATTTACACTCATGGACTAGTATGGCGAGTTATGAGTATTCATGCATCATGATAGGCACAAAGGGATATATATATATATATATATATATATTGACATGCATTGTTCATGACAGGGACATGTTTATTGCATGTGTTATATACCTTCCAATATGAATTGTAAAATAATATATCTATTATATTTGATAAATGGAATGATACATACAATTATTTAATCATAAAACATTTATAATTCATGGTTAGAGAGACACAGAGTAATGGTTCTCTACTCTTATCGCCTCTTAAGGTTGAATTTATTTTTAGCCAAAGTTTATAGGAGTGTGTTTTTTTGCAGATAAAATGACTCCTCATCCTCTTCGAGTTGAGTTATAAGAGATTGAAAATCAGTTATCTCCTAACATAGATGAACTGGAACTTCTTGTAGATCTTAAGGATCAAATGGATGTTCATCATCACAACAACTTCTTAAGGGTCATGCAATCCATGGAAAATGAGACTATTTTCATCATGCCTTTGGTGTATGAGTTGATGAGAGATATTCAGCTTCAACATCCACCTATGTTAACTAGGGAGGGAGGCTCCAAGGTAGATTAGTTCTAGATTGATTCAATCTTTAAAATCATCAAGCATCTTGATACACTCACAAATAGGATGGATAATCTTGTTCTGTTTATGCTCAATGGACTTACCAAACATTGGTGGGATACTCTAGAGCAGGATGGGAAGAAGGAGGAGTTATCTTGGAAGGAATTAAATGTGAATTTATTGAGCCACTTCTATCCATAGATGCTGAGGGATGAAGAGGATCATTATTTCTTGCATCTGATATATGATATAATATCAGTGATGGGCTATGTTGAACATTTCACCACCCTTCAATGATTTGTGCCATATTTAGATATTGATGAGATCTCTTGGGAGAAACATTTTTAGGATGGTATTCACTATGAGGTCAGGTCATAAATGAATGTTTTTATTCTGAGTAGCTTTTTAGATTTGATGAATCATGAACTCATCACATCAAATAATCTGAGAGAGGACCCAAGGGGTAGCCAGGCTATTTCTACAGGGTAAACTAGGATCACTTATTTTGGTGGCAAGAAGTGATTCTATGACAGTTTTTTCAAAGGAAATGACATGAAGACCAGTTAGGGTAGTGGTAATCCATCATAGGATCATATTCTATTGTAGTACATTAGTGTAGAATGTTAGACCACAATAAACTATAGTTTTCATACACCACTTTGGAGTTTCATGTTTGCGGCAGGATGAGCCATCTTCATAAGTTTTTTTAGAACTTCTCATAGTATAGTAGTGGTAGGGGAGTAAGATAGGTACTAGAGTCTAGGAAGGACTCAAATACTCCTCATCAGATAGGAATCTAGAGTTCAATTGTATGTTTAGGTTGAGGTGAGAGATGTGTTATCCCATTGTAATGACATAATGTTTATTAGTAAAATCCGTTTTTTGAATAAATGTGTGTTGTATTATATTATATATTATAAACATAAAAAATATAGAGAAACCAATAAAAAAAATATTAATAACAATTGTTACATTAATCAGTAATGAAAACAATTAGATTTCCAAACATTACAACTGGACAAAAAGTATAAAATATAAAATCTAAAATGAGAAAATATGTTTCGACCTCATCTACTAGAATTACTGGCCCCACTACCAACACTATAAAAAAGAAAAAAGTTATAGTAAACTAATAAAAATTATTTAAAATAGAAATGTAGAACCTTTAGAGGAATTGATTTGAATATTTAATGAAATAATTGAGTGGTATATATATAAGGTAATGTGACTATTGGAATAGTAATGTGACCGTTGGAATAGTAACATAATCGTTGGGAATAGTAACCTGACCATTAGAAGAGTGATTTTACCAAAAAATAATTAATTATGATATAAATAACATTTATCATGATTAATTTATCTAAAAAAAATATTATAATTCAATAAAATAAATATCATGATTAAAAACCTCAAAGAAAATAAAGCATATTTTTAATAAACTGTATTTTAAAGTATGTTGTAAAAATCATTATTTTCCTCTTAAAAATTATATTTTACCTATTTTAGATATTTATTTTTATTAAATTAATATCATTTTTGAAATGATCATGTTAAAAATATCCTTGGTTGTGTTTTTGGTAATTTTCTGAAATACATCAATTTATAGGTGAATAATAAAAATATAGTTTTTCACATAATCTATGTATCTTAAGTTACATCATTCATGATGTAATAATGACATAATACTTTATAGGAATTTATTTTCGGCCATTATATATTTAATTTCATAAATGAGTCATTAAAAAACAATAAAATTAATTTGTAAACCTAAAAATCACTTTCCAAAACCTAAAATCAAAAGTGATTCCTTAAAATATCAATTTTTTTCGTCACATTTATTTTTAATAAGTTAATGAATTAGAATTATATAGATGATTTAAAGTCTTAAACCCATTATATTATATTTATATATAATTTATTTTGTCAAAAATGCACTATTACATGTTTTTCCTTTGATATATTATTTTATTAATTATTTTATTATAAAAATACACCTCTCTTAAAGTATAAATAACCCCACTCCCTTCCCTTGTAAACACACTCCTCTCAAACATTAAAAAGTACATAATCTTCCCAAATACTCCCTCTAAACACCATTACATTACTTAGGGACATTTTGGAGCAATCCAACTCTAATCACCAAAGATGTTATAGCATCTTACAAGAGAAGCTACATTGATGAGAGAGTAAGTCTTTATTAACATTTCCTTTTTTCTTATTCTCTTTCTTATTTTTACCAATTAATTTAAAAACAATATATTATAAAACTAATTATTCAATAATTTAAAATTATATTATTTATATTAACATGATATAATTGTCATATTTATGATAAAAATAAATTCAATACTTTTTTTCCCTCTCTTTTAAGAATGTCCTATTAAAGGTTGATTAACTACCTACGAAGAAATTTCGAATACAATTCTTATAACCACCTTCATGGATGGATATTATTAATTATATATAATATATAAATAATTAATTACATTTATTATAATATACTATATTTAATCATACTTTTCTATAAACGATTCTAAATGAAAATTGAGAAATCAAAGTGAAACAAGAAATATTTAAGAAAATCATGATATCAAAACACTTCAATTTCATTAATAGAAATTAATAAATATAATAAAATAATTATAATTGATAAATAATTGTATAAATTGATATAATTACCATATTTATTAGTTTTTTAATTAATATATGTTTAATATTCAAGAGGTGAAAAAGTGACAAAATAAATAAAGAATTAAGGTAAGGGGATTCATGAACCCAAATCTTTTTCCTTGTGTTATCCATATGTCATGACATATTTGGAAGAAATAGTCCTCTTATGTTCCTTAAATATAATTTCATTATTCCTCCATCTTATTTTTTGGGATATTCATGTTTTTTATTTTATTTTATGTAAAATACAATGATTTTCCAAAATAACTCTTCTTTCCAAAATACATCTTTGACTCCTCTTGAGTTGTTTATTCTAAAATAAAGAATGTTGATTCTTATTGAAAATATTTTTTTTTTCATTTTTGATTTTGGAACCCGAAGATTATTTATGAAATTATAATTTTTGAAATCCTTATGAAACCCATTCCTTTCCATGGGGTATTTCATGAAATGATTGTTACACATTCTAGGTGACATGCATGATTATGTAAATATTATGATGTGATGACTAGACCAATATTATATAGCCCTCAAATTCATTGGGTAATGTGTTTTATCTCATGTGATAATGTTTATTATATGTGAACATGATTCTATATTTGTTTACAGTGTTGATGTTATGATTAATCACATATGTTATGTGTTAACATGATGCTAGATTTATTCACAACTATATGTGGAATTTGACCGCTATAACAAGATGTTTCATTTTTATGCATTTCCACATTCAACGAATTTATCACATTTTTACCTCATGATATTGATAATGATCCTAGGCTTATGATATAATGATTATGCTCACCCATGTTATATTTATTCGTGTTTTTTATTCATCTTCTTACAGGTCATTTATCTTACCCTTTCATTGATGTATATCCTTAGGTAACTGCAAGTACTAAGGATAATGTGAGATTTTACAAGGATATAGAAAGAATGATTTAAATAAATTTTTATGTTTTATTATGTACAAGTTATTTATGAGCCAAAATTTTCTATGAAATAAACCTTTGGATCCTAGATATGTATCTCTATTGTGTTTTTTATCTTTAATATGATATAATAGTTATGTATGAAAAATTAGGGTCACTATAGTTCGTATCTATGAATGGTTTAGTTAATTTGGGAATTATGATTAGAAAACAAGAGTAACGACCAATAGTATAAGTCTATGTATAGGTAAAATATCATAGAAGACTATTTTTATAAAAGTATAGACATAGGGATCCCATAAGATATTCTTTTAGTGTTAATATCATAAAATAATAAATTACTCATGATTTATTGACTTATGTTTTGTTCTAACATTTTCTATTCTAGAAAATGTTAGGAATCAGAATAAACTAGGCCTAAAACATGTGTGAGTGACAATGAATGAATTATCCAAATGACATACCCAATTCCATGGGATATTGAGTTCAAATCTTTATGGAAATTATTACCTAGTTGTCTCGAGATATGAATAATAACATGAACTATGTGGAATGTCCATATTCACCTAATAAGGATCAATTATCCATTGAGTCCTTAATGAAAAAATCACCATCGATGTTAAGTGGAACTTCCAATCCACTTGATGTGGAATTGTGGGTTAACTCAATGAAGAAGATAATTTCTATGATCCATTTCTCTAATAAGGAGATGGTGACTCTTGAAATTTATCATTTATTAAGAGAATGTATTCAATAGTATTAATTGGTAAAGAAAAAAAATTCAAAAGAAATAAATGGAAGATATGGAGTGGGAAGAATTTAAGAAAATATTTCTTACAAATAATTTCCATTGAACTCTTCAAAAAAAGATTGAAAGAGAATGCATATAGCTAAAGAAAAAGGATGTTGAAGTTGTCACGATTTATTATGAAATCATCATAAGGTTTTAAATGTATTCCTTGGGTTTTTTATCAATAATTATAGAAAAATAGATATGTTCTCTATTATTTTAAAAATATACCTTCGAAACGATCTAGAAATATAAGAATTTGGGAGTTTTGAAGATGTGGTTAAATGTGCTCTTAATGTAGATACGGAGTTCAATGAATGGTCTCATGGTTATGGAGATAATAAGAGAAAAATGGGGTTTCATGTTTGTAGGTCAAATGACAAATGGGGAAATAGGATCCAACTACACACATATCAAAAATGATGGAAGAAGCATCATGTTAATTGCCTCAAAGGGATGGGGAAATTATTCAAGTGTGGGAGAGAAGGACACCAAGCTAAGGAATATTGAACATACATGAAGAAGCTGACCAACATGATAGAGGAAAGGAAGGAAAATATTAATGCACCACCCATTGTTCAATGCTTCAAATATAGGGACCAAGGGTGTTATGCAAGCAAGTGCGCTAAACCACATGTCCTTGAGGGAAACCAGTGTCAGAAATCACCAAAGTCAATGGAGCAAGAGAAAGCTTATATCATCACTACTAATGAAGTGGAGTGTGAAAATTTATTCATACAAGGTATGAAACCTATTCACTAAATAATAGAAAAATTATTATTTGATTCAGGTTCTACTTATTCAATGATATCCTAAAATTTTTCTAGAACTATTGAATTGAAGCCCTGATACCTTTATGTGGAGATATCCATAAAAAATATAGTGGTGTAACCATTACAACCCATGTGTTGGACTCTTCTCCTATAATCATATTTGGAATGATTCTTCTTGCAAATCTTATTATATTTCCTTTGTTGAAATTTGATTCTATATTAGACATGTATTGGCTTTGATTATATATAGAAGAAATCAACTATTGGAAAAAAAATCTATTTTTATATTCTAAACCATCCCACAATCGTCTAAAAATGCAAGGAAGATCATGAATCTTCTTTGGAAAATCCATCAATAGTGTGGGTGTCGATACCCAATAGAGAATCATACCTTTCCCAAATGGTTATGTCAAATAAAGGTATTAACCTGGAGGAAATACCCATTTTTAGGGAATACATTGATGTATTTCTCAAATAGTTACTTGTAATCCCCTGATCATGAGGTAGAGTTCCCAATAGATCTCATACCCAGAGCCACTCCTATCTCAAAATTACCATATAGAATATCCTTGATTGAAATGGAGGAGTTAAAGAAGTATCTACAGGAGAATTTGGAAAAATGGTTCATACTCCCTAGTACATCACCTAGGGGTGCACCAATGCTCTTTGTCTAGAAGAAAGATAGATCAAAACAGGTGTATATCAATTAACAATATATCAACCAGATCACCATAAATAAAAATTATCCTCAACCAAGGATTGTTAACTTGTTCGATCAACTACAAGGAGTGAAATAATTTTCAAAGGTGTATCCTTTTTATGGATATCATCAACTAATGTTGAAGAAGGAAGAAATTCAAAAGACTATTTTCCTTACAAGGTATGGGCACTATGAGTTCATAGTAATTCCCTTCAAACATAGTAATTTTCCTATAATCATTATGTATTTGATGAATATATTCTTTAGAGACCACCTCAACAAATATTTGGTAGTGTTTATCGATTATATTCTCATTTATTCCAAGATTAAGTAGGAATATAATGATAATCTAATGATTATGTTGGTGATATGAAGAAAGGAGAAAAAGTATTCTATGTTCAAAAAGTGTGTCTTTTGGATGAAATAAGTCACATTATTGGGGAACGTGATCACAAGTGATAGAATTTATATGGACCCTTCAAAGACAAAGGAAATTGAAGAATAACCTAGACCCACTAGTGTCATAGAAATCTATAGTTTTATAGATTAGATGGTTACTATTTAAATTTTGTGACAAATTTATCATTATTTTTTAGCCATCTAACTAATTTACCACAAAATGGGGTAAATTATTTATGGATGAAAGATATGAGGAATGTTTTAAGGAGATCAATAAGAGGCTAATAACTGTTCTTGTACGGTAATTTCCCAGTAATGATAATTATATCTCTAAGCGGGGTAGATAGTGAATCAGTGATATATTTTTCTTTTATATTTCCTTTATTATGTAATAACTTTAGAATCCTATTAAATATTTCTTTCCCTATTGAAAACAATTAAAACACACAACTATAAGAACACATGAATTTATAAGTATCACTATTCCTCAAGAATAGCTACATCCTATCTATGATTTTGAAATAATCTAATACCACACAATCTGTTAGAAAATAATCCTTTTGTGTGGAATTCAATGAGTAGGATATTCCATTTCACTCAGGTAGCTCTATATAAACAATTCAATAGTTAATGTGATCCTTCTATAACAAATGATGAAATGCAAAGTTTTGTAACAACACATGATATGGTGATTCATTATCAACTTTCACAAATATATTTTTTAAAACAATTCCTTCAATTTATTACCAAGAAGATGGTAAGGAATTTTCTAAATTTTGTTACAAATATAAGTCTGACTTCCCAATCAAATTTTTGCCAGTCCGATTATGGCAGTTTTATTTCTCTATATGAAAATTATATTACTTGTCTGGAATACAGCTGAGAAAATTCTGAACCACTTCTTCTTCAATCCAAAAATCCAAAAATCCAAAAAATATTTTCCCAGTCCGATCATTCATCCCAATACGATGACCAGTTGAATACAACAAATCAAAATTTGGAAACCTCTTCTTCTCTTTAGAGAAATGTCTTCTCTATTATTCTCATTGAATAGTATATATATCAAAAGTACAAATTACATTCCCTTTTATACTCAACCAAAAAATGGAATGGGTGGGATTCTTTAAAAATATCCCACTCAATCAAAATTTTTGTATCTACACATTCCTTTTAATTTTTGGTTCATATTAACTTCATAATCTCTTCTCAGCACTTATTTAACTTTCTCAAATCTTCTCACAAATTCAACTCAGCATTAGAATTTCTGTAAACATTATTCTAATTCTGATTTCCCATTTCAATTTGTTCTTATGACCTGCTTAATTATGATGAATACAAATTTAAACCAGTATATTATTTTTCATCTCTTCTCTTGACCCACTTGAATTATAAAAAAGTAATTCAAAATATTTTAAATGGTCAACTAAATTATTGATATAGCTATTAATTTCTTCGTCATATTGGCCACCACATAATTTTCTATTCCTTTTCATTCATCAGTTCCAAAAAATTATTCCTTTGATGATTATTATGGCATACTGAGTATCGCCCGATATCACCAGCTTCAACATCAACAAATTTGTTCTCTTCTGAATATGATACCAATTAATTTTTATAACAAACAATTCTACCTATAATTAATATGACGTCATACTGAATTCTATGGATCCACAATAGTAACTTATTTATTTTTTGAATATGATTCTAAAAAACTTCTTTCTTCAGGGATATAAATCTTCTATATTTTGGTCTGACCGAAAAATAGAACCTTTATTATGACTATCCTACCCTGCCTTTTAACAAATCTGTATCCAAAAATATCATTACAATGATCTTTAGACCAGAACGATTAAATTACATAAAAATTCTTCTTTAATAAGCTTTTAACAAGTATCATGACTTTCTTTTTGACTTTTATTACTTTGAAGATCAACTTTTGCATCATCTCACTTACCAAGTAAAGTGCTGAAACATCCCATTAATTCATAAACATATTTATTTCCTACTCATCTTGAATACGATTGGCATGATTACAATCAGACTGAATATGATTGGAATAAATCTTTTCCCCAATTCCTTTCATCATGATTCCATCACAAGTTTTACAACTTACTTATGATTTAGGAGAACTTCAAGATCAGAAAAGCAACATTACATTTTCATCAAAGTTAGGCAGACTCAAGTAATTCCCCATTATGATCAAACATTTCATTCCAAACTTTGGCTGAGTTCAATGATCCTCTTCGTCCAGAAAACATATTCCCAATGTGATGGAATTTCTTAACCATTGTGAGTCTGATTTTATTGAATATGATGGTCAGTCGAATTTTTATCAATTAAAAAGTGAGGTGATTTATTTTCTTCTTAAACTCCATTGACAACAAATAAAAATACATGAATATGATATAAATCTTTATCATCTTGGTCCTAACAGTCGCCCACTTTGTATTTTTTTTGTCAACCAATGTTCATAAATCACTAAACTTTTTATCCTCAAGCTATGTATTACTTATCCGTAATTATAAGACTATGTCTTCTAAATCATTGTAAGAAACATGAATTATTGACATAAAATTCATGATGTCCAAAAGTAGTGATTATGAAAATTTCCTCATCTTTTATTCCTAAAATTTTAAACCTCCATATAATAAAAAAAAATGTTTCCAACAACCACTCAAACAAATATTTATAATAGTTCACACACTTACAATGGTGAATTCACAATTTACCAACAACTCTCTCTATTTACATTCTTCCATAAGGATAGATTTCTAAAACAATTCCCCCCTTGAATGTACGTTCCAAAGATAAGATGAGAGTGCAAACAAAAAAACATACCTCAACCTTGATGAGAAAGAGGTTAGAAGACCTTGTTCAACATCAATTTAGAGAATGCCTCCCTGGGTAATGGTTTTGTGAAAATGTCAGTAGCTTTTTCCGATTTAGGAAAAAAAACTCCAACTTCAACTCATTATTCTATAAATGATATTTGATGAAATAATTGTTTATATCAATATGTTTTTAATGATAATGTTTTACCGGATTCTTGGAATGATAGATTCAACTTTGATTATCACAACCCAAGATAAAGGTTAAATTCAATTCAATAAGTTATTATTCTAACTGATTCTTCATCTACATAAGTTGGGTAGTAGATGTTGTAGTAGAAAAATATTCAGATTCAGTTTCAATGAGAGTTACTGAATTATATTTCATTATATTCCAAAAAACATAACTTTTACCTAGAAATAAATCTCCACCTGATGTGGATCTTCTATCATCAAAATTTATTGCCCAATCAGCGTCTAAATTCCCAAAAAAAATCAAAACTTTCTATGTTATCATACCTGATTTCAAAATTTTTTGGGCCTTTGATGTATTTGAGGATTATTTTTCTAGAAAGTAAATTAGCTTATTTAGGATCACTATAAAATCATTCACATAAGGTAACATAATAAATAATATTGGGCCATAAGGTAGTAAAATATAAAAAAATTCCAATCAACTTTGGAAACTCTTTCTGATCAACTTTCTTGTCTTCCCTATCTTTACTCAACTTGGTACCCACTGATATTTAAGTGCAAACTATTTTTGAGTTTTCTATACCGAAATTTTTAAGAATTTCTTTAGCATAATTTTTTTGAGAAAGAAAAATGTGTTTCTTCTTTTATAAAATTTGTAACCCATTAATGTATTTTATTTCTCCGAAAATGTAAATCTCAAACAACTTTTTCATTTCTTTAGAAAACATTTCACAAGATATTGCATTATTCCTAGTAAAGATAATTCCATTAATATAAATAATTGTGATGAAGGAAAAATATTGAATTTATTTGATGTAAATATTGTTATCAACCCTTCCTTTCTTAAAACTAATATTCCTTAAGAATGTATCCAGTTTGGAATATTATGCCCTCATGGATTTCTTTAGTGAATATAAGGATTTGTTAAATATGCACATATAACTTTCCTCTTTCCCTACAACAAATCGACAAGGTTGTTCAATGTAATCTTCCTAATTAAGATCAAAATTTATAATTGCAGACTTTACATCCATTTGAAAAATTTTGTAACTCCATTGTGTAGAAATAACAAGAAAAATTATGATTGTTTCTAACCTTTCCACAAAGGAAAATGTTTCATCAAAATCAACAACTTCAAATTTAGAGTAACCTTTACATAATAATATTTCCTTGATTATTATAACTTCACCTTATTCATTGATTTTGTTCTAGGAAACCAACTTTGTACCAATACCATTTTTTTATCTGGATTAGGTAAGAGTTCGTATGAATCATTCTTTTCTATCTAGTCTAACTCTTCATTCATGGACTGAACCCATTCTAGATACTCAAAATCTTATTTGACAACATTTAGCCAAATTTTTGAATACAAAGAAGTACGTGTAATAGAATTCGTTGTTCTTATTGTTTGAACATTTTTATATTGATCACCAATAATGTTATGAGTTTCCACTGGCTTCCTAATCTTGGGATGTGATTTTAGAGATTCTTCTTCATCACATGAAATAGTTGAGTCTGATTCTAGTTTTTGAGTAGGATTACAATTGGATGTATCCTTATCAGAAATGTCGACGAAAATTTCTTAATCTTACTCAACATACTTATCTGTTTGATTATATTTATCCTTAATATATTTTTCAATAACTTTCAAATTTTTATAATAAAAAATTCTTTCTATTTCTTTGTTGAAGCATCTATATCCTCTTCCTTCTTGAGCATAACTAAGAAAAATTCCATCTTCACCTTTCCACTCAAATATTCCCAGATTGCCACCTTTCTTATTTATAATGCATGGACTATTGAAAAAACTTATGTGTTTTGAAACTTCTAGTTTTTATATAAAAAAATTAGTTTGGAGTCATATACAAACTTGGCCTATAAAAACATTAGTTATGAATATAAACAACAATACTCTTGGGTTTCCTCCAATACGAATGAGAAAGACCTTGTCCAAGTAACATAGTTCTCCCCATTTCCACCAAACTTCTTTTCTTCCATTCGTCAACCCCATTTTTTTGATGTGTGTATAGGGAACTATAATCATGAAAACTTCCATTATTCTCAGGATGACATTCAAATTCTCTATTCTTATACTCATCACCATTTTTATTTTTCAGCCTTTTCATTGAATAGTAACTTTTCCTCTTAGCTTTTCTCCTAACACCTTTAAACATTATCATAGCATATGATTTATGTTTCAAATTAATAAAACAAGTAATGTGATTAAATTCATCAATTAAAGTGATGATGTAATTATCATCATTTTTTGATTGTTTTCTCATTGGTCCATAGATGTCGGAATGAATAAGTTCCACGGGTTGTTTTGAACAAATCTCAACATTCTTATACACAGACGTTGTAATTTTTCCCTTATGTAAAATAGTGCAACAAAAATCTCTTATTCATTGAAAATCAAGAATATATTGAACAAAATATTGCATTCATAACTTAGACTTTTTTATTTGACACATGTTTCCCATCCATTTATGCTATAATTAATTTTCTTCTACCATACCTAAGTAACAAGAGTTTTTTACCTCAATAACTTGAAATAAGTTTCCCTTTGTATGTTGGCCTCTTGTAACTATATTTTTATCCGTAACAATTTGCACAAAAAATACATCTTTCCCGAAGGTAACTTTGTTACCTTCATCACATAATTGTGAAACAATCAACATGTTATGTTTCAACTCATCAATATATAAATATTTCTTAGATTTAAACTTTTCTTTCCCAATGATAATTGATCCAACACCTTTAATTATTATTGTTTCATCCTTGTTGAATGTCAAGTTACCTCTTTGAAGTCTTTTAAATTATTCATAAATTTTAAATCTTCTATCATGTATGAGGAACACCCACTATAAATAATCCATGGTCATTCAAATTTAAATGATTTGAGGGTAGTTATAGCAACAAGAGATTTTTCATTCTTCACCTCCAGCTTATGAGAAATGTTAAGAAAATTATATTGTGCCGGTAACAGAAAAATAAAACCCTTAGCAAGATTACCTGGTTGTTCACATCTTTCACAAATTGTTTTTTGTGGTTGGAACCTATTTTTAATTTTTACACCATCATTATCAGGTTTCATTTGAACTTCTTTTTCATACTTATTCTTTTGAGAAGATTGACTCTCCCTAAACCTATGACTTTCATATCCTATAGAATAGTACTAATGTTGTTTGTTGAACCAACACATCTTTGTTTTATTTATGATTCCATCACAATACCAGTAGTAACTATAAAAAGAATATTTTACTCTATAGATTCCACACTGACTTGAGTTATGAATATGTTTCTTAGAAACCTTCTATCTAAATTTTGTTGACCACCAACCTTTTTGTTATCAATTAGAGTCTTCTTTTTTTAGCTTCTTTCTCCTTTTATCCATGTCATAACTAAAAATAATAGAATCATTTTAATAATCGAAAATTTTACAAACATTTTTAGACTCAGGTTTTTAAAAAACTTATAAATTCTCAACACTGTTAATCTTAGCCACATACATAATTTCCTATGATTTATTATTTCCAGAAATAATTCAATCTTTTCAATCATCTTTTGATGGTTAATATTTTTATCCTTATCAGTGTTTTCCTTATGAAAACATTCAAAATCTCCATATATAGAATTTTCGAAAAATATAATTTTATTTTCATCCTTAAAAAGTTTTTAGTGGACAAGTTCTAACAATTAATTTTATGCCTATAACTTCAAATCCAGATTGTCATTATGATTCTTTTCTTCCTTAAGATATTTTTTCAAATCACTAATATCCAGTTGCATCCTTTTTTCCCATCTGAAAATATTTCATGAATTATTTATGAGGATCATTCATCATACAAACTTCATGTTTTGTTTTTCATGACTTCTAATATTTCACAAATATATTTCAAATATTATTTTAAATGATATTTATGTTGAGTTTCTTCTAAATCAGAATTGTAATTCTGAATTCTTCAACATTAATTTTTACACTAAAAGTATTCTAACCAACATGCTCAGTAGAATTTATGGATTTAGCTTTAATATCTTTTTATTCTTTATCTTTAGATAAGAAAATACAACTTTAGATTTTGAGAATTGTTTACCCTTCCCTATAGAATAAAATTTTCCTTTCCACCCTATTTCGTTCATGACCTTCTTGGCCTTATTTCTTCTTCATCACCATCTTTTTATTTCTTTATTTGTGGAATTTTTTTTGTAAAGTGCCCAATGAATCCATATTCAAAACATTTCAAGGGAAAGTTACCTTTATGTTTACCTATACCTCTTCTCACATTTTTATAAAAAAGGATAAAATATCCTCAAGATTTTTACATACCTCATTTGTAGAATCAAAATAACCACCTTATTCTTCAAAAATAATCTACTTTGAATTCTCTTTCTTCGCAGTCTTGAACAAAATTTCACTATCAAATTTTATTTTTATTTTCATACCTTTATACCATATTATTTTATATGTTATGTGTGTACTATGAAAATCTTCTATAGATAATTTTTTATGATATCTATCTTCTAATTAATATACTTTAGCATCAAACTTGTCGAGAATAATTCTTAATATCTTTTCAATAACTATTAAATATTCAAACTATTAACTAAGACATCTGATAGTGTTGATGATGTTATTTATCCTGGTAAATAAGTCCCTAATAGATTCAAACCCACCCATTTTCAATTCCTCATACTTCAGCATCTAGATTTGTAATTTTTCTTCTTCACTTTTTTATAGCCTTCATATATGTTTTTCATCTTATCCCATATACCTTTAGCTATGGAAGAACCCTTCAACCTTAAAAATTCACTTTTAGAATGTGATGATAGTAAATAATTCTTGTCACTTCCATCACTCTCAAGATTATCTTATCAATAGATTAAGATGAACTTTATTATCAATATGAGTAAATACTTATGTTGCATCTTCTAGAAAATCATCTCTAAAAGATATAAGATTGGGAAACATTATATCATTCCAGATATGATAATTCTTACCACCTAAAACCAAGATTCCTTTATTGTTGATACAATTCAAATTATCCATCAACTTCTCTTCAAAAAATCAAAAATGAATAAATCAAGGGATCCTATCTCTAATAATAATTGTAATTACCCAGTCAAGATAATAGTATCACTGAAAGGGGGAGGGGTCAATTAGTGATATATTTTTCTTTTATATTTCCTTACTTATTAAAAAACATTTTTCTCCTGTTAAATATTTCTTTTCTTATTGAAAATAATTAAAACCCACATATATAAGAACACAATAATTTAGAAGGTTTATTATTCAACAAGAATATATACATCCTTGGTATTGTTTGAAAATGATATAATACCACACAATCCACTAGAATACAATCATTTTGTGTGGAAAACATTGATTAGGATATGCCCTTTCACATTTGTGTCACTATGTAAACAATTCAATTGTGCATATTATCCTTCTAGAAAAAATGATGTAATACAAATTTTTTTAACAAAACAAGTTATGATGATTCTTTATCAACTTTAACAAATGTGTTCTTTTTTATAAAAAATATTAAATTTCTTACCTAGAAGCTGGTAAGAACTTTTATAGGCTTTGTTATAAAACTCGGTCTGATTCTCCTAGTCTAATTGATCAAGAAGAAAAATATATGACTTTGTTTGAATATATTTGAGAAAATTCTGAACCATTTATTATTCAATATAGAAACCATAATACAATAATTCCAGTCTGATGATTCAGCCCAATACGATGACCAGTTGAATAAAATCTTGTCTCTCCTCATATGCTTCTATCTGAAATACTTCTTCAACAAAATTCAATCAGGAAACCTCTTATTCTCTATAATGCTCTTCCTTGTCTCCTATTCACCCATGAATAGTACATATATAATAAATTAGAAAGTAATTTCTCTTTTATACTCACCCCAAAAATGGGTTGGGTGGGATTCTTTGAAATTTTTCCTCTCAATTACATTTTACTAATCTAAATGTTCCTTTGAATTTTAGGTGCATATTTCCTTCATAAACTATTATCAACAATTATATAACCATCTTGAATCTTCAAATAGATTTATCTATACTTTATACTTTCTTTAAAAACATTAGTCTGATTCTAATTTTCAATTCTGATTTTTCATTATGATGTGCCTCATTATGATGATGAAAAATGTAAAATAATATATTCTTCTTTATCTCTTATCTTGACCCACATGAATGATAAATAAAGTAATTAATCATTTTTAAAATGGTTGACTACATTATTGATAAATCTCTAAATTTATTGTTCATATTGGCCACCACATACTTTTCATTTTCTATACATTCATTAGTTTCAAACAATTATTCCTCTGATGATTATGAGAGAATACCATGTCCGATGGACCGGTATCAGCAGCTTCAACTTCAACAACTTCTTTCTCTTCTAAATATGATACTGGTCAATTTTTATCAAAAAAAAAAATCAACCTTTGATGAATATTATGACATACTAAATCCAATGGATCAACATTAATAGCATATTTCTTCTTTGAATATGATGCTCGCTAACATCTTTCTTTGAGGATTTAAATATTTTTGGCATTTAGTTTAACTAAAAACTATCTCCTTCATTATGATCATCCTCCTTGGTCATTAAACAATTATTCATCTAGAAATGTAATTATGATGATCTTGAGACTGGAATGATTGAAATTCATCAAATTTATTCTTTCATATTCTTTCAGAAAGTACCATTAATTCCTTAATGACATTGATTATGTTGAATGTCAGCTTCATTATCATATAACCTACCATGTAATGTGTGGCTACTTACCTATATTTTATCAACATCTTCCTTTCCTTCTCAACCTGGATACAATTTGTATGATTATGGTCAAACTAAATATGATTGGTAGAATATTTTTCTTCTCTTTATTTAATCAATCATTCATCACTAGTTTTATAACTTACTAATGATTTATGAGAACTCCAAGATCAACAAAGCATCATTACATTTTCATTAAAATCAAGAATACTTTGATTTTCCCCATTATAATTAACCCTTTCATTCTAGACTTAGGGTGAGTATAATGATCCTCTTTATCCCAAAAACATATTCCCAATACAATAGACTTTCATAACCATTGTGAGTCTTATTTTCATGAATATGATGGTCAGTCTTATTTTCACCAAATAAAAAGTGAGGTGAATTTTTTTCTTCTTAAACTTCCTTGACAGTAAAAAATAATACCTATATATGATAGTCATCCTTATCATCTTGGTCTTAACATGTACTGACACTACCAATAAGTGGAGATGGTTTTGTGATATACAGTGATGATTCAATGAACGTCTTGGGTGGTGTACTCATGTAGAATGATAAAGTGATATCCTATTCCTCATGATAGTTAAAGATCCATGAGAAGAACTACCTGGCGCATGATCTAGAGTTAGAAGATACGATCTTTGCTCTAAATATTTGGTCGCACTATCATTATGGTGAGAAGATTGACATATATACCGATCATAAGAGTCTAAAGTATATATTCACATAGAGGTATATCAATATGCCTCAATGAAAATTGTTTGATCAAATCATGGACTATGATTTCTCTATTCACTACAATCCAAGAAAGGAGAATAAGGTAGATGATTCTCTTAATATAAAAAAACATGCTACTATATCCATGATGCAAACTGAGAGAGACCTTATCTTTTTGTATATGAAAAAGGATATATCTTGAAATAATAATGAAATGGAATACATACTACCTCTCCCAAATTATTTTACAAACATCTATCCAAGAGAAGACCATGGAGACATAAAGGGATGATCTGGAGCTAAAAAAGTATAAATCAATAAAGGAAGGGGAGAAACATGAGTTCTAAATTGATGATGATGGTGTAACTTAGTTTTTAATGAGGATTTTTGTTCCTTCGTCACCTGAGATAAAGACCATGATTTTGTATAATGAACATAGCCTATCTTTCTACACCACCCAAAAAGTACCAATATGTACCATGATCTTTGAGGACACTTTTGATGGGGAACATGAAGAAGGAGATTACGGAGTATATATCAAGGTGTTTGGTATCCACTCATGTTAAATTAAAGTGAAAAAATTAAAAAGGTATGATGAACATATTTCTTATAACCATGTGGAAATGTTTGAATATCACTATGGACTTTATCACCAGTCTCCCAAAAACATCCATAGAAACAAATATGATATGGTTTTTGGTGGATCGACTCACCAAGACTGACAACTTTATCACTATTTGGGGTGATTTCTCACTTGAAAAAATTTCCATGATATATGTGAAGGAAATGGTGAGGTTTTATGGGGTTCCACTTTTGATCATATTTTATTGTGATCCAAGGTTCATCTCTAAATTCTATAGAACCATTCAATTATATTTTAGTACTAAATTAAATTTTAGCATGACCTATCACCCCCAAACTGAGAGGAAATATAAAAGGACTATTCAAGAACTTGAGGACATGCCGAGATCACACTTGATGGAATTTAAAGGAGGATGTGATCAACATATCAAATTGGTTGATTTCTCATGTAAAAAAACATCAACCCGAGTATTTAAATGGATCTATATGAATCCTTGAATGTAAAGTAATGTACAACTCAAAATTTTTTCAGATGAAGTTGTGGAATGAAAGATACATGGACCTAATCTTGTGAAAGTGATGACGAAGAAGATTCCATAAAAAAAACATATAAAAACTACCAAGAGTCGGTAAAAGAGCAATTCTGACTACTACTGAAGGGACTTTAATTTTGATGTTAGAGAAAAAGTTTTCCTTGGAATATAACCATGGAAGGGAGTCATACACTTTGTATATAAACGGAAGTTTTATCCTGAGGAATATTGACCCCTTTGAGATCATTGATCGCATAGGATTAGTGACATATCAACATTCATTTCCACAATGTATGGGTCAAGTTCATGATTTTTTCCAAAAACAATTTTATGGAAATAATTAGACCATTAACCTTTAATTATTGAGTTTTGTTTGTTTTTAATGACTTTTTGTTGGGTAAAAATGTGGGTAAACCTAACTTTTTTTCAAAATACCTAGTGAGTCATTTTCCTCCCTTATAAAAAGTCACAACCTCTCCTCATTCCTCACACCTCTCAAACCAATTAGTTTTAACCAATATCTGCCCCTATTGATTCCCAAAATCCCTCCCCTAGACCTTGAATCCTCTCTCTGGTTAGAAATCCATACAAGGAATCCTTTTGTTACAAACCAAAAGTAGTTACCTGATTAAAAGGTAACATCTTCTCTCAGGATTTTTATTTTTATTTCCATTATCCAACCTCTCATATCTTATTATTTGATTCTTGTATAAAAACGATATCCTCAATATAATAGTTTGTTTTATTATAAGGGTTAGACATAGACTTACACATACATACATTTAATGGGTAATGAACATATTGTGTCTATGTATAGTGAAATACTACCTCACAAAACAATGATTGTTCATTTTACTTTACCAACATTCAAAGTTGTCCATTATGATGGAAAATATATTTTGATATGATAAAAATCATATTTATTAATTATTTATTCTAATTTAAGCCTTTTATAATACACACCTTTAATACTTTCCATTTTTCATTAATATGGCAACATCATTTGAGGAAGTGTGGACTGCCGCCCCCTCAAAGCGATGAGATTCATTCACACGATCCATGGAATGTATAAAGAATGATTATAATTAAAAATATGTGAAATAAACAAACTCTATTTGATATAAATAAAATAATTACCTTTCTGGAAATATACAATATATATATATATATATCAATTTCTTTATTACCCTTTCATACACTAAATAAGTGAAAACGTCATTCATAGATGTGTGGGCTACTGCCTCCTCGACACGATGTGATTCGTTTTACACCACAATAATTATATATATATATAAGTATATATGATTAAATAATATGGTATTTATGTCATATTGGTCATTATGGAAATATTTGGTTTTACTTACCTTCTTTCCATAACATTCATTGAAAAATAAGAACGCCACTCTTGTGTACATACGGCCTACCATCACCATGATTGTAATGTTGGTTCATTTTTCATAACCAGAATTAATAATTAATTTTAAAGGTATAATTAATTAACTAATATGATAATTATTTCATGATTATTATTCTGTAGATGTCATATAATGACCCATTTGATAATAGTTGACCTACCAATGTTGTTTTTGACACATAATCCGAATTTGGTGTAAACAGACGATGTAAACAGAATTGTTTAAGTAGTTGTATAAAACATATTATACAGTTAAATAAAAGTAATTTTAAACATGAAAAAATTTCTCAAAAATTATAAAATTAAAATAAGTTCATTATACAGGAAGTCAAAGGATGTTTACACAAAATGAAAACCAAGGAATGGTATTTACATCTCACTTTTTACATCTATGAGATAAATGTCATGTTCAAAATATAATTATTTTGTGTGGTGTATCTACTGCCCATTTTGATATATTATATAATTAATTATTTTTTCTTTATGGTATTTAAAATATTCATTCAATATTATTCTTTCATCAGGCTTATGATTTAAATTGTTTTAGAGTGGTATGGGACACTTTGGGATGTTTTATTATTATTATTTTTTATGACTAGTACTAATGATCTTTCAATGGAATTTCTATTCTAGGATATTATATATCCATTTTTAAATAAAACCTTTTATTATTATCTGGTTATTCATGACCATTTTCAAGTATTAGTACTATTTCTTCCACTCTTTGGTACTCAAAATGTTTTAGAATTTTTTTTAAGAAAACTAAACATTATTTATCTCCTTAGTTAGAGAACCTGTTTTCTTCTAAAACCCATTTTTTAATATAAAAATAATTCAAGAATGTGTTTAAAATAATTATGTAAAGAAATTTTTACCTTTTTTTCTTTTACCATTGTTTTCAAATGACTTTTCTTATCACTTTATAAACAATTCATTTCTTTAACCTTTAACAATGAAAAAATAATGTTCTTTTACCTCATATGACAAGTACAGATTTACCCACCATCATATATTTTAAGATTCATTTTCGAGTATAAAAGGTTAATTTTTAAAGAATTTTCTTTTAAAAGTGATTTTCAAAGAAAAAAATTTTAAAACGTTTTTTCATAATAAAAGGTTATTTTCTTCAATGAATTTTTTTAATAATATTTTATAGTATTTTTATTAATCATCAACAATAACCATTTATTTTTTCTCCACTTGAGATTTCTTTATTAATACCATCCTTATTCATCCTCTCGGTTGCTTATTATTGATTTTTACAAGGATAGTATTCACATTCACTTCTTTGAATCATTTGGTATTCCCCTTGAAATATTCAATCTTCTATGATCATGGAACATTAAATTTCCCCCTAATTATCCACTTTATTCATCATGTATGTTACTATTACCTAAACCCTATACCATTTTAAATATAGTGTCTACTTTGATAGTTATATTATTATTTGGGAAAATATTGAAAATTTCATAACTTTTATTCAATACAGATATTTAATAAGGCATATTATTTATATTGATTATTTAATATGAGGAATGATTTGGACAGGAAATGACGGGAGGAGCCCAAAATTTATATAGGTCCTTAATGAATCAATAGGTTCTCATGAGAAAAATTAGTTTCACAAGTTAGAATTGTTTAAAACATCTTGTGAAATGTTTTGATGGTATAGGTTTTCATGTGACTCAAACATGGTGTCTATTAAAAAATCATTTCCCTTGTTTAATTTTAGTTATTATTCATCCATGATATTTTACATCGAAATTTCTGTTGATACATTTCATTTTTAGTTATTTAGATAGAATGTGTTTCCGTTTCTTACCTTGCCATATTTATTTTTGCCTTATCTAGTTATTTCAATGGAATGTGTTTTTAGTTATTACCTTTCCATAATATTTATGAACTTCCTTCTCTGTTTATTGATTATATAGTGAAATTTATTCTTAGTTTATTGATTATATGGAATGTGAGTTATGTTATTCACCATGTCATAATTATTATTCTCATTGATTCATTTTTTACTTCCGCTATTTTTTCCCTTATTGAGAATTTGATCTCACCCTTTTTATGTTTTTTTCCCTAGGAATCCAAGAAGCATACATTGAATGATATACAGGGATTTACTAGATGGATTAGATTTATCCTTGATGATATTTATTTAGAAAGAATAAAAAATTAGTTTTTAATTAGTGTATTCTATTCTCATGTATGTATCTCGTTAACCAAGAATAATAAACTCTCGATCCTTCAGGATTTAATTCCCTATATTATTTCCAATGTAATAGTTTTAGACACCGACTCTGGGCCTTCTGGGGTCAGGTTACTATTATTGGTATCAGAGTATGTTTAGTATCTTCCTTGGGAAGTAGATTTAGGAAAACATAGGTTAGAGAACATATACTTAAGGTAGAATTTGAGGATAAGTATAGAATAAAATCCTAGAATTTTGATAAGGTAGAGATTATGTGGTTCTTTATAGCAATACAACCATGTGTGGATACTACAAGTGTATGTGGTTTTGATACATATGTAGCTAGGATTAATAACTATGACTAGGTATTTTGAGCCTAACTTGGGGTAACCTGGTATAGAACAACGGGTCTTACTTCACAAGTGCTTTTAAACTCCTGGGGTATATTTTTAGGATAATTTACATTTTCATTAAAAACCACCATGAAGGATTTTGACAATGAATAACCAAGGTTAAAACTAGGGTGTTTATATTGAAAATAGGGTATCCTGATTTAAAAATCCTATAAATGATATTATGGATAAACTCTAGACTAAGGAAATATATATGTTGAAATAAGTGGATGAAGTATTTATGTATTAGGGTTGTATTGGAAAATTTAGCTAAAAGTATATTTTGTGATTAAACTAATTTAAAGGATTTCTATCATATTTATTTTAGGAATTAAATTAATTTTGTTTTAGAAATGGATGACATATAAGCTGGGTGATAACTAATCAAATCTGGTAAGGCTGTGGGTCTTAAACCCATGACCAAAGGAAGATAAGGGTTTCTTTCCAACCACTATCCTATGAAATTTCCTGGTTAATTTTTCATTGTTTTTAGTTAAACAATTTGATGAATAAATGTTAATGATAAACTAGTAGTTTCAATTTTGAGTATTAGATATCAATATATTAACCATATTGGTTTTTGAAGATAGTTAAAGAAAATAGTTATAATTTTCACTCTTTTATGAGCCTCACGATCCTTTAAATGTTTCTTTTAGTGCTTCAGGCATAAAAAAATCATTATTTGTAATTAATTTCTTGGAGTAAAGGAATGAAATAGAATTTTATCAAATGACAATCAAAATTTAGGATTTTTCGTATGAAATTGAAACCTATCATGTAATAAAATTTAATTTTATTCTTAAGTAGTAAAATAATTACCCAAAATTAGGAAAATGTCTTAAAAATAAAATATTTTACTAATATCTTAATTTCTATTGAATTTGTGGTCTTCTAAATAATCACAGAATTATGGCATGAGTTCTTCAACTTTCCATTGATCATTCACTTGTATGTGATTGTTGACCCCATTCACTCCTTATAAATATTTACATTTTTCCTGCAAGTCGGTATCACTACTTTACACTGATGTTCTCTTACTTAGAGATCTAGTTACATGGTAGTCCATTTGACCAATTTACATTCTATTCTCTATTTTTAAGAGGATGACTTATAAACCCCTCTCATGATGTGGGATTTAAAACATAGGAAGTATCAAACAATCTATCACCATGATCGAGTTTAAATTGCGAGGATGTAATTTAAATAAGGTGGGGAGCATGTGATGAACTGAAAATCTAATGTAAGAACCTTTTATTCGATAGCATGTATGCCACGTGACACCGATCATGTAAGGTAATATAATATCTAGATACTTTATAAAATATTTACTATTTAAAATAGATTCTATGTATTTCAATACATGCAACAACGAGTTAGCTTGTGTTGCATGCAAGAGAGGCCTTCCTTGACAGATTATGTTACATGCAAGAGTGGCCTTCCTCGATAGCTTGTGTTACATGAAAAAATGATAGTCCATGATAGCTTCCATTAAACGCAAGACCGATTTTCACCAAATAATAATGTATTATTAAAATATTATAATTTAATATAATATGATATAACCTAGCTGTTATGTTAGCAGTTATAAAAAGTATTAACTAACTTATGAAAATTTATGTTTTATATAAATATAAAATGAATTCATTGGTTACCAACTAATAATAAATGAAAATAAGAACCAATTGGATATAAAAAATAAATATTATTATTTATATACATCCAAAGGAGTTTTGTCTTAATAAACATATTTAATTAAAATTAATGAATGATTTTAATGAAATATATATTTTTTATATTAAATAGAATATTTTTTATATTAATCCATTATGTTTGATATGCATAAGATAGGAATAAACCCTATTTTACAAATAAAACATATATTTTTATAAAGGAAATTTTACCACATTTTAATAGAGAACACATTTTAAATTAGAATTTGGACACATTAATTGATTTATTATCTAAATTTAAACTTAATTGTGGAAATATAAATATAATAATTTTTTTAGGGTGAATTTTTGATATTTTGCTGAAACATTTCATATTTAATGAATAGTTAAAATTACAGAATTTTAGTTCAAAACATCTTTTTTATCTAATTTATTTATAAGGTTAAATTATATTTTTAATTGGTTTTAAAGTTTAATTAGATAATATTATTATAAATTAATACACTGTATGTCATTGGAATAAATTTTAATTTTAAATTGTTTATAAAAAATAGAAAACTTTCATACATTTTTACCTTAAAAACATGCATTGTCGTCCCATCTTCGGGATTAAATTTAAATTAATTTCTACCACTTATGTGATTTGAATTTTTAAAATGAATTCCATTTTTGGAATAAAAATAATTTATAATTTCTAATATGACCAAATTTGTTTTTTATAAAAATACTAGTGAAAGTAATTAAAATTAATTACAATTATTATGGTAAAATTAAGCTTAATAAAGGACTAAACCTTTAACTTAATGAGCCAAATGACCTAGAAACATCTCCAAAACACCTTTTATGGACATAATTAGGACATTAACCTTCCATTATTGAGTTTGGTTGGTTTTTTATGACATATTTTTTGGTTAAAACATGGGTACACCTAACTTGATTTCAAAAGACCAAGTTAGTCGTTTTCCTCCCTTATAAAAGCCCGCCACCTCTCCCTATTCTTGACACATCTAAAACCACTTATATTTGAAAAATATATTACCATATAGCTTCCCAAAATCCCTACACTAGAACTTTAATCCTCCATTTTAGTATAAATGCTTCCAAGGAATCCTTTTGGTAGAAACCAAAAGTAGTTGCTCGATTAAGAGGTAATGTCTTCTCTCATGCATTCTAGTTTTATTTCCATTCTCCAACCCCTAAAATATTATTCTTATATTATTATATAAAAACACAAATATCCTTAACATTATATTATTTTTTTTGCTAATTATTTTACCTACACTCACAGACACTTACATCTAATGGGTAACGAACATATTGTTTCTGTATACGACAAACTACAGCCTCACGAAATGATGATTGTTTATTTTCCTTTACCAACATTCATGGTTGGAAATTTTTATGGATACTATGTTTATATATGATATATATGATATCTATTATTTCACTATACTTCTTTAATTTTTTTATAATACATACCTTAAATAATTTCCATTTATTTAATACGATAACTTTATTTGAGGAAGTGTGGATTACTGCCCCCTCAAAGAGATGTGATTTGTTTACATGATCCATGGAATGTATAAATGATGCTTATAATTAAAAATATGTGACATAAAAAAAATTTATATGTTATTAATGAAATTATTACCTTTGTTTATATAAACTATATATTTATATATCATTTTCTTTATTACCCTTTCACACACTTAAAAAGTGATAACGTCATTCGTGGACATGTGGACTACCGACTCCTCAACACGTTGTGATTCATTTTACATCACAATAATTCTATATAAAAATATATATGATTTAATAATTTGTTATTTATGATATAATGATCATTTTGGAATGATATGGTGTTACTTACCTTCTCTCTATAACAATCATTGGAAAATAAGAGCATTACTCATGCGTACAACCTACCATCTCCATGATTGTAATGTTGGTTCATTTTTCATAACCATATTTAATGATTTATTTTAAATGCATAATTAATGAAACAATATGATAATTATGTCATGATTATTATTTATGAGATTTTATATAATAACCCCTTTAAACATAGTTGACCATCCAATGTTGTTTTTTTACCCATAATCTGAATTTGTTTTAAACACCCAACGTAAACAGAATTTTCTAAGTAGTTGTATAAAACATAGTAAAAAGTGAAATAAAATAAATTATAAACTTGAAAACATTTCTCAATAAATTAGAAAATTAAAATAAATTTATTATACATGAAGTGAAAGGATGTTAACCCAAAAGGAAACTCAAGGTAATGGACTCTCATCTCACTTTTTTACATCTATGACATAAATGTCATATTAAAATTTTTATTATTTTGTGTGGTGTATATACTACCCATTTTGATATATAATATCATGAATTATTTTATCGTCATTGTATTTGAAAATTCCATTCAATATTATTCCTTCATGAGGCTTATGATTTAAAAATTTTCAAAGTTGTATAGGACACCTTCAGATGTTTAAAGATTATTTTCCTCAAGAAAATACTAATGATATTTCAATGGAACTTCCATTAGCGGAAATTGTATAACAAATTTTCAACAAAACCATTCATTATTATCTAGTTATTCATGACTATTTTCAAGTATCAATACCATTTTTAAAATCATTGGTACTAAAAATGTTTTAGAATATTTTTTAATAAATCCCAACATTATTTATCTATTTAGTTAGAGAACCTGTTTTTTTTTTTAAAAGTCATGAATTAATAAAATGATTTCAAAAATATTTTTAAAATGATTTGGTAAAGATATTTTTATCAATTTTTTCTTTTAAAATTGTTTTTAAAGGAATATTCTATTCTCTTTTCAAAAAATGTATTTTTCTAACCTTTAACCGTGCAAATAAAATGGTCTTTACCTCGCACAACAAGTACGGATTTACCTATTGTCATTTTTTTGAAGCTTCCCTTTCATGTCTAAAAGGTTACTTTATAATGATTTTTTTTTTCAAAAGTGATTTTCAAAGAAATTTTTTTTGCAAAAGTTTTTCATAATCATAGTATATTTTCCCAATTTTTTTTAAATATCGTTTTATAGTATTTCTATTCATCAGCATCAATAGAAACTACTACAAAACTAGGTTCATCCAATACTAGGGATTTAACAGTCTTAGCTAAAAATGATGTTAAAGGCCCCCTTTGTGAGTGATAAAAAACATTATTAAAGGAGGTCATTAATAATGATAAAAAAAATTGTTAAAAGGGGACCTTTATCAGCACTTTTAAAAAAGCAATGATAAATGGGATCTTTTAACAGCACTTGAAAAACAACACTGTTAATGGGGGGTCCTTATCAGCGCTTTTTTAGAAGCGCTGATAACGACCCCACTTTATCAATGTTTTTTTAGTAGCACTGATAATGGTATACTTAAAAAATAATTAAGAATAATATATTAATAGATAAATATATTTATATTGATATAAATATAATATATATTTTTTAAAATATGTTTTAGATACCGTAAATAGAATTTTACACTTAATATATAAGATATTTTGTGAAAATAGATTCCAAAATAAAAAAATTATTTTTTAATTAATAATTTTATTATTATTTCTGATTAATAATCATTTAATATCAATTTGAAGATAGAAAATCCAAAAAATAATAAAATATCTAAAATAAGTTGAAAAAATAACTCAAACTTCAAACAGTGATATCTTTTGATTTGGGCATCCATTTATTCTCTACCACATATCAAATCAAATTTTTCGATGAGATCTACAACCTTAGTGATAATGGTAAACCACTATCACATGTTTAAAGGTCAAAAAATCTCATAAGATCCCAAAAATAGATTTTTTTAGTCTGGGTACCATGATTGTTTGACATTCGATGGATTTTCAACCTATTTTAAGGGGGTTTTATTTCCTTTTTTTGTGGTGAATAATTTTATTCCTTGGTATTACATTTATATTGATATTATGGTTTTAAAAAATTATCATGTTTCATAATTTAATGTTATTTATAGTTAAATATATGCATGTTTCTTATGTTTACTTATAATAAATCACTCATATAAATACATATATCAACATATTTATGTAAAAATGTATATTATAATATATGTAAATATATACATATTCTAAAGATGTATTTAAAATAATATCTAGACATTTTTACATTATCTATACATATACATATGTGTGTATTAATAAAGAGTAATATATTTATATTCTATTCTATTATATATAAATGAATATAATATATAACATATTTAAATAAATATAAGTATATATATATATCACAGACACACACATATATATTTTATATGTGTATTTTAAAATAATTATATATATATATATAAACAGAAATATCATTAAATAGACATCAAAACAACATAGTGTAGTGGTAAAGGTGTTCCATCTTTGAACGAGAGGTGTAGGGTTTGAATCCATGAAGATGCGCATAAGGATAAAAATTTAGAAAGTGATGATAAAAGGCGGTGGGGTGAAAAGCACTGACAAAGGGGTGTTGGAGCGCTATTAAAGGGTTCATGGAAGCGCTGATAAAGGGTTTAAAGCTCATATGCGTCCAAAAAAATATAATTTTACCCCTTTAATAGTGCTTCGTTTATCATCAATAAAAAAGTGTTATTAAAGGCCCTCTTTAACATCACTAAAAAAATATTGTTAAAGGACCCTTTTAACAATGTTTTTTATCATTGTTAAAGGGGGACTTTAACAATTATTTTTTAGCATGGATAATGTTTTGATCTTTTAACCACGCTCATATTGTCAATATTTTATTATAATTGATAAAGGACTATTCTAGCACTTTTAAAGGCCTATTTTGTAGTATTGATCCATTTATTTTTACTCCACTTAATATTTTTTTATTGATATCCTATGTATTATTCCTTTGAATGGTTTATTCTTGATATTTATAAGGATAGTATTCACATTCATTTCCTTGAATTATTTGTTATTACTTTTGAAATACTCAATCTCTCATGATCATTGAACATGGAATTTACCCCTAATTATCCATTTCATTCATCATGGATGTTACTATATCCCAAACCAGATACCATTTTACATATGATGTCTACTTTGACAGTTATTTTATTATTTTAGAAAATATTGATAATTTCATTTTCTTTATTCAATACAGATATTTGATAAGGAATATTATTTAATTTGATTATTCAATTTGAGGAATAATTTGGAAAATAAATGATGGGAGGATACTAAACATTATATAGATCCTAAATGCATTGATAGGTTCTCATGAGACAAATTATTTGTGCAAATCAGAATATTTTAATCTGTCATGTGAAAAGTCTTGATGGTATAGGTTTTCACGTGCCTTATACATCACATCCATTAAGAAAGAATTTACCTAATTTTGTTTCATTTGTTATTCATCCATGAGATTTTGTGTCAACATATCAATGGATACATTTCATTTGTAATTATTTACAAAGTATGTGTTTCAGTTTCTTACCTTACCATATTTCTTTTTTCTTATCTAGTTATTTTAATGTCATGTGTTTTCATTTATTTCCTTGTCATATTGTTTATGCACCTCTTTCTTAGTTTATTGATTATATGGCATGTGAATTCAGTTATTCAACATTTTATAATTAATACTATCATTGATTCGTAATATCCTCCACTATATTTTGAACTTACTAATCATTTTATCTCACCCTTATTATGTTTATTTACCCAGGAATCCAAGAAACATACTATGAAAGATATGTATGGATTTACTAAATAGATTAGAGTTATCCTCAATGAAATTTATTTAGAAAGAAGAAGAAAAATATATAGTAATTAGTTTATTAATTTTTCATGTATATTTCTATTTTATCGAGACTACTAAACTCTTAGACATTTGGGATTTAATTCCCTGTAATCATGTTAATGAAATAGTAGAAGACACCAACTTTGGGCCTTCTGGGGTTGGGTCTCTACGGATCTCCTCTTAGAGACGCTAGGGTTAGTCTTTTGAGAATCCGAGAACCTCTAATATATTTATATGGAATTTAAGAAGATAAATTGGTAGGGTTTGGTAGATATAAAATGTTCATATTGGTGTAAGTGAGGGAGAAAGTTCCCTTTTATAATTTAGGTGGGGCATTTTAGGAAACTCCCCAAATATTAAATTAATATATATATTTTTTTTAATTAAAAATGTCTTAAAATTTTGGTATTTAAAACCTAAGATGATTATGGTTCTAAATCCTCTCAAAAAATAATTTTTAGACATGTTTAGGTCACAATGTTAACCTTAACATTTGTCATTATCCCTTAGTTAAACCTTTTAACTCTTACCATGGAAATTTTTTACTCTTTAGGGATATTATAGTTACTATAAAATGATAAACGAACCCCAAATGGATCATTGATGACATATTTAACCTTATTTTAGTTATTTGGATGAATTTATATTTTTATGAATTTTATATCATTTAACCAAATATTATTTATTTTAAAGTATCATTTTTTTCATTTTTGATACTATTCAATATTTGCCTTATTAAAAAATATCCTAACTTCATGATATATTTGAAACAAAACTTATAATATATCACTAAAATTTATAAATTATCTATAAAATTCATAGATGTAATTAATTGTGTCAAATTTTATTTATTTTAATGTTTTTAATATCATTTATTTTTTTATTTCCATTAATTAAACAATTACTACGTCATTATTATCAAAGCTATTAATTAAAATTTTTCTTGTCTACATTTTTTAAATAAATTATCATAATAAAGATAAATTTATTATCTTTCAAATGAATATGTATAGTCTAATTTATCTTTTCGATAACCATGTATTAAAAATTTAATACTTATTAAAAACATGAGTATGACATTTTTAACTTATCATTAAATAAAATATAATAATTCTATTATTCTCATACAAGTGGCTTAAAAAGAGTATAAATTCGGCCTAATGGTGATTTTGGTAGAAAACCACTCATTAAATGAAATTAGGACAAGTGCTGGGGTAATTTTATAATGTCATTTATATCTATAATTACATAATTTACGCTTAACTGTGGTAATTAAAATATTAATAAATTTAACTATTCATATAACAAAAAATAAATGAAACCTATTTACATAAATTGGACCCATTAATTCCAAATATAGAATCCATTTTTCATAATTCAAAACATAGAATTTTTAGTATTTAATTATAAATTAATCTTTTTGACAGTGTGAGAAAATGAGTTATTAAAGTTTAAACCTGCAAAAGATTGAAGCATTTTTATATCTAAATTCATTGTAAAATTTATTACAATAACCTAAATTGTATTAAATGGTAAATTAAATAAATTTATACTTGAAAAACATTCAATAATATAATTTAACACTATAAATTATTTTGATGAAAAAAATTTGTTTTCAATTAAAATTTAGTATTTTTCACTATTCATCAAAATAGGAAACTTATTAGAAAAATACCAAAAATTTAACTAAAGTAAAATTTTATATTTATATTTAAAATAGGACGTTTATTTTTTCTAATAGAATTCATAAAATTGTCAAAAATTGGATTTAAAAAAGGTTCTCCAATAAAAATGAAAAAACGGTTTTTATAAAAAAATAGGTTTCATGTGAAATATTGTGTTTGTTATTATCTTATAACTCTCAAATATATTATATTAATATCAAAAATATTTTATTTAATATATATAATTTATATTTCATTAATATCATTCTATAATAGTAATTAATTTAATTTATTAAAATAAAATGACTTTGTGAGCATAAAAATAGTTCTCTAAAAAATAACTCATATATATTCAGTTGGTTACTATATTCATTTTTAATTAATTTAGAACCAATTAATTCAGACATATATTTTCATAAGTTAGTTAATACTACTCATAACCACTAACTTAATGGCTAGGTTGTTTCTAATTATATTAAATATTAATATTTTAATAATATATTATTGTTTGGTAAAACCCGGTATTGTATGTAACGCAAGACAACTCATTGTTGTGTGTAGCATAACCATATTTTGGAATTGAATACAACATAATCAACCAAGGAAAATGAATTTATTTAAGAAGTGACATACTGTAAAATATTGGGGTTTTATAGGTGATGTAGGGATGTCGAATGTTTTTGTTAATGAATTTCATCTACATGGTAGAGAGTTTTCAACATTATTCACTCAATATTATTAATTAAATGATTTTAATTCCATGCATTATGTGAATACACGACCCTAGAAAAACCAGGAGTTAGTGCCTTCTAAACATGATGTGTCATTTTAAAACAAAAACATGCACTGATAAACCCACATCACATCCCATACTAATGATTGAGTACAGTTCGGGATCTGGGAAACCGGTAACTTCATAAATGATTCATCTGATAAAAGTTGTTATCTTAAAATTTAAAATTCAAAACATAATGTGAGAATAAGAATTCCTATTAAGGGGTTTAAAATAAACCAATGAATCTTTTGAAATAACTTTTTTAAAAACATATCCAAAGAACGTTCTCTTATGGATAACTGTAACACATGTAACATAACATAAAAGTACTCAACTAAGATTTTCAAGGAATACATGAATCGATTAGGACACTTTCAAAAAGGGGTAGTAAAAGATATCTTGAATAAGTATGACGTATGAATGTTTAAGCAAAAATTAAACTATTAAGAGTAATACTTAATCAGATTTGTGCGCGAAGGAAAAAAACATCAATTTCACATGTTGGTTACTATTTTACCCGAATCATGCCCCGAACTTTTACTTGTGACATCAATAAGAACTTGATAAAAACATAAGGGAAAGAGTAGTGAAAGAATATGCATATCATCTTCAAAAGAACTTGTAACATGACTTGAATATGTGGATTCAACATTTCATTTATAAATTAATGAACATATCACCGAGGTTCATCCCCAAGGTGTCAATAAAGAAAAATTACCGAGGTTATTCACCAGGGTGTCAAAAAGCAAGTCTTCTCTAGAGATTAATTCTTTATCCAATGCATTGGAGCACTATCAGGGCAAAACCTTAATATGTCTTTACTTTCATGTGAGCCACATAAATCAATACTTTACATAAATGGGGTTGTATATTTAAGATGTCTCATACCACCTTGAATAGTTCATTCATAGTTGGTCATAGTAGTTGAATTTACATATCTTATAAGTGAGAAAGGCATCTAGATGATTAAAAAACAAGCTAACAATCATATGACCGTTATTAGAAGGAAAGAGGAAAGGAAGATTATGGAACATACATTGACATCTAAGGTACTGAAGGAATAGAAAACTAGAATTTATCACATGCAGGTTTGTTCTTGAAATTCTAAAATTTAATCATCCAATTGATTACAAGGATAACCAAAAATCTCAAGTAGGGTTTTGAGATTGCCTATGCTAAGACATTCAATATTGCTAAGCCTTTGAATAATACTGAACAATGTCCCTGATAGAAAGAATGAATATTCACCATAAGAAACATCATTTAAAACATATGGAAAACAAATAAGTTACTTTTAAATGTGGATATAAGTTTTGTTTAACACCCTATTTCTTATGTTTTTAAAGCTCCACCTAAACCCGAGACTTAATGTGTATGGGCCCTAACAACTGAAATCAAGGTTCACGCAACATATAAAATATATGTATGTACCCGAACTCAAACTAAAATATTGGCACACCTATGAGTGTTAATCCCTTATGAATATTAGTTCAACAACATTTTGAATAAGGCGGGTCATGCCCTTAGTCATAAATTTTAATTTTCTGAAAACCTACAAAAAAATAATTTTATAAAAACCTGATCATATATATAACATTTTCAAAATTTATTTATTAACTAAATATGAAATTATGTGTATATGAATATGTGCAGTGCATGAACAATTATACACACACTTCATACATTTTACCGAAGTAGAAGGGTCATGCCCATTCCTGCATATAACTGACGTATATACATCTAACCAAAAGTAAATATGTATTTTCAAAACAACAAAACAATTCCAGGTATAATCCTTACATTCGTTAATCTTTTTTAATGCAAGAGAAACCTAAGGCCTTGGTTCAACATTTAATAATGTTTGGACTGAACCGTAAGGTTAAAAAAATATATTTTTTCGAATATATAAGTTTATGTATTCTCAACGAAGCAAAACTAGGAAAAACTAAAAACCCTTACTTTAAAAACTAGGGAAAGTAGGACCATTGGGAGGGTTGGTCGGGCTTGCGGGAGACATTAACGATAGATGTGAACTGATAGGTCTCAGTTATTTATATACAAATGCTCACACACCTCCTTCCACACAAAAACGTACCTACTTGTGTTGCATTCAATGGGGGGTGTCGTGCTAGAAGAAAACGAGGAGACATGGGGGTCCCCGATGATCAGAGGTGAAGAAAACAAGGGGTGTTCTATAGGGTTGGGTTACTGGTGTAACCCATGCGTGTTGAAAGACAAATATGCGGCTAGGGGAAATGTCGAGGGAAAATAGACGGTCCAGATCGATCCCAACGTCAATCCAAGGGATGAGATGCGTCTGCTGTTTTAAAATAATTGAGCGGCTTAGATTAGATCTAAGATACATCGAACGGTCTATGTTCGACGTGACAATTTAAAAACATTTAACAGCCATGATTAGATCGTTCTGGATTGAATGGATGACAATAACCACAGAGAGATATGTAGTTGCTGAGGGGCGAGCGCGGGATCGGAAACAACGGCCCAGATCGCGCGTGATGCAATCCAACGGTCCAGATCGCATTTCACCCAAAAAACTGCTTCCCATATCAAAATGGAGAGTGGTTTTTTCCTCACTTAAAACCCCAGGCCTCCCAACGAGTGCTCAGAAATCACACAACACCCACGAATGGGGCCTTATACACAGGCTCCTGCCCGCAGGCCTTGGCCTACCCAGACCCCGCCCCGACCTCACGCCCGCATGGGTGCACCTATGCGCTCTTGCTCGCTCCCGAGAACCCTTTGGGGAACCTCTTCCTGAGATCGGGCTGACCATGTCTTGGGGATGAGGGTCAAGCTCATCCACTTCATGTGAGTTGCCTCCCTTGGCCTTAGCCAAAAAGGGCTGGCCCTAGTGGGCCAATTTGTTTTTGAAAAAACTACACTAACAAAAGTTTTAAGAAGTGGAAACTGTAACACCCCGACCCCAGTTACCTAGAGTCGGTGAATTATGACATAACATTGGCATGATCACAAGAAATATCAAATCTCGAAATACTGATTAGTTTAGTTGCCTTGGAACCACTAGATACATTCATAAAATTTTACATTACATCATAAAAAACATATTGTCTTCATATCCCCTCATACTATCCCTGCAGGTCATTCATAAATTACTTCTTCATAATCCTGGGAAAAATAAAAAATTGAAAAGGATGAGCTCAGATGCTCTGTAAGGATAACATTATAGAAGAATATTTCATAGATAAACATAAACACTTAAGGCAATTTATAACTAAAACAAAAGCCTTTTAAACTTGAACTTCAGCATAAAATGGCAAAGGTAAAATGAAATAATTCCATTTACATACTCACATAGACATTATACTAGTCTAATTATCACATTCAATATCAATAACCACTTTCATAATGATGGAATGCGTAATGCCAGACTATCATGACCACGTAGCCAAGGCCTCGTGCCAGGACTACAAATATGATTTTGCCAAGGCATTTTTCCAAGACACTAGTTTGTCTCATGAGACCTACCGATGCATTGAGGAGCTATATCGAGCTCCACCCGTCACTTATTAAGTCCAATGCATTTCTCATATGAATGGGATTAAACATAACATAAAAATTTGTATTAAAACTAGCATACGAAATGTCAATACTTTAACCACAAACCATGAATGGTATAAAAATAACACATCCACAGTCAAACATAACTCATTTGATACAATATGGAAGATTGTATTGTATCACATTAACCTCAATCAAGAATAATGAAGGATGTTGACATAGATGAAAATAATCATCAAAAATATTTGAGAGAAATATCCCTCTTTTTCTTGAAATCATTTAAAAGTCACGATATTTGTCAAGAATCCATTTTAAAAAAAGATTTTTGAATCAAAGTGTCCCATACCACTTTGAAACTTTTTAAAAGGATTTTTAATTTTAAAACATTAATTTCCATATAAATAAATCCATAAAACCCTTTTTAAAACATGGACATTAATGAGCAAGATTTATAATAATAAGTCTTTAAAACATTTAAAAATGGTATTTTAGTTAGAGTTTCTAACCAAAAGAGAGAAACATGAATACAAATAACTGAGGTAATAAAAACATTGTAAAATCATGAGAATAAAGTAATTCATGATATACTATGTCAAAGTATATTATATACACCATATAAAAGTGATTTGGTGTATAACAACGAATAAGTCTCAATGGAATGTAAATTGAGATGAAATCTCTCATAAAGGCCGTATCCTTAGGTTAAGGATAAATCAACGACATAGTTATGTCAGAAAAATATAAATACAGTAAATATGATTGGATATTTAGTGTAAAAAATCAAAGGATATTCAGACATAATATTATAAAAACAACACCAATGAATTGGATTATTAACTCAACAAATGTAGAGTGAGTTAAAATTACTCTTATCAAATTCATATCAATGAATTGAGAAATTATCAATTGAGTGATTATGTGTATCAAAAGTATATCCACAGAAAAGGGGAGTGGAAATTATTACATAAGAAAATTAATAGTTATTCCACACATAATCTTGGAGTAAAATAATCAATGAAGTTTGCGTAAAGCCGAATAAAAAGTAATTGAAATTTTAAATTCCCTTATCGATTTGGTAACTTATGAAACATACAACCACGAAAGAATGATCATACAATGATGATGTAAATACCCATAAATTGAAGTATAATACCCAATGAATACAATTATGGGTAGTACACATACACCACATGCAATAAATAAGTGGTGAACAATGTAATTCTCACGAGATTAAGAGTGAGATAAGAAACCCCTTACTTTGTAATTTTTCCTTGGTCAATGGTAGGTTAACCTCCTGTATAATGGTGAAATAATTGTTATTGAATTATACAAGAATAATATAATTTAATATGATATCATATATGATCTTTTAACATTGATTTTTTAATAATATCTTAGAATTATCTTCATTTTGGGTGTCAACGGGTTCATTTTACTTTTTATTATTTGTTATGTGAGACATATTTGTTATTAATGGGATGTATATTATTCATATCCATAATGATATCAAGTCCTTATATACTATTTTTAAATCATCAAATTATTATTATACTTGAATGAATCTCATTGCGTTCGTGGAGACGGTAGTCCGTACGTACGCACGAGCGACAATATCATCCTTTTGATATTAAAATAATATATAATTGGATGGTATATAATATATACAGAATCATTATCACGTTATATTTATTATTTATATGAGTTACACATCATTATTATACCCATCCAAATAATAATATATTGAATAACAATTACACCACGACGTGGAGACGGTATGCCATACGTACGCACGTATGGTGACATGTTATTCAAATGATGGATAGAATACTGAATATGGTTGTACCATATTTATAATAACATCACAGTATATATATGATACTGGAGTTATTATTTTATAATGGTAATAACAAAGAAAGAATAAGTGGAAGAAGAAAGGAACTTGAAAAGGGGTGGTGAAAACATTACCTCTTCTCCGGGTTCTTCCTTTTGCTTTGATCAAAAGGGCTCCATAGGTTGGCATTCTGATCAAACTAAGGCCACTAGGATGTAGTGAGGGAAGTTGAGAGAGTATTTGGGCAGGGTTTGGCCGAACCAAAATACTTTGAAGGTGTGAAGAAATGAGAAGTAGGAGTGCCCTTTTATAAGAGGGGTGAGGGGCACCTTTGGAATATCTAGAAATATTAATTTATAATAAATTCATATTCGGTTTATAATGACTCAAAAGTTGATTATTAAAAGGTTAAGGTGGGTATAGGTCTAAAAAAATTCATCCAATAGAATTTAGATAGGTTTGGTTCACTATATTAACCTTATCCTTTAGTTTTAACTCTTAGTTAATTAGTTTGACATTTACCATGTCACTTTGTATTTTTATATTATATAGTTAATAAACATACTATATACATCCAATATACCCCCAAGTGGTCCAGTAATGATATAATTATCATGATATAAGACTCTTGGCCGAACCTTAGGTTTTTAGGAATTTGATATCAATTAGTAATATAATATTTGTTTTAAAAACTCTTTTATGTCAATTTTGACACTATTCAATAGTTGATTTTTGTGAAACACATAACAGAATGATTACTTTGAAAAAATTCAATTAAATAAATACTAATATGTCATATTAACCAATATAATTAGTTTAATTCAATTAAAGTCTCAAAATATATTTATGTGGGTACTTATGATATCAATTATTCTAATTTTTCACTATTATGGTAATTACTATATCAACATTGTGTCATAAATAGATTTACTTATTTAATGTCTAAAAATTATAAACAAAATATCATTATATAGGAAATATATTTATCTTTCTGATAAATAATTATAGTCTAAAATCCAACATATATAACTCTATTTAACAATTGTTTTGCTAAAAGATATATACTTGTGTTATTTTTGTATTTATTTTAACTTAATTAAATTAAAGTGTCATTATCACTTACAAGTGGATCCATGGGGTCCCAAATTCGACCCAAAGATTCCCATGGTCGACCATTTATCAACCAATAGGGTTAAGACACGTTTTAGGGTAATTTAGTATTATTATAATATTATTTTCTTAACCCTTGTTTACCGGATTTACCCTTTAACCATGGTAAATAAAATATTTACCGAAGTAATTATCCAAAATGTCTAAAAATAAAAGTTACCTATTTACATAATTTGAACATCCTGATTCAAAATATGGAATCCATTTTTCCAAATTCAAAACACAGAAGTGGAATAAATTAATTTAAAATTAATTCCTGTTGTTAAAACAAAAATAGTGTTTTTAAGAGATAATAACTATCAAAAGATTGGCACTTGTTTATGTCCAGTTTAATTGTGAAATTATGTCCAATGACAAACATTTAATTAAATGGTAAAAATATATTATAAATATACTTTAAAAATAATCAAATTCATAATTTATCAATATTAATTATTTCAATTAAAAAAAATTAATTAAAATTTAGTAATTTTCACTATTCATCAAAATATGAATGTTATCTGAAAAGTACCAAAATTTCACCCTAGGATAATTTTGATATTCCGAATCCAAAAATGAAGTCCATTTTGAGAGATATAATTTATAAAATTTCAAAAATTAGGTACTACTATTCATAATGGCTACTTTGATTGGTTGTGGTGTGTTAAAAACTCGAAGTTGCGTACAATGCACACCATTGCATTATTAGAAGGGAAACGTACCATGGAAGCTTGGCGTGTTACATTCTCCCCTCCTTAAATAAATTGCGTCCTCGTAATTCTGAAAATTGTGCTTGGGAATATAATGGAAAGTCCCACATCAGAAAAAGAGTCAATAAAACTATCACTTTAAAAGAAAGAAAGAGAGGTATAAAGGTCAACCACGATAACCCATACTCGGATTCCATGTAGGAAAACATGGATATGGATGATAAACTAAGTGTCAAGTTCTGATGGAGAGGGATAGAAATCATGATCAGGAGAAAGTTAACAATAAGAAAACCACAAACTTGAGTCGGGACAAACGACCATTAGTCTCCTAGTAGGAATGTAAACGGACAACATTTTTTGTTTTAGGTTACATTACATAAGGATGGGGAATTAATTTATGATATTGACTAAGAATATAAATATATATACATACATTTTTAGTAGAGTTTCATTCTTTAATAAATTTTCACCACTAACTCATTTTTTTTAAACGATGAGTATTCAAGAAGACTTGGTCACACTGGAAGAGCGAGAATAAACTTCTATAGAATCACATGATCCATGCAGGATGAACTATATATTTACATTGTATTAAGAGATTTATCAAAACCAAAATGGTTATTTCAAGATCTAATGATCCCCCAAAAGTATATTTCCTGAGAGAAATAAACACTAATCATAATTTCTAAAATTAAACCAATAATACACCAAAGTTAAATAAATACCATTCAATAATAAATTGTCCTTAAAATCCTTCAATATAATCCAAACTAATATTAAAATCCAAAACTTATAAGAATTTAGTCTTCCACGTTAAATTGTATCTCCAAATGACATCATTTACTCTTAAAGTCACATACTTAACATAATCACATATTCTTTATTATAGGTTAATAATTTCTATAAATAACCCAAATCACTATAAATCCACAATAACAACATAGATAAAAATACACCATTACTACTCTAATGAAATCCCATAGTATTCTATTTTCCTTGGGCATATTGTGTTCCCAACAAAGAAAACATCTTCCAAAATAAAATGTATCACATAATCACCAATTCATTTTCCTATACTAAGGGTATTTATTTTATCAGACATAAGATCCCAAATCAACTTATTATTGATCAATAAAATCATTTATCTAAAAATAGTAGTCACACTAACCAGGGACTTCACGTAGTCCAGTGGTAGGCGATAAATCCCAATCGCACTTTGGTTGTCGGTTCGATTCCAGTAGCTTTGTCCGACGCGACGGGTTGTCACACAGTCTACGTGTTGTACTTTTTAATAAACTATATTTTATAATATTACCAAAATGAGATAAATTCCTCAAAATAACATAATTTAACAACAAATGTTATATCATACCTTTCATTTTCTTCCCAAATTATCATAACCTATAATTCTCTCAAACCCCAATGATCATATAAAACCAAATGGTTATTTATACCTATATCCACAAGAGAAGATATAATTCTTCCTCAAATATCATTCTCACATGGAAACCTGCAGGGTTACAAATACAAGAGAAAATTATTCCAAAGTAAACCCATAAACAAGGAGCACTAATACTTTTTAAACATTTCTCCAACCTTTTATTTCCACATAGCTTCTTCTTTGACCAAGAAAATATCTTATAGAATAGGTCATTCACTCGGGTAATGGACAGGTCCCCAACATTTACTTCAAATGGCTGTAAATGGACTCTTGGGACCATTTTTATCTTCTTCCATAGTACTCTTCATTTTTCATCAGCAATTCTTTATTTTATGTCCTTCCTTCCCGCATGTAAAGCATTTCTTTGTCCCATTGAGACACTTTCCTGGGTGTCTCCTTCCACATTTCCTACATGATGGAAATTGAGGGTTCTTTTCTCCATGGTCTCCATTGCTGGAGCTCTTATCATTCATCACCTTTCTCTTCTTTTGTTGAGTCCGGTAATTGGTTAATATATATATTGTTGATCATATTTTTGGAAAATTGATTTTTCATAAAGACGATATATTTTACGCCTATCAACATTCCATATTGTTGCTCATTTCCACCACCGTTCACACCTTGTACATCATTCTCATAGTCACTATGACTTCCTTGGAATACATCCATTGACTAAAACCAGAAATCATTGTGTCAGTAATAGTAGTCATATAATCATTTAGAGATTAACATGTCACCATATTCTCAATTTGAAACACATTTGGATAAACCAAGGACATTTAATCTCATCTTATATATATAATACTTTAAATAGGATTGTAAATAAAATGTAAATTATCCTAAGCATATCCCCCCGGAGTGTTGTAACTAAGAGTGCAGCAAGGCCCGTTGTCGTGCACCAGTTCCCGTTCGAGTCTAGCTCAAAGCAGTGTTTTCGGGTTTTACCCCTAGGTACATCTGTGCTAGAGCCGACTCTACCTGCTCGTATCAAGACAGTGATGTATTGCTCGGTAAACTCACAAAATATCTACAATACCAAAATTCTAGGAAGTTCTTTTATACTAATCCTCAAATTTCATCTTAGGTCTACGTGCTCAAATCTGAGTTTATCTAAATCTAGCTTCTAAGGTTTTTACTAAACTTCCTCTGAAACCAACTATAATGCCCCGACCCTAGTTACCTAGAGTCGGTGCATTATTACATAACATTGTCATGATCACAAGAAATATGAATTCTTGAAATACCGATTAGTTTAGTATCCTTGGTAACACTAGATACATTCATAAAATTTTACATTACATCATAAAAAAAAATCTTGTCTTCATATCCCCTCATACTATCCCTGCAGGTCATTCATAAATTACTTCTTAATAATCATGGGAAAAATAAAACATTGAAAGGGGTGAGCTCAGATGCTCAGTAAGGATAACATTTTAGAAGAAGCTTTCATAGATATGCATAAACACTTAAGGCAATTTATAACTTAAACAAAAGCCTTTTAAACATGAACTTCAGCATAAAATGGCAAAGGTAAAATGAAATAATGCCATTTACTTACTCACATGGATATTCTACTAGTCGAATGATCTCATGCAATATCAATAACCACTTTCATAATGATGGAATGCATAATGCCAGACTATCATAACCACATAGCCAAGGCCTCGTGCCAAGACTACAAATAAGAATTTTCCAAGGCCTTGTGCAAAGAGACTAGTTTATCTCATGAGACCTACCGATGCATCGAGGAGCTATAGCGGGCTCCACCCGTCATTTATTAAGTCCAATGAATTCCTCATATGAACAGTATTAATCATAACATAAACATTCGTATTAAAACTAGCATACGAAATGTCAATACTTTAACCACAAACCATGAATGGTATAAAAATAGCACATCCACATTCAAACATAATTCGTTTGATACAATATGGAAGATTGTATTGTATCACATTAACCTCAATAATTAATAATTAAGGATGTTTACATAGATGAAAATAATCATCAAAACTATTTGAGAGAAATATCCCCCTTTTTCTTGAAATCATTTAAAAGTCACGCTATTTGTCATGAAGCCAGTTTAAAAAAAGATTTTTGAATCAAAGTGTCCCATACCACTTTGAAACTTTTTAAAAGGAGTTTTAATTTTAAAACATTAATTTCCATATAAATAAATCCTTAAAACCATTTTTAAAACATGGACATTAATGAGAATTATTTGTAAGAATAAGTCTTTAAAACATTTAAAAATGGTATTTTAGTTAGAGTTTCTAACCAAAAGAGAGACACTTGAATACAAATAATTGATGTAATAAGAACATTGTAATATCATGAGAATAAAGTAATTCATGATATACTATGTCAAAGTACATTATATACACCATATAAAATTGATTTGGTGTATAACAACAAAGAAGTCTCAATTGAATGTAAATTGAGATGAAATTTCTCGTAAAGGCAGTATCCTTAGGTTAAGGATAAATCAACGAAATAGTTATGTGCGACAAATATAAATACACTAAATATGATTTGATATTTAGTATAAAACAATAAAAGTATATTCACCCATAATCTTATAAAAACAACTCCAATGAATTGGATGTTTAACTCAACAAATGGGGAGTGAGTTAAAATTACTCTTATCAAATTCATATCGATGACTTGAGAAATTATCAATTGAGTGATTATGGGTATCAATAGTATATCCATAGAAAAGGGGAGTGGAAATTATGACATAAGCAAATGAATAGTTATTCCACACATAATCTTGGAGTAAAATAATCAATGAAGTTTGCGTAAAGCCGAATAAAAGGAAATTGAAATTTCAAATTCCCTTATCGATTTGGTAACTTATGAAACATACACCCATGAAAGAAGGATCATAAAATGATGATGTATATACCCATAAATTAATGTATAATACCCAATGAATACAATTATGGGTAGTACACATACACCACATGCAATAAATAAGTGGTGAACAATGGAATTCTCACGAGATTAAGAGTGAGATAAGAAACCCCTTACATTGTACTTTTTCCTTGGACGATGGTAGGTTAACCTCCTGTATAATGGTGAGATAATTGTTATTGAATTATAGAAGAATAATTTATTTTAATATGATATCATATATGATCTTTTAACATTGATTTGTTAATAATATCTTTGAATTATTGTCATTTCGGGTGTTAACGGGTTCATTTTACTTTATATTCTTTGTTATGTGAGCCATATTAATTATTAATGAGATGTATATTATTCATATCCAGAATGATATAAAGTCCTTAGATACTATTTTTAAATCATCAAATGATAATTATACTTGAATGGATATGATGGAGAATGAATCTTGTCGCGTTCGTGGAGACGGTAGTCCGTAAGTACGCACGAGCGACAATATCATTCTTTTGATATTAAAATAATATATAATTGGATGGTATATCATATATACAGAATCATTATCATGTTATATTTATAATTTACATGAGTTACACATTGTTATTATACCCATCCAAATAATAATATATTGAATAACAATTACACCACGACGTGGAGACGGTAAGCCGTACGTACACACGTATGGTGACATGTTATTCAAAGGATGGATAGAATCCTGAATATGATTGTACCTTATTTATAATAACATCACAGTATATATATTATACTGTATTTATTATTTTATAATGGTAATAACAAAGAAAGAAGAAGTGTAAGAAGAAAGGAACTTGAAAAGGGGTGGTGAAAACATTACCTCTTCTTCGGGTTCTTTTTTTTTTGATTTGATCAAAAGGGCTCCTTATGTTGGCTTTATGATCAAACTAATGCCACTAGGATGTAGTGAGGGAAGTTTAGAGATTATTTGGGCCGGGGTTGGCCGAACCAAAAGGCTTTGAAGGTGTGAAGAAATGAGGAGGAGTGCCCTTTTATAAGAGGCGTGAGGGGTACCTTTGGAGAAGCTAGAAATATTAATTTTTAATAAATTCATATTTGGTTTCTAATGACTCCAAAGTTTATTATTCAAAGGTTAATGTGGGGATAGGTCGCAAAACATTCATCCAATAGAATTTATACAGTTTTGGTTCAATATATTAACCTTATCTTTTAGTTTTAACTCTTAGTTAATTAGTTTGACATTTACCATGTCACTTTGTATTTTTATATTATATAGTTAATAAACATAATATATACATCCCAGAGACCCCAAAGTTTTCCATTAATGATATACCTATCATTATATAAGTCTCTTTGTCGATCCTTAGATTTTTAGGAATTTAATATCAATTAATAATATAATATTTGTTTTAAAAACTATTTTATGTCAATTTTGACACTATTCAATAGTTGATTTTTGTGAAACACATAACAGAATTATTTCATCGAAAAAAGTTAATTGAATCAATCCTAATATGTCATATTAACCTAGAAAATTAGTGTAATTCAATAAAAGTCTCAAAATATATTTATTTGGGTATTTATAATATAAATTATTCTAATTTTTCACTATTATGGTAATTACTGCATCACCATTGTGTAATAAATAAATTAACTTATTTAATGTCTGAAAATTGTAAATAAAATATGATTATTTAGGAAATATGTTTATCTTTCTAATGAATAATTATAGTCTAAAATCCAACATATATAACCCTATTTAACAATTTTTTTTCTAAAAGATATATGCTTGTGTCATTTTTGAATTTATTTCAACATAATTAAAATAAAGTGTCATTATCACTTACAAGTGGATCCATGGGGTCCCAAAATCGACCCAAATATTCCCATGGTCGACCATGTATCAACCAATAGGGTTAAGACACGTTTTAGGGTAATTTAGTATTATTTTAATATTATTTGTTTTACCCTTGTTTCGCGGATTTACCCTTTAACCATGGTAAATAAAATATTTACCGAAGTAATTATCCAAAATGTCTAAAAATAAAAGTTACCTATTTACATAATTTGAACATCCTGATTCCAAATATGTAATACATTTTTCCAAATTCAAAACACAAAATTGGAAGAAATTAATTTAAAATTAATTCTCGTTGTTAAAACAAAAATTGTGTTTTTAAGAGATAATAACTATCAAAAGATTGGTACTTGTTTATGTCCGGTTTAATTGTGAAATTATGTCCAATGACAAAAATTGAATTAAACGGTGAAAATATATTCTAAATATACTTTAAAACTAATAAAATTCATAATTTATCAATAATAATTATTTCAATTAAAAAAGTTGATTTTAATTAAAATTTAGTAATTTTCACTATTCATCAACATATGAATGTTATCTGAAAAGTACAAAAATTTCACCCTAGGCTAATTTCGATATTCCAAATCCAAGAATGAAGTCCATTTTGAGAGATAGAATTTATAAAATTTCAATAATTCGGTATTAATATTAATAACGGCTAGTTTGATTGGTTGTGGTGTGTTAAAATCTCGAAATTTTGTACAATGCACGCCATTGCATTATTCGAAGGGAAACGTACCGTGGAAGTTGGGGTGTTACAGAAACATTCCATTTATTAAAACTATATATAATTTTATATTATTAAAAATTAATTAATACAAATTGAACATGTTTTAGTTAAAATTATTTCTAAAATTAAAAATACTAAACCCCTTTTTTTAACTCAAAAAGTCACGAAAAAGATATTTTAATTAACCTCCATTATAATTTATATACTAGTATCAACGAAAAATTAGTTCAATAACAAAATAATTTAATTTGAAAAACTTAAACATAGTTTATAACATTTTTTATGAAATGAAAATCATTAAATTTTATTTAACAAATGCGCAAAGTGTTTTGAATTCATTAATTCTTTTCAAAATCACTTAAGTGTGAAATGAAGTTTTACACCATATCCTTTTAGAGTTCATAAATGATGGTCTAATTATAACCTTAATCATAACTCAATTAATTGGAAACTAATTAATATTTCAATAAGTTCACCTATCCTAACAAGGTCCATTGCCTATTTTTTTATAACTGTTAGCTTCCAACTGTCACTAGAGAAACGGTCGAAAAAAGTGTCCTATAAAACCAACCTTACAGTGTCCTAAAACTCAAACAGAAGAAGATGGTGCTTCCCATTTTGCTAATTCTCAGCATGGTTTTTATTATCATAGTGGTGATGTTTTTTTCATCAGTTGACTCAAAGGTTCTCCTTTACTTATTGGGCCTCGTTGTCATGATTGGGGATCTTCCATTAGTTCTGATAGGGTTTTTAATAGGTATATTTGGTTTGCCTGATTACTGTTTTGTTATCGGTGTATTGTAGACACTACACTGTTCTTATTTAAATAAATAGACTTATGTTTATCCTTTAATTTTTTCCTGTTAAAAGGGATTTAACAAAAGTAAATGCATAATATCATCATTATATGATACCCAAAATTCGGGGTGTTACATTACTACCCCAATAGATGAATTGTGTGACCGAAATTACTTTCATACAAACATGCTAAGAGGAAGCTCTCAATTGTTCCTAACATATCCCCCATCATAGAGGATCCTCAGGTGCATTCAGTGGTACACCCAAATTGATACTCAACTCCTCTAGTTCTCTGATCCATATACACTTTGGGTAGAAGGGGTTGAACTCATGCACTGAACACTCAGGCTTCTAGAGGGAGGCTCGAATGGTACACAGTTTGGAAGTTTCCAAATTGACCAACGTACGAAGAACTTGCCGAATTATGTCTCGATCGAGAACATATAAGTTATAGACATTGTCATATAGGCTAACGTTGAGGATTTGGAACATGTAGGTCGCATAAATGTTTCCCTCTAAAGCACACTCTTCAAATTTTACTCTGGACATGTAGTTCCAGCCTAGGGTGAATCATAGGAAGATCCCTTCATTGTATTTTCCTCTCTGCTTATGCTCAGCCAATTGTGATAAGCCTATGCGGTAGTAGATGAGAGAATTCCCTTGATAGGTGTAGAGAATCCCCAGACTGTTTGTCACCTCAATGAATTCCTTGCACGTTCCTCACAGGTTTGCAAAGGGACGATACTCATCTTTATAGGTTTTGATTGTAATAATATCTAGTATCTTAGTAGAAAGATATAACATGTGGTTTTTCCTTCCATCTAAAAGTTTAAGATGAGAGTTCAATCACTTGAAATCCATCCAAAAGTATAAACAATGTAAAGAAATAAGAAATAAGAGATAACAAAATATGTTCTTTATATAACTACTGGTGCCCAACAGAAAACTGGTCTAATGGTTTCCCCAGTTCCATAACACACGAATTCCCAAGAGAATCTCGAAACTCTCTATCTCCTTAAACTATATACAACATGAGTAATCAGGTTTGATGGCATGGGAGCACTTATGGTATCTCCAGAGTCTGACATGTGGGGTGTACAACTGTGATACATCCCTATGTACTTGATTTCTGTACACGGAATGATAGGATTTTTATTCAAGGATGCCAAAGTCCATCATTTGACCAAAATGGCCATAGGACAAGACTTGACACATGTATGTTGCGTTGAGATCTCCCTCTATAGTGGCCTCTTGGAAAGCCGTGAGAGACTAGACGCCTTCCACTACGGTGAAGCATCTAAAAAGTCCCTCATAGTACGTCCCCCGTCTTGTGTAATATGAAAAATGGGCTTGCATCATAAAGATGTAATCCAGAACCACTCTTCGATGGAGTTGAAGTACTCAGGGAGAGATGGACACATGATAGGGATTTTTGCACGACATATGGATATGTGCATAGTTTATAAAAGCGTCATGGATGAATATTAATATTATGGTTTCGAAGGACTCATTGGGAAGAGACAAAATACTGGTACTTTCATTTTCCATCTAAAAATTAAGAAAAATCATTTTTAGTAATTATGAAGTATATTTTTCTTTGTTTCAGTTCTCGCATTCCAGAGTTATCCAAACTGAATCCTCTGATTCCAATTGTGAAGTCTCGACCCCAGAAAAACTAGGAGTCGGTTCCTTCTGAACATGATGTGACATTTTAAAATAGAAACATGCACTGATAAACACACATCACATCCCATACAGAGGATTGAGTTCGGTTCGGGCCCTAGGAAACTACAAACTTCAGAAATGTTTATTCAGATAAAAGATGTTACTTGAAAATTTAAAATTCAAAACATAGGATGGACATAAGAATTCCCAGTAACGAATCTAAAATAAACCAATGAAACATTTGAAAGAATTTTTTAAAAATTTATCCAAAGAACATTATCTTATAGAAAACTGTAACACATGTAACATTACATAAAAGTGCTCTACTAATAATTTTAAGGAATACATGAATCAATTAGGACATTTTCAAAAAGGGGTAGTAAAATATATCCTGAACAAGTACGACGTATGAATATTTAAGCACAAATTAAACCATTAAGATTAATACTTAATAAGAGTTGTGCATGAAGGAAAAAAAACTTCAATTTCAAATTTTTGTTACTATTTTACACAAATCATGCCCCAAACTTTTACTTGTGACATCAAAGTGAACATTATAAAAACATAAGGGAAAAAGTAGTGAAAGAATTGGCATATCATCTTGAAAAGAACATGTAACATGACTTGAATATGTGGCTTGAACAGTTCATTTAGACATTCATGGACATATCATCGAGGTCCATCCCCATGGTGTCAGTAAAGAAAAATTAACGAGGTTATTCACCAGTGTATCATGAATCTTGTAATCTCTAGAGATTAATTATTTACCGAATGCATTGGAGCGCTATTAGGGCGCACCCTTAATATGTCTTTACATTCATGTGAGCCTCATAAATAAATACTTTACTTAAACGGGGCTGTATATTCAAGATTTCCTATACCACCTTGAATAGTTCATTCATAGTTGGTCATAGAAGTTGAATTTACATATCTTATAAGTGGGACACGCATCTAGATGATTAAAAACCAAGCTAACAATCATATGACCGTTATTAAAAGGAAATAATAAAGTAATATTATGGCACATACATTGACATCTAAGGTATAGAAAGAACAAAAAACTATAATTTATCACATGTAAGTTTGTTCTTGAAATTCTAAAATTTTATCATCCAATTAATTACAAGGTGAACCAAAAATCTCAAGTACAGTTTTGAGCATTCACATGCTAAAACATTAAATACTGTTAAGCCTTTTCATAATACTAAATAATGTCCATGATCGAAATAATGAATCTTAACCAAAATCAGCATCATTTAAAAGATAGGGAAAGCAAATAAGTTACTCTTAAATGTTGATAAAAGTTTTGTTTAACACACTATTTCTTATGTTTTTAAAACTCCACCTAAACTCAAGGGTTAATGTGTAAGGACCTTAACAACTGAAATCAAGGTTCATGCAACATATAAAAGATATATATGTACCCGAACTCAAACTAAAAAAGTGGCACACCAATTTGTGTTAATCCACTATGAATATTAGTTCAACAACATTTTGAATAGGGTAGGTCATGCCCTTAGTCATAAAAATTTGATTATGAAAACCTACAAAAAAATAATTTTATTAAAACCCGATCACATATATAACATTTTCAAAATTTATTTATTATATAAATATGAAATTAAGTATATGTGAATATGTGCAGTGCATGAACAATTATACAAAATCTTTGTACATATAATAGAAAAAGAAATTTCATGCCCATTCCTGCATATAACTGACGTATATACATATAACCAAAAGTATATATGTATTTTCAAAACAACAAAATGAGGCCAGGTATAATCCTTACATTCTTTAATCTATTTGAATGCAAGAGAACTCGAAGGCCTATGTTCGACATTTAAGAACGTTTGTAATGAACCGTGAGGTTAATATATATATAAATATATATATATATATATATTGAATATAAAAGTGTATATATTCTCAAAGAAGCAAAACAAGGAAACAATAAAAACCCTTAATTTAAAAACCAGGGAAATGAGGACTTCAGTGAGGGTTGGTCGGGCTTGCTGGAAGCTTGAATGGGAGATAAGAACCAAGAGGTCTCAGTTATTTATATACAAAACCTAACAGACCACCTTCCACACAATAACATACCCACTTCCATTGCATTCAATGGGGGGTGTCGTGCTTGAAGAAAACGGGGAGACACGGGGGTCCCCAACAGTCAGAGGTTAATAAAATGAGGGGTGTACCATAGGTTAGGGTTACTGGTGTAACCCATGCGCGGAGGAAGAAGAAGACAAATCTAGGGGAAATTCGGGTAAAAAATGGATGGTCCAGATCGATCCCATTATTGACCTAAGGGGTGAGATGTGTCTGTTGTTTTAAAATAATTGAGCGGCTTAGATTATATCTATGTTTCATCGAATGGTCTATGTTCAACGCGTAAATTTAAAAACCTCAAACGACCATGATTAGATCAAGCCGGATCGAGCGGTTGACAAAAACTGCAGAGAGCGACGCGATCGCTGAGGGACAAGCGAGGGATCGGAAACAACGGCCCAGATCACACGTGACACGATCCAACGGTCCAGATCACATTTCTCCCAAAAAACCACTTCCCACATCGAAACGGAGATCCGTTTTCACCTCCCTTATAAACCCAGGCCTCCCAATTATTGCGTAGAAATCACACAACACCCATGAAGGAGGCCATATACACGGGAACCCTCCTGCATGCCTTGGCCTACCCAGACCCCGTCGTGGCCTCCCGCCCACACAGTTGTGCCTATCCGCTCCTGCTCTCTCCGGAGAGCCCTTCGGGGAACCTCTGCCCGAGCTCGGGCCAGCCTCGGCATGGGGCTGAGGGTCCGGCGTAGCCACTTCGTGTGAGCTGCCTCCCACGACCCTAGCCAAAAAGGGCTAGCCCTAGTGGGACATTTTTTTTGAAAAAGGTACACTAAAAAAAGTTTTAAGAAGAGGAAAAAATCCATTTATTAAAACAATAATGAGTTTTATATTCATAGACATTAATGAATACAAATTAAACTTTTTTTAGTTACAATTATTTCTAAAATAGAAAATACTAAACCCCTTTTTTTTACTCAAAAAGTTACGAAAAGGAAATTTTAATAAGTCTACATTATAATTTATATACTAGTATCCTTGATAAAATAGTTCAATCAAAACATAATTTAATATGAAAAAAATAAACATAGTTTATAACATAATTTAAGAAATGAAAATCGTTAAATTTTATTTGAAAAATTTGCCAAGTGTTTTGAATTCCTTAATTATTTTCAAATCACTTAAGGGTGAAATGATGTTTTACACCATATCCTTTTAGAGTTCAAAAATTGTGGTTTAATTATAACCTTAAACATAACTCAATTATTTGGAATCTAATTAATATTTAAATAAGTTCACTTATCCTAACAAGGTCTAATGACTATTTTTTTAAAACTGTTAGCTTCCAATGGTCACTAGAGCAATGGGTGAAAAAGTGTCTTATAAAACCAAACCGTTCGGTGTCCTAAATCTCAAAAGGAAGAAGATGATGCTTCCCATTCTTCTGATGTTCATCATGGATTTTAGGTTCGTAGTGGTGATGTTTTTTGATTTAGTTGACTCAAAGGATCTACATTACTTACTAGGCCTCATTGTGGTGATTGGGGATCTTACAATACTTCTAATAGGGGTTTTAATAGGTATATTTGGACAGCATGATTACTCTTTTGATCCCAGTGTATTGTAGACACTACGGAGTTCTTATTTAAATAAAGAGCCTTATGTTTATCCTTTAAATTTTTGTTTGGTTAAAAGGGATTTAAAAAAAGTAAATTCATTATATCATCATTATATGATACCAAAAAATTGGGGTGTTACACATTTTTTTTACTTGTCATAATATTAATTTTCATTTAATTTTTGGTATTTTTATATGTCTTATTTATGTATTATTCAGCTTGAGATTATTTTATTAGTTCATGTATGCCTTTTGTTTGGTTTATACATTGGGCATGTGCCATTACCCCTGGTATTCATTCCCATTTGATCTATGTCATCCTCATACATGATGTTGATCCATTGATCCTTATGATCCTTTGGTTTTATATTCCTCCCTTTTTTTATTCTTCATGAAATGGATTTTCTTGATCTATGGGTGACCCTTGATAGCTTATCCTATGATGTCATATGTCCTTATTTTTTTGTTTAAGTGGTTATGTTGGGACACTTATCAAGAGTTTTCATATCCATAGTCGTATGATCTAGTATTCCTCTACCCCTACTAGAATGACTCCTCGATTTGGAATCTACTACTCCACTTGTGGGAGATTTAGTTGGGAGAAAAATCTCCATGGTTTTGGGAGCTCTAGTTTTCCTCTAGGGAGAAGAGTAGATGATGGAGCACCGGTGGGACTCCATGACTTACTAATGAAGAAATAGTGATCAAGAAATTTTTTTATCATTTTTATCTATGTTTGGTGTGGTGATCTTATGAGGTCCTAGTGTTCCATAGTGTTCTTTTTACCAAGATGGAAATGACGATTATTTAGGAGTACAATCTCGATGACCCTAACAACCAGACCCAATAACATAGAGGCTCTATGAAAACACATAAGAGAGATTTATCCCTAGTAAGTGGCCTTAGTATCGTATTCTTCGTCTTTTCTATCAGTTATGTATGCCTTGTATTTGATTATTCTTTGGTTCTATGTTGCATGTGTTGTTTGAGTTTTTCCAAGGTGCACGGTATATGATGAATCCCCAACTTGGTTATACTGAGAGTCTGGGCATTTCAAGAACCTTAACATTAGATATTTTTCTCATGTTCCTTTTTCTTATATGGTTATGTTCCACTATTTATCACATATCTTTTATAATCCCATTTTTTCATAGTGGAATCCTGGTACCCATGCACCATGCATATAGGCCAAATAGATAAATAATGTCAAAAATCTATGGTCTTCTTTATGATTTGATTACTACATTATGTCAATCGTTTCTTTTGATCATCTTGCTTATGTTTGAGTCTGCTATCTTGAATAGGTCATGGTAATTATGAGTATTAATATCAAACCGGTTATATATATTCTCATTAGCATGTTATCTATTGTAAATGTTTACATGAATTGGTACTTTTTATTCCCTTGTTCTTTGTTTATGGTTTGATAGAATCAACATGTTACACTTCCGATTATGAGAAATCATTACAAGATTTGTATTATTCGTGTTTTCATGAATCTTCCTACTATTTATATAATTATAAACATGTTAAATTTTTTTTCTGTAGTTTCTAGAAACAAAATTATTCCCATACAACTCAATTACACCATAGAAAGTGGGTACCTCCTAGCACAAACCACAATTTTTTATTGAATCTGATAATAAAATATATAGTAAGGCTGCTATTGGGATCAAATATTATTGGCCATTTCATGATGTGATAATTGTGAGATAATAGTAAATTACAAATGAATAAAAAAAGAACAATAGATATAACATAGAAAATCCCAGAAATAAAGAGGGGTAAAAACCATAGCAAAATAGAATGATATCATTATGGTAAAAGCGGTTAAACACACTCTCTTTCTATTATAAGGAAAATATCCATGTAATTTACTCTCTTGATTAATGTATAATTCACCTAAAAAAGTACAACACTCAAAATGTTGAAATAGGAAGCTCAATACTTGAGGTGATGTTGCTAAAACCATCAAAGCGTTCTGCCTTTTATAGGCAAGGCCTTTACTTGATCTTCCTCCTCTATTTAACTCCATTGTTTAGTTTTTACACCCATCCCACTAACCACACTCCCCCTTTGAAAAATCAAGGGGGCGAATCTATTTTTGAGAAAAAAAATGTAAATATATATCACACATGGATATCTGATTGGGAACCAATAATATTTCCACAAATATTTTCTATCTTCCAACCATGTTGCTCTTATATCTATGATTACGATTGAGGATTTTTACTATATCAACTTAAAAAGTTAATAAAATTCATCATAAAATTAACCTAATTTTATTTAATATAATTTTTTTTGCATATCCACTCTTCCTTCCTCCACCACATCTCAAACAAAGTGATATTGTACCATAATGTGATTTATCATGGAATGAAAAGATAGATTCCTTTTAATTTTCAAGTTGCTATTATTGTCACAAAATAATTTGATATACTTCTGTCATTGTTTGGGATCCTCTGGAATCCTTCACATCTAAATCACCTTTTTACAAGCCTATGTAGTTTTCATGTACTCTACCTTAGTCTTTGATAAATATATAACAAACTACAACTTTGAATTACAGCTCACAACCCATTCTATAAAATTAAACACCTAACCCAAAGTGTATTATCGTTGGTCATAATCCCCTTAAAAATCTGAATCTGCGTAGGCTCTAATAGTGAAATTTGATCCTCAATAACATAATACAACATATGAGATCTCCTTTATGTATCTTAGGGTCTTCTTTAATATATTCCAATGCTCCCGTATTTAATTGTCCATATACCAACTGACATCTCCCACTATAGGTGAAATTTCTGGTCTCATATAAACCATAGATATTATCATACTACCCACTACTAGTGCAAAGGTAATTGAGACATCTCCATCCTATATACATCACGGTTATCACTATTAGGATTCATCATAGAGGATAACATAAAATTAATAGTAGGTGGGGTAAATATTGTATTATAATTTCGCATCTGGAAGTATTTCAAGATATTCCTCAAGAAATACTTTTTGGATAGCTAAATCATACCCTTATTTCTATTTTATTAAATCTGTATCCCAAGATATTATTTTTTGGTCTTAATTTCATAATATCATACTCCCATGAAAACTATCAACATGTCATCCACATACAATAGAATAATGATAAAATCACTACCATATAATCCCATGAAATATGCATAATTATCTGAATGAAGTATTTTGTGCCCAATACTCATGATATAGGAATAAAATCTCTTGTACCAACACCTTGGTGCTTGCTTAATACCATAAAATGTTTTTCCAACCTAAAAAACAAGTTCAATTTTTCTTATTTTGAAAAACATTCCGATTAGAGAATATATATTTATTTATCAAGATCACCATGTAGAATAGTTCTCCTCACATCTATCTACTCTAGAGTTAAACTATATATTTCACAAATCCTCATAACTATCTGAACTATCATTATTCTAACAATGGGAGAAAATATTTCCTTGAAATCCATAACTTCTCTCTATGCATATCTTTTGACCACAAGTCTTGCATGATATCTTTACAATTAGTATTTTTCAACCCAATTGATCTTAAATAATATGTTTTTACTAATAGTCTTTCTTCCATGAGGTAATGGATCAATATCTCAATTCTCGTTCTTGTGAAGGGCATCAAGTTTCTCCTGAATTGCTTCCATCCATGTGGATATTTCTGAACTCCACAACACCTCCACTAAAAATAATATGGATTACCTTACTCCATCAGTATGTAGTAAACAATATTTCTCTTAGTGATAAATTTTGAGAGCCATACTGGTTCTCTTTTATCTTGAGTTGATCATCATAGTCCAAAATTAATCATAACATGATCATCATGCTCCTCAAAGGAAATTGGTTCATCTATGGATTCTTCCTCCACCCCAACTATTATAGAATATGTGTTCTCTTTCTTCAAGTCCCCATTATTCATCACTTACACCTTATCTTCTAGACATATAACATCCATGATGATGATAAGTCTATGGGTAGTGGGGTCCCACATACGGTACCCCTTCACACCAATAACATATCATAAGAATATACATTCATTGGATCTTGAATCCCACTTCAATATTTCCTGATCATTAAACAATACAGATACATGACCTCTATAAGTATGTAACCAAGCATAGTCAGTAGGTTTAACACTCCACATAATCATTAGTGTTTTCATATCAATCATCTCAAAAGTAAATCGATTGATCACATAACATGTTCTCTTCATTACTTTATCCCATAACTTCTTGAAAATTCCTACAGTCTTTAATATCTCCCTTGTTCTATCCAACAAGGTTATGTTCTCCCACTTTTCAACTCCATTTTTTGATGAGTGTATGACACCATGAATTTTCTCTTGATTCCTTCTCATTGAATAAAACATATCAAAATCCGCACTTGAATATTTTCCACCACTTTCAATCCTCAAACACTTGATCCTCTTTCAAGATTCCATCTTCATCCATCCTTTGAATGTTTTGAAGACTTTAAAAAAACATGATTTCATTTGGATTTGGTACACCTAACATCTCATGGAATAATCATCAATGAATTCTACAAAGCACCATTCTCTTCCCAGGGATATAAACAGTGCTTGCCAAATATTGGAATGGATCAACTCTAAGATATCCTTTCTCCTCATTGCCAACGTCACAAAATTCAACTAATGTATGTTGAAAAAATCATAATTCTCCCAAAATGGAAAGGATACCTGTTTAATCTAGGAAGAAAATTATGTTTAGTCAGAATCTTAGATCATCATTCGAACATAAGACAAAGATTTTGATACCATGACTTCCTCAATGCTTTTGTTGAGGTAGTTAACAGGATAACTATTGTAATGTCTTGGTAATTCCGTTTATTTTTTTCAATTATATAGAATTATTTCAAGACTGTAAAATCTGACAGCGTGCGATTTTGAGGCCCAGGGTGCCCAGAATGATCCATCAAAGTTTTTTTAAGCTTTAATTAGCACACGTAAGCAGTTTTCCTAAAAAAGATGAATAATTCTTAAACGGTTACTTGAATTAAAAATCTGAGGGCATTATTGCCATCAGAATGGCGGGTTATCCTAGTCATGCATTATGTTTAGTCGGTGCGGGATTCCTGTGTGAAAACCTGAAAATCGAATAACCGTAAATAAAATAATTAAATAACTTTTTTTTCAAATACTTATAACTCACGAACGGTAACTCGGATTAAAAATCGGGGACAACCGTTGATCTTGTGAGGGTTTGATGTTTTTAGGAAGATACTAACTTTGGTCGGCATAGGCCACCAGTGAATTTTAGTTTTTGGACGTAAATAAAATAATTAAGTTACAATTATTTTATTGTAAAATCCATAACTTTTAAACGGTAACGAGGATTGGAAATCCAAGAGTACCATTAGGTTCGTTGGGGTGTAATTCAATTAGTCAGATCCTAACCTCAACCGGTGCTGGTTGAGGGTGACTATTAATAATTTTCCAAACTTTTTTTACGTACATTCAGTAAACGTGTGAGTGGCATTTTAAAACTTTTGAACTGTTGTTCTGCTTAAAAATTAGAGGGCATCGTTGGACCCACATCGCCGGGATTCGCTTAATAGAGGTATAACTTCGACCACAGTAGGTAAGGTGAAAATTTTATTTTTGTGGTATTTTGAAAGATTAATAAAATAACATATTTTGTTATTTTTTTCCTTCTTTCCTCCAACGGACGAACGACGCTGACAGTACTGACGATGTGTCACGCCAACAAATGGCTTAACTCTTCTTTTCTTATAACCACACCATTGGAAATTTGGGAGGTTCATTAATTAAATGAACCTCGTTAATTCCTAGAGAATTATACACTCTTTATCCTCTCCTATTTATATAGAGCCCAGGGAGGGGTGTTGGCACGCATTCACAAAACGACGAAGCTCTGGAAAAGTAACGCTAAGCCAACCACCAAGAGGACGAGACTGGTTCCAACGAGCGGTGACGAGCGCCACCGAGTCACGAACTGATGAAAAAAATAAAGGACGTCTCATCAACCGTTGTTAGTGGACGTCTCTTCCAGGTAGGGGGTTATTTTTGTTTGTGCGTTTTTTTCCCTCTTCCACATTCTTGAAATTTTAGGAAGAACATGAGTCAACCGACTAACGGGTTGACTCGCAATTCATCTGTCTTTACGGGAGGTTATTTCGGGGAATCTTGTGGGGTTAATCTTGTGTTCATTACAACTATTTATTTAACTCCCTTAATATCCTTCATATTGCGAGCTAACGCAGAGGGTGCAGGACTAACAAACCCGGCCCCAACCCTCCGCTATCTTCCTTTCCATGAACCCCCTTAGAAGACCACGAACACGTTGACACACACCGTAAGAGGAGGGTCGCGGCTCATCAACCATGGAGAATAGAGGCGGAGGCTGACACGACGGTCGACTGCGGGAAGGAAGGCGACACAACCGCCACATCGCCGATGAATGGAAGTTGTGGGAGAGGCCAAACCCACCTCTGGAGGGTTCTGCGGCGCCAACATGGTGCCCCCACCTCACCAACTGAACGGCCTCTGGGCCTTTTGGGAAATCCGGGTGACCAGGGGGTTACACCCCCCCCCCCCCCGTATCAGACTGAAATAGGCCGCATCCCTCGTTGTCGGCCACTTCCCTCGAGTCGGGGAGCCACCCTCTCACCGGGCCGCCGCCCTCAGACCAGGCCGCCACCCTCGGACCGGACGGCCTCCCCCGGAGAGGTTCGCCACCCTCGCACCGGGCCCCCACCCTCACACCAGGCCCCCGTTCTCGCAACGGGCCGACACCCTCACACCAGGCCTCCGCCCTTAGACCGGGTTTCGACCCTCAAAGCGGGAAGCCTCCCTGGATCGGGTCTCTGCCCCATGCAGGTCCGGCTACCCCCTTGCAGGCCACCCTATTCTAGTCACCCCACCATTGTGGGCCGCCCCCCTGGGAGCCGCGGTGGGCTGCCCTTGCGGGCTGCCCCTCTTGCGGGTCAGACCAAACACCAGCCCATCGGGCCGAGTCCACCCTGGCCCATCAGGCCGAGTCCACCCTGGCCGATCCCAAAGCGAGTCGGGCCATGTCGGTTTGACCAGGTCAGACCGGACCCATGCCCAACCTGACCCTGGATCACTTAAAAGAGCATATGTTGAGAACCAGATGTCTGTTTGACGAATTGTCTACAGCGTTGGGATCCTTGGATCGAGATGGTCCTTTTGGTATTCTCCAATTGATTTTTTTTTAAGAAGATGGATTAGGGCTGGGTTGGATCAAACCTGAAACCAACCGGGACCCCGAAGCTAAAACACTTTTAACTCACAGAACGGGCGTCCGATTGACGCGCCGTCTATCGCATTGGAACCCTTACGACATGGTCGTCCTTTGAGTTATTCCCTTATGGAGATTAGTGGAAGGTGAGGTACGAACGATATCTCAAGGGGCGGATTCTATGGAAACTGAGTGTACCGGGTGCAAGTAAACTTGTTGTAGGAAGAAACATAAAGAAAGAACATCAATCTTATGTGGGTCAACATCTATCGATCCTATGTGGGCCAGATCCTGTGTGGGTCAGTGCTCAGCGATCATGTGTGGGTTAGCGCATATCGATCCTGTGTGGGTCAGATCCTATTTGGGCCAGCAGGGGTTAGTTACCTATCAATCTTGTGTAGGTTATTAGTAGTGCTTCTTAATATAAAAAGATGATATAGTTTATGAATAATCATCTGTACTTTTGTATGTAAGTTATACCTGATTGTGAGCTGAGTCTTTTCTTGTGTGGTACTTCTTGCTTTGTGGTGTTACATGTGTGGTATTTTTATCATTGTGGTGTTACTTGAATGGTTCTTCTACCTTCTTGGAGTTACCTTCATTGTTTTATCTTAATGGTGTTACCTGTGTTGTAATTCTACCATCGTGCTGTATTCTGTTTTCTTTAATTTGTATTGTACTACCAGTCATACTTGTACTTTTACAGCTGGGCTTGTATTCTGGTCCCTTTTTACTTTCAGCACTCTTTTACTACAACATTTTACTTTGTGGTTACATCTTATTGTGTTATAGTCTGTGTGGTTGCATCTTGTTTTGTTCTTGGATTGTGTGTCTGCACAGGTTAAAAAAGAAATGTGTTCTCACTTAAGGGATACACCTTTTCGGTGCTATTAGTGAGCCACTCGCCTATGGAAGACAGGTTTGGGGTAGTCACGACATGGGCCCCGAGGGACGGTTCGTGACAACTATCTCCACCTCCTTGTATGCTTCCCCATAATGAACAAATAGATTCTTTGAGATCTTCTCTGTCTTCATCACCACAAGAACAGCCTTCACAATCTTCTCCACTCCATTGTTAGTGTGAGTCCTACACCTGATATCATCAAATCCACCCAAATAAAATATGTTAATCTTCAGGATCTTCGCATGGTGTACTCATTAGGTGGTTTGAATTATACCATCATGCATCTTCAGTTTGTTGGTATTGACTCCAAAGACCATCAAGGTGTGATTGTTCCCCATGTAAACCAGTCCTTTCGAGATATGTTCATACTGGTCAAACCATTCCCTTTGATCCATGTTCTATTGAATCAATTATCCATACGTTGTTGAGATGATGTCTACCACAATCCATCATTGATGTTTTGCTGACTAGTATGTCTCCATTTTCGTAAGTACTCATCAAATTTCATTGAGAGTTGTTTCCAACACTCTTACTGTTCAAACTATTCTTTTTGGAATTCCCCTAATTTCCACAACCGTAACATGTGATGTTGTTATTTTTATTTATTTGGACCTTCCATGATTTTGGATTCCACTTAAAATCATGATCCATCATCCTTCCTCTCTCTATTGACAAATTCTTCGATTGGTGAAATGTTTTTTGTCTGTCACATTTCTCTTGCATCGAATTTTTTCTTCAGGAACCACAGTTGCAACATTGTTGAGCATAAACATGTCCATCATGATGTTGTTGGTAAGGTTGATGATCACCTGATCATATGGATTTGTAAATATTTAGAGCAGAATACCAGCACATTTAGTATCCCTAATTTTGTAGCCATGTGTCATGAGTTGAGCGAATTGGGTATTGACAGTGGTGATGTGATCAAGCACTGATGATGACTCTTCATTTGAAGAGTGTATAATTTTCACTTTATGAATATTTTGGTGTGTAGTGACATGGTCTTATAATGTTTCTATGAACATCATAATTTTCTTTCATTATACTTTTCTCTCCAATGCTTGATAGGACCTTGGCGACCAAAGCAAACGAAATGTTGGCAAAAACATTCATATCCATGTTGTCCCATTTCTCCTCTGGTAGACCCACCGGTATTTTGTGGATCACATGTAGGAAATTGTTCTTCCACATCATCCCTTGCATTTTCATTTATGAGAATTATTAATACCTAAAAAACGAACTTCACTAGGCTGGGTATACCAGACTACCACAATCGAAGTGCGTTTTTATCAAAACGATAAATATTACTCCATAGCATTTAGAGACGTCAAATTTGTACCATAACATAGTACTCCATAACATACTTGATTGACCATAACTTTATTTTACATATCGAATCACCATAAAATATTCATTTTAATGTCACAAACCAATCGGAGAAATCATTGAGGGTGCGGGTGTCCACGTGGTAGTGTTCTTGGATGAAGTCATGGAAGGTGGGCTATTCAAAGTCTGGGTACGCCCTCCAGGGGTTCCCGTCAGCCAAAAACTGCAACAGGGGACTCACCGCCCTTTCCATCGCCGAACAACAATAGAATCTTATCGACTTCCTCACCCTCTATTCATTCACCACCACCCGGTGTACGCAGCTCTTGTACATCCCATTAGTCATAGCCTGTGATTTTACTTATCATTATGACTATGAAATTCAGAAGTTTTAAATGGATCATTGGTGAATGCAGATGTGTATACCATAAAGGTGTTGCCGATAAGAACAATGAACGTGGATGGAGCGGGGGCGACAGAATGCCACCTCCAATCGTACATAACATGGAGGCCACCCATGTTGTCCTGGTGGAGGATTGTAATGGAGGTGGGATCACAGTGGGGTCTTGTCCCCAGCGTCACCTCCAATCGCCGGCAAGGAGGCTAGTAATTTAGACCCATGTTTGATTCGTTTCCAATGAAGAAATCCTGAAGGTAGTTGTGTCCCACCCCAAGGCCGACGCCCATCACCTCCATGATCACCACCGATAGACCGCTCATGGCCTCGCTATATTCCTCCCACTCCTTCCTACCCCCGACACAAAAGGATCATAGAATATATGGACATTTTTTGACTTCTAATCAGCACCAATTTGAAATGTTAGTTATTTTTCTCATTTAATTCTCAAAAAATTACCCGAAATCTCGAAAATCCATGCCCAAGTTCTGCATGAAGTAGTTCTCCGTGCTCCCGGTGGAAGCTTTGGTGAATTGGAAGGACAACATCTCTTTCCACAGAAACTGCATCGTGAACCTGTTAGTGATGCCGTCAGCGTATCCTTGGTGATCCCCAGAGCTCCTCTTCACACTATGCTTTTCCTGCGGTGGAAAGCTGAAGAACCATTCTATGCCGGCTCGTGGCCCGATGTGATCCCTTCTTAGATGTGGGTGTCGAGCTGATGATTTGGGAAGGAGTCGAGGGCCTCCTTTTATAGGCAGAATTCTGTCCATTATATGATTGCACATTGATGGACCATTAAATGGTTTATTCATTCATATACCCCTTCATAAAAGTTTTTCATGAATATTTTTTCCATTCATCTACCAAATTTCAGCTCATTTAGCCACTTGGTTAAGGAGTTATGTAAATTTCATTGAATAAGACTTTTTTATTGCTGAAATTTCCTGGAAGATTCTTCCATATGTGTAACGGTCAATGGAAACATTAATGACTTCAAAACTCCCCGAAATTTTTTTTATAGTCGGTCCTATTTGTCCTAGTGGTACCCCAAGTAAAAGAACCTAAAATGGAGGTGAGGGAACCGATTTGTGCATCCATTATGTTGGTGGGGTATAAGCTCTCCACTCGAAAAAGTTTCCAACATCAATGAATTTTTTGAACTAATAGATCTTCGAATCAGCTCTAGGTACAAAGGAGATAGTTGAGTTAAATAAAATCCGGATTCAAAAAATACTAATCACGAATTTTGGAATTATATGTTTTATGAAATGATAAAAATATATTTGTAGTAAAAATCATTCAAAAATCCAAAATTATGCACTTTTCTCAATTTTTCTCATAATCATTCTAAAATTCAAACTACACATCATTTTAATAAGACATTGAAATAAATGAGTTTTATAATTTATAAAATTAAAAAATCCTCATTATTTGATAAAAAATATGCATAAATATTTTCTCTCTCAAATACCCCCACCCATAAACCATGCTTTTCCTCAAGCATAAAATCTCCACATGGAAATCAGAGAACACAAATTTTCCCAAAATTCAAATTCCAATGTAATAAAATCAAAAAAAAATCAATGTGAAATCAAACATTCAAAAATATGCGTAATAAATCAATTTTATTTTTCATTTTTAAAGAAACAAATAATTCACATATTTTACATTTACCCTTTGAAAATTGATGGAACTTCTCATTTCATTCATTCAATCTCTTTCATTTATTATTATTAAACATTCCAAGTCTTGATTTACCTCACTTTTGATTCTTTTCTCTCATCACTCATGATAAAATTCAATTAGAGTTATGCTTATATCATGTGAAACATGCTCCTTATCCATAGTCTTGTAAATGAATTACATTCTTCACTTTGTAAGGAAAAAACACACATAAAATCATAAGGACTTGCAATTAAGGTTGTATTGTCTTTGAGGTTTAAGGTTGATAGGATTTGAAGTATAAAAAATTATGGATAATGGAGGAGTCTAATCTCTTAAGTACTATGAATGATATCAAAAGAAAAAATATAATTAAATTATCCCCTTCAAAGTAGCAACACACACTTCCCAAAACTCAAATAAAAGTTTATGATCATGTAAGAATAATGAATGATTTGTGCACCCTCTTGAATATTTTTTTTAATTTTTTTCTATATTTATAATTATATCAAACCTCACATCCATCACATAACCACATTGGATCATAATATCATCAGTCTGAAAAATGGTGATTTTTTGTTTTCCCAAATCACAACCCATTTTTTTTCTCTATTTGATGGTTATTTTTGTCATTTTTGTCATTTTTTTAATTTAGATGTGGAAAACAATAGACTATAATGAATGATTCCAAAAACATTAAAATTACCACAATAATACCCCCAAAAATCTTCCTTATAATGTATAACATCACATCCACCATGATTCCCATTACCCTTACACTTCAACTTTACAATATTATGCTAATACTCAGAGGAGGGTACAAATGGATAAAAATGGATTGAAATATGGATAATTCATATAATGGTCATTCATGGTATCAATGGGATAAAAGAAGGATTGATGTAAAGGTGGTCTTTTAGGGAAAATTATTTTTTTAAAGGATGCCTCAAACATTTTAAATGTGTTTTTGCAAGGTCATAGACATGAAAAGTTTCAATACATGTTCCGGTCGGTTAGATGTCCCCAGATCACTCAAAAAATATGCTCAAGAATCAATATGAAGTACATGGTCTAGAAATACTCTTAGGAATGGGAAATATTAAATTGGTCAATCACTCATGGAATGACTAATAAATCAATTTACATGAACTTCATAATTCAAAGCATGATGGATGGTAGGGAAATTTCATTTACATGAATCAATTAATTACTTCAAATCATGAGTTATTAGTTAAATATCTATGCTTCATTTTAAAAATTCAATTATTAATTTCAATAATTTAATCATTTCAACATTGAAATCTGAAACATGGATTCTTAGGATTCCTAAGAAACTCATGTCTCCTATATAAGTTGAGTAAAACATGAATTTAAGTGTGGGCATGAAATTTTATCTTTAAAGCTCAAAAAATGTTTTGAAAAAAAAATGTGGAAAGTTTAAAAGATAAAATACTAATATTGAAAACCCTTTTCCCATGAAACATGTAACATCCCCTTCCCGGTCTAGGGATTCCTTCTATCATCATGATCCTACAAAAGAAATTTAGTCAATTAATCACACTAATCATTTCATTTAAGCTTAAAATGGAAATAGGGAGGGGGTCACATGAAAAATTATTTCAATGAAAATAAATTTACATCTAAATTCCTAGAAAGAATGTAAAGATAAATATTGGTATTATACCCAATGTGGGCCTAGAATTTTGAATGCCTCTAAATGGAAGTACCAACTGTTATCCAAATTCTGATGGAGGATGAAGCTTCTTTGATTGGAACCACCACATATGGATTTTCTCAACTTGTGCTTCATTCTTCTGGGTGAGTAATGATCCCTGGATAGGGTACACCATATCCCCCCCCCCTTCACAATGAGTTATAGCTTGCATGGTGGGGTAGGATGAAGTATGAATCATCATCCTTCTAGGTTGCTACTTGTGCAACCTCTTCTTCTCTGTCCATTGGTTCCTCCAGAAATTGTTTATCAAAATAACAGTCAATAGGAAAGTGAGTGTGTAATTATATATGAATAATATTAAAACATGACGTATCAAGATCAAATTATTCCCCATAAAAGTAATAATATTTTATCCTGATTTCCTTAGGGAAATCCACTCCAATATCTTCATGAACTTCCTTCAATAAATATTCAACGTGTCCAGGGAGCTCCATATTTTCCTCTAAATGTGCACATCCTGGTTGTTCTTCATCCTCCAAGGCATAACTGAGATTGTCAGATTCTGTATAATCAAAACCACAATGAGTGATGTAGAATTCATATTCAATATAATTAGAAGGGATAGAGTCAATAAATTGTTGAACACCATTAGTTGGTTCAGCTTCAATCTCTTCCTCAGTGGTAAGTTCCTCTTTGAGTAGACTCTCTGATGATGGAGGCAGGTAGTCGGGCTCCTCCATTTTGACTTCAAATTCCACCCCTTGGGTGGTTTATTCCTTTAGTGGTGATGAATATTATTTTTTTTATTATAGAGGGAGGTCAGGTAGTTCTTCACATTTAATCAATAATTCATCCAAACTTTTTTGATCTCCCACTTTTAGCTCACTAGGTAAGTCTTCATCCCTTTACTCCTCAGGTTCTTAAATTTCAAATATAAGTGGTGAAATTTCTTCCACCACTTTCTCAAGTTATTCCTCTGGATTTGGTTTGGGTTACTCCATTACTTCACGAACATAATCAAAAGCTCTATCAGCCTTTTTGGATAATTGTTCAATGATTTCTCTAAGTTCATGCACCTAAGCTCTTCTAAAATATTAATCTTCTTCTTGTTGTTGTTTCTGCACCTGTGAGTAATTTTTCCATGAATAATATTCTGAATTTGAATACATCATGGAAGAAATTTTTTAGTTTTTTTAAACAAAATTAAATATGACTATGATGTGAATATATAAAAAGTAAATAAACTAAAAATTGTCTCCTTGGAGACAATGTTAGTTTTGATGAACGCATGTCATGGTGCATGGACAAAAATAATTATATTTTTATAGTGCAACATTGTGGGTGACCAAAGTCTTCACTCTTGAAGAGAATTCTCAAAGTAGTTTAGATTATCTAATTCAGCTATTATATCTCTTTTGTGTTTTTTTATTAAATTAATGTGATGAAAATATTCATGGGTTTTTTATTATCTAAAATAATGACATGGGAATCAAGAATTCTAAATTTATTCTAAGATGCAAGTCTAAACAGAATGATTTATTAAGAAAGAACATTGTTTTGAGGGTTGGTTAAATTTTTAATCATTATGAGCTTTTATATGTTTTATTTTAGTTTGATAATCCAAAAATGAAATCTCATGTTTGAACTACTATTATTTAATTATAAATTGTGGAATATCATTGAATGTTTGAGCACTCTCAATTCCACCTCCTCCTTTAATCCAAGTTGGTGACACACCTTTGTCTAGAATGTGTCATTTCTAGGACCCAGTTCAATCGAATCCATTTCATACATTGATTAGATAAATTACTATGTGTCAAAAACTAACCAATGGAGAGTGGGAAATGATTAAATAAAATAATAGGGATAGGTTTAGTTGCATGTCATTGGAGTCAGTCACAACATCAGAGACATTCGCCTTACTTGTGCATGCTACTCAAATCTATCTACAAACATAAAATTAAACATTAAAGAAAATTCATGATCACCTTCACCTCCCCCTAGGAAATGTCTTGAGGTCAGCCTCTAATTTCTGAGAGTAAGATATTACACAATTGAGTGGGTGGATGAGAAGAGAGAGTGAGAGGGAAAGAAATGCAGAAAAGTCAATGGAGAAAAACAATATTATGGATTAATAAAACTTAAATTTGAATTAATATTAAAAAATAATACAATAAAAAAATTAAAATAAAATATAAAGAATAGATTAGGGGGGAAAGAGTAGATGAAGTGGACCATGCCCTGGTGGGATCCCTCCTTAGCTGTGGGTGTCAAGCTGATGATTTAGGAAGAAGGTGAGGGCCTCCTCTTATAGTAAGAATTCATTCCTCTGAAGGTTTGCACATTTTTGGCCTATCAAATGTTATATTAATGTGTGTAAACCTTCATAAAAGTTATTAAATAATGTGGTTTCCATTCACCCTCCATATATCAGCTCATTTAGCCATAGTATTAAAGAATTATGGAATTTTCATTGAATAAGGCTTTTTATGGCCGGAATTTCCAGGAAGCCATATTAAAATTTATAATGATAAATGGAAACCTTAATTACTAAAAAATCCCCCCAATGTTTTTTTAAAGTAATTCCTATGTGTCCTAGTGCTATCCTAGGTGGAATCACCTAAATTTAAAGTGAGGAGACGGATTTTTTCATCCGTTATAGTGGTGGGGTCCATTCGGTTTGCCTAGAAAAATTTCCAACTTCAATGATTTTTTTGTACTAATAGATCATTGAATAAAATATATGTCCTTAAGATAAATTTGAATGAAATAAAATCATGATTATAAGAAAAATAATCATGAATTTGGGAATTATATTTTTTTTAAAAATGACACAAATACCTTTGTAGTAAAAATATGTCAAAAATCCAAAATTATGCAATTTTCTCAGTTTTTCTCATAATAATTCAAAAATTTAAATTACCCATTATTTTAATAAAACATTGAAATAAATGGGTTTTATAATTGAATAAAATCAAAAATCCTCATTATTTGATAAAAACTATGCACATAAATTTGCTCTCTCAAATACCCCAACACTTAAACAATGCTTGTCCTCAAACATAAAATCTCAACATAGAAATTAGAGGACACCAATTTTACCATTATTCAAATTCTAATTCAATTAAATCACACAATTTTCGATGTGAAATCAAAATTTCAAAATTTTTCAAAAATATCAATTTAATTTCCAATTTTTCAAAGAAACAAATAAATCAGATATTTTTCTTTTACCATTTGAAAATTGATGGAACTTATCCTTTCATTCATTCAAGCTCATTGATTCATTATTATAAAACATTTCAAGTCATGATTTACCTCACTTTTGATAATTTTCTCTCATTACACATTATATAATTCAAGTATAGTTATGCTCATATCATGAGAACATGCTCTTTATCCGTAAGCTTGTAAATAAACTACTTTCTCCACTTTGTAAAGTCAAAATGCACATAAAATAAATAGGACTTGAAATTAAGGTTCTATTGACTATGAGGTTTAGGGTTGTTATGATTTGATGCTTTTAAAATTAAGGCTCAAGATGGATGCTAATATATTAATTACTATGCATGATATCAAAAGTCAAAATATAATGAAATTATCCCCTTCATAGTAGCAACACCCACTTCCCAAAACTCAATGAAAATATTATGATCAAGTAAGCATAATGAATGATTTGTGCACCCTCTTTATTTTTTTTGTACAATATTTTATTTTTTCAAATGTTATGATTATATGAGACCTCACATCAATCACCAAACCATATATTCTCATAAGATCGTTAGCCTAAAAATTTGTGATTTTGGGTTTTCCCATTACATAACCCATTTTTTCCCTTTTTGTCGGTTCTTTTTGTCATTTTGTCATTTTTTTAATTAAAGAGGGGAAAAATAGAGTATAATGGGTGATTCCACAACCTTTTACAATTACCACAATAAAACCCCTACACTTCTTCCTTACAATATATATCATCTCATCCAACATGATTCTCTTTACCCGCACACTTCAACATTAAAATATCATGAAAAGACTTAGAGGATTATAGGAATGGATAAAAATGGACTGAAACATGACTCATTCTAATAAAGGCCATTCATGGTCTCTATTTTCTAAATTAAGGATTGATGTAAAGGTAGTCTATTAAGGAATATTATCTTTTCAAATGATGCCTCAATAATTTTAAATGTTTTTTTGCACAGTCATAGATTTGACATCTTTCAATCAAGTTATGGTTGGTTACATGTCCCATGATTAATCAAGAAATATGCTCAAGAATAAATAGGTAGTACTTGGTCTAAAAATCTTCTCAGGAATGGGAAATATAACATTAGACAATCACTAATGGCATGACTAATAAATCAATTCACATGAACTTCATAAATTCAAAGCAAGAATGATGGTATGGAAATTTCATTTAAATTTATAAATTAATTCCTTCAAATCACGAGTCATTAATTCAATATCCATGCTTCATTTTATAAATTCAATTATTAATTTCAATCATTTATTCATATTAACTTTGAAATCTAAAACATGATATCACATGATTCCTAAGAAACTCATGTCTCCTAGATAAGTCGAGTAAAACATGAATTTAAATTTGTGCATGCAATTTTATCTTTAAAGCTCAAAACATGTTGTAGAGAATATATGTGGAGATATTAAATTATAAAAAAAAAGAATATTGAAAACTCATTTTCCATGAAACATGGTCCTTCCCGTTCACTGTCTGGGGCTTCCTTCTACCTTTATGATCCTACAAAAGAAAATTACTCAATTAATCATAATGATCATTTCATTTAAGCTCAAAATGAAACGAGGGATGGGGCCACATGCTAAATTATTTCAAAGAAATTAAATTGAGATCGGAATTCCTATAAAGGGATTAAATATAAATATTGTTATTATCCCCTATGTCAGCCCTAAATTTTGACTACCTCTAGAGGGATGTACCGGCTGTTATCCAAAGTCTGATGGAGGATGAAGCTTCTTTGATTTGAACCACTACGTGTAGCTTTTCCCAGCTTCTGCTTCATCCTTCTAGGTGAGTAATGATCCAGGGATAGAGTACACCATATCCCCAGCCCCATAACAATGAGGTATATCTTGCATGGTGGGGGTAGGATGAAGTATGAATCATCCTCCTTCTTGGTTGCTACTTGTGAAACGTCTTATTCTCTGTCCATTGTTTTCTAGAGGCAAGCTTCATCAAAAGAACAGTCCATGGGAAAGCCAAAGTGTAATTCTATTTTAATAATATTAAAACATGAAGTATCAAGATCAAATTCTTCCCCATCAAAGTAAGAATATTTTGACATGGTTTACATAGGGAAATCCACTAGCATCTCTTCATGAACTTCCTTCAATAAATATTCATCATATCCAGGGAGATCCAAATGTTCCTCATCGTATGCACATCTAGGTTCTTCTTCATCCTCCAAGGCATAGCTGAGAGTTTCTGATTCTGTATAATCAAAACCATAAGGAGAGATGTAGAATTCAGATTCAATAAAAATAGAAGGGATAGAGTCAATGAATGGTTCAACTCCCTGAGTTGGTTCAGCTTCAATCTGTACCTCAGTGGTAAGTGCCTCTTGGTGTAGACTCTCTGAGGATGGAGGTAGGTAGTCAGGCTCAACCATCTTGACTTCAAATTCCACCACTTGGGTGGTTTCTTCCTTTTGTGGTGTTGAATATTCTTCTTTGTATTGTATTGGGAGGTTCATTAGTTCCTCACATTTAATCAATAATTAATCAAAACTTTTTTGATCTCCCACTTGTATTATAGTAGGTACGCCTTTCTCCCGTGCTTCCTTAGGTTCTTCAATTTCAAAAATAAGTGGTGATATTTCTTACACCACTTTCTCAGGTTCCTTCTCCAGCTTATGTATGGGTTGCTCCCTTAATGTACGAACATAATCAAAATCTCTATCAGCCTTTCTGGTTAGTTGTTCAATTATTTTTCTAAGTTCATGCACCTGAGCTCTTCTAAAATATCCATCTTCTTCTTCCTATTGTTACTGCACCTGTGAGTAATTTTTCCTTGCATAATATTCTAATTTTGAATACAGCTTGGAAGTCTTTTTTAGTTTTTGAATTGAAATGAAATATAAATAAGATGTGAAAATAGAAAAAGAAAATGAACTAATGATTGGATCCCCGAAAAGATATTTAGTTTTGAAGCACGCCTGTCGTCGGGTGTGGAAAAAAATAATTATATTTTTCCTTGTGCAGCACAGTGTCAGACCATGGTCGTCTCTCTTGAGGATCCTTCTCAATGTTGATCACTTTCTTTTTATAATTCACCTATTCTTTCTCTTTTGTTGTTTTTTTATTAAATGACAGTGATTAAAATATTTTTGGGTTTTTTTATTCTTTAAACTAATGACATGTGAAGCTAGAATTCTAAATTTATACTTAGATGAATGTCTAGATTGAATGAATCACTACTAGAATTTTACACTTTTCCAATGGTTGTAAATTGTTCGTAAATGCCTGGAAACCATTAGTATGTATTATATCAACAGTTCCCTTATCCATGGCCAAGTAAGGTGTGACAATAGTCCTATACCAAAAGTTCTGTGAAAATTATTGGTATAGGTGTCAAAATAGAACGTATACCAATGGTTTGCTAAAAACTGTTGGTATATGTGTGTTAAAGTATAACATATACCAATGTTTTGTAAACCATTTTTATATGTGTGTTACACTTATACCAACAGTTATAAACTGTAGGTATAGAGGGGATATGGAAATCCCTAAGGCTATACCAATGGTTTTGTTATAACTGTTGGTATAACCCTATACCAATGGTTATAAATAACCGTCGGTATAGTTATATTATATTATCTATACCAATGGTTTTGAAACTGTTGGTATACAATTGCTCAGCTCCACAGAAGAAGGCCCCTCTCCCCTCTCCAGACCTACAACAACACAACAATACCTCTCCAGACCTGCAACAACACTAATAAAAAAATCCCCATCCAAATTATTCAAAATTTAGAATTCATTCCCAAATTTAGTAATTTAGATATTTAGAAATTCAAATTCAATAACACCCATAAGATAAAAAGAATACATTTTATAGGAAATGCAATAACACCCATAAGAGTATTCAAAATTTAGAATTCATTCCTTACTCAAACCACAACACCAACACACATAAGAGTATTCAAAATTTAGAATTCATTCCTCACTCAATCCACAACACCAATACACAAAAGAGAAAAAACCTACATGTTATAGGAAGAACATGGGATGTTTAGTCATGGTCTTGGGTTGAGTTTCTTAAAACCAACAGAAAAACTTGGGTAGGGTGGCAAGGATCATGACACCCATAAGATAGACAATGGTAGTGGTAATGTTCTTAGACCTATGATGAGTTTTTGTAAGCACATTGGATGTTTATATTCCTCTAATGATTATGTATCCATGTATAAATGGTTCCTGATATTTTAGTGGAAAACAATGGCCAACCTCGACATACGAGATGGGTTACCAGAATATCCTACATGTTTTTCATATTCTTTTCAATTAGAATAAGGCGGTATGTGGCTAACTGTAAATTTCTCTCATGGGTTTGATGTTAGATGAATCCCCATCATGGGTAGTGGGTATGAATATTCAATTAAGTCTTTGGTATTGGGTTCCCAATGGGACTTTGGTTTGGTCCTAGAACCCACAGTTTGCGGATGGGATTGAGGTGATCCATGGGGCTATGGTGTCACTATATGTATTCCTCACCATTGAGGTATTTTTATGAGACACTGAAACTAATTTTTCATGATCTATGTGTAGCCTTTTTGAACAATTTGTTATATGGTATGCTTGAGTGTTCATAGGTTTCATATGAAATTACTGTAAGATATTTATTTGTTGTATGTTATTGTGTAGAATGAACGAACCATGATTGAGAATTAGAACATGAGTGTTGGTGCTTGTTCATGATGGGATATCGAGACTCATTCCAAATATAATTCATGTTTTTATATATACTATGACCCATTGTGTTTCAATCTATTCCTTGTGAATATTTTCTTCTAATAACGTATGACCAATAGACAATATTTTATTTTTTATCACTTAATTTCATGAATAAATGTGTAGGCTTGTGAAGATTTTCCATATGTCAGTTGTTTTTTCACATAAAATTTTGTTCATTTCAAACAAAAGTAACACACTTTGACTGATACCAGTCACACCGTGCCTTGGATTGAGGTGGGGTTGACTCATACCCGTTACAAATGATCCATGGCTCATTGGGTGGGGGGGATGCCCAGGGTGGGGGGCTATTCGGTGGGGGGGGATTGTCTGGTGGGTGGGGGGCTGTCAGGGGTAGGGGGGCTGTTTGAGGGGTACAGGGGCTATCCATGGGTGAGGGGGGTTGTCCGGGATGGGGGGGGGGGGGCTGCTTAGATTGTGTTTTTGGTCACCGCATTCACACAACCCCTCTAATTGACTTACCGTCTAGTTTACCATTTTACAATTAACCCACTCTTTTTTGTCGTCCATTTTCATGGTATTCCGAGGTCGTTAAGCCAGTTTCGACCACCCAAAGGACATTTTTCAAGCACGCCAAACACAAAAAAAACACATATTTTACCGTTCCGGGAAAACCACATGTCCGAATGATGTGTCATCTTTTTTTACACCTCACGAATAATAATTAGGTTCTTTTCGTGTGATTTCATTTCATTCTGATGTCGTTCGGTATGTATTTGACCGTAAAACCCATGTCTTGTCCATTTACAACACGCAGAGTGCGTTTTCGGCCACTGTGGTCACCTGAAACCTCTGATTGTCATTATGTCACGTTGACCATTTCCCATTCACCCACCCTTTGTTGTCATCCGATTTCATGTAATTCCGAGGTCGTTCAGCCGATTTTGACTACCCCACACATGCTTTTCAAGCGCCCCAAACACCTAAAAAACACATAGTCAGCCGTTCCACACAAACCATGCATCCAAATGAAAGTTTTTATCCTCATACTCCTCAAAAATAATAATTAGGGTGTTTTAGTTTGATTTTATGTCATTCCGAAGTTTTTCGGTATTCATTTGACTGTTAAACGCATGTTTTGGCCATTTACAACACACAGAGTACGTTTTCGGCCACCGCGGTCACATGACACCTCTGGTTGATGTGTCTTCTAGCCAACCATTTCACAATTCACCCACCCTTTGTTGTCGTCTGATTTCATGGCATTCCGAAGTCGTTCGACTGATTTTGGCCAGCCTACACACGCTTTTCAAGTGCACCACCACCTAAAAAACACATATTCTGTTGTGCCGCACAAACCGCGGGTCCGGATGATGTGTCATCATTTCGTAAACCTGAAGAATAATAATTAGGATGTTTTCATGTGATTTAAAGTCATTCCAATAGCGATCGATATTTATTTGACCGTAAAAACATGTTTTGGCCATTTACGACATCCAAAGTTCGTTTTTGGCCACATCGATCACACGACACCACTGATTGATGTGTTGTCTGGACAAATATTTTACAATTCACCCACCCTTTGTTGTCATCCAATTTTATGGCATTCTGAGGTCGTTCGGCCGGTTTTGACCACCCCATGCACGCTTTTCATGCGCATCAAACACCTAAAATACACATAGTCAGTCGTGTCACGCAAAACACACGTCCGAATGATGTACCATCTCCTGATACACCTCACGAATAATAATTAAGGCATTTTTGTGTGATTTCAAGTCATTTCGATGTCATTCGGCATGAATTTGACTGTTAGTTGTATGTTTTGGCCATTTACGACACGTGGAGTGCGTTTTCAGACACCACGGTCACACGACACCATTGATTGACATGCCATCTGGCCGAACATTTCAAAATTTACCCACCCTTTGTTGTTGTCTAATTTCATGGAATTTCGTGGTCGTTCGGCCGGTTTTGACCACCCCACGCACCCTTTACAAGTGCGCCAAACACCATAAAAACACATATTCAGCTGTTCCGTGCAAACCGTGCGGCTGAATGATGTTTCATCTCCTCATACACCACAAGAATAATAATTACGGTGTTTTCGTATGATTTCAAGTTATTCTGATGTCATTCGGCATGCATTTGATAGTTAAATGCATGTTTTGGCCATTTACGACACACGGAGTGTGTTTTTGGCTAGTGCAGTCACACGACACCTCTGATTAATGTGCTGTTTGGCTGACCATTTCAAAATTCACCCACCATTTGTTGTCGTCCGATTTCATGGCATTCTAAGGTCGTTCGTTCAATTTTGACCACCCCACCCATGCTTTTCAAGCACGCCAAACACCTACAAAACACATATACAATTGTGCCACACAAACCACATGTCTGAATGATGTGTTGTCTCCTCGTTCACCTCAATAATAATAATTATGGTGTTTTCTTGTGATTTTAAGTAATTATGATGTCGTTCATCGTGCATTAGACTGTTAAACACATGTTTTGGACATTTACGACATGCAGATTGTGTTTTCAGCCAGCGTGGTCACACGACACCTCTGTTTGATTTGATGTCTAGCCGATAATTTTACAATTCATCCACCGTTGGTTGTCGTCCGATTTGTGGCATTTCGAGGTCATTCGGCCGGTTTTGACCACCCCATTCATGCTTTTCAAGTGTGCCAAACACGTAAAAAACACATATTCAGCTGTGTCACACAAACCGAGCATCTGAATGACTAGTAGTCTTCTTTTAAACCTAAAGAATAATAATTAGGGTGTTTTTGTTTGATTTCAAGTCATTCTGATGTTGTTCATCATGCATTCGACCCTTAAACACATGTTTTGGCCATTTTCGACAGGTGGAGTGCATTTTCGGCCACCGCAGTCACACGACACCTCCGAATGATGTTCTGTCTAGACAACCACTTCACAATTCACTCAAAATTTGTTGTATTATGATTTTAAGGCATTCTGAGGTCGTTCGGCCAGTTTTAACCACCCCACACACGCTTTTCAAGAACACCATACACCTAAAAAACACATATTCAGTTATACCATGCAAACTGCTCATTTAAATGATGTGTCGTCTCCTCATACACCTCAAGAATAATAATTAAGGTGTTTTTTTGTGATTTCATTTATTCCGATGTCATTAGGCATGCATTTGACTTTTAAACGCATGTTTTGGCCATTTACAACACACAGAGTGCATTTTCGGCCAGCCCAGTCACACGACACATCTGATTGATGTTCCGTTAAGCTGGCCATTTCAAAAATCACCCATTATTTTTTGTCGTCCGATTTCATGGCATTCTGAGGTCATCATCAATTTTTGACCACCACACGCACACTTTTCAAGTGCACCAAACACCTAAAAAACACATATGCAGTCATTCTATGAAAAACGCATATCTGAATTGCGTTCTGTCTCCTCATACACCCCACTAATAATTATTAGGGTGTTTTCGTGTGATTGCAAGTCATTACGATGTCTTTCGGAATGCATTTGACCATTAAATGCATGTTTTGGCCATTTACAACATGCGAAGTGCGTTTCGGACATCGCGGTCACACGACACCTCTAGTTGAGGCGAAGATGACTTGTACCCATCACAAATGACCAATGTATCATTTTCCTAAAGTACCAACACAATCTGAATGAGTTTGATCGGTTTTATATATGTCAGTTGTTGTTTTCACTTAACATCCGATGCATTTCAAATAAAAGTGAGACACTTTGAGTGGTACCAGCCCCATCATGCATCAGATTCATGCAGGGTTTACTCCTACACATCAAAAATGTCCCATGGATCGTTGTTCAAAAGTATCAACAGAATATGAATATGTTTGTTCCTTTTTCCATATGTTAGATTTTTTTACCTAAAATGTTGTCCATTTCAAATCAAAGTGAAAGACTTTGAGTGGTAGCATCCACACCGTGCCTCGTATTGAGGTGGTATTGACTCGTACATGTCACATATGAACCATGGATCGTTTTCCTAATGTATCAACACAATCCAAATACGTTTGGTCAATTTTCCATATGCCAGTTGTTTTTACTTAAAAGGGTGTCCATTTTAAACAAAAGGGAGACACTTTGAGTGATACCAGCCACACTGTGCCTCAGATTGAAGCGAGGTTGACTCGTACATGTCACATATGACTCATCAATTGTTTTCCTAAAGTGAAAACACAATCCGAATGTTTTTGGTCAGTTTTCCACATGCCAGTTTGGCAAATCGGGCAACAACAGTGATAATATCTCATTCTAAAACTATAGACATTGGCATTATGTGCATCCCCAGGTGCAAGGTTTGGGAAAATCATGCACATTGCTTCTAATATATATCCCTATATGGTTGGTAGATACCTTGTGGGATGGACTTAAATTTTTTACTAACCGTGAGGCATAGTGTTTTTTTATGCCGACCGGGGTTCTGAGCTCCGAACAAGCCCCAAAAGCCCCATAAACTATTATAACATCATTAGGCTTCCATATTTAGTCAAAAATAAAGAGTTATACTGAATTAAAAAATATCAATACCAGAGTGAAAAACCAGGTTAAAAAATAAAGACTTTTATAGAATTCAAAAAAATAATGGACCAATTTTCCCCTAATCACCATCACCATCACCATTGTCATCATTAGCCTCATCCTCGCCGCCTTCTTTGTCCTCATTATCATCCTTTTCATCATCCCCATGATCATCCTTGGCCCCATCCTATCCCTCGGCCCCGTCCTCACCCTCATCCTCATCCACATCCTCACCCTCGTCCTCTTCAGCATCCTTGTCATCACCCGGGACTTCATCATCTCTACCGCCACTAGAAATGCCACCTGGTGCATATGAAAATGCACCCATCGACGACATATATGTCTAAAAAGATGTGCTAGCCTCTGGTGGAAGTGATGATGATATTGTTATGATCGGTTTCATAAATTCTTTCTCCCTCATTTGAACCTATTCTTCCAACTCTATGACCCTTTTATCAGACTATCTTTCATTCTCGTTGACGTGTTCCAACTCAGTCATACTAGAATGGATACCTAAAGAGGACCAATACCTCGTCGGAACTATATTCTTCCCAGGCCGGCAGCATAATCGACATGAGTGCTCATCTCCCAAAACCTAATATAAATGATCCTGTGACTCTAAATTGTCAGGCACCTGGGCAGCAAGGGCCTCTAAATCTGCCTGTAAAAAATATTAATATAATATTCAATGTCAAAATAGATATTAAACATTTAAATAAACCAATTAAAACTTACAATCTTTTCCTGGGTCACTTCATTAACCATAGTTCCATCTTTTTTCCTTCTACTTGAGAAAAACAATTTTGCTCGAGGGAGACGTCATTCATTATTAAATATTTTTCTTCTGTAATGACAGTGAAACAATATAATGTGCAAGTCATAATCTTATATTCAATATTAAATAAATCAAATAATTTATGTAGGAATCAATAGAAAGGTAGAGTCTTAAAGAAAAATTATAAACAACTATATCGTACCAGCTGCCTCTCATGATCTGACGTAGTAGTGCACCCCAAAGTGTGGAGGTATTGATTTCAATCAATGCTTTTTTTTCAAAAGATTCCTAAATAATTTTTAATAATAAGTAATATAATATAAATGAAATATATGAAAACTGTCATTTAAATACCTCTAATGGGATTAATACCTTCAATTTGGCAGTCGCCCAATGGGTAATCATTTGGCGATATTGCTCTATCGGGCTATCAGCCATGATAGTCACTTTCTCCAACTCTGTGCCCAGTCTATCACACCATCCAATATACATCTCATGCTTATAAGCTCTCCAAAGCTCTCCTAGATCCTTTAAACGTGCTGTTCATGCACCTTCACAATCAGGGATGTTAAACCGAAGCTGAAACCCAATAGATTAATTCATATAAATACAAAAAAATTAATACATTAAATTCAATATATTTTTTACCCATATTTGTGCCCACACATTATACTTGAATTCATGTGGGAGATGTCTGCAAGAGAGAGGGATGACCAGACTGATGTCAGAGTATTTGGCTAGTGTCACCAAAAAACCGCGACATTCCTGCCTAGATTTATCAATCATTTTTCAGTGATCATTGTATTCAACCATTAACTGTGTCGGGTGGTTCCTTACCGCAAGCAAGTGAGTACGCCCCCTCCCTCATCTCCTATCAGTAGATGAATCTGTTTCAAAATAAAAAAAATATTTGTACAAGTTATAATAAAAATAATTTTTTTATAAAAATCTATTAGAGTTATATAAAAATACATGTGTTAGTCAGATCAATGGGCATCACTGGATGTGCATAAGTTGAAGAAATATCCTGTATAGGTGGACTGTCTCTCAGTGTATGCTCCTCAGCCACATACCGTGTCAGAGAATGAGTCGAATAAGGTGGAATATAATAGCACGGTGTTAATGAACCAAAAGCAATAGATGATGCCACAGACGTCTGGCCAACTGGTAGTGTAAACATCAGAGGCCTTAATATCTCGTATGTCCCTAAAGACACACCAAGATCAAAATGGGGCATAGAAGATACGTCTTTGGTAGGGGCATAGTCTAATCGGGTATGACCAATGGATCATCTAACTCTCGCACCACAATCCCTCATACCACCGGCCTCAGTACCAGGAGCACCAGATGATTGTCTAACTCTAACACCACCCCCTCCTACCACCAGCCTCTGTACTAAGAGAAATATCAGGGTCCTTGTTAGATATCTCTAATCTAGGGGGTTTATCCTGACAAAAAGTTTAACAAAAAAGTAAACACATGATATTATAAGTTATTGAAATATATATATTTGAAATAAAATACTCACAACCTGGATGAGTGGAGGAACTCCCATCTGTGTCATGCGACGATTATTTTCTATCATCTTTTTCCGCCACATCTCTTCAATGGGTATCATTTCCTATAATGAAAACAAATATGGAAGTAATTAGAAACAAATAACTAATATGTAACCCAAAAAAAAATAGAAACTCTATTATGATAAAAAAACATAATGAAACAGAAGATTTATGGTGGTTTGAAGGTAAGTACTAGGATACACACTCCGAATGATGTAGGTTTATTCAATGAATACTATACCAATTTATTTTGGAGAGGGTCCTTCAATAGTTATAGGTATGGATTTGATTAGAAACACCTATAAAAAGGATATCCAGGAATTGTGATGTCCCAAACCCGGATTCCACTCATTAGTGACCAAAACCCAGACGGCAACATGGCCTCATGCACATCTACCAAAATTACAAATGTTATTGACTAATTCTGAGAGGCTTTTCTGTGTTTGGGGGAGACTATTCCCTCATTACCTAAATTTCAAAATTTATATATTATTAGTTAAAAGTGGAAGAGAGATAACAAAGGGAAAATATTGGAAATGGATAAAAATAACCAAATTAGTAATACCAACTAATTACAGAATCATAAACCGAATGATGGTAATGTATGTCATGTATCAAGAAGAAAAACATAGTTACAAATATTAGGAAGTAGTACTATACAAGAAGATCAATAAATTCAAAAATTTGACCTAGCTTCTTGAGCTACAACCCAATCATCTGGTTCATCGGTGGAAAGAGTGACATTATTGTCAATAACTCGAAATCTACAATCATCAATAAAGGTGCATTGCCTTATCATTGAATCAAACCATCGGTAAAGGGAAGAGTTTTACCAATGGTTGCACACAACCATTGGTAAAAGATGACTTCATGGCCCCTTTATAGGCATCCCAAATAGAGGCACATGCCTTAGGCTTCATTATGTGTTATAAACATCCCAAATCAATCACTCAAGTTCAATAAATCATTTTTGGCACCTCTATGGTCATACCTTTCATTTCCCAATTAGTTCCACATGTCAAGCGCACCCCATGGGTGGATATATTTTAGGCTTATACACTAATAGGTTGTTCGTGGCTTTAAAAAATGTTTAATTTCATAAAGTATAGACAAAAACATTTATTTATAAATTTGAGATTAATAATAATGTATGTAAATGATAACAAGATTTCTGAATTAAACTTGTGACTTCTCTAATATTGTTATGGATGTATACACATGCCAGCATGGCCAGTGAAAAGCACCCCACCATCAGAAATGTGAGTATTAGCCAAGAAAGAGACATAATATACAACATACAGTGAATAACATATATAATTGACCCTAAAGTTATATTATTACATTCATATTAGGAATCCAATTATCACTCATGACTATCCATACCAATATAAACAACCTAGAGTGTATGAGTTTTCTCTCTGATCTTAACAACATCATCACACATTCTTACCATGATGTGAATAATGTGGAATATGGATGACATTAACACAAAATTCCCTGCAATACCAATCCTTATAGGAACTGAAAATTAATGGATGATATTAACACAAAATTCGTTTTGAATCAAATTTGATTCACTGTCATATCCCAACACACACACCCAAATCAAACAGAAAACAAAAGTCATAAACAACCAAATCAAAATATAAAAACAAAACAGTAGATATAGAAAATTAAAATGAAAGTATCACTTATAAATTAGAAGTGTAGAACTAAGAAATTTTGAAAATGGATCGGAACGAAGATATTCCGCAGTAGGTTAAATAGAATCCCGCTCCTCCACTTCACCCAAATTAAAACATAAAACCAAAATAGTAGATGCAGTATCACTTACATAATACAAGTGAAGAACTGATAAATCTTAAAGATGGAAGGATTTCAGCCATATGGGAAGGAAAATCCCAATTATCCCTTCTATTTAGGGCTGCAATCATGCTGAATGGGGGAGTTCAATCTTCTGTGAATTTGGAGAAAAACATTCCCAATGGTTTGTAAAAACCGTTGGTAAAAGATGATTTAAATCTCTCTATACCAATGATTTAACAAAACCGTTGGTATAGAATATACATTTCCCAACGGTTTTGAAAAAATATTGGGAAAATATGATTTAACCAGCTTTTACCAAAATTTTCCATAAACCATTGGTAAAAGTACTCTACAGGTGTTGGGAAAACATCCCTTTGCATAAGTGAATTAATATGAAAGAATTTGGTTTTGGGGGTTGGTTAAATGTTCAATCATTATTAACCTTTATATGTTTTATTCAAGTTTGATAAAACAAACATTAAATCTCATGTTTTAACTACTATTCTTTATTTATAAATTGGGGAATATCATTGAATGATTTAGAACTCTCAATTCCACCTCCTCCTGTAATCCAAGTTGGTGACACACCTTTGTCTAGAATGTGTCATCGTCCAAGACCCGATTAAATCGAAGATGTTTCATCCATTGATTAGATCAAATCCAACATGTGAGGAACTAAACAATAGAGAAAATGAAAATTCTTAATAAAAATAATAGGGATAGGTTGAGTTCCATGTCATCAGAGGCAATCACAACATCAAGGAAATTCACCTTACCCATGCATGCTACTGAAATCTATCTTCAAACTTAAAATTAAACATTAAATAGCATTCATGATCACCTTCATCTACCCCCAGGAAAAGTCTCGGGGTCAACCTCTCATATCCAAGAGTAATATATTACTTAGTGGAGTGTGTGGAAGAAAAGAGAGGGAGAGGTAAAGAAATGAAGAAAAGTGGATGGAGAAACACAAAGACATGGATTAATAAAACTAAAATTTGAATTAAAATTTAAAATAAAAAATAAAAAATTAAAATAAGAAATAAGGTGTGAAAAGAGGAGAATCATTGGCTTGTACCCTGATGGGATCCCTCGTTAGTTGTGGGTGTCAAGTTGATGATTTGGGAAGGAGTCGAGGACCTCCATTTTTAGGCAGAATTCTTTCCTCTAAAATTTTGCATTTTTTCGGCCCATTAAATGGTCGATTCACACATGGACCCCTTAATAATTTTTTTTCATAAATATGTTTTCCATTAACCCTATAAACTTCATCTCATTTATCCATAGGATTAAGGAGTTATGGAATTTTCATTGAATAAGGATTTTTGTGGCCAAAATTTACAAGAAGATTCCTTCAAATGTATAACGATCAATAAAAACCGTAATGACATAAAAACTAACCAAAATTTTTTTATAGTTTTTCCAATGTGTACTAGTGATATCCCTAGTGTAATAACCTAAATGGGAGGTGAGGAGATTGATTTGTGCATCTGTTATGATGGTGGGGTCCATGTTGTCCGCCTAGAAAAGTTTCCAAATTCAATGATATTTTTAGACTAATAGGTATTTGAATCAACTCTAGGACCTGAAGAAAAATTTGTATGAAATCAAATCAGGATTCTAAATAAATTACTAATTTTGGAATTATATTATTACGAAATGTAAAAAATACCCTTGTGGTATAAATCATTCAAAAATCCAAAATTATGCACTTTTATCAATTTTTCTCATAATCATTCTAAAATTCAAATTACCCATTATTTTAATAAAACATTGAAATACATGGGTTTTATCATCGAAAAAAATTAAAAATCCTCATTATTTTATCAATAATATGCACATAAATTTTCTCTGCCAAATACCCCCACACATAAACCATGCTTGTCCCAAGTATAAAATCTCAAAATGAAAATCAAAGGAAACCAATATTTCCAATATTTAAATTCCAAGGTAATAAAAGAAAAACAAAATCAATGTGAAATCAAATTCAAAATCTGCATAAAATATCAATTTAATTTCCCATTTTTCAAAGAAACAAATAATTCACATATTTTACGTTTACCCTTTGAAAATTGAGGGAACTTATCATTTCATTCATTCAATATCCTTGATTAATTGTTATTAAACATGACAAGTCATGATTTACCTAAATTTTGATTCTTTTCTCTCATCACTCATGATACAATTCAAGTATAGTTATTCTCATATCACGAGAACATGCTCCTTAGCCATGGTCTTGTAAATGAACTAATTTCACCACTTTGTAAATACAAAACGAATATAAAATCATGAGGACTTTCAATTAAGGTTCTACTGAATATGAGGTTTAAGGTTTGTAGGATTTGATGCATTAAAAATTAAGGCTCAAGAAGAAGGCTAATCTCTTATGTACTACACATGATATCAAAAGTAAAAATATAATGAAATTATCCCCTTTAAAGTAGAAAAACCTAATTCCCAAAACTCAGGGAAAAGGTTATTATCAAGTAAGAATAATGAATGATTTGTGCACCCTCATGATTTTTTTTATTTTTTATTATTTCTTCGAAAGTTATGATTATATAAAATCTCACATCTATCATCTAACCACATACGAACATAAGATCATCGGTCTAGAAAATGATGATTTTTGTTTTTCCCAAATCACAACCCATTTTTTTCTATTTTTGTTGGTTCTTTTTGTCATTTTTGTTATTTTTTTAATTCAGGAGGGGAAAAAATAGAGTATAATAAATGATTCCACAACCTTTTGAAATTACCACAATAATACCCCCACACTTCTTCCATACAATGTATATTATCCCATCCACCACGATTCCCTTTAACCCCACACTTCAACATTGAAATATCATGAAAATACTCAAACGAGGGTAGGAATGGATATCAATGGCTTGAAACATGGGTCATTCCTATAAAGTTCATTCATGGTCTCTATGGGATATAAAAAGTATTGATGTAAAGGTGGTCTTTTAAGAAAATTGGATTTCCAAAAGTTTCCTCAATCATTTGAAATTTGTTTTTTCATAGTCATAGCTTTGATAACTTTCAATACAAGTTCTTGTCGGTTACATGTACCATTATCATCCAAGAAATATGCTCAAGAATAAATAGGAAGTACATGGTCTATAAATCCTCTTCGTAATGGAAAATATAACATTGGAAAATCAATCATGGAATGACTAATAAATAAATTCACATGAACATCAGAAATTCAATGCATGAAGGTTGGTAGAGAAATTTTATTTACATGAATCAATTAATTCCTTAAAATCCTGAGTGATTATATCAATATCCCTGCTTCATTTTAAAAATTCAATTAGTCATTTCAATCATTTAATCATGTCATCATTGAAATCTAAAACATGGAGTGATAGGATTCCTAAGAAACTCATATCTCGTTGATAACTGGAGTAAAACATGAATTCAAGTGTGGGCATGCAATTTTTTTCTTTAAATATAAAAACATATTGTGGAAAAAAATGTGGAGAGTTTGAGCAATAAAACACTAAAATTGAACACCCTTTTTTCATGAAACATGGTCCTTCCACTATACTATTTGGGGCTTCCTTCTGCCTTCATGATCCTAAAAAAGAAAATTACTCAATTAATCATAATGATAATTTCATTTAATCTCAAAATAAAATAGGGAGGGGACAACATGCTAAATTATTTCAATGAAAATAAATTGAAATATAAATTCATAAAAACCAAGTAAAGATAAATCTTGGTATTATCCCACAAGTGGGCCCTGAATTTTGACTGCCACTAGAGGGTAGTACCTATTGTTATCCAAATTCTAATGAAGGATAAGGATTCATTGATTTGAACGACCACATGTGGCTTTTCCCAGATTTTTCTTTAACCTTATGGGACATGGTACACCATATCCCCCCTTTACAATGAGTTATAACTTTCATTGTATGTGAAGGATGAAGTATTAATCATCCCCCTTCATTAATGATACTTGTGCAACCTCTTCTTCTATGTCCAATAGTTACATTAGGTGTGCTTCATCAAAATAATAGTCAATGGGAATGTAAGAATGTAATTCAATTTGATTAATATTAAAACATGATGTATCAAGATCAAATTCTTCACCATGGAAGAATATTTTTTTATGGTTTCCTTAGGGAAATACACTCGCATCTATTCATTAACTTCCTTCAATAAATATTCAATGTGCCTAGGGAGCCCCATATGTTCCTTAACATGTGCTTATCGAGGTTTTCTTCATCCTCCAAGGAAGAGTTGGGGTTGTCTAATTATGTATAATCAAAACCCCATGTAATGATATATAATTCATATTCAATAAAATTAAAAGGGATAGAGTCAATGAATGGTTCAAATCCCTGAGTCGGTTCAGCTTCAATCTCTACCTTATTGGTAAGTGCCTCTTGGAGTATACACTCTGAGGATGGAGGTAGTAGTCAGGATCCTCCATCATGACTTCAAATTCCACCACTTTGGTGGTTTCTTCCTTCAGTAGTTTTGAATCTTATAATTTTTATTATATGGGGAAGTTAGGTAGTTCCTCATATTTAATCAAGAATTCATCCAAAATTTGTTTATCTCCCCCTTGTAGCTCAGCAGATACGTCTTCCACCCTTGCTTCCTGAGGTTATTCAATTTCAAATATATGTGGTGAAATTTATTCCACCATTTTATCATTTTCATCCTCTAGATTAGGGTTGGGTTTCTCTATTAATTCATGAACGTAATCAAAATCTCTATTAGACTATCTCTTTAGTGGTTCAATGCTTTCTCTATGTTCATGCATCTGATCTCTTCTAAAATATTCATCTTCTTGTTTTTTTTGCTGCACATGTGAGTAATTTTTCCATGCACAATATTCAAAATTTGAATACATCATGGAATTATTTTTTATGTTTTTTAAATAAAATGATATATAAATAATATGTGAAAATTGAAAAATTAAATTAACTAAGGATTGGATCCCTGGAAACAGCGTCAGTTTTGATGCACGTCTGTTGTGGGATGTGGACAAAAATAATTAGATTTTCCTAGTACAGAACAATGGTTGAACAGGGTCATATCCCTTGAATATCTTTCTCAATGTAGTACACTTAAATTATTTAATTCACCAATTCTATCTCTTTTTGTGGTTTTGTTTATTAGATGAAAGTGATTAAAATCTTTTTGAGTTTTTTATTATTTAAAATAATGACATGTGAAGCAAGAATTCTAAATTTATACTAAGACTCAAGTCTAAATAGAATGAATTAATAGGAAAAAACATGGTTTTGGGGGTTTGTTAAATATTCAAAAAATATTATCCTTTATATGTTTTATTTTAGTTTTATAATCCAAACACGAAATATCATGTTTGAAATACTATTCCTTATTTATAAATTGTGGAATATCATTAAATGTTTGAGCACTCTCAATTCCACCTCCTCCTTTAATCCAAGTTGGGGACACACCATTATCTAGAATGTGTCCTCTTCCACGACCCGGTTCAATTGAAGTTGTTTCATCCATTGATTATCTCAAATCTAATATGTGAAGAAATAACCAATTGAGAGAGGGAAAAATTATTAATTAAAATAATATGGATAGGTTGAGTTGCATGTTATCGGTGGTAGTCACATCATTAGGGACATTCTACTTACCCGTGCATGCTACTCAAATATATCTACAAAATTAAAATTAAACATTAAAGAAAATTCATGATCACCTTCACCTCCCCTTTGCCCACATCTTGGGGTTATCCAAACATTTCCAAGTGTAATTGATTACATGGTGGAGTGGGTGGAAGAGAAGAGATAGATAGGGAAAGAAATGAAGAAAAGTGAATGGAGAAACACAAAGGCTAGGATTGATAAAAATAAAATTTGAATTACAATTGAAAAATAATACTAAAATAAAATTAAAATAAAATTAAATGAAGAATTGGTTTGGGAATAGAGGTGTATCATCACCCCATGCCCTGTTGCGAACCCTCCGTAGCGTTTGGTGTTGAGCTGATGATTTGGGAAGGAGGCGAGAGCCTCCTTTTATAGGTAAAATTCTATGCCCTAAATGTTTGCGCATTTTTGGAATAATAAATTGTAGATTAACACATGGAATCCTTCATAAATGTTTTTCCTAAATGTTTCTTTCGTTCAACCTCAAAATTTAATCTCATTTAGACATCGTATTATGGAGGTATGGAATTTTCATTGAATAAAACTTTTTATGGCTGAAATTTCCAGGAAGGTTCCTTCAAATTTATAACAATCAATAGAATCCTTAATGACTTCAATAATCCCCAAAAATTGTTTTAGAGTCAGTCCTATGTGTCCTAGTGATACCACAGGTATAATAACCTAAATTAGAGATGAGGAGAGTGATTTGTGCATCCGTTACGGTAGTGAGGTCCACGTTGTCCACCCGGAAAAGTTTCCACATTCAATGATTTTTTGGACTAATAGATATTCGAATCAGATCTAGGCCATAAAGATAAAGTTGATGAAAATAAAATCCGTATTATAAAAAATATTAATCAGTATTTTTTGACTTATATTTTATAATAAATGAAAAAATAACCTTGTGGTAAAAATATGTCAAAAATCCAAAATTATGACCTTTTCTCAATTTTTCTCATAATCATTTTAAAATTAAAATTACCCATTATTTTAATAAAACATTGAAATACATGGGTTTTATCATTGAAAAAAATACTCATTATTTGATAAAAAATATTCCCATAAAGTTTCGTTGTCGGATATTTCATGCCTCCTTATCTTGTGTTATCATAATATGTCATGCCTAAATTCATTAAATGCTTATATGGGACTTGTAAAATGAGTGGGTATACATGTTAGTTTATTTATATTGCTTAAATGATTTTTTGGTAATTATGACTAATGGGTGGGTATATCAATGTGATATGTTAAATGTCAATTGGTGATAAGTGGGTGGGTATAACCATGTGAGATGATTAAAAGTAAGTGGAGTACATGACTGGATATACTCATGAGATGTAATGGTTTAAATGAGTAGGTATACTCATTGAATGGTTTTGATTGTAATTGTTTATAAGAGTGGGTAGACTCATATGGTTAGAAATTGTTAAATGTATGTAATGGTTGATGTTTTACATAGATTCCAAGGACAGATCTCCATGGATTTGGAACACAGCAGTGGACACCTTGGGTGAGTATTCACTTTGGGTCTTCATTCTGTGGGATGTCTTGGGCTTTGTTTTCCATTAGATCCGGCTTGATTGGACCCACGTAGGACATGATGGTATACATGATCCTGGGACTCCAACCAGTGCCTATACTGAGTTTCTATAGAGATGATACTAGGACTTGATGATGATACCTTGGTCTTGAATACATTGGATTCAGGCCTTCATGGTCTACACTTCATTATATGGAACGATTGTGTGATATATGATTGTGGTTGTATGACAACATCATGGGTTTTTATATGGTTTTCTTTATAGGGAAAGGATGTGTGGACAAGATATGGATTGTTTTAGGACAAGGCTGTGTTATTTTTTTATATTTCCTATAGGTTCCTTGTTAGGATCTTTTACTTGTTGTAGGGAGCCACAAAAGGCTTTTCGGTATATCATGTTTGTGTTGGTTATATGCCTTGGGCTTTCACACTTACATCACTACTTACTTGTACTTGTTTCACATATTTCATAGTGCATCTTAGAATTGTATAGATCTTTGTGTGGAAACCTACTGGGATGTTTATCTCACACCTTGTTTGGGCCTCCTTGGGGACCCAAACAAATTATATGGTTTTAGGTGACAGTAGGGGCAAGCGCCCTAACACTAGTTGTTGATTATTTCTTTAGATCATGGGAGCATGAGACCCAGCCGAGGCTTGCGATGCTACTATGACACTTTTTGATATTTTTGGATTTTGGTTACTTATATTGTAATTTATTTCCATGTATATTTTTTGGTTGTCTTCTAGATAAATTTAGCATCTGCATCATGGTATATGAGACACTTATGGCTTGTTATATATTCCTCTCTTTCTTATTTATTTTACCTATTTTCGGATTATTTTATATACTTCTTCTAATGAATTTGATTGACATCCACTATGATATACTCTGGTAATGAAGAATAGTCTCTCCAATAACACAACTAGGCCCTCACCACTAGTCGGAAGCATCTGGCATTTAAGGAGTGCGCTTGAGGCCATGTACCCAACCAGGCATGGAGAACTATTGAGTGGCATCCAAATTTAGGATGTTACAAAGTGGTATCAGAGACAATTTATTTTCTATTTTGATTTACTATTTGGAGACAATAGAATGAGATATAATGGGAAATGGAATTTGTTAATGATCTACGCTAGAGCGTAGCAAACCCGTGTACAAGAAAATGGTATGTGATTTCAAACATAAGTGTAAACATATAAAGAATGTATTTGAGAAACATTAGCATCAAAACATTTTTGTGTGGTTTTAAGGAAAATACTATAGAAATTTTAAAATAGAAAAGAGGAAAACATTTTATATAAAACAAGGATTGAAACAAGAAGGTTTTTATAAAAAAATAGTGATTTTATAAAAAAAATGGTGTCTTAAAACATTGGATAGAGTGCATTTGAAATTGGTTAAAATTTTGGGATGTTCCCTTAAAACGAGTGCGCTTAATGTGAAGTTGAATTATTATATAAAACCAATGTGACAACCGTTTTTTTAATTAGTGGGTTTGATTACAAAGAACATATTTTTCTTTATAACTTAATACCATTTGTAAATAGGGATTATAGAATAAAAATATGATATATATATATATATATTCTGGTTCAACCATAACAAAAATGTTTTCATGACCATATTTGATGATGTATATAGAAATTGATAAAATGTTGTTCTCGAATGTGCTAAATTAGCACATCTCAAGCTGTGCTTTCATTTCATTCAAATAAAAGGTGGGGAAAGGAAAAAAGATAATGAAATATCCCATTACCATAAAAACATTCCAGTGAATGTATGTTACTAGAGTTGTCATACCATTTAGGTGAAGGTAGGTTAGGAAAGAAACAAAAAGAAAATAATGTAAAAGAAAAGATGGAATTGGAAAGAGGAATTCACCTCGTGAGACTTCCTCCTTTGAGAACCTCTTAAGGAGAGAGGTTTTGGTATTTTGAAGAGTGTAGGAGATTTTGGACGTGAGGGAGGATCTTGGGGAGAGATTTGGGTGGAATATTGGACAGGAACAAGGTTTGAGAGGAGTGAAGAGAAGAGAGAGTGAGGGGGGGTTATAGTGGAGGAGAGGAGGGTTTTCATAATTTCTTAATCATTAATTTATTATTTCCACACAAGACAGGGAATAGAAATTATTACATGGCCAATAATAGTAATAAATTCATTTTACTTCGAACCAAATGGCCTTATATCAACAGATCATCATCAATGACTCAATTTAACCATTATTTATCTTTTATTGTGCATTTTTGAATTCTACTATTCATTAAAAATTCAATTATTTCAAAAAAAATACAAAAAACTCACCCTAAAAATATATCAATATGTTGAATACAAAAATGAAGTCCATTTTACAAAAATAATTTTCTAAAATTGATTAATTTATATTTAATTAAAATCATAATTTATTATTAAAAACCGGTTTTAAAACATTCATTTACTTATTCTAAAATATTGATACATCATAATTTCACTTGAATATTATTTTATGACTATAATAGGTAAGGTTAATATTCACTAGGGTATTTCACTATTCATATAGGTATGTTACTATTCATAAGGGTATGTTACTATTCACCAAAAATTACTTTTTTCCAATAGGAATCCAAATAACTTTTTGATTGCCACCATGCATATCAGATTTTCGAAATTCCAAACACAGAAGTGACAAACTTAAGTTTAAATGACACTTATCACTTAGTAGTTCATTATGTTATGTTTTCATGTTATTTTATGACATATTTATAATAAGGGAAATTTCCATTAAAAACATTGGGCCATTACATTCTTCCCCCTTATAAAATTTCAACCTAAAAATTTCATTTTTCATTCTAGGCCATAATCAGGTGAGGGTACTTCTCCTTCATCACCCCCTCTGGTTCCCAAGTATCTTCTTCAAGATTTTTGTTCCTCCAAAACACTTTGACAAGGTGGGTTGTATTTTTTGCATAAAACCATATCTCTTCGGTCCAGAATCTTCACTAGCTGCTCCTCATAAGAGAGATCATCAATCAACTGCACCACCTCTGAGTTCAGTACATGTGAGGGATTAGATATATACTTCCTCAGGAGTGATATATGAAACACATCACGAACTTGGGTCATATTTGGAGTAATTTTATGCCAATAGGTCACGGATCCTATGAGGTCAAGGATATCAAAGGGTCTAATGTACCTTGGGCTTATCTTCCCTTTCTCTTCAATCCACATGACTCACTTCCATGGTGATATTTTAAGGAAGACTTTATCCCCAATGTTGAACTGCAAGTCCCTTTAATGGTTGTCAGCATGGATCTTTTGCTGACTCTGTGCAACTATGTTGTTTTTCTGGATGACATGAACCTTCTCCGTCATCTCTTGCACAAGATCGAGTCTAATTAGCTTTCATTCTAAAAACTTCATCCCAACAGGTTGGAGTTCTACATTTCTTTCAATACCGACCTTCTTATGGAGCCATCTTAATACTTGAGTTGAAGCTATTGTTGTATGAGAACTCAACCAATGAGAGATACTGATCCCATCCACCATTGAATTCTAGAGAGTAGGATCTTATAATATCTTCAAGCATCTGAATAGTCCATTCAGATTGGCCCTCAATTTAGGGGTGATAGGCCATGATGAAATTCAATTCAATAATCAAAGTGGGTTGAAGACTCCTCCATTATTTATATGTGAACCTTGAATCATGATCAAATATAATTGAGAGTGGAACACCATGTAGTCTCACCACATCCTTCAGATATATTTTTACATGTTTTTCAAGGAAGAGGTCTTCCTGAATAGTGATAAAATGGGCAGTCTTGGTGAGTCGGTCAACCACAACCCATATCGCATTATTTATCTTCGACGTCTTCAAGAGACCCATGAAAAAGTCAATTGTGATATTCTCCCATTTCCACATGGGTATAGCCAATGGTTGCATCATCCCTTTGGACTTTTGTCGTTCTGAATTCACATTCTTATATACTAAGCACCTTGATATATATGCCACAATCTCCTTCTTTATTTTATCCCACCTGAAGTGTTCGTAGAGATCACGATACATCGTGGTACTCCAAGTATGAATATAGAATGTTGAACTATGCGCATCGTCCAATAGCTCATTCTTTATCCTAGGTGATTAAGGCAAACAAAGCCGCATTCCAAACCAAATCACGCCATCAATGTTGATATGGAACTCTGGAAGCTTCCTATCTTTTACTACATTGACACTCTTTTGTAACTCCACATCATCCCTTTGTTATTCCTTAATCTTCTCTTGAATTTATGGTTGTGTAATATTTTGGGCAAGGTAGGATGTATCCCCTATCCTGATAATTTTGAAATCCATCCTTTGCATATACAAAAAGATAGGGTCTTTTTCAATGCATAACATGGATAGATTAGCAGGTTCATTTCTACATAGAGCATCAGATACCGTGTTCACCATTCTAGGATGATAGTGAATTGAGAAATCATAATCATTGAATAGCTCTAACCATCTCCTTTGATGCATTTTTATCTCCTTTTTTGTGAATATATACTTTAGTATCTTGTGGTCTGTGTATATTTCACACTTCTCACCAAAATGGTAGTTCTGCAAGATTTTCAATGAAAAAATCATGGTTGCCAACTCTAGATCATGTTTCGGGTAGTTCTGCTCATGGATCTTCAACTATAATGAGGCATTGGCTATCACATTATCATTTTTCATGAGTACACAACCCAAGACTTTCTTTGAAGCATCAATGTATATAAAAAAACATTCTCCAATTTTTGGTAATATGATTATAGGTGCAGTGATCATCCTTATCTTTATCTCCTTAAAGATTACCTCACATTCTTCCATCCAGACAAACTTTACCCCCTTCCATGTCATATTGGTCATCGTGTTTGACAATTGTGAAATGTTCTTCACAAATTGTCGATAATACCTAGATAGACCCAAAAAGATATGGATCTCCATTACAAAATTTCTCTTGGGCCACTCTTCAATTTACTTCGTCTTGGAAGGGTCCACAGATATCCCTTTGCTGGTGATAACATGCCCTAGGAATGATACTTCCTCCATCAAGAACTCACATTTACTGTACTTTGTATAAAACTTCTCCCTTCACAAAGTATTTAGCATAGTTTTTAAATTCTCCTCATGTTCCTCATTTCTCTTGGAGTATATTAGAATATCATCAAAAATGACCACCACAAATTTTTCAAGGTATTCTCTAAAGACTATTCATTAAATCCTTGAAAAATTCAAGGGAATTAGTGAGTCTGAAGGGCATCACTATGAACTCATTGTGTCCATACCTCATTTTAAAGGCGGTCCTAGGTATATCTTTCTTTCCTCACCTTTAGTTAGTGATATCCTCACTAAAGGTCCACCTCTGATAAATAATCGGCCCCACGATGTTGATCGAACAAGTTATCTATTCATGGAAGAGGATACTTGTTATTTATTGTGATTTTATTAAGATCACAATAATCAATGAAGAGGTGCATTGATCCATCCTTATTCTTGACGAGGAGCACTGGTGCACCCCATGGTGAGGCACTCGGGCATATAAAACCCTTCTCTATATTCTCCTATAACTGCTTCTTCGCCTCTTCCAGCTCTATGATGTTTATTCTGTAAGGTGTCTTTAATATAAGCATAGATCCAGGGATAATTTCAATTGAGAACTCAACTTCTTTGTCAGGAAAAAGACTAGGAAACTCTTTAGGTAATACATCAGTGTAATCCCCCATGATGGGCATGTCTTCAAACATGATTCTCTACTTTGTCTCAATCATTTTAGATAGATATGCTTTCTCATAAGTAAAAAATTTCCACACTTGAGATGAAGATTCTAAAGGAGACTCATTTTCCTCCTTACCCATGTAAATAATTGGAGGATGATTTGGGATGTGAAAAGTGATCTCCCTTTCCGAATAGTTGGTGTTGGCTTTGAACAATTATAACAGATCCATTCCAAAGATTGCGCCAAACTCCACTAAAGGAAGTATGATGAGATTTTATGGGAGGTTTAATCCACAAAAATTAATCAGGAAGGAGTTATAAACCATGGATGCAACAATTTCCCCATTTTTTATTCTCACATATAACTTTTCCTCCAAATTCTTCGGTGGTGTTTGAATAATTCTACTAAACTTGAAAGATATGAAATAATGCATATAACCAGAATAAAATAGTTTATATTTTATTCTTGAATGAATAACCAACATACCTGTCACCAAATTATTGTCCAAATCCACCTTAGTAGTAGTGAGAGCATAATCCTTCCTTGTTTCCATGGAGGTTGTTGTGGATTGCCTCTGATAACCCTCTTCTTAGGGAAATTGTTCGCATAATTCTCATGCTCCTTTTAGTTGTAACACTACACTATAGGCTGAGGGATAATCTGAACCTTCCTTTCTTTGTCAACATTAGCCGGATTTGTCATATCCCTTCGATAGTTCTTAGCCCGATGACCAAACATTCCACATTTGAAGCAATTCTTGGTTCCCTTCAAATAGTTATTGTGACACTTCTTCCCACACTTTTTGTAAGGGGAAGAGTTAGAATTCTTTCCATCATGGGATTTATTCGATGAACCACCCATGTTGTTTTCCATTTTTTAATTCTTTCCACTGGACCCACGAGACCACTAAGAGTCTCCAATATTTATTTTAAAATTGAGGGCAGAACAAAAAATATCCTCAGAACTATCAAAGTCTCGAATTTACAACGCTTTTCATAGAGTCATCTTTAGTCTTGTAAAGAAGTGATCCACCTTACATTTGGTTTTCATGAAAAAGCCACATGCGTACCTTTCAAGCCTTGTAAAGTTTGCTTCATATTCACCGATGGAATCATCTACCTTTTTCTTGAGTTTGAGGAACTCTCTTTCCATATTGAGGCGAAGGGTTTGCAGAAAATATTTGTGGAAAAACATCCATTTGAATTCCTCTCAATCCATGGAATAAATTTCCTCTTGGGATTTTGTATTCTTGATCAGTGTCCACCACTGATCAGCTTACCCATCAAAACAATTGACTACCAGTACAACTTTCTCTTCTTCCAAGCACTAGAGGATGGAGAATATCTTTTCAATGTAGTTAATATATTGTTCCGCGAGGAGGGGATCATAAGATCCGTTAAACATGGGAGGCCTTTATTGCATGAAGTATTCTATGCCAACTTGCTCATTATTTGGAGGAGGAGGGAATTCAACAAGATTCAAGTTGTTATTCATTACTCAAGCTAGCTAAGCAAGTACTGTCATGGCATTTTGAGCACCTACTCCGGTCATATGAGGCATATCATTAGATAAATCTTCACATTTCCAATTACATCGGTTGTTGGAATATTTTCTTCTATTTCCCACCATTAACTAAGAAAATGAATGTATAATTATAGGACTTGAACACATAGATATTGAGCATAAAAAAACATAGAAGATAAATGGATAAACTTATAAAGAAGAACTGCATCCTAAATTTTGATTCTTAAGGTTGAAATCTATGTTATCCTCAATCTATTTCTTAACTTATATTCTTATGGGTTCTTTTTGTCCCTTAATTATGGTTTGTACTAAACTTGTGAATCTACCAAAGAATATCCCACAAGAGTGTCATAACCTAGAGTGCATCAAGGCCAATTGTCATGTACCAGGATACCCTAGGTCAAGCCCAAAACTCATTGTCAGATTTTCACTCTTAGGAACATTTGTGCTAGAGCCACCTCTCCCTGCTCGTATCAAGACAGGTATGTATTTCCTTAATAAATCACTTACTCTATACTTACTAAAATTTAGGTATGTTTTGTTATAATTTTTCTCATCATTAAGGTTCTCACTAAGTTGCTCTATTCCAAATATCCAAAAATAACTAGACCGTCCTCTGATACTAACTACAACAACCCAAGCCTTTTACATATAAAATTACAATATTTTATGCATTTTTAATCATCATAGTACAAGACAAGGATCGTTAAGTATGGTGTCTTGGAAGACAAGGTGCATAAAACATAAAACAAGGGGCTTAAAACATTTCATTATTTAATCTTCATAAAGAGCTCCTAACTTCTTTTGAGCCCTTACATCTACATAGGGTACCCAAGGGAACACACGAACAAAGGGATGAGATAAAAAGCCCAGTATGGTAATGAACATAAGGATACATCTTAAGCACATGAGTTAGGAGGCATGACATAAAGAAAAAAACATGGAACATATGAAATCGTATCATATAATAATGGGATCATATAAACAAAGAATCCTATAAATGTGGTAGATTCATAAAACATTTATTTTGTATGGGTGAAGGCTAACCTCCAGTCTTGTTTCCCATTTTTGTACGGTTCATGGCTAACCACCAATATCGATTCACATCACATCTCAGGAGAGTTAACTTTACCCAATGCATTGGAGTGCTATCTGGGTGCACCCATATCAAAATTTTCATGATTATTCTTTCCACATAAATATTCTTACCACATAAAAATTCTTTACACATAAATTATCATACATAATCAACCATACATAAATATAAGGGCTCACATGGAATGAACTGGGTACCACAGTGATGATATAAAGCATAACCAATGAGGGTATCATGAAAGTTTCCATGAAAGAATGGGATTATAACATACATGGACGTTCATAGGGTAAAATATGCTTATAACATGGTATGTGATTTTAAAAATAAGTGAAAACATATAAAGAATGTATTTGAGAAACATTAGCATCAAAACATTTTTGTACGCTTTTAAGGAAAATACTATAGAGATTTTAAAATAGAAAAGAGGAAATTTTTTTACATGAAGCTAGTATTGAACCAATAATGTTTTAATAATAAAATTAATATTTTATAAATACAATGGTGTCATAAAACATAAGATATAGTTCACTTTAAATTGGGTAAATGTTTTGGAAGTTCCCTTAAAACGAGTGCGCTTATTGGGAAGTATCGAGGAGGGATTCACTTAAAAGCATGTATATTCCTGAAAGAGAATGAGAGATAGATCCTGGAACATGATTTAAGTGAATATAAATAGAATTTATATGTTTAAAAAAATTTAATGACAACTAGATTTTCTAAAAAATAAGGATAGAGCAACCTGAAGGAATAAAGGATGTTCAGGTTGAATCCATTAGAGTTTATCAGCATGGTATTGGGTGCAACTAAAAGGGCTTAATGAGAGAGAAAAGTAGTTTCTAATAACTTATAGAAAATTAGGTAATTATTTTGGGGGTGATAAAATATACCCCATAACTTGGTATTACACAACAAAGGCATAGCATAGAGAATAATCATGATTAAGAGTGAAAAAAGAGGATCCCTTACCTTAATTCTGGTGGTGTCCTCCACTTGTTATTAATGACCTGAATAAAAAAAGTAGGTTTATTAATAATTAAATAACCTATTATATATGTAATAGGTTTAGTATAATCATTTTAAATTCATTAATAATCATTTTTATTGGTTATGAGATTCAATTTCATTGTTCGGGCATCTTTGTTAGCTTGGTTTTAATGACCAGTTTACTTATATTCACATTTGGATAAAAATGTAAGATGAATGTGGTTTTATAGAATTTAAGTTATATGATATTAGTAAAAATACAGGATATTACATGGTTTTAAATTTAATTTGGTTATTTATAGTTAAGTCGAATTATTATACAAACCCAACGTGAAAACCATTTTTGTTAATTGGTGGGTTTGATTACAAAGAACATATTTTTCATTATAACTTATTACTATTTGTACAAAAAGATTACAGAATAAAAATAGGATATATAACATATATATTCTGGTTTAACCATAACAAAAATGGTTTCATGTCCAGATTTGATGATGATATTAGAAATTGATAAATAGTTGTCCTTGAATGTGCTAAATTAGCACATATCAAACAGTGCTTTCATTTCTTTCAAATAAAAGGTGGGGAAAGAAGAGAAGATAATGAAATATCCCATTAGTATAATAAAATTCCAGTAAATGTATGTTAATTGAGTTTTCATACCATTTTGGTGAATGGAGTTGAGAGAAGAAACAAAAAGAGAAGAACTTTAAATAAAAGACGGAATTGGAAAGAGGTATTTACCTCTTGAGACTTCCTCCTTTGAGAAACTCTTAAGAGGAGAGTTTTTGGTATTTTGAAGAGGCTAAGTGATTTTGGACGCGGGGGAGGATCTTGGAGAGATATTTGAGTGGAATATTGTCAAGTCACAAGGCTTTAAAGATTGAAGAGAAGAAAGAGTGAGGGGGGTTATAGTGGAGGAGACGAGGGTTTTCATAATTTTTTAATCATTAGTTAATTATTTCCTCACAAGGCAAGGAATAATTAGTATTCCATGACCAAAAATAGGAATAAATTTATGAGACTTCGAACCAGGTGGGATTACATCAGTAGATCATCATTAATGACTCAATTAATCCATTATTTAGCATTTATTGTGAATTATCAGAATCTACTATTCATCTAAAATTCAAGTATTTCAGAAAAATCACAAAAAATCACCCTCACCATATTTCTACGTGTAGAATCTAAAAATGAAGTAAATATTTTAAAAATAATTTTCTAAATATGATTAATTTAATATTTAATTAAAATCCTAATTTATTATTAAAAATCAGATTTAAAACATTCATTTCTTAGTCTATAATATAGGTACATCAGAATTTCACATGAATATTATTTTATGACTATCATAGGTAAGGTTAAAATTCATTAGGGTATTTAAATATTTATAAGGGTATGTTACTATTCATAAGGGTAGGTTAATATTCACCAAAAATTTGGTTTTTCTTATCAGACTCTAAATAACATACTGACTACAACCATGTATATTTGCTTTTTTAAATTCCAAACACAAAAGTGACAAAGTTATGTTTAAAGGACACTTAGAACATAGTAGTTCATTATGTTGTTTTTTCATGTTATTTTATGAAATATTTATAAGAAGGAAAATTTCCATTGAAAACATTGGATCATTACACCATCTTATTATTATAATTGATATCCCCATGCATCAAGTTCGTTTCCCATAATAGATTTTAAATATCTTTGATCTTAAATGATTATACCTCTAGTTGTGTATTCCTATCATCAAGATATGAAATTTTATTATACTATAATGCATGGTTCATTTATTTTGGCATTTATATAGCATAATACTTATTTATGATTTCATCAATAAAATCCGTTCGAACTTCGGAGAATATTTATTCATTATATATAATTATATTAAATTTGTAATTTCATTATTTTGTGATAATTATATACATAATATTCTTCAGTTCTAGTGATTTATCTATTTTCATAGTTTTTTCTTAAAGATATGTAATATACTTCTTAAAAATTTTTAAATAGTAATAAACTTATGTGAATATATCATTTTTAAAACTATGTTGACTATATTTTAAGGAATATTTTATTCATCATATGAATCATCATTATTGTGATAATTAACACTTGTTCTTGACTCTTCTACATGAAACTTTTGTTAAAAAAGAAATATTACCCTACATTATTTATAATGAAAGTTTGTTCCTTATAAGGTAGATATATGTTATATCTCTTTGGTAGTTGATGTTACTACTATATATCATTCCATACATACTCTTTCTTTATTAGAGTTTTATTGTAGAGAAATAGTTTTCACTTCTTATTTGGATAAATGGAATAATTTCCCCAATATTTCTATATCTTTATTTTCACCATGCATAAGATTCATCATAGAGATAGAATTATCAATATTAATTGATATTTATTCTCTAGGTATACACATCATAATTAAATTGGAAATAAAAATTTAAATCCTTAAATAAAAATTTAATCATGAGTTTTCTGAGAATATAGTTAGTAGTGCAACCTGATTCTCTCATACCAAATTATAATATCACTTGGGATATTTCCATTTTTTATATGAATGTTAAATTAGGGTTGGATCCATTTATTAAATTAACACATTATCATTTTTACCTCTACACTTTTTTAGAGAATGAATCTCTCTCTTATTCTCTCACATTACCTTTAGATTTCATATGAATAATTAAATAGGAAAGAACACAACAATGAATGTTAGAATTTTTTAAGGGAGTTCACTCTCAAATGGGGATAAATATATCCCCTATGTACGGTGGTTGTTATAATATTATCACATAGTTACTCTTTTATTATCAACATGGTCTTAGGAAAGGATATATCCTTGGACTTGTAATCATGAAATTAATTAGGTATAATTAAAATATCAACCTATAATATCATCAAATATAAGAGTTACATTATTCCATATCAAAAAAGATCGATGATGAAGAATTAATATATCTTAAAGGGAAAATGTATATGTTCATCTTTTTTTATGTGTATAAATGCAAGTGTTTACCTCTATAATTATTCAAACTGTACAATATAGTGATATTACAGGTTGATATTTATAGATCTTCTATATCATCTAGAAAAATGATTAACAGATGATGATAAAATATTCTCACTTTTTATTCCTATTATTATTTAAAACATAAGGATCAATCACTCACTACAATATTAATTTTATACATGTATTCAACATAAAATATGTATACATTGATCATTGGAATATATCTCGCTATCTTTGATACATCATAGTTTTCAACATAAACAGTATTAGTACTTCTTAATTATATCTTTTAGAAAATCTATTTCTAGGAAAATAAATTTATGGATAAAATTTAATTAATCTTCTATATTATTTTTTCATTTCTTTTTTCACAAAACTACCCCTCTCTACTTCTTTTGAATCCTCAATTTATCTTTGTTAACACGTCTTCATGTAACTACTTTGTAAATTGTTTCATATAACTTATATTTGGTGGAACTGAATTCATAAAAACATTATTCACTAAAAATTATTTATGTAATTCAAAGTATATATATACTTCAATAAAACATAGTATAATTTATAGCCTTTATATAGGGACAATACCATATAAGATGAGTTTTTGTGTAACTCCATGCATTTCTATTTTCACAAAACAATTTTTTCCCAAAATTACTTCCCTCAACATGATTTATAATTATACAAACTCCTATAATTTATTCAATTTCTCTTCCTGAAAACACTTTTTCATAGAACAATCATTATGAAATCATAATCCATTGAGTAGTTTTTTCAACTCTTATTCACATAAGTTAGAGTATGAAAAACATTTGTGCAATAAAGAACATAGTACACCATTTTGTATCTCATTATTTTCTATGATCCTTTTCACAAATTCAAACAATGAGTCATTTCATGAAATACTAATCCGAATATAGAGATGGATTTTTCAAAATATCATTCATCTACTACTCTATTTTTCAATCCCCACAGGTACCATTGTATTGACAATGTCATGGGAATCTATAGACAATGATTGAATGACACTCTCCCCATAGAAATTAAAAAAAATAAGGGAGCCATTTAAGATTTTTTTATTCTAAATAACACATATAATTCATTTTGAAAACATATATTTGTTTCTGATCACCCACAATTTATTCCTTCCTTCCATTTCTCACACTCACAATCAAATTCTGTCTTCATTGAGTCTCATTCGACTACTCACTACGACACATACCTTCTTAACTACGTGTGGATCTCAAGAAGACAAAAAAATTATAATGAAATATTTTTTCATACTTAGTATCGATCATGGTGTTTAAATCAAGATGATGTTTTATGTTAAAATACAATCAAATCATCAGCAGAATACATTTTTATACTATCTTATAATAATTCTCATGTATATGTAATTACTATTTATGAAGAGATATCATCAATATTGTTTACATTCACATTGAAGTTTCTCGTATGTGGAAAGATCTTATTATGATATTTCCTAGAAGATCACTCATTTAATGGATACATGATGTAGATCTAAGAACACAACATGGTCTCTTATTTTATAGAAAAATATCCTCCCATGAAAACCATATCAGTTGATAGGTAGAAGATTATATTGAATGATAAAGTTCAATTTAAATCCTCCATGCCTCATTAAATGGTTAATAATTCCCCACATAGTTGGAATCCCACATTTGGTTTTTACTCTGTATGTGTTCTTCTTCATTACTCAAGATACACTATAGATGGTCCTTGAATTACCATGGTTACAACCCACTCTATGACCATTAGATCCTTTTCAAAGCACTACTGCAAACTTGATCTCTAGGTATCTTTCTAGTGTTGACCCTATTATATCCCTTTTATTCAACCTTTACATATTTTTGGATTTTATTGAACATAGAAGCATGTTTTTTATGAAAAAACCTAGATCCTATATCAAGATTTGGTTAGAATATATATTTTAATTTATCCCATCATACATAATTCAAATGAAGACATTAAATGCCTTAAAATATATAAGAGTATTTAAAAATAGAAAATAACTCCAAATTATTAACATTTATTCATTAAATGATTTGACACCATTTAACAACTCGATTAAGAGTACATCAGAAGACATTTATTGCCACTTTTTCCCAAATTTAAACTTAACATCAATAAACTCACTTGGAAATTGATATTGTTAGTGAATTCATCATACATAAACACTTAACATTGATTAATATCAAGGATCAGCTAAAAGGTGATTATCTGTCACGAACCAACTAGGGCCAACCCTGAGTCTGTCACTTGAGCCGGCTCATGACAAGGTCTGAGAGGCATTTCCAATCCTCCATGGCCCATAATTATTGTTAAGAATCAATCTAAAGAAGTTATAAATAAATTGTTCCATGAAAAAATGAAAAATAAACAAATTTAACAGAAAATATATAATCACTAAAAGCGTAAATAAATAAAACACACACACCTCTATGTGCCCCTATGAGTTAACACCAACCACTAAACCAATGTCAGACCATGATGACCAAATCCAAGCTATAATAATCACTATAAACAAAAAATAAAGGAAAAACTATATGTGTGAGTATTAAAAATTAATAGGGGTACCCAAAATAAATTGTCCCCTATGACTTGCCAATAAAAATAAAACCATCTCATAGTAGTTTTAATATAAGATATATAATAATATGGTATTCAATTATTTAAAAAAAAGTTATAGGCTTCCATTTCTAAGAACAACCCCTTTCCATTAAATTTTTTAAAAATAATTTTCAAATCGTGGAAAGTCATTTCAATAAATTTATTTTAAAATGAAAATAGTATTGTAAGATTTAATTTAAAATGAAATGAAATTCATGGGTTTTAATGGATCAAGTAATAAAAAGTTACATAAAATGAAACATGAACAAACAAACATGTAATCATAGGAGTCTCCTAAAAATGTCTCGAAGAAATATCTAGACATACTCAGTTCAGAGTCACCAGTCGTTGTATTGTGTATCTCCATATTCAATAAAAAATTGGATACTCTAAACTAGATTCACATGTGGCACATCCCACCTAGAATGAAGGGAAATATTGGGGGTATGAACCAATTTAATTGTGGTTGATAATCATCCTTCACAAGAACCTATAGGTGAAACCCATAAATCCTATGATAATATTACACGATGAATGGGGAGGTCCTAACATGCATTCCATGAACCGATAACCCATATACACTAATGTTCATACCTAGAACAAACACCGACACCGTATATGAAATGACCCTCTCCTCAGTGGGTCCACCATAGAGGTACCCTTCTCATAATTATTCATACACAATATCCAAAGGGGCCTTCACATCAGATGAGTTTAATTTTTTTTCAAAAAACTCAATAAAAAAACCAAGACTTTAAATTCTCTAAACCAAATCCAATTTTCTCTCCATTTCCAAAATCAATATTAATAAACACAAAACACAATAAAAACTTCTAAAAATCCATGTTTTATATAAAACATTTAAACAAATCCTTTGAGCTCAATGAAACACACTTTACAAAATCATAATCATTTAAGGAACTATTTTTATCATTTAAGATACATCAATTTTATAGTAAATCATATAAACGAGGATAGAAATTTTTTGTAGAAAAATAAAAAACCAATTTTAAGAGGCACAATCATTTTTATATAATATATAAAAAATACCAATAAAATATGAAAAAATACTTTTTAAATGTTGAAGAAATCATGGAATTCCTATTAAAGGTTAGGGAATAGGGATCCTACCTCAAACTCAAGGAATCCTTATTTAGTTAATGACCACTTGAATCTTTCCTTTCTCATTCACATAAATATGCATGTTCACATGTATATAAGGATAATTATCCCCTATGTACAAATTCACATGACCGAATATGTAAAAGGGGGTCCTTACAAATATAATTATATATACATATACCCATTTACACTTACACAGATATGAATTTTCATATATATATATATATATATATGAACACCTAGACCTATTATATATACTCATCCTTCCATGGGTGAATATATATAAAGGGGAACATATATATATGTACCCCTACCTATGTGTAAGCATATAATTATTCAACAACATAGGATTTAATCCATCCCAAAAAGGCCCAAGGCCCAATAAAAAAATATTATGAACCCAGACATAAAAAAAACTAACTAATATTGGTCCAAAAGAAAAGGTTGAAGATATACTACCCTAAAAATAGTGACAGGTGGAATGAAATGGACCAAAATGCTTATATTTTAGTGGCAGATGCCAGAACATACATGAAGACAACCTGAGAGACAATCCCTTTCACTGACACTGAAATAGAGAACCAAAGATTGGTTAACCCATACCCTAGGGTTTAAAAAAATAGAATATGGTAATAGGATAGAGTAAAACTACAACTAATTCCAGAAAAAGGGAGATGAGATCCTACCTCAATTTGTTGACCAATATTCACAAAGAAATCGAGAAGAGAAGATACAGAGAGGGGAGATTGAAAGAGAGGGTGGCATGTGTGAGGAGGAAAAAGGTAGGGGTTGCCGTCACATGATCCACCAAGGGGAAAAGGGTGTAGAAATAATAGGAAATAAATAATTATAAAAAGAAATGTTAAATAAAACCCTAAAAATTTAAAATTCAGGAAACCCGTAATGTTTGCGCATAGTTTACCAAACTATGTTCGAATAATGCACTAACCACTTCCTCGGTCAGGCACCCTCACACAATAACCCATAGGCAGATGCATGGATTTGATAACCATGCTCAAATCATGCCACCTATAATGTCTACTCACATATTCCAACCACATTCATTCAAAATGTTTTAATAAACTATGTGCGAGCCATGAACCACAACACAAGCCCACTTGGTCACACACATGGGAACCACACAGTTTATAATAATTGTTCATGCTAACCATGCAACAGTTAAAAATCCTCCACACATTAGAAATTCGTTCTTCTCAGTACCAAATCATAGAATAGTGGATAAATATAACTAAATAATTTAAATAATTAATATTTAATGTTCTGGGTGTGAAAATTCATAAAACCATTAATAATTTCATCCACCAAAAAGTGACTGAGAAAAAAATATAACTAAATAAGGACTCACAACTAACCAAGTCCAAACAGAACCACAAACCCCAATGTGACATTTCAACTCATAATTTCATACCTGACTAGTTCTGGAGAAACACACAACAAGGAGATCCAAAAAGAAATGATAAAGGTCTCTCCACCATTATAAACTAACTAGCACCAGCTAACTCTAGAAGAAACCAAAATTGGATATGTGGTGGGTCTCCCCACCATTTATGAACTAACTATCTCAAACCAACCAACACTGATCAACACAATAAACCCAACACAGACCAACACAACAACTCCATGAAAAAACTGACCCACTCCCAGAGGGATTCCAAAAGAAACTCCTAACCAAGTGGTGAACCAAATCACATTTCATCTTTTCCACAAGACACAAGAATCTTAAAAATAATAAAACCCATAATTCAATACCGAATCATGATAAGGATGACTGTTTAAGAATTAGCATCCATAAAGAACATTATTAGATATTTAAAGAGAGATTCCACTATGATCATCACAAAAAAAGGTTCTCAAGGATAGAAAACCCTATTATGGGAAAAATTAATGGTCACTAATCCAAAATTTTAGACAATATGTTGGATGTAAATCCCCCACATCTGGAAATTTCCTGACTGTGTGAAAGGCTTTACTAGGGGATCTTTGGCTAGATCCATGTTGTCCTGAAGCATTTACTACCCTATCGTTGGGAACTAGAAACTTTTGACTGAGGTGTCCTCTTTTGGAAACACGTATTACAAAACTTTTCAATGTCTATTCCATGAAAAAGCCTTAGGAAGCTTACAACATGATGCTTTAGAGTGCTAAAACTGACCACATGGGAAATAAAAAAAGTGAATGATCCGACAATAAAAGGTAGGAAATAACAATGAGATTGTTCGAAAGTGGTTCATCTGGTTCACACTCCTCTCCGGATGGGGAATCTCCACAAGCACAAAAATTAACCTCTATCAACTAACATGTTCTTCATTTCAAGACATTACCAGTAGGAAGGACACAATCCTTGAACCCTAGATGAAGACCTCACACAAAATATAAACTTCCAACTGATCACTCAACATTATCACTAGAGAAAAGAAAACCAGTTCATTAAAATGGCCCACATACCCATTCACTACCTATTGAGATTGTCAAAAATCCAATATATTTAACACTTTTCTCTCTTTAACTTCCTTAAGAATAAAACTTTTGATTACAGTGATATTATAAATAACCCATGAAATCATAACTCAAAATGAGGATGGAATGATCAACTTCCAGAATCTAGTCCCAGTCCTTCAAACATACCCAAGTCAACTCTCAATCTCACAACATCTAGAGTTTCCAAAAATATGAAGACACTCTCAACTTCACTATGCCACTAATAATATTCTAAAAAACATTGATGACTACAGAAAACAAGAACTGATTGTGAAGAGATCTTCTCCACAACTCCATTTGGATTATGGGTAGGGAAAAACTAGAAGAGACTCCTTAGAAACTTTTTGGGAATTTCTAGGTGGCATACTCCAAAAAAATTAAAGAATAAAACAAAATAATCATCCAACCAAAATATGATCAATTAATTTCTTAAACCAAATAAGAAGATCATAAATAAAAACCAAATCATATATCAACTGAAAAAACCATAACAATATCACAAAAGAATCTATGAAACCTCTTTTAAAAACTAGCATTCACAAATTCACCCATTTTAAAATTTAATTCCCCCTTTTGAAATCAAAATCATTTCAGATTATCTGCTTCAAAAATTCAAAACACCACCTCACTTTTTCCTTTAAATACAAAAATTCCATTCAAAAAATATCTTTCATAAAATAAACCATTTTCTTATTCATGAAACAACTTTGGAAATAATAATTTGAACCTTTTATTTTAAAGATGCACCTATGAAATAATATAAACTAACACATATGTTTTCATACCTATTCCTCTTATATCATCAACACATATGTAACAAAAATACACTTTCCATACACACACACACACATGTGAACGTTCATAAGGAATACCATGTATCCTATATATCATTTTATCATCAAAAACAAGAATTTTCCTATTTCCCAATTCACTTGTCCTCAACATTTTCACAAACTTTTCAAAACTATTAAACAATATCTCTATTAAAACACTTTTTTATCAATCTAGAACCAATTTTTAGAAATCATTTTTCATTCAAAATCAACTAACAATAACCCAAATCCGACCAAAGTATCACAAACACCAAAAATAACTGGAAGAGGAAACTATTGGTCTTGTATACCCCCGCCACATGGTTTATCGGACCATGCACTGAGAATTAACTAACCACTAGAAGCATACTGAACTATTGATGTGAGCTCCATATGGTTTTTATTCCATGTAATCTCACTGTGAAGAACCACCTCGCTTCCACTCTTATCACCCAATATACACAATATCATATGAATAAATAAACAAAAAATATCCACCATTTCTTTTCTTCCTAAACCCCCACCTTTAATAATGTAACGCAACTGCACCCCCATTAATTGGAAGTCAACCCTTGCGTTTATCTGTTTATAAAACGCATCTATTAATTGGGCGGTTTAAATGTGGAAATTAATTAAATTAATTGTTTGATTCTTTTTTGAATTTCAAAACGTTTGGCATGAGAAATAAAATAAGACAAACACATATTTGATAAGAGTTTTTGGGTTGTGAGAGGATTGGGGGAAAAAGCTCTAAGGCATGAAGTTCTTCTTCTACGTCGAAGAACGCGAAGAACACACCGCCGCTGACAAAGAACGCCGACCTCCGACGATGGGCGACAGTGAGAGACACCTTCCTCGGAGATCGACGACGTGACACCAACAAATAGTTTCTCCGTGACACGACGATCCCCCTTCCACGACGCATTCTTCTGCGACGTGCAATTCCACGACATGCCTTCGTTCAACTACGCTCGAGGTAGGGAATTAATTTGTGAATGTTAAATAACACCATGTTTACTTCCGTCTAAATCAAAGAATGTGGATCAACTAAATATTATGTTGATCCACAAAGAATATGTTTGCGGGTTATGAATACTTGATTTTGGGGAAAACTGTTGGGGTTGATTATTTTTGTTCGTGAAATATCCGTTGTCGTTCTTCGTCTATTGGACCACTTGTTATCAACATAACGGGAGGTGGTCAGACCGCACGAACATGGCTGACTTTGCTCCCCCTTTGTTGTTTTGTTCATTGAGGCATGATCAAAGGAAGCGCAGTGCAATAGAACCGTGGGGAAACAAGAAATAATGCGACAAAGAAGGGTGGCGTTGTCGCGCCATGCCGTTGAGGCCAAACGAAATCGTGATCGGAGTCGGGGCCGCAGAGGTGATTCGAAGACACCGCTGGTTGATTGATGTGCGTGGATTGACGGGCGATGACAAATGGGACCGCAATGTCAATTTGAATCCTACACAGTTAAGGTCGGGTACCAGGAGGACCGTTGGCGAAGGCGGCGAGCAAAACGGACCACCGGAGTGCGTTCGGTGGTCCGCGGAAAATCCTACCGGTGCGTCGCCGGGATGGGCCACCGCGGCTGGTCCTGCGACCACGCAAGACCAAGGAATACGTGGCATTGGGATGCATCGCTGGCAGAGATCATCCCCCACGTGGGGACCTTGGCTTCTTTCACGGGGGGGGGGGGGGGGGCAACCACACCCCCCCTGTTCCGCTCAACCGGACAACAGAGCAGGCACGCGGCCGCGCCAGCGCGGCTGGCCAACCGGCCGGGCTGCCCAGGTCGGGCCATGCCACGCCCACTGGGTCGGGCCACGCCCTGTTGGGCCAGACCCAGACCCGGGTCGGGTCGACCTGGTTCGGGCCGACCCGGGGGGTCTCGGGCCTGGTCGGACCGTGCCCGAACCCCCTATTTTCGGGCAGTTTCCGTTCAAATGCCTATATCATGGGCTACTGACCTCCAATCGACTCACCGTCTATTGCGTTGAGATCCTTGTATTGAGATGGTTGTTTTGGTATATCACACTAAAGGTTTTGGAGAACTTTGGGTTCTGCCGGGTTGGTTCAAACACAAAACCAACCGGGCCCTCGGAGCGGAAACACTTATAACTTGAGCTCCGGACGTCCGATTGATATGCCGTCAAGTCTATTGGATTCCTTTTGATGAGAAAAAACTTTTGGAATACTTTTCCTAAGTTTTGGATGTAGTTGGAGTATGTCCGGATTGGATTTACCTGAAATCCAATAGGGCCCCTGGAACGGAAAATGTGATAACTTTCAGACCGGACGTCTGTTTGACGAACCGTCTGTGGTGTTGGTGATCACGTTAAGAAATGGTCCCTATGAGTATACCCTATGAGAGTTTGGGGTACAGTTGAGATACGGCCGGGTTGGTTCGCACACGAAACCAACCGGGCCCCTGGGACGAAAAGGCTAATAACTCACAAACCGTGTGTCTGATTGACGCGATGTCTGTTGCGTTGAGACCCCTATGAAGAGGCGGTCCTTTTAGATACTTCTTTGTGGGAATTTGTGATACTTGAAGTATTGACCAGTAGCTCGTGGAGCGGACCCTTCCGGAGACAAGCGTGCGGAGTACGGAGACCGTGTAGCCGGCTGAGGCTTGACTACTGCTTGACCGACTTGACTTGGTGTGAGTAGACTAGACTAGTGGACGAAGCACTACTTTGTTTGGGTGCAGACCCATGGCGGACTGAGCACTATTGAGTTTGGGTGCAGACTCGCGGTACTCGTCCAGAGAGTACCTCTGCAGTCTCTTAGGGGTTGTGCACTACTGTGTTTGGGTGGTATAGCCCGGCGGGAAGCACTACGGTGTTTGGGTGGCTGACCCGCGGTACTCGACAGTAGGAGTACCTCAGCAGTCTTAGGTTTGTGAGCAGTACATCAGAGTCATGACAGGACCACTGTACACTCCAGAGACGGGGCTCTTCAGCAGTTACGGTTTCGATAATGAAAAATCCTGGTTTGAGCTGAGTCTATGACCTTTGTGTTTGCCTCATGATTGAGATGGGTCACATGAAGACTTAGGTATATGTATGGGCATTTATCTGGGTTTTGGTTATCCGTTGATTTCATAACCTTTGTGTTTCCTCATGATTGAGATGGGTTACTTGATAACATAGATATAAGTATGATCTTATATCTAAGTAAATGTTATTTTTTGAGATCTTTCTTTGTGGTTATCCTTGTTGGATTTAGTGAGACCTTGAGGGTCTTGGGGTCCCTAATGAGTATCGTATACACACCCCTCCACGGGCTATGCCCGAACCTCGTTGTGTTGGTTGCAGATGACGGGCAGTGCTGACAGAGGCTGAGTGTTCGACGACTGGACGGTACCCAGAGGTGGACCACACGACGAGTTAGTATCCGGATATGGACTTCACGGCGAGACGAAACTCGGAGGAGGTTGACAGGTGAGACTGTTGAGAAGGCTCTCTGTACCTACCCTTCAGGTAGGATCCATGGTGGATGATCTAAGAGCTGCGCTATCTGTACCTACCCTTCAGGTAGGATCTGAGGAGGACGACCCAGAAGCTGCTTCCTTTCTACCAGCTGTTTGTCTTTTTCTATTGTACTTCTGTTCAGTTGTAGCTGTAATTTCAGTTGGGTTTGTATTCTGGCCCATTTACTTTTCATCACTTCTTTTGTTCTTAGTGTTTTACTTCTGCTTGTACTCTGTGGTGTTTTGTTTACATTTATAATGGCAATGCCTTCCCAGGTATCAAGATTTACGCCTTGGGTACTAGTCTCCAACCCCTGGCCTATTAAAGGTGGGCTTGGGGTAGTAACGACATGGTCCCTGAGGACGGGTCGTGAAAAATTGGTATCAGAGGAGGAACCCAGCCTTAAGTGACGTGCACTGCCTGGGTTGAGATGTAGGGCCCACAACGAGGATGTTGTTCTATAAAGGGAGGTGATTGTAACACCCCCGAATGATAAAGGGTTAAATGAAAAAATGATATGACTCATGTCAACAAGGTGCACCTTCCTTTTCGAGATCCTGTCTAATTAGAACTCCCCAATTAAGCGTGTTTGGCATGGAGTAGTGATCATGATGGGTGAACTCCTGGAAAGTTTCTCAGGGTGTGTGTGAGTGAGGACAAAACACACTGGAAAGGACATGTGCTGGCATGTGGGGACTGTCTTTAGTCAGATAACCTGTTTGGGCACGTGGGTGGGACCTAGAGTAGGGCCCATGTGCCAGCGGGGAAGCTAGTGGGCGTGGCCCAGTTGTCACAATTGGTATCAGAGGATTCAGTTCTACCGTATAACATATAACTCTGATATTTTCTTTCTGTGAAGCAATAGTGTTAAGAGTACCGAGTGTGGTTTTCAGTTAAGGGAGTCCAGTGTTGGTGCGGGCGACCGACGTATCAATACACCAGGACCTTGACAACTGATTTCTGACTTTGTGCATGAAAACACTGATTGCATGTGTGTTTCCAAAGATTTCCCCCCCTTAAAACAGCTCAAACCAGGTCAGCTCACCAGGTATAACCGTTTGAATGTGTCACATATGTTTCATTCATGGTGCCTTTCCATGGACGACCAGCTAGAGGCCATAGAGATGTGCGTACTGACAGCCTTCCGAGCGATGAGGCTTCGGTACAGGGCCCTCTTGCAATTGAGGCACCACCGGAAGCACCAGCGGTACTACCATTCGTTGGGCCATCGATGCCACCAGCCCCAGCAGTAGTGTGTGAATGCCACATGAGCGTACTGCACGAGTTCCAGCACCAGAGGCCACCCAGGTTCAGTAGAGAGACAGACCTGCAGGCAACTGAGGATTGGGTGGAGGATGTGGTGGGAGTTTTCAGGATAGTGGGTATGCCAGCAGACTTCATGATGATCTTTGCTTCCAGCCTCCTTTAGTAAACAGGTGACAGATGGTGGATCCACTTGTTCCAGTTTTTCGATAAGATAACCTTCACATGGGGAGACTTCGAGACCTTTTTCAGGGTGGAGTTTGTACCAGAAGCTCTGCACCCTGAGCGTGTACAGAAGCTGTTGCCTTTGCCGCATGTTTTTCGATAAGTAGATGAGTCATCTATAAGACGTAGATAGATGATGCAGAGGTCCAAGAGGACCAGAGACAGCAGTATGAGGAGCAGGAGTTGTTATGAATGTGGCAGGAAGGGTCACCTGGAACGTGAGTGTCCGACCCCCCGCACAGTTGATCCGCAGGCTTTAGAGGAGCCACTAAGGCAGAAGCAGTGGCAGGTTCTTGAGCAACAGCCAAGCAGTGGACAAGGTAGTAGAGCTCCGGGAGCAGGTGGAAAGGAGCAGAACTAGTGGATATGTCCCTTGTACTTCTAGTTCCATGTTTCTATTGTATTTGTGTCTTTGTACTATGAGATGCAATAAAAAAACACTTATCCTTGTGATTTTTTCATTACTATACTTTTGTTTGGATGATTATGAGAGGTCCTAGTTAAAAGTGTTGAATTGACCCTCACTTTCTAGATTTCTACTAGAGGAGACCCAGTGACCTCACACTGATGCTGACAGTGTGACTCAACCCTTGGAGGCGAGAGTGACAGTTGGATCTCTTGGTAGTAACTTTGAGGCCTTACGACGTCATCCATGGCATGGATACATCATTAATGTCAGGAATTACTGTATTAGGAAATGGGCATGGTTCATCCAGGGGATGATACCGAGTTTCACTTTTCGGTAAAGGAGAAATCTTAGCAACTCTTACAGATCATAGGCAAAGAAGGTGCAGATCTTCCAAGAGCGGATGAAGACTGCAAAGTGCTATAAAAATGGGAAACTGGTGCCATCTCCGAGACTTCGGAATGTTGATGTTTAAAAAAGAGGAACTATTAAGGACAAATAAATTTGCAGAGCAATAGATGTGGAGGTAGAGCTAAGAGAGCAGCATGAGGTGGTGTATATTTCAACATGCTACAACCACCCGCCTTAGCTGTCCCCACCAGGCTCAGGGCGGTGGAGGATAGGGGAAGAGTGCGGCTGCATGCGGTCAAGGAGTGTTACCCAATGGTTCTAAAAAAGGATTCAAGGGATAGTCTGTGTCCACTACTAGCTGTCTTAGTAACAGACGTCAATATGAATCATTCATTCCTTCCACAAATCTTGTCCTATACCTAGAGTTTCTGGTAAGCTGTAGACATGACCCTCACGCCTGGCGATACTGTGGGAGAAGACTTGATAATCACACTTACGCCGACAGTGTGGTCAGACCCTCGAGGCAAAAGTTTCGTTTGGAATCTCTTTGTGGAAGCGTCGAGGCCTTACAGCATTTGTTTGAGTACGGACTGGGCAATAACAGTTCATACATAAATAGACGGTAATAGACAAAAAGGTTGTGGTTTAACTACGACATCGGAATGGGTTTTCCTTGGTCGGAGAAAAGGAAACCCCATGTAACACAAGATAAAATCATGCATAGGAGGGTGTGGCTGATAACTATTGAGTCGGTCAACCTTACCCTTGTGGTAGCAGGAGTTTTGAGTTTCGGTTCTAATCAAGAATGGGAGGCCTCTAGAGTTCAAGGATGACGATCACGACCTTATACGGGTCTCACCTCGATGAGATTTACAGAGATGTGGACGAGCCGACAAGTTATCTCCGAGGTTCAACGGACCTTTCCAGGTCCTCAGCAGGATATGCGAGGTGGTTTAATGCTTGACCCATCCACCTCAGTTGCACCAGGTGCACGCCGACTTCCATGAATCCCAACTGAGAAGATAGGAGCATGACCCTTCGCACATCATCGACCTTAGGGAGTTGGACGTCGATGACAGGGCGACATGCACGGAGGTTCCAGAGAGGATTGAGGATCGACAGGAGAAGGTCCTATGAGGACGGTCGTTTCCTCTTGTGCGCTTCCATTGGCAGCACGGGAACCTCTAGGTGAGCACTTGGTAGCGGAAGGCTCAGATGCGTGATCAATACCGCTTTTGTATCCCATGTTTGTGTTAATGTTTTATGAGGATGTAAAGCCCTGAGGTGGAAGTAATGTAAAGACCCCGAAATTTCAAGGAATTTTTTTTATCATTAATTTCATTGGAATTTTACAAGAACGTAGTTTTTGACGGCGCCTGATTCCGAGGCCCGGTGTTCCCAGAATCAATTTCCGAAGATTGGCTCGGGTATGTTCACTAAACGAACGAGCGAGTTTTCCTAACTTTTGAACCGGTGCTCAGAATCGAATTCTGAGGACACCAATGGAATCGCAGCACCAGTAATTGCTTAGAAACACCTTTTCTGGAGTTGCGTTTGCTCGGGTGTGGTTTTTAAATTTTGGGGTTAAGTAAAGGAATAAAATAAAAGTGGTGCAACTAATTTTATTTTATTTTTGTTTAACCTAAGCTATGTGGATGAAGTGGGACCCAAAATATCCTACCCACTAGGTAGTATAATTTTGAGGTGGTACCCACACGAGCCCCTCCATTTCTTTTCTTCATAAACCCCCTCCTTTAATAAGGTAACGCAACCGCACCCCCATAAATTGGAAGTCAACCCTTGCGTTTATCTGTTTATGAAACACCTCTATTAATTGGGCAGTTTAAATGTTGCAATTAATTCAATTAATTGTTTGATTTGTTTTTGAATTTCAAAATGTATGGAGTGATAAATAAAGTAAGACAAACACTTATTTTATAAGATTTTGTGGGTTGTGAGAGGATTGGGGGAAAAAGCTCTAAGGCTTGAGGTTCTTCTTCTTTGTCAAAGAACCCAACGCCGCCAATGAAGAATGCCGACCTCCGATGATGGGCGACGGTGAGAGACACCTTCCTCGGAGATCGATGTTGCAACGCCGATGAATCTTTTCTCCATGATGTGACAATCCCCCTTTCGTGAAACCTTCTTCCGTGACGTGCAATTCCACGACAAGCCTTCGTTCAACTAAGCTCGAGGTAGGGAATTAATTTGTGAATGTTAATGAACCCCATGTTTACTTCCTTCTAAATCAAAGAACGCGGATCAACTAAATATTAAGTTGATCCCCGAAGAATATGTTTGCTGGTTGGGAAATCTTGATTGCAGGGAAAACTGTTGGGGTTGATTACTTTTGTTCGTGAAAAATCCTTTTTCGTTCTTCGTCTTTTGGGCTGCCTGTTATCAACTTAACGGGAGGAGGTAAGACCACACAAAAATGGATGACTCTCCTCCCCCTTTGTTGTTTTTTTCGTTGCGGCACGAACAAAGGTGGTGCGGTGTAACGACAACGCGCGGAAACAAGAAAGAACGCGACGAAGAAGTGCGGCGCCGTCGCGCCGCGCCATTGAGCCCGAATGAAACTGCGGCCGAAGTTGGGGAAGCAGAGGCGATTTGAAGACTCCACTGGTTGATCATTGTGCACAGATTGATGGGCAATGAAAAACGGGGCCGAAAAGTCAATTTGAAGCCTTCGCAGTGAAGGTCGGGTCCCGGGAGGACCGTTGGCAAAGGTGGCGAGTAAAACGGACCCCCAGAGCGCATCTGGTGGTCTGCGGAAAATCATGTCGGCGCGCCACGCCGGCGGCCTTAGGCGGCGGCGGTGCCCAGCGCGTCACTAGGAAGGGCCGCCACGGCTGAAGCCGCCGCGACAGGCGGATGGTCCCATGACTGCGCGGGACCAAGGATGACGTGGCGCCGGGCCGCGTCGCTGGCAGGGAGCGACCCCCACACGGGGGCCGCAGCTTCTTTCACTAGGGGGAGGCAACCACACCCCCCCATTTCCACTCAGTCGGACAACTGAGCGGGCACGCGGCTGCGCCAGCTTGCAGGCCAACCGGTCAGGCCACCTAGGTCGGGCCAGGCCACGCCCACCGGGCCAGGCCACGCCCTGTTGGGCCAGACCCGGACCCGGGATGGGTCGACCTGGTTCGGGGTGACACAGGGGGTCTTGGGCCGGGTCTGACCGGGCCCCAACCCCCTATTTTCGAAAAGTTTTCGTTTAAATGACCATATAGTGGGCTACAGACCTCTGATCGATGCGCCGTCAGTTGCGTAGAGATCCTTGTATCGAGACGGGCATTTCAGTATATCACACTAAATGTTTCGGAGAAATTTGGCTTCGGCTCGGTTGGTTCGAACACAAAACCAAAAGGGCCCTCGGGGCGGAAACGCTTATAACTTGATCTTCGGACGTCCGATTGATGTGTCGTTGACTCTGTTGGATTCCTCTTGATGAGATGGAAATTTTTGCATAATTCTCCTGAGGTTTGGACGCATTTGGTGTATAGTCGGATTGGATTGTACCCGAATTCCAATGGGGCCCCTGGAACAGATAAACTGATAACTTTCAGACCGGACGTCCATTTGACGAACCGTCAGCGGCGTTGGTGATCACGTTGAGAAACGGTCCCTATGAATATACCCTATGAGAGTTCGGGGAAAATTTGAGATACAGCCGGGTTGGTTCGCACACGAAACCAACCGAGGCCCCTGGGACGAAAAGGCTAATAACTCACATACCGGGCATCCGATTGACGCGTCGTCTGTTGCGCTGAGAACCCTATGACGAGGCGGTCCCATTGAGATACTTCTTCATGGGACGTTGTCATACTTAGAGAATCGACTTGTAGCTCATGGAGAGGACCCTCCCGGAGACGAGCATGCAGAGTATGAGGACCGTGTAGTCGGATGAGACCTGACGACTGCTTGACCGACTCGACTTCGAGTGAGTTGACTAGCCCAGTGGATGGAGCACTACATTGTTTGGGTGCAGACCCATAGAGGACGGAGCACTACTGAGTTTGGGTGCAGACCCGCGGTACTCGTCCAGAAAGTACCTCTGCATGCTATTAGTGGGTGTGCACTACTGTGTTTGGGTGGCATACCCCGACGGGGAGCACTACTATATTTGGGTGGCTAATATGTGGTACTCGATAGGAGGAGTACCTCAATAGTCTTAGGTTAGTGAGCAGTACCTCGGAGTCGGGACATGACCACTGTACACTCCAGAGTTGGGGCTCTTCAGCAGTTACGGTTTCGATAACGAAAATCATGTTTTGAGATGAGTCTATGACCTTTTTGTTTTCCTCATGATTGAGATGGGTCACTTGATAACTTAGGTATATGTATGCGCATTTTCCTGGGTGGTGATTATCCATTTATTTCATAACCTTTGTCTTTCCTCATGATTTAGATGGGTTAATTGATAACTTAGGTATAAGTATGGGCTTATACCTAAGTAAAGTTTATCTGTTGAGATATTTCTTTGTGGTTATCCTTGTTGGATTTAGTGAGACCTTGAGGGTCTCGGGGTCCCAACTGAGTATCGTATACTCACCCCTGCATGGGATATGCTCGTACCTCGTTGTGTTGGTTGCAGATGACGGTTAGCACTAATAGAGGCCGAGTGTTCGAGGACTGGATGGTACCTGGGGGTGGACCACTTGATGAGTCGGTATCTGGAGATGGACTTCATGGCGAGACGACACTCGGAGGAGGTTTACGTGTGAGAGCATTGGGGAGGCTATCTTTACCTAACCTTGAGGTAGGATCCGTGGTGGATGATCCAGGAGCTGTGCTATCTGTACCTACCCTTCAGGTAGGATCCAATGAGGATGACCCATGAGATGCTTCCTTTCTACCAGCTATTTTTCTTTTTTCTGTTGTACTTTCGTTCAGTTAAGGTTGTACTTTCATTTGGGTTTTTATTCTGGCCCATTTACTTTTCAGCACTTCTTTTGTACTTAGTGTTTTACTTCCACATGTACTCTGTGGTGTTTTGTTTACTTTTATAAAGGCAATGTCTTCCCAGTTATCGGGATTTACGCCTTGGGTGCTAGTCGCCAGCCCCTGTCCTATGGAAGGCGGGCTTGGGGTAGTCACGACACGGGCCCTGAGGACGGGTTGTGACACAATAACCACTAATGCCATAGTGCCTACCTTTCCCAAACATTGACACCACCAATGCGATGACCCTCTCTTCAGAGGGTCCACCATAGAGGTTCTTGTCTCACATCAAGTCACACAGAAGTTCCAACTGTTTCTCCACATCAGATGAGTTTTAAACCATTTTCCAAAATAACTGAAGTTACCAACCATGCCTTTACACTTTTCAAACCAAATCTATTTTTCCAAATATATTTCAAAATTTGAGATAAATACACAAAACATGGTAAAAAGGAGTGATCCAGTATAGGTGTTAGATTACACATTTAACCGAATCCTTTGACTTCCATGAAATAAACATACCAAGCTATGAATTACATAGAATATTATTTTGAACACTTAGGATACATTTCTTTTAATGGAAAACTTGTAAACAGGCATAGAAAAATTATGTAGATAAATATGAATCCAATTGCAATAGGAATTTTCAATTTTACATCACATATACCTATACCACATAAATATAAATATATATTTTTTAAATTATCAAAAAATAAAATAATTTAAATAAAATGTTTGGGCATTGGGAACCAATATCAATCTTAAGGAAAGCAACATTAGATTTTGAATCTTGACTATTCCATTTATAGCTCATATGAATATATATATATATATATATATATCGACATATATATAAAGAAACTTATCCCCTATGTACATATTCTCATAGTTGAACATGTACTAGGGGGTCCTTACACATATTCTTATACATGCATATAACCATTACACTTACATGCATATGTATCTTTATATATATATGAATAAGTACACATAGCCCCATTATATATATTCATCCTTACATGTTTGAATATATATATATATATAAAGGGTAAACTTACATATATTTATTCCTACTTATTTATACGTATATAATTATTATAAAACAACAGATCAAATCTATCTCAATAAGGTCTAAGGTGCACCCCAACAATATTAGGAACCCAAATATCACAAAAACAATAATTAAAATTGGGCAAAAATGCAGAAGAAAAACAACCTCAAAATGGCGATGGGTAGGCTAAAATGGTTCAAATTTTTTTTCCTTTGGTGAAAGATACTGAAACATACATGAATCCAACTCTAAAGACCCTTTGTAAGCCCTAACACTAGAAAAGAGAAGCTTGAATTGGTCACCCCTAACCTGGGGTTCGAAGGAATGGAATAGGGAGATGAGAGGGAGGAAAACTCCAAGAAATGGAAGAAATAAGGGATAAGAGATCTTACATTGAGGTTTCGACCAACATTACTGAAGATACCAGGAGGAGAGGATGTGGAGAGGGGTTCTCGATAGAGTGGGTAGATTGTACAAAAAGGAATATTGGAGGGGGCAGGTATGGCACAATACACCCAGGGTAAAAGAGGGGTAAAATAATAAGAAAAAAAAAACAAATAAAAAAAACTAATTTAATAAAATTATACCAACCTATATGGTTATCAAATTGTTTACAAACCATGCACAAACTAAGTGATGGCCACTATTGAGACCATGTACCCTTATATGATTACCCCTAAGAAGATGCATGTTTAAGAAAACCATGCTCAAACTGTGAAACTAGGCACAATAAAATCTCAAATCCCAACCACATGTTTGCCACACAGTTTAATAAATCATGTAAAATTTGTATGCCAAAACACAGAACAACCTAGGAATCCACTTGGTCACCATAGAGTTAGTTCTTAATTTTCATTCTCATCGTGAAATTGCTAAAAAAACCTAAAAAAATAAATTTATACCTACAAACTATTGGAACTCAAAACCAGCGATAAAAAATTAAGAAATAATAAAAATTAATAATATTTCAAGGTCATCTTGTGATATAAAATGTATTTCTTCTCCCATATCGAAAGTAAAATTCATTGAGAAATTTGGTATCTTCTAATATTCCTAATCCAGTGTATATAGAAAACTTGGTTTTAGGAATTTACTATTCTTCTAGCCATCATTCTTGGTAAATACACCTATCATCCAAGATATTATTCCTTTGATTCATATTGAAATCCTGAAGATATATCTCCATTATCATTAGAACATATTATTATTCAAAAAAAATATAACACAATAAGAACATGGTTGAATAATTACAAGGAGATCCACCTAATCATATTGTTTAATTATATACTAACCACATCCTTAAAGAAAACACCAAATATATGATAACCTATAGATTTAATATTTTAGAATTTCTTAAATTAAATAAGAAACTACATGTGTTAATTAAAAAGGGAATCATACTTCATAGTGTCCCTCCTTGAGGAGAACATGTCCTGTTTAAAAAGAACAATGATGGGTCTATAAGTTCCTATACTGATTATATGGAAATAAATTCCATTACTATAAATAAGTATCTTATCAAACATATTGATAATCTATTTGATCAAATTGAAAGTCATAATTACTTCATAATGATTTATCAACATTATCATTATCAATAATTAAATGTTATGAAGATTTATATACCAAATTTGACATTTCATGTGAGGTATCGACATTATTAGTTCATGGAAATTCCTTTTGAATTACCAAATGACCCGTTAGTCTTTATGAATATATTGAATTTATTATTAAAGGATTATCAAGGTAAATATGTTAGGTATATATTTATTATATTTTTTTATATTCTATGTGAAATGTTTATAATGGTAACTATCTATATATTGTCTAGATTGACTAAGAGAGAATGAGTAATAGAAAAAATTTAGAAAATGTAAAATTTAAATTTTAGAAGTTTTATTTATGGGAAATATTTTCTCTATTCATAGAATATTCATTTATCCTTAAAAAGATAGTATGTTTTAAGAAAAAAATAAATGGATATGATAAAATATAAAGTTTTCGTGGTTTAATTCCATATTATTAATATATATATTGAGGAATTTTATTCACTAGATAACCCAAAAACTATGGTGACAAGAAAATGGATAAAACTACTTTGGTTAAAGGGATGTATAGAAAGTTTCAATGAACTAAAAAATGACTAATCAATTAACTAGTTTTAAAATTACCTATTAAAAAAGAAGTACACGATATATTATTTTATGCATTAAAAAGGATTGGGATGTTTCCCTCTAAAAATTTTATAATGATTTTTCTTCATAAATTTTGTTAATTACATAATGTTCCCCATATAATTATTGAGGTTGTTTTTCTTGGTGACATGAAAATGGATAAAACTACATTAGTTAAAGGGATGTAAAGAAAGATTCAATGAAATAAAAAATGACTAAACAATTAACTAGTTTTAAAATTACCTATTGAAAAAGATGTACAAGATATATTATTTTATGCATTAAAAAGGATTGGGATGTTTCCCTCTAAAAATGTTATAATTAGTGTTCTTCATAAATTTTTTTAATTACATAATGTTCCCCATATAATTATTGAGGTTGTGTCTCTTGTTGTATTTTCTATCAATAAAGTCATTGAAGTGTTTTTAGGTGATTTACATTAATTGATATGTTAATGAGGTGTGTTGAGGTAATTTTTTTAATAAATATATAATTATGAATTGAGGATGAATTTTTGAAAACATATTTCAATATATGATTCATACTTGGTTTGAATATGACTCATTTCATGTTTCATATATGCAATGTAATTTTTTATGTGTTCCATAGATATCATATATATATGTCTCTCAAAACTATGTATGAGTTATCTAAAGGGAATAATTGTTATTTGGGTCTATGTATAATTGACCATATTCTGGTTATGTGTTATTGGGCTAGTGCGTATGTGTTAATACTTTGTGGAAAATTTCAATATCTATTGGATTAATTATTTAGAGAAATTAATTCAACCAATTAAAATACTATAAAAATCATATAATCTTCTATTATCCTAGGAAATTTAATATTCCATGAATCCCACATCATGAAAAATATAATAATTTATAAATTCAATAGAATGAGGAAGAAACAAAAATAATAATAATTTATTATATTTTCATGAATAATAAAAAAATAATTTTGATGATAATTTGTTTTTGAAAAGATCCTAACATGACATTCAAACATTAAAGTGGTTCAATCTGAGTTTTTTTAATGTTTTAGTTAGATGTAATTGGGATTCAAGTGTCGAAAATTTTGAATCCATGTGTGCCCAAGAACGTGATATGAGAATGTGTTGATGGGTTCTTGTGTATTAATAAATAAAATAAGATACATGTGGATTACTTATTACTAGATATCTAAGTCAAAAATAGATAATTATTCTATTTATCTACTGAGAATAAAAGAAGGATAGTTTTGGAAAAAAAATCACAAACATTGGAGGATGATACTCTTGTCATTTAATTGATATTTGTTCAAGTATTATGGTTTACTAAAATTGAATTACTTACCTGAATTTTTTTTTTGAGAGTATTGAAAAAAAATTGGACTATTTTATTTTGGGTATTCTTAAATGAATCGGTATTTTCATTATAATTTATATACATTAAAAGAAACATTAAATAAATATAACATCTGATAAAAGTAATCTTTAAGAGGGAAGATGCATATTTATGACACAGAAAAACATTTTCTGTGTGTGAAAAAGAAAAGAAAAAGAAAAATAAGATGAATTTATAATGATCCAATGTTGGGATAATTGAGAAATATATAAATATCTTATATTTTATAATTTCTAAGAAATGAGGTATAGGATGTAGAAAATTTGTTTTAGTTTTTTAAATATCTATATTTTCATGAGTAGATAGTTCATAGTGTGATGAATAAGAATTAGATAATTCAAAATGGTACTATATATTTTGAGTTAATTATACCAAGAACGTTAGTATTTATTCACTAGGTAAATTTTGGGTATATATTCATGAAGAAAGTAGGTTTTAGTTTTCTAACATTATCTTGGTGGTACAAAGGAGAGGATATATGTATTGTTTCTATATAATCCATTACATAAAAAAAGATATCTATTTTTTCTTTTTGGTTTCTATATTGTATTGTTACTATTAGAAGATATTGGAACCCATGGGAGTAATTTAAGCTATGAAAATCATGGTTTCATGATAATATATAACTCGAACCTCTATTATAGAAAACAATATATTAGTGGAAATATGTATCCCTGGATAGTGACATGCTGTAGTAAGGAGAAGGCTCACACGTTACTGTTTATCCTCTTAAATAATATTGTGATACTTTTATTTTCTTTAATATAATTCAGGTGAGTCGATATTTTATCTAATTGACATGTTTATTTTCTAATTGACCATATTGGTTAAATTCAATTAAAGAAATTTTAAAAATAAGATACATTGATTCACCCTCCCCTCTAATTGTATTTATTCTATCCAGTGTGACATTTAGATGGTATTAAAGTAGAAGGTACCCTCTATCAAAATCACTATAATAATGAATAATATTAACTTTTTTAAAATTAGAGGTGTTTCGAAATATTATAGAAAGAATTTCCACAGTTGAAAGAATACAATTCTTTCTTTTTTGTTGTCTCAAGGTCTTAAAGTTCTTGTTGAAAACAAAGTGGGATTTCAACCCATTCGAAGGGATTAGCAGAATAAATTTACAAATAAAATGAACTTTTAGGCTTATGGTATAGATATAAATTTTATTTTTATACCTCTCTCTAAGATGGTTTTCACTAAATTAATGTGATTACAAACTATTAAATGGATTTAGGGTAAACCTTAAAGATGTTATAAAAGAAATGTCAATGTTAGAGAAGACAATATATCAATTTGGAGAATCCATAATAAATATACAAATACTTATTAGGATAAAGAAACTAATTGTTACAAGTTTATTGTAAATGAGATAGAAAGTGATATTAGCAGCTTCAAGGAAACACTGGGTGACTCTAATATTGTAAAGAAACTCTTGTGGAATTTTACTGATTGATTTGATCCAAAACATTATACACATGAAGATAAGGAAGATCTACTATTATATTCATTACAAAATATCCTCATATCCTATAAAATAATTAAAAAACTTCCTTTAAAAATTAAATAAAATATGAAGTGGATTTTAAAGAAATGGGAAAGATAAAGATAAAACAATAATAATGTAAAAAGTATAATGAGTCTAATGATAATGATGATGTTAAATAAAAACACAATTATAGAATTATGTCTCATATATATATATATATAATTTTATGAAAAGTAAATGATAAATATAAGTGTAAAATTCCCCGAAAATTCATTAATTATGGGATTATTGGACACCTAGTAGTCAACTTTCAAAAGAATAAAAACTATTATTTTATTACCGATGACCAAGAAGATAACCCACAAAATAATAAATGGAAAAAAAGATATAAATTAGTGAACAAGAAATGTGACATTATGAGAATGATTTTAAGAATTAATAATATAATTGTGATTAGAAAATGAGATGAAGAATGATCCCCCCTCTAGTAGCTAATATGAAGATAAGTCATCAAAAATGATTTAAAAATTTATGGAACGTTATTAAGACAAAAAAACACCTAAATCAATAATTATGAACGTGGTGAAGATATGTACATATATTATATGATCAAATATAAATTAGATGCTTGTACTGAGAAGAACACCATGTTTAATACGTAATTTAAAACTTTTAATAAAGTATATTGAAAAAAAGATGAAGAAAATCAATAATCTCTCAAAATAGATATTGTACTCTTTTAAGAGCTTAATAAATTCAGGATGATGGGGACCAAGTAAGATGATATCAAGAATTATCAGGAAGGAAAAACACTATTAATAGAATAACAAATAAAAAAAGTTGGATAAAAACAATCTAATATAGAAATTTGAGTTAAAATGGTTGAAAAAACAATTCAATTTTTTTTGTTAAAGTAAATGATCAATTATTTATAATAGAAAATATTTCATATACATCATTTCAGGTTAAACCTATATCTAAATTTGAATAAATAGTTTAATATATTTTCCATAAAATTGAATGCCATTTTAAATAATACATATAATTTTAAATCATAAAAATGATGAGAAGATATCTTATATATTTAGTGAAGAATACAGAACTCAATAATAAATAAAACCGCTTAAATTAAAAGAAAAATATGGTTACATGTGGATCTAAATTAAAAAATATATAATGTATGTTTTAGATAGCATTATAAATTTAATAAAAGATTTATATCCAGTGGTTGTTATTAGTGTTGTGGTATTTTTGGCTATAAGTATTACACATGAAATAATAATATGTCATGACACAGAAGAACAAATTAATCAAGGTGTATTATTCTTTAACATGAAAATGATATTTTTTTATGAACATTTTCATGATCATATTCTCTAAAAGTTTTCCTACTCAAAATCAGGTTTAAATGTTTAAATAATTATTTTGAAAATGTGAAATATCTTTAAATTGTGCTTATAATTTAATGAAATATATCCTTTTATAGTTATCTTATAAAGGAAATGGGACTTAAATTTAGAAGTAAAATCAATAATATAAATTATACAAAGTGAAAATTTAAGTGAAATAATGAAAGAGTGGAAGGCCATGGATCTTTGATGGTGGTTTTTCTTCCCAAATATCTATAGTTTCCAAAACCATTAGAGAAATTTTACAATAGGAAGGGGGATCTATTATAATTGGTAATTATAGTTACCTAAGGATTAATAGTGTATTGATATGTAACATTGAGTTTAAAGGACTAAAATTAAATAATATTTTATTTTTGGTATGTATAGAATGTAACATACTCAGTTTTGGACAACCTTGTGATGAGTTAAATAAGTTAATTTTATGAGAACTCATATATAATTTTAAATTTTGTAGATGGAAAATCCATTACAATGGGTTAAATAAAAATTGGGATCTTTTTTCAAATGAGTGTCCTATCTAATTCATATATTATTGGTTTCATATGCGTTTATAGTAGGGAATATAGTGTAAAGGACACATAAGAAGGTGGATATTCATTCTACTAGACCATGGGAAATAATATACTAAAATAAGAATAGAACCATGAGAAACATGTCAAACAATGATGATATTTATTTAATTACATTAATTATGAGTACACAAAAATTACTAATGTTCTCTTTATCAGGCATAAATTAGCATCACTTTATAAATTTAGAATTTTCTAAAGACAAGTTGAGAAAGAATTTGGTGTATTTATTAAAGAATACAAGGTATGAAAATTTAACGAAGTATACATTAATTTTTTTAGTATTATATAGAAGATCATAAATTAAGAATCAATATATTACCCCACACACTCCAAAAAATGGTGTAGAGAAGAGGAAAAACAGGAATATTGGGGCTTGTGGAGCCCTTGATGTTTTTTGATACTATGATTGATTGATGCTCCCTTTGGGTGTTTGTGATAGCACTATAACTAGATTTATAATAGGGTTCAGTTGTTAGTGGGATTTGAGTCACACACTCAGTCATGTAAAGATTGTGATTAACCTAAAAAGGTGTTAGATCCTCTAAGAAATGAGAAATTTTCCCATAAAATAGGGTTCAATGCTGTATGAATAAAATCGTGAGGGGTGGGATTCTATAAATAAGATAATATTTTGTGATACTATGTTCACTGGTGGATGGATTCATAGAATATACCTAATATCCAAGCTGGGGAAACGTTCATACAACCCTAAAAAAATTCTAAGGGGCATTTGATTGAGATGAGGGTTGTCTAACACTCATTTTTTGGGTCAGTGATAAATCCAAAAACAGATTCTTATTAGGGTGTGGTTAATAATAGTATATGAGTCTTGAGTTTATTTATTTTTAATGTGATCAAGTTCGATATTCATTACAGAAATACATTATTCTTTTTCAAGTGACCCATAACTAGTGTGAGGTTAACCTTGAGAAATAAGATTAATTTGGTTCTCATGTATAAAAACTTTTTCTATTTCGTATATCTACATCTTGTTAAATAATAATAATTATTCAATAAACATTTTTTTTATTTTATGATACTACTTATAATATTCATTATCATCTTCATCACTTGAAACATATGTGTTTAACTCAACCATAGACTGCTCATTTACAGCCAATTCCACAACGTTTTTTTGAATCTATATGTTTCCATCTCTAATATATTCAACATAAACCTGAATAAATCAATATATTTTGTTATTATTTTGAATAAATTTTACATAAACAAACTCAACCATCTTGTTTTGATATTTTCTCTTGCATGTATAACCACTACCATTTGATAAATATTCTAAAAAGGCCCACATTTAATTTATTTATTCAACTTTACCATATTTTATTCCTTACCTTTGTTAAATAATGTCTTATAAATAATTCTAATTATTTTACTATTGAATTTATGGTGGTACCAATATTGGCTGGCATGGAAATCTCATAATGCACCCACACAAGAATTGTGAATGTATTGTCAAGGGGGAGGGAGAAAAGTGGAAAAACTATTATTTATTTATCAAAAGGGTATAATATTCTCAAAGAAGGTGTGTGAACTTAATTTAGTCATTATTTATTATAGGTATCACAAAAAGGGGAGTTTTTGAGTTGATTTGGAGGAGAAATTCATTTGAATCACTTGACTAAAATTTTCTTGTCACTACGGGACATGATTCTCTCAAAAAAACTACATTATACTATTTTGTGGTGTAAATATTTGTCTCATATGAGATAAGATATGATTTAATTATTCTTTAGTTAGATTAATAAAATAAGTAATAAATACTATGAGGTTGAGAAATTTGATAAATAGTTGAAACTAGGTAAACAATAAATCTAAAGGGATATTAGAGTGGCCCTTCGAATTGTTGAAGATGTATTTCCTATTCTCTTTTTTTCATCAATGTAATTTAAGTGTATTTGATTTTATTGTCACTTATTGAGATTTTTTTAGGTGTGTTGAATTAATTTTATTATCTTTTATGGAAATATGGATTTTTCAGTTCAGGAAGAATGTTCAGATAAGTGTTTTCTAAGTAGAAGTTATACTAGGCTTGCATATGAGTAATTTTAGGTTGTGTATGTGAAAATACATTCAGTATATCTGTCATAAGAAACCTCAATATGTGTCTTTAGTTTCTTCATATGAGTAATAACAAGGTTTGTAAGAGTAATTTGGGTCTATTTATTAGTTATTAGACACTATTCATCTGTCATTAGAAAAATGTGTATGTCTCAACACTTTGTGGAAAATCTAAAAATATATTGGATGGTGTATTTTGGGAAATTAATTTAGTTGATGCCAAAGACAGTACTCAATGTCCCAAAAATAAAAAATAATTATTTATTCAGTAAAAATAAATATTTCATGATAGCCACATAATGAACAACAAAATCCATTAGAATATCAACCACATGAGGAAGAACAAAAAATATATTTATTCTCAATTTCAAGAATAAATGATATGATAACATGACAATAAGAATTTGTTGGTCAAAAGATCATATTATCACATTAAGAAATTATAGTGGTTCATGTTGAGTAATTGTTGAATGTATGGGTTATTTTATGTTTAGATTTCAAGTGTGGGATATTTTAAAGCTATGCGCGCTTGAGAAATTTAGTTGAGAAATTTTTGTTGTGTTCTTATGCATTAAGAAGTGAAATATGATTCATGTTGATGTTTTCTTGTTGAGATCAAAGATAAGAAGATTTAACTTGTTTGTTTATTTGATGAGAAGAAGAGAATGATAGTTATGTAGAACTTCTTAAGAATGTGAGAGTACGATACTCTTGTCAGGATGGTGATATTTTCAATAGTTTAGTGATTAAATAAAAAAGAATTACTTATATGATATATTTTTTGATAGGATCAAGAAAACCTATAGTATTCTATATCACACAAGGTTGAAAGGATGGGTATTCTACTTTTTCCTCTTATACAAAAAAAATGAAACATTGAGGAAATAGAACTAATATATGAGTGGGATGAAACATATTTAAGAAAAGAAAAAACATTGTGCATGTTTGAAAAAAAACATAAGGAGAATAATTTCCTATGAGTAGAAGAGGAAGATCTGGAAATACCCCTACATTCTATGAGTTATGTAAACTACAGACATTAGTATAAAATCATTAGTAAAATCTAGAGCAGTTATTCTTGAAGAAATTGATCAATTATTTATTGATATTATCTAGTTGGATCGAATGATAGTATTTCTCAACTATTTTTGAAGAAACCTACACTTAATAGAAAATCATTTTGTCTCCCCCATCTGGAGGTTCTCTACATTATATTGCAACAACCAAGAGAATATGGAACTTGTTAGAGTTGTGAAAGTGTTGGGAATCATGGGTTCAGGATAATAATTGACCTAGACTACTGGTAATGATAACAAGATATGAGTGTAAAATCTATAGCCATGGATGAAATCCTACTATACTGAAGTGTAGGCTCATAAATTTTTGCAAGAACCTGTAAGAACTATAAATTTGCATTTTCTTAATTACTTTAAAATAATTTGGTAGAGGATGCGTATTATCTACTTGAGAGTGTCATTTCTTAATCAACCCCAAGGGTTTATTTCAAATAAATAAATTTTAAAAAGGGAGATACACTGATTCACCCATCCCCTTTCAATGTATCCATTTCAGAAACTATTAATTTCATGATCCACAAAAAATATTACGTAACTTTATATCTATAATTAGAAGAAGGGGTATCTTCATTGCTGATTAAAATACACTATATATGTGGAAAATAGGTTATATATACGTATTATTATGATATTTTCATATAAAATCATCTCAACCTGATGAAAAAAAAATTAAACTACTCAAGAAATATTAATATATGATACACTGCCACCTTGGGAAAGAATAAAAGGTCTAATATTCCATGTTGAAGGGTCATTGAGTTATATCTATGATGTGGATAAACAAATACCCAAAATTCATAGATTTAGTATAGATGGGAATTGATATTATTATGTATCACTATTAGAAATTGGTTCATTTGTGACTAGGAATTAGTGATGGGAATTCGTCGCAAATACCCTTTTTCGATGGCCCCCACCATAAATAAATTTTTTTGCGACGATTTGTCACAAAAAAGAAACTATTTGCAATGGGAAGTGGATCCATCACAAATAGATTCCCTATGGGTTATAAATACCATATTGTGATGGCTCATTGAAAACACTCTTTGCAATGGGCCCCATCTCAAAAATCCTTGTCGAGTTTTTGAAACCTTTTTTTTGCAACGGGCCCTCGTAAACAGTATTTAGGATGGGCCCCATTGCAAATAGTGTTAAAAAAATAAAATACTAATAAAATATTATTAAAATTAATGATAAATAATATTAATATTTGTAAAATAAAATAAATTATAAAATAATTAAATAATATTCATAAAATAATAATAATAATATAAATAAAATAAAAAATTATAAAATAAAAAAACCTCAACATTCATGATAAATATAAAACAATTATAAAACAATTATAAAAAATAATAATTAATAAAATAATATACATATTAAAAAATTAAATAATGTAATAAAATAATAAAAAATTAAATTTATGATAAATAATGTAATATTCTAAATAATATAAAATTTCACTATATAGAAATTTGGATAACTAATATTACAAACCCAATTTGAATTCAAATGATTGATTATAAAAAATAAATAGATCACTGAGGGTGAGGGTTATCTGGAGGAGATTGTAACATATCATTGCCCTGATCAGGTATGTTTTCCCATTTTCTAAGTTCCCTACTAGTTTTAAAATTCTTAGATGTCATTTTATGGGTTTACTGAAGGTTATTGAATAGGTACACATCATGTACCTAAGGTACACGTCATGTATTAGCTTCTAGATTCATAAGAATTCTTGTTGTGACCTAGTACACATCATGTACATGAGGTACAAGTCGTGTAGAGGTTAAATAGTGAATTTTTAACCTGAGGTGATGGGTTTTTCAGCACAACTCATCCATCATGGCCTACATGTCGTGACCAAGGGGTACACGTCATGTCCTAGACAACAACCAGTTTAAATTTTCATTTCCAGCTATTTTGGTTTGGTCTTTCCATTAGATCTTGGTTTCTCTCAACCATATAGTTTTCCTAAGAGATTTTCAGAGGTTTCTCACCCTTCAGGTCGATCTGATAGGCATTGGATCTTTGTTTTGTCTGAGGTTCCTCTCTCCGAGTAATTGTTCTTTCCGGTTCACCCTTGTGAATGATCTCAATATCACTCTAGCCTTTCATTATTTGATATATTGATCTAATATAGATGATTCTTGTTTTCTTCTTATAGATCCATTGTGAGATCTTGTTCCTGAGGCCTCTTTTAATTCATTGGTTGTGGTGCGGCGGGCATCCTTCTTCAAGGTATGTTGGTTTCCTCTCTTCCGATGACCTTTTTTGTTTATATTTAAATCAATATTGTAATTTATTGGATTCTAGGATCTTCGTTGGTGCTATTGGGTGTTGTTCTTGGTTTTGGATTCAGTTTTGGGTGTCTGTGACCCAAAATTTGAGGTATGTGGTTTTGCCTCTAGCCTATGACAATGATTATTCTTGGTTTTATATGGAAATTGCTTTATAAATTGATTTATGAAATTTTAATGATTTTTTCTTATGTTGAAAATGGGTTTTCATAGAAAGATGGTTTTCCCTGGCTTTTGATAAATGTATTATAAATGCTTTTGAATGGTTTTCAAGGCTTTGGAATTGGTTTGTGAAATTGATCACATGGGTTATCTTGGGTACTTAGGAGGAAGGTTTAGCTTGAGGCCATCTTATATTTCATTGTGATTATCATGGATGGTGGTCTTGGTAATTTCCTTTATTTTTTTAGGCCCTTTGATCTAGGGGAACGATATTGACATATTGGGTTGTTTACTAATGGGGTATTCCTATACTTCCAAGGAATGTTATTCTAGGATCGGATTTGTGTGCTTGATTATTATGGTATGATTAGTATACTACTAAGACCTATAGTATTCCTTAGTGTGTGGTAAATTTTCTTCTGTTTTTTGTTACTTGAAATCCTGATTTATCCTTGATATGCATGTTTATTCTTATATAATCATTTTATAGAAAATATGATTTTAAACTATTATACCTTCTTTTGTTTAGAAGTATGAAAAAAGGAAAAATTTTACCATTTTTTCTATAAATATTATTTACTTCTTAACATGCCATATTTTATTAAAAAAATGATCATACATGATATGTTATATAGAGACTTATTATGGAATGTCAGGGTGGGATCTTACTGAGCCAGTTAGATCACACCTTGTGCACTGGAACGGTGGTGCATAGAACATTGTTTTTCTTCTAGTGTAGAGAATAGAAAGGTTCTGAAGTGATTTGGAATGGTTCATGTTAGTTGTGATGGGTAGCTAATGGTGATATGTTTTGAGTTCGTCCATTCCATCATTTGAGCAGCTATTGGTTTTGAGTTTTTTAAAGTCAAAATTTTCTTTTGGAGTTTTTATTTGTTGATATAGTTGTTTTATTTATGCTATTTTCTTACTATTATGAAATATATATTTTTATCATCTTCCTATGTTTCCTTATTCCTTTTTATATGTATTCTATGTGGTTGTTCATGATGGTAGAAATTGTTCCCTCGGTTTTTTCATTCGATACACATGTGCTTGTCGCTAGCTCGTGGGGATCGGGAACACCTTTTGTGTATATGACTGATCGATTCAGGTTTTGAGTTTGAGGGTAACCTCGATCTGTTCATTATAGTTTGGTATCAAAGGATGTATTTCCTCATGAATCTTTTCTTGGTATGTCTATTAGATTGGAGATAATATTGTTGGGACATGGGAGGTTTGTTGTGATGAGTGATTGGACAACTCTTTTCGTAATAAGACTCAAGTTACCAAGGGATGTCAGGATAGTTTTATCTAGTTTTGGTTTTTTATTTTAAAATATCAATTTTTTATTATTGGTTTTCTAGTTAGAAATGAGATTTGTTCTGTGTCTGATTGTTCTTATGTTTCAGTATGCAATAGTATGCCTCAAAGATGACTTCCACATGTTATTCAGGAAAGTGCGACAGATGATCCTCATGAAAATCCACCTATGGATCAGAATCTCAATGATAATATCATATGAGAAGTATGTGCTATCAATCAGGATGTTACATGAGTTCCAAACGCGGTGGTTGAATTATAACCTAGAGTAGGAGGAGAAAGAGATCGATTGTATGAGTTCTTGCACGAGAAGCCAGCATCCTTTTAAGGGTCGACTGAACCTCAAGCGGCCGATGATTGGCTGGAAATGATCAATCAAATATTCAAATTCTTGGAGACACCACTGAATATATGGTTATGTGTGAAAAATTCATATGTGAGGGGTAGAACAAGCGTTGGTGGGACTGTATGGTCCAAGAAGAGAGTCATTTGTGCTTGGATTAGAAAGGTTTCAAAATCCTGTTCTTTCAGCAGTTTTTTCTAGAGTCTCTGATGTTGGGAAAATCTCTAGAGTCTCGATTGTTACATTAGGGAGTGCATTCTATATCATCCTACACATTTTTTTTGGCTAAGATTGTCTTTTTTCCTCTAGAAGTGGTAAAGAATGACCAGATGAAGGAAAAATAGTACATGCAGTGTTTGCAATCATACACAAGATCACATGTGTTCATGTTGAATATTACAACCGATTTAGAAATAGTGGATAGAGAAAGGATGATAGATATATACATGGTAGGAAAAGTAGGCTCTAATGCCTCTCCTCTTCCAACTGGTGATAGCTTCTGTGGAATGCATGTGGAGACGAAGAAGTGGAAGGACTGTTGTAGGAGTGGTGGAGGTGGGTCTCAGCAACGAGCCTACTCTGCACCTTCCGTTGTAGCTAGAATTGTGCTTATTATTTTCTACCAGTGTGACAGGGTGGGTAACAGCATACATTATTTTCTTATTCCCATGACGATGTGAAATAGTTGTGGGTGTTTTTGACATCAACAGTGATTATGTCAGGCTATGAATACACCTCCTTAGGTTCGGGGTTTGTCGACTCCAAAGGCTACTATGGTGTATTCATAAGCTTCAAAGACTACATGGCTCTATCCATATGCCTCATTGGTGAATCATTTAGAAACAATTTATGTTCTTTTAATGTAATTTAACGTTGGTCCAGCAATATTGAGAGGAACCCTCCTTATTGGAGCTTCAGTAGCTACTACATTGTTTAATAGCAGGGCCTCTGAGTTGTTTATATCTTCATGTTTTGTTGATATGCTTAAAAATAAAATGGAAGTTATTCCCTTTACAAGGGAGTTAGGGACACCTCTTAGAATGAGGAAAGAGAATGGGTTCTGGTGTCCGTTTTGTTCATTCACAATAGCCAAGACAGAGTTGGTCTGGGATATTCTAGTTCTTGATAATGATCTTTTTTATGTCATAATCCATATGGATCGGATTTTTTCTCATTGAGATGAGGTTGATTTTTATCATCAGCGTGCTTCATTTATTGCTACGTATGTGAGCTCTCATGTGTTTCATGGGGAGTGGGAACTAAGATCAGGTCGTGCAGGGCCTTCCCACCCAGAGCTCAGGAGATCGTTGTCTACTATTATGGTTAAGCCCGATGTCATTTCTTCTTTTGGTCATCTACTTGTTGTGGTTTGATACTTTTTTGACATTTTACTAGAAAATTTCTATAGTATTCCTCTAGATAGGGAGGTAGAGTTTACAATTGACATAGAGCTGGAAACACAACCAATATCATCACCTTCTTACTATATTGAACTAGTGTATTTGAAAGAACTCAAAATTTAGTTTGATGACCTATTAGAGAAGGGTTCTGTTCTCCCTAGTATATGTCCTTTCTTATCACCTGTTCTCATTTACAAGAAATAAAATTTTTCAGTTCGATTATTTGGGGACAATAGGATGATAATTCGGGTAATGATTAAGAACAAATATCCTTTTTCTCATATGGAAGATTTTTTTGATCAGTAGAATAGAGAAATGTGGGTTTCAAAGATCAATATTTGGTCAGTTATCATCAGCTCAGATTTTGAGAGTCTAGTATACCTAAGACAGCCTTATGGAGTAGGCATGACCATTATGAATATGATGTGATGCCTTTGGTTATGATTAATGGTCTTGTAGTTTTTATGTCCTCGATGAATCAGATATTCCACTAATATCTTAATACATTTGTGGTACTGTTCATGGATGATATTCGGGTTTATCCAATGTCTGAGCGTGAGCATGAGAACCATATGACTTTGGTTTTAGAGATTCTGATAAATCACCATCTATATTGAAAGCATTAAAAATGTAGTTACTTCATTCGAGAAGTAAAGTTCTCGGGGAACATAATTTCTCATCATGTCTTATTAGTTGATCCAAAAAAGTTAAAGGTTGTTTCTTCATAGAAGTAACAAGGAATTTATTAGATATAGGAATATTTCTTTGTCTTGATGGGTACTACTGACGGTTCATCAGATATTTATCTTTGATGGTGTCACCTATGACTACTCTTACCCAGAAAGCAGTGAAATTAACCTGGGATGATATGTTTTAGTCTTTCTTTGATGAACTAAAATGACTTCTAACATCAACACCTGTTATAATCTTACTTGAGCCCTATACGGTGTATGTGGTGTTATGTGATGCATCTCATACTGGTTCTTGATGCATTTTGATAATAGATGATCATGTGTTAGATTACAGCTCTCTAAACTCCAACCTCACAAGAAGATCTACCCCACTCATGATTCAGATCGTGCAGTGGTGATGCATGTACTTAAGTGATGGAAACAATATCTCATTGGGGAGAAGTTCATGGACTTCGCTAATCATAAGATTCTGAGATATATATTTTCCTAGAAGGAATTGAATCTCAGATAGAGATTATGGTTAGAATACCATCATAAATTTGACTTTGACATTGCCTTCACTCTGAGGAAAGGGAATGTAGTTGTAGAAACATTATGCAGGAAGGTACCATCACATATAGTTTTGGAATTAAAGGAGTTGATTCTTATGGGGTTTGTTTCATAGTTGAACTTGGAAACTCAGGATGGTGTCTTAGGTATGGTTTTGACCAGTTTTCATTTTCCATCATCTTTCTTGGAGTCTATCTTACAAATTCAACAAAAATATGATGAGTTTTATAAGATTTGTGAAAAAAATTGGTGGGGTTATAGTTCTTGGTTGGTCTCTTTCTTCAGATGGAATATTTCACATTGGGCAACGATTTTTCATTCCATAAATTATGAGAAGTTCAGTCTTGTTTAATTATCATATCTCTTTATCAGTCATTCATCTAGGCACTAAAAATATGTATTATGACATCAGAATACAATTCTGGTGGCATAGAATGAATCATTAAATTGTGGATAATGTGTCTTCTATTACACCTACCAATGGTTAAACGTAAATCACTTGAAACCTTTTAGTATGCTTTAGCATCTTCCAGAACCGATTTGGAAGTGGGATGAGGTGTCCAAGGATTTTTTTTGGGTTATAGTGGAAACCCTAATGGAAAAATTCTATCAGGGTGGTTGTTGATTTATAGGTGAAGTCTGCACAATTAATTCTGATCAAAGACACCACTAAAGTTGAATATCTGGGTAATCTATATGTAGAAGAGATTGTGAGATTGCATGGGATTAATTATATCATTGTTTCAAATCGAGATCACAGTACTACCTCATGGTTATGAAGGAATATTCAAGTAGAAATGAGGACTCAGTTCAAGTTGATCACAACTTACCACCCACAAGTAGATGAGCAGACTAAGTGTGTAATTTAGATCCTAGAGGATATGCTTCAGGACTACATTGTGGATTTCAATGGATTGTCTGATATCTATCTTGGATTGTGTGAGTTTGTTTACAACAACAATTACCAGTCATCGATTAGAATGGATCCTTTTGAGTCATTTTACAGTCAGCTATGCAGATAACCCCTTTGTTGGGAAGAGGTCATAAATGAAGCTTTGGTTGGACCAATTTTGTTTAAGGAGACATCAACAAAGATTTATGAGGTGCGATGAAATATGGTTAATGACTATAGTTGACAAAAAATCATATGCAGATCAGTGGTGTCATTATTTGGAGTTTTCAATTGGTTATTGGGTTTTCTTGTAAGTTTAGACTCATTTGGATCACCATCAATATTTAAAATAGGGATAGTTGGCTCCGAGATATGTTATACCATTAAAGATCACTGAACATCTTGGAAAAGTTACTTATCCGTTAGCATATTCATCTTAGTTAACCGAAATTCCTGAAATTTTCCACATATCACCACATAGGAAGTATCACCCTGATACCTCTCAGGTTTTGAGATTGTATGAAGTTGAGTTAGAGCCATATGCTTTTATTTTGAAGAAAATAGTTGAGATATTTGGATCTCATGTGAAAGTCTTCCATGTGAATTAAATTTCTTTGGACAGAGTTCTATGTCAACAAGGATCAGATTGTCATGAATGTTGGGAACGCGAGTCATTAATGAAAGTGAGGTAACCTCATCTCATTATAGGGATTAAATCTTCCACATCACTTCTAAGGGAAGGATTGTCCTTATGGTGGGGAGATTATAACATCATGTTACCTTGATTAGGAATGTTTTCTCTTTTTCTATGTTCCCTTCTAGAGTTAAAATCCTTATATGTGATTTTCTGGGCTTACTACAGGTTGCAGAATAGGTACACATCGTGTACCTGAGGTACACATCATGTATTGACTACTGGATTCATGAGAAATAATGTGATGAACTAGTACATGTTGTGTATATGAGGTACACATCGGGTAGGGGTTAAATAGAGGATTTTTAAACTGAAGTGATAGTTTTGTTTTGTGTAACTTATCCGGCTTTTCTTACACATCATGATCAAGGGGTACACATCATGACCTAGACCACACACAATTTAGTATCACATGGTCATCTATTTTGGTTCTGTGTTTCCTTTTTTTTCAGTTTCTTTAAACCCTAGACTCTACCTTGGAAATTTTTAAAGGTTTCTTACCTTTTAGATCGATCCGATCAATCTTGGATCTTTGTTTCATCTATGGTGAGTCTCTTTGGGTAAGTGTTCTTTCTAGTTCTCCCTTGTGATTGATCTCAATAGTTCCCTAGAAATATATTATTAGATCCTCTAATCTGAAATGGGTGATTCTTGTTGACTTCTTCTAGATCTGTTGTGAGAATTCATTCTAGAGGCCTTTTTCCTTCATTGGTTGTGGTATAACGGGATTCCTTCTTTGAGGTATGTGGGTTTCCTCTCTTCTGTCAACCATTTATGTTTATATTTTAATTAATCTTTTCATGGATTGGATTCTAGGGTGTCCATTGGTGCTTTTGGGTTTCATTATTGGTTTTGTATTTCGTTGCAGGTGTGTGCGATCCAAACATAGAGGCAGGTGGTTCTGTCTCTAGCCTATGATAATGAAACTGTTTTTTTTCATTGAAAAATTCTTTATAAATTAATTTATGAAATTGGAATGATTTTTGTATATGTTGAAAATGTGTTTTTAAAGAAATATGGATATCCATGTCTTTTGATAAATGGATTATTAATGGTTTGAAAATGTTTTCAAATCATTGAAATTGGTTTGTGAAATTGAGAGCATGGGATACCATGGGTAAATAGGTGTAAGGTTTAGATTTATGCAATCATTCATTTATTTGTGATTATTAAGCTGGTTTTTCTTGGATATTTCCTCTATTTTCTAGGCCCGCTGTTCTAGGGGACCAATATTGACATTTTTGGGGGTTTAGTCATGGGGTATTCTTCTGCTTACTAGTCCCACTATTCTAGGATCGAATTTTTTTCTCTTGATTCTTATTGTACGAGTAGTGATCTTCCTAGACCTATAGTATTCCATGGTGTGTGATACCTATGATTCTATTTTTTATTGCTTGGATCTCTGAGTTAGCATTTATTTTCATGTTTATGCTTATAGAAAACTTTTTTGGAAAATATGATTTGAAAATGTTATACCTTTATTTGTTTTGAACTATGGAAAATAAATTTTTTTTCCATATTTTAAATAAAAATATATTACTTGTTATCCTTCTAGATATTATTTTAAAAATGATAATACATAATTTTATATACAAAGAGTTGTTATTGAATTCATGGGTGGGGTCTTACTGAGCCTATTAGCTCACACCATGTGCATGGCTTTGGTGGTGCATAGACCTTTGTTTGTATTCTAGTATATGGAATGTTAGGGTTCCATAGTAAGGGGATTTTCATCATATTTTTTGGGATGGATAGTTGATGGTGAGATGGTTGGAGTTAGTCCATTCCATCATTGGAGTAGTTGTTGGTTTTGATTTCCTTGCAGTTGAACTTTTCATTTGGTGTTTTAGCTATTGTTACAGTTGTTATATTTTTTATGTTATTATATTTTTATAAAATATATATTTTGTTCCTATACCACTATTTCTTTCTTTCTTTGTATATGTATTCCATGTGGTTGTTAAGGTTGGGAGAAATAATACCCTCAGTTTTTTCATTTGATGCATGGGTGCTTCTCGCCAGCCTGTGGGGATTGGGAATGCCCTGCGGGTATGTGACATAACGATTTGGGTACCAGTTTTGACGATAAACTGGGTAGGTTCATTACAGAGATTGTGGAGGGTACTAAATATCAAAACAATGAGTCAAACATCACAAGTACTCCAACTGATCTTACTCCTACTGGTGTTGCCATCAACACATCACCTCCTATATCTCCTGCAGCTTCTGTTTCTATTGCTGCTGTTGTCGTAGGATCTCTTCCTGCTACTACTGATACAATTGATGCATCTGCTTGTACTCCTTACACATACTATCTATATGACAAATCTTTCTATCACAATTTCTCTAGATACTTTGTAGATTATGATGATGAGTCTCCATGATCTCCTCTCAACTTGGATGCCAACATCATAGAAGTTCCATAATAATCCACATGCATCAATCGAGAGCTGATACCAACAACTCAGCCTTTATTAAAGGCATTCTAGGTCACCAACATCCATGATGTATCAAAAAATTGATGGGTATTGGTCTGACTATCGGTCATAGACTGACTCTCTATCTGTGTCTGAGATTTCATAGCCTCATATAGATCCTTCAATTGCAATTAAAAATTAAGATAGTTAAAATATTTTTTGAAGTTATATTTTTAATTTCAAAAAGAAAATATACTAACCAAAATCTGACACTGGCGATCACCTCTAATCTCTCTAGTAGTAGGATCTCTATAAATCCTCCTATAAATGTCAAAATCTATAATATCAGGTTGTTCGAATACCTGTATGAATTTGAAATAAACTATTTACATTTAAAGGTAAATAAAATGTTTTAAAAAAAGTATTAACCATATTCTCACTATGCATACTGAATCAATGACTACCAACTCAATGTGTCACCTCCTATGTCCCCTGATTTTTTTTGACCTACTAATGATCTCCTCCATAAACGACCACCAACTACTCTGAACATAAAACATCCCAAACCAATGATGAAATGTAATTAGGTCGGTGGGTGCAACGAGACTCATCAAAAACACTCACTCTTTCTTTCTCCATTTATTTCCTTAAAAAATTTTCCAAAAACAGACTTCAATGACAACATATAGACCCCTAAAATACATTTCTGATATTGACATGTATGATATCATAGATGGGATACTATAAACCCTACAAATAGTTTTTAATATCAATTTATTAATTAAATTAATTTCAAAATAAATATAATTTATTTACGTGGCAGCAAATGATCGAACATACAGTGATGCACATCAATGGGAATCTGATCTCATGAGACCCATGCTTTAGAAAAATAATAGAGAAATATAGTGCTCCAATGTCTAGTATCTATATGTGTAATTCTATAAAAAAAGAACTTATAGTAAAAAATTATTATATAAATAAATTATTGAAAACTTGCTAAAATACATAGGTATACATACCTATACATGTGTGGATCAAATCCAAGAAATGGGTGTCACTCAGGGATAGGGTCGAAAATCATCAATTGCACAAGACAATTCCCCCTCCGAGCCCCCCCCCCCCCCACCCCCCCCACCCCCCCCCCCCCCGCCTCGAACCACCAGTAGTCTAAGGGTTAGATGACCCAACATCCTACTTGTCTAAAAGTAGATACACTTCCGCCAACAGATGAGACATTTCCTCATCTATCTGAAACACAAAAGGATTTTTGTTAGGAAATAGTATAAAACAACTATTATATATAGATATATAATATATATGATTATAACCATCATTTAACTGTGTCAATGTTCATCTTCATGCTCATCTACATATCTGACCATGTCAATGTCCTCATATTTCTCCCCAACATCATCAATTTCCAGATGAGTTTCAGTTTTTTTATCTCTTTTCATTTAAAATTCATTTTTCACATCAGTAACATCACCATCACAATCAACCCTTAATTGTGGGAAATCATCATCGATATTCATGTCTCTCTATGAAAAAGATGGATTTAGGGAAGTCTCTTGAAAAATTTCAATTCCTTTCACTTCAATGTAACCACATTCACTTTGAGTAAACTGATTTTTCTTAGATTTAATTTTTAAAATGAAGCACCAAATATTCAACTATCTTAAATTTGCACAATATTTTGAATAATAAATTTTATGTGTCTGATTATCTTATAAAAATGATTTATTTACTATAATAAGAATTTTATATTTAATATCAATGATTCTATGGTTTTGATGAACATGCAAGCCTCTCTCTGTATATAACCACTAACATTTAAATATCATTATGTAATTATGTCCCAATTAATACAGTTCAATAATTTCTTCCATCATACCATAAAAGTCAATATCAATTTCACTATGATGAAATTCTCCCAAAAAAACACCACTAGTAATGTATCCCCATATGCACGTGTATGAAATCAAAAACCATTAACGATATATGCATTATATGATTTGACCATTTTTTGAGGGTGGGTTACTCAATACATGAAATCAATTACTAGATTTTACAATATGTTGAGATACCTGAAAATTTGTAAAACAATAATCAATACAACAGATAAGAATTTGTCTTTATATGTTAGAACAAAAAAAATTTATGTTACTGGTTTTTGAAACCAGTAGGAAATTTGTTTTCCCTACATTCTTCAAGGAAAGCTGCTACAATTTATTGATGTTTTTTATTTATATGAATATCATATATACTTCAAATAAAACAATATTAATTTACTATATAAAAATTAAAAAATAAGTGATAGGATCACTCACTGTACAAGTGATTTCATTTCGTCACAGTTGAGAATAACATATGTATGAGATCTATGATGATCATCATTTGAAATCCTTTGTTCCTGAACTCCACCTATTCCATGTTCAAGTTGATTGAAAAATAATAATCGATTCCCTATTTCATCTGAAACATATCCCTCTCTATGGCCCATAAAATAGTGTTTTTAGGGATATTCGGATTGAATGTAATAAGAGCATAAAAAATAAATTTCCTCCTATAAATAATCTTCTTCAAATTAACCTTCAATTGATTCTTTGTTACGTGATTTTTTCATCAATTTTTTCATACATCTCTCGAATGGGTATACCCATCCGAACAAGACTACACATCCATATATTTCTTCATGTGGAAAATGTAATATCAAATGTTTCATTGATTCAAACAAAGATGGTGAGAATATTTTTTCCAATTAACATAAAATTAACACAATATCTTCTTGCAGCCTGCTTAATGAATCATAGTCAGTTATCACCGCAGAAATGTCTCCAAAAAATATGATATGTCTATTAGCACATCAATAATATTATAATTCAATATTTCTCTTAATCCAATTGGCATTTGTCATTCAATTATAACATGATAGTCATGACTCTTTAATATAGTAATATGACCACTTCTAACACATATTCCCAAATTGGAAGCATAACCATCCCGAAGTCTTAAATACTAAATTTATTGAAATAATAATAATTTAATCTCTTTGGAGTGTATATAATATGCTTTTGGCTTCATTAATTTCAGTGATATAAAATTTTCAAACAATTTATGTTCTAGTTGCCTTTAAATTTGGGCAAGATCTAATCATGCATTAACATTATATTTAGACATACTTGGTGTATACAAAACATTATGAAATAAATTATCAAAATAGTTCTTCTCAATATGCATGAAATCCAACATGTGATGGACCAACAAATCAGACCACTATGGTATATCCCAAAAAATTCCCTATTTACCCAATTGTGTTCTTTCTCTAAACCATCAATTTTCTGTTATATTATTATAGGTTCATATTTGGTGGGAGGTAATGAAGAGAAAATATATTTTAACTATGTACCTGAAATCATTGTTCGAGTTTCATGTCTTTCAATTGTTCCTTTTTTGAAATGATATTTTTTCCTCTGAAATGGATGATCAATTGAAAGGAATTTGCATTATAGTTAAAAAAACAAGGTTTTTCCATTGATGAACATAAACACTTTAATGTATCTCAGAGTATGGAAATTATTTTGGACCATGAGTACTCTATCCAAATATAATTTCATATTCTATAAAGTTACCAATTGTCCACATAAATATATCTTTTAGCAGTAAGTTTTTTTTGCAGAAACATCAAATTTACTGACATCATTACCACAAAATTAATTTAACTGGTCAATCAATAGTTCCAAATAAACATCAATATTATTTTTTTAGATATATGATATTTAATAATGTCAAAAAGATAAATTGTTCCTTCATCAACATCCAAGGAGGTAAATTATACAAGGTTATAAAGATAGACGAACATGGATACTGACTATTGTAAGGACCAAATGGACAAAAACCTTAATTATTAATAACCAATCACAAATTTCAGGCTTCTAAAAAAATAAGGATGCACTTGATTAAAATGCTCCCATAAATCATCATCATAGGGATGATTTAAGGTTTTACAGGTTGGAATATTGGTTTTGTTCCCGGACATCAATGTCGTTGTGTTCTGAGAAATAAATGAGCACTATAATCTAGTTTTAAGTGGGAAATATCATGATTGTTTTATAGGAATAAATATAGACTTCCCTTGTTGAGCATATTCATTCTTTGATTGTCTACATGTTGGATAACTATAAAATTAATCATATTCCCTATAATATAAGATGCAATCATGTGAACCATAATGAATCTTCTTATTAACCACAGACCAAATTACAAACCAAACTCTTTCTCTCATAGAAATTTTTAGGCAACACATTTCCTTCTAGTATTAGTGATTTTACAAAAGATGAAATCTGATCGAAACAGTTATTAGAAATTGCATTATCTCATTTAATAACCACAAATTTAGCAACTGCTTGAAAATTTCTTATCTAGAAACTAGGATATAATGCATCCTTAGTGGGCCTCAACAACTCATAAAAATGAGTTGGTTATAACTCATCAGTTAAATTAATATCATCATATGTATCAACTTGTTGAATAGATGGACCTACCACATCAGGTACTAAATTTTGAAACCAGGATGAATCTGAAACCAAATTAATAGTATTTTGTCTGGAACTGTGTTCACTATGTTGATACCAAAAAACATAATCTGGTTTAAAACCAAATTTCAATAAATGAACCCCAATGTTTTCAAATGTATCATGTATTCTCAAAACTCTTTTTACAAAGGCACTTAATTTTCCATTCTAAAAAAATCTTTTTTTGATGATGAAAATGAAAAAATCCTTTAACACCCTCAAAATATGTAGTATTTAAACCAAGGCCATTTAGAATCTTACATTGATTTGTTTAATCATGATCATATAATAATGATTTTTTGACTTCCTTATTCCCTCTTTCTCAAAAAAAATATAAAATAATTAGTCTTTTTGGTACTATTTGACATAAGAAAAACACTATATAAAAAAGAGAAGATAATTAAATTCCATTTTCTATAAAATTATAATAATTTTTAGCATGTTATTATTATTTATAGTATTTTATTAAACATTTATACTAATATAAACTAACTTATATTAATTTATATTAATTAAAAAAAATCATTACTAATTATAAATAATTTATACTAATAATTGTTAATTACACATGACACAATTTACAGCAGATTGGTCATAGCTATTTTACCCGACTGCTCATCTCTACTATCTGAGACTTAGATCACGATGAAATATATACTAATATATATGAATATCTATTTCTTTATGAATGAATAAGGATAAAAATGCAACACGACCTCCCTCCTCTTTATCTTCATGCATATAGAAATGGATATTCAGACATCTGTGAGGATTTTCCATAGTAATTTCAGTCAAAGTCAGTAGAGATGAGTCATTGGGAAAAAGGTCATGTTTTGCACAACAACTCATCTCCATGCAAATTTCTTCGACTGAAATCAGTATGAAAAATTTTATCAGATTTACACATATCCATTTTTGTATGCACAAGAATGGAGAGTAGGAAGGTATCACCATGATGATCTCCATTATCATGGAAATGAAAATGGATATTCGTACGTGATGACAGAATTTTCATTCTGATTTCAGTGGTAAAATTTTTAAAGGAGATTATGCTTTGGGAAAAATGGAGCCACCAATCCACTGAAAACTGTGATAATTTATTATAATTTGTTACAATTTATTACAATTTATTTCTAATTATTTCCAATTATTGCTATTTATTACTAATTATTACCATTTATTACTAATTATTACAATTTATTCCTAATAATCACAATTTATTACTAAATATCACAATTTATTACTAATTATCAGAATTTGTTACAAATTCTTACTAATTATTACTAATTATAAAAATTTATAACTAATTATTATAATTTATTATTAATTATTAGAATTTATTACAATTTATTATAATCTAATACAAATTATTAGAATTTATTACTAATTATTACTAATGATTACATTTTATTACTTATTATTGCAATTTATTACTAATTATTACTATTTATTACAATTTATTACTAATTATTACAAATTATTACAATTTATTGATAATTATTACAATTTATTACTAATTATTATGATTCATTGCTAATTATTACAATTTATTACTAATTATTTGAATTTATTACTAAGTATTATAATATATTACTAATTACTAGAATTTAATACTAATTATTAGAATTTTTTTTATATTATTACTAATTATTATAAAATATTAATATTTGTTATAATTTATTAATAACTATCATAATTTACTTATAATAATTATAATTTATTACTTATTATTACAACTTATTAAAAATTCTTATAGTTTATTACTATTTATTACAATTTATTAATAATTATTACAATTTATTACTAATTATTACAATTTATTACTAATTATTACAATTTATTACTAATTATTATAATTTATTACAATTTATTACTATTTGTGTCAATTTATTTCCAATTTTTGAAATTTTTTACTAATTGTTCAATTTTATTACTAATTGTTACTACTTATTCTAATTTATTACTAATTATTATAATTCATTACAAATTATTAGAATTTATTAAAAGTTATTATTAATTATTGCAACTTATTAATAATTATTAGAATTTATTACTAATTATTACAATTTATTTCTAATTATTCGAATTTATTTCTAATTATTGAAATTTATTAATAATTGTTTCAATTTATTAACAATTTTTAAAATTTGTTACTAATTTTAACAATTTATTACTAATTAATAAAATTTATGACTAATTATTATAATTAACTACTAATTATTAAAATTTAAGACTAATTATTACAATTTGTTACAAATTATTATAGTTTATTACTAATTATTACAATTTATTAAAAAATATTATAATTTATTTCTAATTAATATAATTTATTACTAATTATTAGAATTTATTACTAATTATTACTAATTATTCTAATTTATTACTAATAATTATAATTTATTAGTAATGACTATATTTTTTTTACTAATTATTATAATTTATTACTAATTATTATAATTTATTACTAATTATTTAAATTTATTAATAATTATTAAAATTTATTACTAATTATTAGAATTTATTACTACTAATTATAAATTATCACTAATTATCATAATTTATTCCTAGTTGTTTGAATTTATTACTAATTATTAAAATTTATTACTAATTATTATAATTTATTACTAATTATTAGAATGTATTTCTAGTTCTCAGAGTTTATTTCTAGTTATTAGTATTTATTACTAATTATTACCGATTATTATAATTTAGTACTAATTGTTATTCTTTATTACTAATTATTATAATTTATTACTAATTATATCAATATGGTACAAATTTATACAATTTATTACTAATTATTATAATTTGATATTAATTTTTACAATTTAATACTAATTAATAGCATTTATTACTAGTTAATACTAATTGTTGCAATTTATTACAAATTGTTGCAATTTATTACTAATTGTTACAATTTATTACTAATTGTTGCAATTTATTACTTACTATTACCAATTATTCTATTTTATTATTGATTATTATAATTTATTAATAATTATTAAAATTTATTGCTTGCTATTATAATTTATTACTAAATATTATTAATTATTACAATTTATTACTAATAATTAGACATTATTACAAATTATTAGCATTTATTACTAATTATTCACATTTGTTACTAATTAATCATATTTATCACAAATTATTGTTATTTATTACTAATTGGTGTAATTTATTACTATTTTTGGCAATTTGTTACTAATTTTTGAAATTTATTATTACCTTTTGCAATTTATTGTTAATTTTTTTGTAATTTATTTATATTATTTGAAATTTATTCCAAATTAATATAAAATTTATTACGAATTATGAAAATTTGTTACTAATTAATACAATTTATATCTAATTATTACTGATTCTTACAATTTATAACTAATTATTACAATTTGTTAATAATTATTAAAATGTATTACTAATTAATGAAATTTATTAATAAATATTATAATTTATTATTAATTGTTATATTTGTAACTAATTATTAAAATTTATTACTACTTATTAGTAATTATTAAAATTTAATACTAAATATTATAATTTATTAGTAATTATAATAATTTATTACTAATTATTAGAATTTATTACTAATTATAAAAATTTATTATTAATTATTGCAATTTATACTAATAATTACATTTTATTACTAATTATTACAATTTATTACTAATTATTATAATTTATTACTAATTATCACAATTTATTACTAATTATTAGAATTTATTACTAATTGGTATAATCTATTACTAATTTTTACTAATTGTTACAATTTATTACTAATTGTTGCAATTTATTACTAATTATTACAATTTATTACTGATTATTAAAATTTATCACTAATTATTAGAATTAATTACTAGTTATTACTAATTATTCTAATTTACTACTGATTATTAATATTTATTACTAATTATTATAATTTGTTACTAATTAATATTAATTGTTTCAATTTATTACTAATTAATAAAATTTGTTACTAATTCTTTCAATTTATAACTAATTATTCGAATTTATTACTAATCAATTAAATTTATTAATAATTTTTGCAATTTATTACTAATTATTGCAATTTATTAGTAATTTTTTTAGTTCATTAATATTTTTTGCAATTTATTAATATTTGTTTTTTAATTTATTAATAATTGTTAATATTTGTTACTATTGATTACATTTTATTACTAATTATTTCAGTTTATTACTAATTATTACCATTTATTACAAATTATTAATAATTATTGCAATTTTATTACTAATTATGATAATTTATTTCTTATTATTGCAATTTATTACTAATTATGGCAATTTGATACTAATTATTACAATTTATGACTAAATATTACAATTTATTACTAATTATTGAAATTTATTACAAATTTTTATAATTCAATACTAATTATTATAATGTAATACTAATTATTATAATTTAATACTAATTATTATAATATAATATTGAGTATTACAATTTAATACTAATTATTACTAATTAATATAATAAATGTTAACTAATACTGATTTATACTAATCACACATACTTATTTGTAAAAATATACATAAACAATGATAAATAAAACTATCTAATTATAATTTAATTTAAATGTAGCTAATTAACAATAAATATAAAAAATAAAATAAGATGAACTAGGTAAAAAAAAGAAATAGATAAATACATTGAAATTGAAGCTTTCAAAGTATACGAGCTGCGAATAATGCCTTGAATTAAAATGTTAGTCTATGAAAAAGTTTGAGAAAAAAATTCCACTATAGAGAGAGGATTAGAGAATTGAGTGGAATGAGGAAAAAATAGGTGGAGGTATATATAAGAATGATTAGTTATGGCCTGATTATTTTCGACGAGAAAGACATTGCAAACAGTATTATTAGTTACAGGTCCTGACGTAAATAAGCGCTAGTTAAAAAGTCTTGTGATGGGGCCCATCGCAAAAGACCTCCTATTGATATATTATTTGCAAACATGTTTTTCTACTCCATCACAAATACAAAAAACGCCATTGAGTATTTGTGACGGGATACTATAGCCTGTTGTAAATACTCTTTCTTGCGTATTGATGTGCATGGCGCGCTAAACCTTTTGCAACGAGAACCATCACTCTGTCCCAAAAACCCAATTATTTGTGACGAGCGGGTTCTCTTGTCACAAAAAACATTTCTAACAGACTATTTTTGATGGGAAACTGACCTGTTGTAAATGGCCCATCGCAATTGCCATCTTTTCCTGTAGTGTAATAGATACATCATTCATTTTAAAGATAATTTAGTAATCATCATTACTAGAGTTGATAAATAGTCCTCTACAAAAATGAAAAGGTCTACTGAAGATCCATTAGGATGATTAATGTGTCTATTAAGATTAAATATGATGTTGAATTTTATGAATTGAAGAGCCCCTCATGAAGTGAACTGAAAAAATGGAGTTTCGTGGTGTTGTCAATTGATACATGGTCAATATGCCATTGGTCTTTAAATCAAGATATTAGAAAAATCTCAAAAACAATATTCTTTTATTTGGTGTGTTGTATGATAACCTTTATATTAGAGGCATTCTATGACTATATTCTTGAGGAATCTTATTAATGATATTGGTAGTTCTTTTGTGTTTTATTTATTAATAACATTTTCATGGATGAGTTGGAGGATCTATGGATATGAATAAAAATACAAAAGAATTATGTTTTTCTATGTTTTTTAGCAGTATAGAGTGATGAGTACTATTACATTGTAATGAAGCTAAACCAAAGGAGGGGTTTCATTCTAATAGGTACCTCATAGAATTGAATGTTTGGTTGCAACATGGAGTTTTTAATACGGAGGAGTATAATATCATAGTTAGACATGTTGTGTCATGCATGGTTTATCTAAGGTATTGTGGAGACCCAATCACACAATGATTCTTAGCCCATGAACAATCAATTTTCCACTAGTTTGGGAAGCGACTGATCTCACATTGTAATGTCACTATTCATGTTGCAGTGGTTCTGTTCTTGTCACAGTGACTATACTGTGAGATTTTAATGTCTCACTGGAGTAAGGAGTTGTGGCCCTCACACCACAAGAACTATGGTGACAATGTAGGAAGTGTTCCAAAGATAATGGTATAAGTTAGAAGATATGGGGATCACACAATGTGTAAGAGTTCCACTCTGTAATAGTTTATAAGGATCTTTAGCATTAAATTTTAATATATATTGTATCTATCCATCACATCATGATAAATTAGGTAACTCAATAATGAACACATGTTCTACATATAAGAGGGAGTCTCTCCCTAATAAAGAGAAAGTGTGATTTTTTTATGAAATGTAGCCACACATTATATGGACCATTCCTAGAGGTTTTGGGGATCATTTACAAAGAAGAACAATGGTTCACATATAATACAAATTTTACAGGCACTTAGTGCAATTGAAATAGAATATCATTTGACATATTTATTTTCATCATTCTATCATGTGTATGTATTTCAAGGATATATCTCTTCTCAATCTCTTGTCATTATTAATAATAATAAAATATAGTTCATTGGGTTACAACAATTACACAATAAGGATTAGACAATCAATAACATTAATAAATGACCATTTTATTCAACCATGTATTTTGTGTGTTCTTTATCTCTTTTTATACCATGATCATATCATTATCATCATGATTCATACAGAAAATTATATATAGGAAATCATTGTCTAATTTCATGTATTTTTGATCAACCACTAACACACCCCTACCCCTCTTAGTGGAGGTACACTTTCTCCCTGACTTACTATTTAGTATTAGAGCATGATTTAGGTCTATCAAGTTATCATAGTATTAGGATATTCTTGTGGTAATTATCATGTTATCTCCTAATTCCTTCATATAGATCTGATTTTTTTTTCACAGATATATCTTTAATCAATGAGATCTTTATAATCTATGATTAACATCAACAATAAATAAGTTTCTATGTTATCTAGAAAAACATATTATATAATGAGATAAAAGATCATTCTATATCATCTATCACAAGTCTTGGATACGTTTGAGATAACTAAGAACTGATTAAATCATTTTAAAATTGGGTTAACATATAATTTAGTAGAAACAATAATAATATTGAAACTAAGGTAAGATCACACAATCAGTTACTCTAATCTATTTCTAAGAAGGATTTGATATGTGTTATCAGGTTGAAATAACAAATGGAATATGAAAGAAACTCAATATATCCATGAGGTAGTGAATAATGTAAGGGATACACAATTACAAAATTTTTTGGATCAATTTGAATATAGTTAAATGAGATAATATAAAATGGAATATGTATAAATTATTTAAGGTAAACAAGATTGTTTTATTAATTCAAATATATGTAAAATTTCTTGATGATAATACCATAAAGATGGATCAGAAGTGAATCCCCTTGGATATATTTTATGTGATGATTTGAACCCTAGAGGATCAATATTTCGATGATAGTTCAGTTATAAAATAAAAAAAAATTAATTTCTTATGATATAAGGATTGGGAATTCCTTATGAAAAATATAAAAATATGAGAAGGAAACTCTGTATAATCCGTCATAATAAGTGAAAAAAATGTATCTTGTGGAGGAAACTAATTCCATATATGATTACATATATTTAAATGATAATATATCCTCATTTTAAAAAAGAAATTAATTTATGAAATGGTTAATATAAGAGTAATCTTCTATTTAATTGCTTAAATAGTGGAATGATTGAAAATATTTTGTAAAAAATACAAGTGGAAGAACAATAAAAGGATTATTATGATCATTAAAAAATATCATACAGAAATATACATAATGTTCCTAGTGGTTTTATTTACGTATTATTTATCCAAGGTAATTAAAAGGCGAATACTTCAAATCAGAATAATTTTCTCTCAAATCTTGTGGTCACATCTTAGGTTAATAAAAGTGAAAGAGAGTAAGTGGTCCTGGTGTATGGTGGGAAAATTGATTTTATAGATATATAAAATCAACCAAAAATATTCCTCAAGTTATAAATAAGAAGTTATTAGCGAATTTTTACAATTTAGTGTTGAGGAGAATCCAAAATAATCCTAATTAAAAATGGAACTCTTAGTTTATTTTAAGGAAAACTAAAATAATGAGAGAGGATAGAAAGAATTAAAATCTAAGAATGGTTCATTGGGAAAATCTATGTATGAATCCAAATCTATTGAAATTGATGAGATAAAATTGTAATTCAAATGAAATATCAGTGATCTCAATGAAAATTTTAATGATAGGGACATGATGCTTTATATTACTATAGAAAATATCTTTTGTAATAATAATAAAGTAAATTATCTTGAAAAAATGTTGGTTGATGCTAAAAAATATTTAAGGATCACTCATCGTGTTCTTTAGTATTTTTGGGATGATGTTATTGAAAGAACTTAATTAGTACATAAGGTTTCTAATACTACCAAACTACTCATATATTGTCCCATAGTTCTAAAAACATTGTTTTGGACACACATGTTTGTAATAAAAATGGCGGTATCATTATAAAAAAAAGAAAAAAGTTGATGAATCACCCAATAATAAGATCACACAGGATTTTAAAATAAGAAGTGGTACTAAAAATTTTGAAAAAATTTAGGAGAATAAGAACACTGAGGTAAATCCAAAAGGAATGATTGTAGTGAAATAAAAATTTCTTATTTACGAGAAGTTTGAAAAAAAGTACTAAATATCAAATCAAAATACATAACAATAATTTCTTTTTGGGGGAACCCATCTATTATCTATAAAAAATCACTATAATGTTATATTTTTTTGATGTGGAGTCTATGAAAACAAATATTATCTATTCTCTAAATATCATTCACTTAATCAGTTGAAGAGGGGATATGAATCGATCTGGATAGAATATTAATTTTCTAAAGGCCATCCAAGGAAATATATAAAATAGAAGATAAAATTGAATATTTATTTTAATTATCATAAAGAATCTTGTGGGATATGTGTTCAACCTGGAACACATAAAAAAACTCTCTCTCCATACTACTAGAGAAACTAAAGAAAAAAATAGAATTCCCAAAATATTAAGATTCAAAATATACATGATAAAATAGTGGTGGATGAGGTTTAATAAAAATATGCTAGGGGATAGAAGGATTGGATACTCAATAATGGTTACTGATCATATATGATTGGTAAAAAAACTATCTCTAAATTTATATCTAGGTATGGTGGAGATACGATCACTTTTAAAAATGATATATTACTCAATTTTAATGGATTTGGATATAAAAATATTGTTAAGAGGAAATTCATTAATGTTCTCTTTTTCAATGTGGCGAGAGAAAATATATTGAGTGTCTCTAAAATCAATGATAATGGTAATACTCTTATTTTTTCAATTAATATATGTATCATTATTAGGATAAAATATACAAAAGTCACGATTAAGATTCCACAAACACGTGGTAATCTATTTCAAATTTCCAATGATAAAGACACATGTCACATGATAATAAAGAAGGAAAACCAATTATATAATAGGAAAATTTTATATTTGGGTATAAATAACATGGTTATTCACATCATTTTTGAATCCATAAATAATATTCCATATCTATTTCAATAAAGGATCAATAGTCTTGATACATATCATAATGAAAAAAATGATAAATATGATCCAAAATTTAGTGGAAATCAAGATGTTGAAACTTGTTGCATTGGTATACTTAGATGTGTGAAGATCAATGATATTGAAGTCAAATAATATATGTCAGTAATTCATGAAATTCATTGATGACATTAAATTCATTAATTATGTTTATTTCATGTCAATTAATACACAAGATCATGATAAGTTTAACCAATTTTTAAGACTTGTTGAGAATCAAGTGGGATACTCTTTCTAAATATTCTAATATGATACTAGATCTGACTAAATATTGAAATCTCTGAGGAATATTTTGATAATCATTAAATATATCTTGAATATAGAACACTTTATAAGAAATAAAAATAGATTTATTGTGTGTAATAATAAGATTATATTGGATATGTGAAGAACAATTTTATCAAATCATGACACCTCAAAATTATTGTGAAGCCAATCCACAAAAATTTATGCATTATATTCTTACTTTAAGTCTAGTTTGATATAGTTCTATAAACAAACCATATGAGTCATAGTTTGGAAATAATATGAATTTAAATGGCTTGAATGTATTTCGTTACCATTTTACATCATGACAAATTGTATTGTTTTGGTACTATTCTATGACAGGGATGATGGTGTTATATTTCATAGATATACAACTGGTGGAAACATATCATTATTATAAAAATTATATAAGATGTAACATTTATATATGTCATTTAATTTCATTATAAAAATAAAATATATTCAAATACATCATTTCCCGGTGATGGAGACATTGAACAGTTACTTTATTTAAATTTTGGATAAAATGGAAGTATTTCGAACCTAAAAAGATATTACTAAAACTCTCAAGATGATATTAAAATTCCAATTCTATGGAATTAATATAGAAAGGAGGTTCTATGTCACAATGACTTGGGAATGATTTTATTCTTGAAAAAAATCCATATATATATATATGATGTGTTTAAAACATAAAGAAGTTTTCAAATTTTTAATCATACCAGTTTTCATCTGAATGTTGAACCAAAAAGCATTGAAGAGTATTTAAAACATGAGGATTGGTAAATTTTGATGAAATAAGCACCAAATAAAATAGATTATAATGAAAAATTATAATGGGTTTCAATTCTCAATGATAAGAATATGATCCAGATGGAGTGGGGTTTTCAGAATAAGCCCAATAAGAATGTAAGAAGTGTGGATCAAATAGTGTTTTGTAGGATTATTGGTATCCTACACTATTTAATTATGTTTAGACATGAAATAATATTTTATAACACTCAATATACTTGACTCTAATGTAATCCTAATGAATATAATCCCATGGTGGTGTCGATGATCTTTTACTTTGTCAAATGAACCCTTTATTATGGATTAAGGTTTGAAAAAGGTACATCTTTTCATCTCTATAGTTATAATGATGTGACTAGATATAATTTTTTGGTGATAAAAAATATACTATTTTAGGTGCTTACTTTATTATAGTAATGTTAATTTCATGGAACTCTAATTAGAAAAATTCAACAACTCTTAGATCAATAGAGGTTGAGTATGTTGTTCCAAATAAATCCATAACACAAATGAATTGAATAAATTCAAAACATTAAAACAGGAGGTTGAACTCTTCATACTCATTGGTGATTGGATGTTATGAAAATAGTGCAATAAACCGGTGAGCAAATATGGTTTAACCAACAAATTAACATCAGGTTCCAATTCACTGAGAAGAATGTAGAGTTTGTTGATATTTAATTAACATTTGTTTCAAATAAGGATAATGATTCTGATATTTTTATGAATACCCTATTAAATAAAATGAGTTTCAATGATTTAAATTATTATTATATAGCATAGTGGAGGCAATTAGGAACCAAATAATCCATTATATATCATACTTGGAAAATGGAACCACTCATTGTATAAAATGATGAATATACTTTTGTAAATTACATCATTGATCTGTGAAATGTACATCTAGATCATACTTGATAATGATCACTTAAGTATTTCAATAAGACTCGCCTCTCCATCATGAATCCATAGGTTGATGTGAATTACCCATCACATTTGTAGGAATCTTCTTCACTCTATATCATGGTAGTGCCTCTTAGGTAAAAGGGAGAAGAAAAAGAGAACTTTATATAGAGAATAATCAAGAAGATTGGTAAATAAAAATTCACCATTATCATAGAACAACCTCATTTTATAATCCATCAATGAAACTACTCAACCTTCAGTCATTTAATCGTGTGATACTATATATTATTAAATGACATTCATCTTTTTATATATTCATTTTGTGAATGCATCAACCTCCAAAATTTTTCATCTTACAAAATGTTTATTAATTATTCCTATACATGGAAGACTTCTAAACAAAATAATTATTGTTTAGAAACTTGTTTCAATATCATAACTATTTACCATATGTATAATTCATGTAATATTACTTTATAGAAGAAATGGTGTAACATATCTCTATTACACTTTATGATTTACAGAAACTATGCATATGATATTCCTTGGGATTAAACATTATGTATCAAACAACATTCCAATACCATAATCTATGATATAAGCCAAAACACATCTAATGTGAATAGGCTTTAGGGTATATCTCCATATATATCCCACCCACAGTAAAGTATCATTGAGTGTCCATCATTCCACTGTATATTATATCAAATACAATATCTTATGAAACCATATCCAAAACACTTTTTGAATATATTAAAAAACATTTTTATAAATATTTCATCAACTTCACTTCATAATGAAGAATATGTAATACCTTTTGAATACTCATTCTCAGATATTTTGGGATAAATTATAAAAAAAATTAGGAATCACCTTTAAGTTAAAGTCAATACCCATTTAGTAAAACCCAAAGTTTGAACCCATGGGCCTCTACAACATTGATAATACATACATGTTCCTAAATTAATATATTTGATAAAAGACAAACCTTTACTAAAGAATCAATGTTACTCAAGATATAAAAGGTTCTGGCACGGTCTACCTCATACACATTTATCTATATACATATGTAAACCAGTGGTATCATACATAATCATGAATTCTAATGTGAATAATTTTTACAAGACATCATGTGACCATAATGAATGGATTATATCAATCATATATAAAAAAGTCACATTCCTGATTCATTTATTATAGATAAACCGCATCTCTGAATACATCACATGTTATTTACCATTAAGAATGAGTATGTCACATTCCCATGGAATGATAGATAAGCACATAATATGAATTATGTAGAAAAAGTAGCACACATAAATAGTTTTTCTAAATCAAGGGACTAGATTTCATTCATGTCATACAAGTGTATACATACTATATCAAATAAGCTCTAGCTGATGACATGATCGCAATATACCCCACCACACCTTGATTAGTTAATCCTTAGAGACTTTGTCAGATATGAATCAAATTATAAAGGTACTCACATTATGTATATCACTAAACTCTATTATTATTGAATCTATATATAAATAATGCACCCATAGTTAACAAATACAAAGGGTATAACACTCCATGCGATATCTATTTAGTGGTTCATCGTAAGATTTTTTTTACCTCATTGTATTTTTTACCTATACAATGAATCCTAATCATAATAACATTAGAATTTTTCCACAACCTATTATACAACAGGACAAAAAAATATGAATAACTTATTATCATACATTAAAAGAAATTATCATGTCCTTTCAATATATATATATATATGCAACAAATGTAAAAGAATTATAATGCGTAAATTTTCATTTTTATTATCTGATTCATTTTATATCATTAAATTTCTTTAAGAATTCTTAAAAAAATAAGAAGATATCAAACATATCACATATGAAAGGCTTCCATATTTGGATTCTATCGGGTGAACTTCTAAGGGTTTTGTTAAACTCATTATGACTCTATGTAATTTTAGTAACATCACTATGTGATTAACTGAAAAAACATTCCCAATAAGTTCTTTAGTCAGAAATATATATAAAGAAAGATTGTTGAAATAATTTTGAGACTTTGGATTCATATTCCTAATATTTAACTCTTTTAATATATTTAAACTCTATAACTTCACAACAATAGATATTATAATTAAATAACTTCCCTTTTCATCAAAGAACTCTTTCCATGAACATTATCATCAACATCCTCGAAACTTATTCCATCATACTTTTCCATGAAAGTGGTATTCAATTTAATTTTTAATAGGTAGAATCCATTATCAGTTAAATTTAATCTTCTGTAATCCAAACATAATCTCATTATCTTCATATAAATAAAATTATTTTTATTATACTATAATAAGATATAAAAAATCTTTTGTTAAGAAATACTAATTATTTTCTTATGCGGTAATATTTAACAAATAAACCATGGTTTTTATATCAGTTATGTCATTCTTTGTGTTTTCAATGATTTTATTCAAAATAAAATCATTCATTAATAAATATTTAAATGAAGGTATTGTGATCATATATTTATATTTTAATAAACATCTGCATAAACTATTTGATCTTAGATATAAAATACTAATCCTTTTGTTCTTCTCAACATGTTATTAAATCTGATGAATTTTAAATCATGTGTATTGAATATACCATCCCATTTTTTCATAATAACAATTTATTAATAAAAATTCTCTTAGTATATAAGATAAATGAGAAAATCATACATATCCTTTAATAATATAGAATTATGCTTGACATATTCTTTTAAATTATAAACCATGATTCAAAAAATCATTGTCTCGTCATTTTAATGAAAACCATAATCCCTTTATATTCTTACCTTCATTTTAAATTCTTCTATTTTACAACAAATGAAATGCATTCATTTTTCAAAATATCACCTTTCAAAATTCAAGAATTTATTTATATAAAATTGAAACCTCATAGACTAGGAATGGAGTTTCCTAAAAAAATATATTCCAAACAATTCTATCCTATGTAATCACCACTTTTTATCCTAAAAATTATTAGGAATTCAATGTTCCTGGATGTGTATATGATTAATGTTTTTTGGTATTTCCACCTGGGATTAATTTTTACTGGTTAAAATTATACATGCGTATAATATAAAAAATTACTTTAACAAGGGCATCCTCTCCCATACAGAGCTATCCTCTACTATTTTAGGAATATTAGGTAATGTTTTATTAAACACATTCACATTATATAAACATTTACATTCATGAAAATAGAATAAAATCCATAACTAGAACAAGCCTAAATTCAACCTTTAGTGAATCATTTTTTAAATATGATAAAAAAATATATATTTATTTTTTTAACTACTAAAATAATTGGTTACTCAAGAAGTTTTCACTCCTACCCAATTTTCTCATTTCTATAAAAACAATTCTTATATTTTTTACCAGTTTAATAAGTTTATGTAATTAATATTTTCTTTTTTAAGATCGATCTTAATCTTAATTTTGGTGATGATGATTCTATTACCAATAATGTTTTTCACAAGATGAGTTTTTTGTTTTACATTAATTTATAAGTGCTCTTTTTAAATGTGTTCCAAGTAATGTAATGAACCCTTTTGAAGTCATCATATCCATTGGTGGGGGAATATCTATATCTCATTAAATAATGAGTCCTATTTGGCATTAATGCCACCAAATAATTATTTAGGATTGTAATTTCTTTAATTATATCATATATAACTTTATTATAATTTTTTAGAAAATTATTTTCCCAATCCATCATATGGATTAATTCAACACCATCCATCTGGTGTCATAACTCGTAGGTTTTCAAAGAAATGTATCACCAAACTAAAATTTCAAGAATGCAGTGCCTAACATTAACTAACTAAAAGATAAATTTTTATTGAAAAGCTTTATTAGAATAAAGAACACGCCTCAGAGAGGGAAAAAATTACAAACTCCTAGCCCATCACCTTTAAAAATAAGCTTATAATCATTGGGTAAGGAACCCGCACTTGTGTCAAAAAACAATCTCTATTCGGGATTACCTTTCTTGGAAAGAGAATTAGCTAAAACATTTTCATCCATCTATGTTTATAGAATAGGAATTACTTGTATTTGAATGTCCATGCATTTCATGAAGGTATAAATTAACTGTCTTGGAATATTTCTCTCTCTTTTTAAGAGTTGAACCACTACTGATGAGTCTAATTCCTCTTTGTTGATCTTATTATAAAAGCTCATAAAAAGCCTTATCTTGGTGTCTATGGCTTTTTCATTGCCTCTTATAGACGTACCCTCACTATAAAAGCAGTTGAAGTCAATAAAAATTGACCCCCTTCTGTCCCTTATAAGGAATCCCCCCCTCATCACACTATCCATTTAAGATATGTCTACATTCAACTTAATCTCAGAACAAAGATCATTCAAAAAAAATCCACCGTCCCTAATGTCTAGTTGCACCTCTGTTTATGAATGTCATTGGGGGTGATATTCTTTATATTATCTGAATCTATCCCTTCCTTGATGAGATCACACAGCTACATCAACATTAACATAACACACACCTAAATAAATATGTTAGAATTTTTAATACCTTCTCTACCATTATTCATTTCTTCCCAGAGGTTCCAATAGTGTAACAACCCAAACATATATTAATGAAAATTCCTCTTGATCCAATTAAATGTCTTATTATGTAAATTGGTTATGTAAACATATTTAATTCCTTGGTTTTATTTTTTGTATTTCAAAATACAATTATGAATTGTTACCTTTGGTAATATTGTTGTTGAATTGTGATCACATGATTTGAATAAATATAGGGCTCTAACAAATCCAAGTTACTCAGACAAAGGAAGAGATGTCCTCATCTAGTAGAATTTCTCCATACGAATCCCATTTGTCAAAGCTCAGAAAGGAGGTAGAATCACTAGGCTTCACTCTTGAACAAGCCCAATCTTAGCTTCAACACGATAAGCTTTAATGGAATCACCTATGGGAGAAGTGGAAGTTAATAGAGATTACCACCCTAGAGATGTTATCCTAGCCACCCCAAGAGTCTTTAACCATCAGACACCTTACCATTAGGTCTAATGAGGTTGTTATAATTGGTTATTTAACAAGATTATAGCACTATGATTATGTTTTTTTTGTATAAATAATATACATTCTATTTGTTAATTTTAAATTCTAAATAGTTTTTAAAGCACAAATTTAATTTTTATTTAATATTTAAATTCAATTAAAAAATATATTTTTATGATTTAATGGATTATTTAATTAAATAATATTTTCATAAAATATTGTTACTAAATAAATATTTATTAAATATAAATTATCGCATACTTTTTATGAATACAATTGTAATTTTTATTAAGGTTAGAAAAATTCTTTTTTCAAAACCCATGATTTTTTGATAAATGTTGGTTTTTATTTTAAAAGAAAAAAAATTCACATATTTAGAAAATTATTTAGATAAAATGAATATTATTTTTGGATTCAGGACTTCTAAATTATCTAATGATGAATTTTTCATAATTTTCAGAGAGAGTCGAATCTTTGGATAAAAATTAAATGTCAATTAAATATATAATGTGTTTTATGACATCTAAATGACCCAATTGTGATGTAATAAAATACTATAAATGGGATATTCAGCCAATATATGTTTAACATTAAAATAAATTTATTTTATATTTGTTTTATTAATTTTTTGATGCCTTAGTGGACCCTCCAAGACTTAAAAAATATTTTAACATTTAAAAATGATTTCCGTGAGAGTATGACTCACCTCCACATAAGCAAGCCTAATATTTTAATAAGTTCAGACATTGGCCATATGAAATAATTTTTTCCAAATCCATTTTTAAAAAAACCATGGGAAAACCCATGGGTTGGTTTTTGGTTTTCATTAGTTTAATGTGTAGTGTCCAAAATCTAAATAATAAAGAAATCTATATCCTTTCTTATATAAACTCACTCAATATCTCATTCCTCTTCACTCAATATCCTATTCCTCTTCACTCAAAACTCATGGAGCACGTCCAAAATCTTCCCTCCTCTATCTAGAACCCTCCATAGAAGCCCCAATATCCCAATAAACCTCTCTAAAGCCTCTTCCAAGCCTTTGGGATCACAATTCCAAGTACGAGGTTCTTCCTTTCTCATTTTTTCCAAGTATCTTTATGTTGTTATACCATTTTAATTTTAATTAAAAATATTGGGGTGTGATTTATAAACTCCCAAATACTTCCCTCCTTATATTTTAATAATGATAGATCTCTTTATCTATCAATATTTTCTCCCATGTACACCAGTTACCATGCCGAAATTTAGTAAAGAATTTCTCTCTCCTCATTTACATTCATGCAATTTTTTTATATTATGAATCTAAATTCCTTCACATGTGTTGGGATATTATGTTCCATGACCTCTATACTGTACATTTCATGTATAAATGATGAGAGACCCCTTTCCCTCTCATTAAACCATTTTACGATTTCAATTTGACATCGTTATGCTGATGAAGTTACACCAAAATTTCCCATACCAAAATCATCATGTAAGTGAATACCATACCCATTTATATATCAAGGTTATTCAAATTTATAAACATGTACTAATTTATTTAGGACTTACATTTATGTATTAAACATCTCTTATGCATGGAATAAATTATTATATTTAATGAACCAATGTTGTATGATCCATGTGGCATACTTATGCATGAAATGAAATGTTTATAAAGTGTGTGCCCTAATAGTGCTCCAACTCATTGAGTAATGAATATTATCACGATATTCCATGTGAAATGAGGTTTTACTCATGATAATTCAAGTTCAATGAGGTTTTACTCTTGATCCATGTGCAATGTGCCTTGTATCATGCTAATATCATGTTAAATTTTGCTTCCACTTTTCCATGTTATGATAATCATGTTATATCATGCCTTTATGTTCATGTTTCTCTTATGATCCATCGATATTCCTATTTACTAACATGTATTGTGTTCTTCATGTTATGCCATGTTAACTCCCTTACGAGTCTTTATCGCTCACCCTTTCCTTATGCATGTCCTCAGGTTATCTCGTGCAATGCTAAGTATGAAGGAATGTTGTGGTAATGTAAAAGACGTTTTCAAAACAAATGTTGTATTTTAGTTTCTAAGTTGTTATTTAATGTTCCTAATTTAACAAGATGATATAACTCTTGATCTTATGTGTTTTATAAAGTGCATGTTTATTTAATAAATCATGTTTAAGTGTGTAATAAAGAGCAGGGTTGTTATAGTTGGTCACAGAGTATATGTTTTGTTATTTTTGGGACTAGGATTAGAAAATACTAGTGAAATACATAAGTATAAAACTAAGTATAATAAAAACATCTGTAAATTTTGGTGATTATAGAGAAAGTGGTTTATCAAGAAAATAAATATATGTCTGGATACGAAGAAGTTGAGGTGACTCTAGTAGATATTTATCTAGGGGTAAAACCCGAAAAAACTGTATTGAGCTAGACTCTAACATGAACTGGTGCACGACAATGGGCTTTCTACACTCTAGGCTATGACACTCCCAGTGGATATGCTTTGGTAAATTCATAATCATAGTATGAACCATTATTAAGGGAATAAAAAATTCCCTTAAGAATATATGTTGGGAAATAGATCATGGATAACATAGATTGAAACCTATAAATTCATAATTTAAGGAAATAATTGTAATTTATATGCTATCCATCTTTTTAATTAGATTCCCCTCTATGTGTAACCCCTAAATATACATTTATTCCTTTAAATGGTAGGTAATAAGAGGAATCGGGCTAAAAACTGATGCAAAGATCAATGTAATGGTTGCTCTAATGAGATGCCTAATATTATTAGAGCGGGAATCGCAAACTTTGTCAGGATACTCTCCCTCTCTCTCAGTATAGTCATGTTTTGAATAGATCCATGGGTTAAGAGGAATATCCAATCCTCTCCCCCACCCCCTCCCCTCCATCAACCTAAGATAGAATAACCCACAATCGAGATCCTCATGAGACAAAGGCCTCTTACTTTTAATGGATCATCTAATACCTCAATCGCTGAACAATTGATCAACTCCATTGAAAAGAACTTCTCCATACATTAATGTTTCGATAAAGAGAGGGTTATTCTAGATACTTATTTTATTCAAGGTGGAGTTTATTAATGGTTGAAATAGATCAAAAATATGAATACTGAGAAAGAGATCAAGGTGTTGGAATGGAAGTATTTCTAGAAAAAAAATTCAATAAATATTTTGTGTGCACCCTTCAACATAAGATAGAATGGGAATTCCTTTCCCAAAATCCGAAAATATGAAAAATCCATCAAAGAGTATGAGGAAATATTAACAAGGATTTCACAATATGGCTATGTCATTGCCGTTACCCCCTAATGCATGGTTGACCACTTCTTTGGTGGAATAAAACCTTGCCTACAGAAATCCCTAGCGATCTGTGACTTCGATAACTATGAGTAAATTGTTCTCTGTTCCCTCAATGTCGAAATAGTGATTGAAAAATCTATATGGTATCATGGGAAAAAGAAGAAGAAAGTGGAAATTAATTCTGGATATCTGATGGTTAAATCCAACGATGCTAAGAAATTCTAGAACCCCACTTTCCAAAGGTGTGGAAAGAAGCACCATGAAAATTTCTTGAAGGGGACAAGGAAATACATTAGGTGTGGATGAAAAGGGAACCTGGACATTAACCTTTGTCATGAAAATCCCGTTGTTGCGACTGAGGATAGGAATAATCTATTCAACCCTCAACGTGTTTTTTATTTCTTCAAATGTAATGAACTAGGGCACTTCACAAACTAGTGTTCTAATCCAAGGGTTTTCAGTGGCAACCAACAACCTCTAAGGAAGAAAGGGTGAGATTTTTCTATCACTATTATCGAAGAAAACCTAAAAAATTAATTGGTGACAGGTTTTCTAGTTATTCATTCATGAATAAGAGAAACAAAAATTTATTCTTATTCTATGGATTCTTTTATATACCAAATGTTTAGTAGAATAATACCAACACCACCACAAATCATGGAAATAAAGATGTCGGTGATAACAACAAATGGAAAAATTATTTCATCCCATGAATATAACTCCTTACCTATCATAATTTGTGGACTAAACTTCCTAGATAACCTTGTCACACTTTCTTTTGTAGAATTTGAGTCAATTATTTGCATGGATTGGCTTTCCCTATATAGATCCATCATAAATTTCCATGAGAGGGAAATCACTCTCCATAGGGTGAATCGACCCCTGATTTAGTACACGTGTAAGGATGAGGATGAATCTTCTATAGCACCATCATCTCAAGAAAGGATATTACTACCCTATGAGCATTAATATCTTACTCAGATGATCAATACTAAGGAAGAATCCCGCCTTGAAGATATGCCTATTATGAGGGAATTTGCTGAAGTGTTTCCCGAGGAATTTCCTAGTCTTCCTCCTAGAATATATGTTTAATTACCAATTTATCTTATACCTAGGTATCTAACAATATCCAAGAATCTATATAGAATGGCTATTGTGGAGCTTAAGGAGCTAAATAAATAACTATGGGAGAATCTGGATAAAGGGTTTATACACCCAAGTGCTTCACCAAGGGGTATACCAGTCCTCTTCGTTAAGAAGAAAGATGGGTCAATGTAACTTTGCATTGATTATCATGAGATCAAAAAAATTCACAATAAAGAAAAAGTATCCCCTGGCACGAATTGGTGACTTGTTCAATTATCTATGTGGAGAAAAATAATTCTCCAAGGTGGATCTATGGTCGTGATATTACCAAGTAATGGTGAAGGAGGATATCCCCAATACTGCTTTTTGTACAAGATATGGGCACTATGAGTTCATTGTAATGCCTTTAAAACTCGCTAATGCTCCAAAAATCTGCATGGACATGATGAATACAGTCTTTATATATTACGTAGACAAATTTGTGGTAGTATTTAGTGACAATATTCTAATATACTCTAAAACCAAGGAGGATCATGATGAGTATTTAAGAACTGTACTAGTGACCTTATGAAAGGAGAATCTATATGAAATTTACAACAAGTGTAATTTATTTTTGAAGGAAGTCACATTCTTGGATCATATCATTACAAGAAATGGGATATCATTGGATCCCTCCAAGATAGATACTATTGAGGGATGGCTGAGGCCAACATCGGTGACGGATATCCGTAGCTACCTCGGGTTATCTAGATATTGTCGCCAATTTGTGAGAAATTTCTCATGATTGGAAAACCCTCTTACCAAGCTAACTCATAAGGGAGTCATGTTTTTATGGAGTGATGAATGTGGAGATAGCTTCAAGGAGTTGAAAAAGAGGCTTATTACTATGGTCGTCTCACAAAACCCACAAGTGGAGTTATTTTGTGGTATTTAGTGATGCTTCAAAGATGGTCCTAGGATGTGTGTTCATGTAAAATTAAAAATTCATTACCTATGCTTCAAGAATATTGATATTTAATGAGAAAAAATATCCAAAAAATGATCTCAAGTAGGCTGCAGTAATATTTACATTAAAAAATTGGCGACATTACTTCTTTGGGGAGAAGTGTGAAATATATACGGATCACAAAATACTCAAGTATATATTCCCAATGAAAGTGTTGAATATGCACCAATGAATATGGTTAGTGTTGGTCAAAGTCTATGACTGCTCAATCAATTTCAACCCTACGAAAATGAACAAGGTGGAATATTATCTATGTAGAAAAGACTCAGTGATTCTATCATTGATGAGAATCTAAAAGGATACAATATTCTTAGATTTGATGAAGATAAACATGGGATTCATAAAGAAGAGATTATCAAAAATCCTTTCACAAATGATTTCACAACCATCTCTTTTGGAAAGGTTAAAGAATGCTCAAAAGGATGACGTGGGTATTCAGAAGAATGTGTAAACTATCAAAAAAGGGAAATTCTTAGAGTTTAATGTTAATTAAGACAGAATTGTGAGATTTGGGTAAATATTATACTTTCCATCAAATTTGTAGTTAAAGAAATAACTTTTTGATGATGTACATAGTTTGACTTTCTCTATTCAACCATAAAACACAATGATGTATCTAGATCTCTGAGATAATTATTGGTGGGATAACATGAAGAATGAGATCGCTGGGTATACATCAATTTGCCTACTATGTCAGCAAGTGAATGCTGAGAGGCATAAGTACAAGGGTATGAAGCAACCATTTCCCATACAAACATGGAAATGGGAGAACATCCCCATAGAGTTTTCCAACAGACTTTCGAAGACATCCAAAGGAAACAATGCTAACTGGATTGTTGTGGATTGTCTTACACAGACTGCACACTTCATTTCAATTCGAAATAATTTCTCATTGGATCAATTGGTGTAGATATGCATCAGAGAAGTGGTAAGGATACATGGAGTACAAATATCTATTGTATATAAAAATGGAACAAGATTTACCTCTATGTTCTGGAATAGTCTATATAATACTCTGAATATAGAGATGAAATTTAGTATGACTTATCATCTCAAAAATGATGTCCAATCTTAGCAGACTATCCAAATACTCGAGGATATGTTGAGAGCATACTTTATGGATTTCAAATGTGGATGAGATAAACATATTACCCAGAGTTGAGTTCTATTAAAATAATAGTTTCCACTCATGCATCCAAATGGATCCTTATAAATCCCTATATGGGAAAAGGATAAGAACACCGACATGTTGGGATGAAGTTGGGGAGTGGAAACTAATGGGTTTAGAAATGGTCGAAGAAGTGGTGGAGAAGGTTAAGACAATATAGAAGCATATTAGAGCTTTTGAGAGATGAAAAAAGATCTATGGTGATTACCATTGAAGAGACGTTGAGTTTGATGTTGGAGACATGGTATTTCTCCATATATCATTGTGGAAGAGAGTTATGAGATTTGGGAATATAAGAAAGCTTGGTCCATGGTACATCGGCCCTTTGGTGATACATGATCGTATTGGAATAGTGGCATATTTCCTATCACTCCCACCTAACCTATCTCAAGTACATAATGTATTCCATGTATCACTATTGAGGAAGTACATTCCTAGACCATCACATGTACTCAATCCATAGGTGGTTCAATTGGAGAATGACCTCTCCTATGAAGAGAATTCGGTGAATATCTTAGATTGTAGGGAAACAGTTCTACAAAATAAGAAAATTCCACTCGTCAAGGTGTTGTGGAGAAACCAAATGTTGGAAGAAGAAACGTGGTAATTAGAGGAAGTGAGGAAGCAGAGTTACCCTCATCTATTTTAGTGTGGGAAAAGGAAATTTTTAAGGTGAAATTTCTTAAGGGGGAAGATTCTAATGACCAAAACATTTATTAATGAAAATTACTCTCGATATAATTAAATGTCTTTTCATATAAAATGGTTATATAAACACATGCTCTTACATGGTTTTATGTTTTTGGATTTCCAAATACTGTTACGAATTTTTATTGTTTCTAATATAGACGTTGAATTGTGATCACATTATTAGTATAAATTGAGGGATTTAACACATCCAATTTACTCAAAAAATAATCAATGGCCCCATCCAGTAGAATTGATCCATACAAAGACCATTATTCATAACTCATAAAGCAGGTAGAGTCATTGGTCTTCACTCTTGACCAATCCCAAGCTAAGCTTCAACATGTTAAGCTTGAATGAATTCACCTACTGGATAAGTGTAAGTTAATAGAGACTACCACCTGAGCGATGTTATTCGAGCCTACCCAAGAGTATGTCACCATCGCAGACCTTACCCTTAGTTCGTATGCCGGTGTTATAATGTGTTCTGTAACAAGACCCTATCATTATGATTATGTGCTTTATTTTTTTTATACATAATATACATTCAATTTATTATTTTTACAATGTGAATAGTTTTTAAATCACAAATTGTATTTTTAGTTAATATTTATATTCCATTAATAAATCTATTTTGATGAATTAATGGATTTTTTGAAATAAATACTATTTTAATAATATATTGTTACTATATAAATTTTTATTAAATATAAATGATTGTATAATTTTTATGAATACAATTGTAATTTTTATTATGGATTGGAAAATGTTTTTATCAAAACCCATGAATTTTTTATAAATGACAGTTTTTATTTTATGATTGTAAAATTAAATATTTAGTAAATTTTTAAGATAAAATGAATTTTAATTTTTAATTAAAGATGTAAAAATTATCTAACGGTGAATTAACATAATTTTCTAAGACAGTTGAATTTTTAGTTCAAAATTAAATATCGTTTAAAAATACAATGTGTTTTATGAAATAATAATGACCCAATAGTGATGTAATAAAATACTATAAAAGTAATGTTGAGCCAATATTTGTTTTAACTTTTAAATAATGTGATTTTATATTTGTTTGATTGATTATACGATGTATTAGTGGACCCTCCAAGACATATAATATAATTTAACATTTTGAAATTATTTCCTTGAGAGTGTGACTCACGTTGACACAAGCAATCATATTATTTTAATATGATTCTCCATTGGACATATAAAATAATTTTTTCCATTCCCCGTTGTAAAAAACCATATTTTGGTTTTTTGTTTTGGTTAGTTTAATGTCTAGTGTCCAAAACTTAAAAAATAATAAATTTCCTCTCCATTCCTATATAAACCCACTCAATCTCCTAGTATTATTCACTCAAAACCCATGGATCACGTCCCTACTCTACCCTACTCTCTCTAGAATCCTCCTAAGGCACAAAAATCTTCCAATAATCCTCTCTCAATCCCCTCCCAAGACATTGGAATCACACTTCCATGTAAGGTATTTCTTCCTTTCTCATTTTTTTCTAAGTTCCATTATGTTGTCATACCATTTAAATTTTAATTAAAAATATTGGGGTATGATTTATCACCTCCCACATACATCCCACTTATTTTTTAATGCTTATAGGCCTCTTTATCTCTCATTAACGTCACCTGTGTTTACCTGTTACCAAGCCAAAATTCCATAATGAATTTATTCTCCTCATTTACATTGATGAAATTCTTTTATATTATGCATCTAAATTCAATTACATGTGTTTAGATGTTATGTTCCATGACCCCTTAATTTATATTTCCTGTATAAATGATGAGATAACCCTTTCTATCCCATCAACCCATTTTAATATTTCTATTTTACATCGTTTTACTATCAAAGTTACACCAAAAGTTCCCATATAAAAATCATTGTACAAGTGAATACCATACCAATTTCTCTATCACATGTGTTCACCTTTGTGAATATGAAGTTGTTTATTATGAATGTAAATTTATTTATTCCACATATCTTATTCATGAAATAAATTATGAATTTTAATGAACCCATTTTGTATTATCCATGTGGCACACTTATGCGTGAAATGAAATATTTATAAAGGATGTGCTCTAATAGCACTCTAGTGGATTGGGGAAAGAATAGTATCATGATGCGCCATGTGAAATTTGGGTTTACTCATTCTAAGTCATGTGAAATGAGTGTTTACTAATTCTCCATGTTCAATGATCCTTAGCTCATGCTAATATCATGTTAAATGTTGTTGTCGCATTATCATGTTATGATAATCATGTTATATGATGCCTTTATACTCATGTTACTCTAATGCTCCATTTATATGCATATTTCCTAACATGTAATATATTATTCATGTTATTCCTTGTTTACAGGATTAATGGGATTTATAGATCACTCTTTTCTTTTGAATTTCATCAGGTTATCCCATGCAATGTTAATTACAATGGAATTTTGTTGTCATGTAAAAGATGTTTTCAATAAGTATATTGTATTTTATATTCTATGTTGTTATGTAATGTTCCTAATTTCTCAAGACATTAGATCTCTTGATACTCAATGTTGTCTTAAATTTAATTTCATGTATTAAATCATGATGAATTGTGTAATAAAGATCCAGGGTATTATAAGAAGACAGTGGAAAAAACCATGCCTCGGGGATTGATTTCAGCCACCTCCTAGACAGCACCCAGAAACCCGCCCTTGAGGAAATTATAGATTGAAACCTACCTGCCGAAAATTTTCATGCACTTCCTCATGTAGCCCCATATTCCCCTCTCTAAATCCACTAAGAAGAAAATACACACAACAGAGTCTCTTTTGGAGTTTTCACAGCACTAGAAATGAGATGTTAAACCCACTCCCTTCTTCGGTATATTATTATCAATAGGTACGGACTGATTCCTCATCCTACATAAATGGAAATTCATTTTTCTTGGGATCAAATTACACCAGAGTTTTCTAGCACACTCATTGCCACTATCATGCACATGAATATGATTCATGAGGTCCCACCTAAGTAAATACCTGATCTTGAGCCCACAATAACGCATTGGTCTAGTTCCTCATCTAGACTAATGGAGTTGTAAACCATATTCTTCTCAAAGTTAATAATATCATTGAATAAGGATGGATATTTTATGGCCTTTTAGAAGGATATTCTTGGTGTTAGGTAGCCTGGAAAGAAATTTGAGTCTCATGTCTAGTTACAAATCCAAAAATTAATATCACCACATCCATCAATCCATATCACATGATCTTGTAAGACCTCTAGATTCTCTCTCATGCAACAGACGAAGCTTAGAAGCCTACTATTATGATCATCCCATCTACTCTAGTCATCCTTATACCTATTTTAAATGAACTTAACCCATAATAATTTTTATTTGATCACATACGATGCCAGTCTACCCTATATGGTTTCCACCGCACTCCATAGCCAGATACCACCCTCCTCAAATGGTTTGGCCAAATATTTCCATGAATCCCAGTGACCCCTACATGCCAGATTATCATACCATAAAAATGAGTTCATTAGGTTCTCTAACTTGATGATAGTTATTTTTGGGGGGTTGATAATGGAAATCTGATGAATTTCAATATATATATATATATAAGAACATTATTTAAAAGAATTATTCTCCTACCAAATGAAATATATTTACTCTTCCAATTGGAGACTTACCCTGTTATCCTATTCAAAATGCCTTCGAAGAGGGACTTTTTGTAGCTGTAATTGGAAATTGGAGAACTGAGGTAAATCATTTGAAATTGTTATTGTTGCATGCTCATCCTTTTCTGAATACCCCTACTACGCCTTCTTGATGATTTATTTGATATGAAGACATTGATTTTCCTAAATTTAACCCATTGTATTCTCAATAACCTAAATGTTTTCATGATGTTAGAAAATCCATCAACTAATATTTCCTACCATTAATAAAAAATACCATGTCCTCAGAAAACATGATATGAGACACAAAACTATCATCTGACTAATCGTTGAATGGTATAATACTTGGATCCTTTAGCCCCTTCTGAATGTTCCTTGTGAGAACCACCTAAAAAATATAAAAAGACTAGAAAAAATAGATCCCCTTTCCTTACTCCCTGAACTGATTTCAAAAAAATGATTCCCTTTCTTAGAAGATAAATTATAATTCAAGGATAATAAAACCACCAGAAACAGAAATAAAAAAACATTAATGAAAGATAGATTTCTTTATGACATTTAATAGAAATATATTTTATAATCATTTAATAGCCTTATCCATATCCTATTTCACCATCACATTGTATCAAATAGTTTTTTATTTTGGTTTTCCATCATTTCTATCACAATTCTGATAGCTACTTGTATATTTCTCTCTTTCAAAAATCCACGTTGTTACTAAAAAACAATCATGGGAATCCTCCAATTGACACTTTTTTTAAAAGGATTCTAATAATCTTATTGGAATCATTTCCAAGGCATACAGTTCTATACTAATTTATGTTAGTGGGATCCATCACTATGAGTTATAGAATTACCCTTGAGGCACAAGAAGCTCTATTAAGTTCACCACCCCTGGAAAATTCTTGGACCACCCACAATCTCCCAAGCCTCAACTGAAAAGGCTCTAGGGAATCCATATATCCTTGGGGTGCTTTCCTTTTTCATTGTGAGAACTATTTCTTTGATCTCATCACTATCTGATATATCCTCAAGAGAAATTTGATCCCTATCATCCACCAACATTGCGATACATCCCATAAATTCCACCTCTCCACTACCCTTTCTCATCTGACCTCCATGAAAGATGTTATGTCCCGCTATAAGCACCTAAAAGTGGTCAAGAGAAAGCTTTCCAACAACCTGAATATAAGAAGTAAACAAACCATCACCCGGTATATGATTCGTATTCATAGCTATCTACCTTTCCATTAAGAAGGCCTAAAAATAAGAAGTGTTCTGATCCCCTTCCTTAATCCAAAGGGATCTATATTTATATATACTCATCCTCTTAATATCAAATATTTTTTCAGCTAGGATACTATGATTATCCACCAAACAAGTGAATCATTCATCATCCCATACATTTTGATGACTTTCATCCAATATCACAATGTCTCTATTTAAATTTTCTAGGTTTTGATCTTGGGCCATATAGTTGCTGCACCACACGTTCCTGTCATTTTCAGCTAATGTAGTCATCTCATGAGACCCACCCATACAGCTCCCTCCAATGGTTTCTCCCATGAATTTTTCACAACCTCTATGAAATAACCTTTTTTGATGTAACCTGGGAGAATAATACTACTACTTATTTCTTTCCGCACTCTTTTTAGGTTTCATTAGAAGAGGGGCGTGGTCTAACACTCATCTAGAGAGATGTGATACTTCTACTTGAGAAAAGGAGTCCAAACCTTGAAGATTGGAAATACATATATCAATAATGATCCAAATTCACATAATTAGTTTGAAATTGTTTTACCAATTCTATTTTCTCATCATAAACCTCATTCCCATAAATCCCTTATCCACTAAACATTCCCAGAAATCTTGCATCGCATTGCTGTTCACCATTGATTCTTTTCTCTTCTCTGATGGATCCAGAATAATGTTAAAATATACACCAATAAACCAAGATGAATTACTAGGCTGAAACAACTATAGTTGATACCAAAGAGTCGCCCATTCGTCATTAACACATCTCACATAAACAAACATAAATAAGACATCTACACTCCCATCTCTTAGATTTTTTGTAATATGATGTGAAGAAGATTCCACCAGCTCTACCAAAATAATATTTTTTCAAAAAATACAAATATGTTTATTGGATGAGTCAGTATAAGTGAAACCATCAAACCAAAATTATCTGGTATACAATGAAATATGCTCCACTTTCTACTTTTTTTCCAAAACAATAACCATTTCTGCATTAACTCAACAAACATTAGATGTAATAAACCCACATTTTACCTGGGCTCCCAGCCCCTGCACATTCCAAATAATTATGGGAATCATGATTCTGAAGAAGATATATACTAGTGGCCCAGAGATGAAGTCTTAGAAGTCACACCTGACATTGAATCCAACCTGGACTTGTCCTTAATGATAATTAGATTATAATCAATTAGATAATCACCATTAAAAGTCTTCCTCATATTTTTCTCCTTTTAAATCCCAGCCTGAACTGAACATGATGGATCCTCAAGAGCCACACCACTAATAAAAAGATGTTACAGAGTGAGATGGGACTCCAAACGGTTCTCTTCTAAAAGCATGGAATACAGAACTATACTCTCTAGAGAATTTATGGAGGTTCTATTTTCATTAATCAGACTTTCCGGTATAGGCATACCTGATGGGTGAGTATATCCACCCATCAGATTTTTCACAATAAAGCAATGGCCTTCCATATGAGATGTTGGCACCAAATGAAACCAAGATGGAGAAGAAACATCGATGATTGGGGTGAAGTGCTTGGATGTCCAAAACAAAAAACACTCTAGCATGGGCTAGCTAACCAAATAACCCTAAGAAGAGAGTAAATTCATAGACACAACAATTTATATGTTCAGGACTTGAAGGCTTACACCTTGAAATTATTGGTTAGCCCCCTCAATCACAGATTCGTCCATTATTTCACACAAAGTGGTTACATGGAAGATTCATACACTACGATTCTATGTAATACTACAATGGGATCTAGATTCCCACTATACTATCTTTATACTACATCACACAATTTCCACTTGCTTCCAACTAGATCACATTTCCCTGGATAGCTCAGTCCTCGTAATAAGAATAGAGCTCTACAAAAGTCCTATGCACTCTTCGAGTAGTACTTTAAATCCATATATATATTTATGAAATGGTGTGTTAACCATTATATTCTCCTCAATATTGTTTGGAATATTGTAATGAATAGGTATTCATCAACTAATAATATAATCAGAAACCCAACAAGTAATTTTTTGTTGTCCCTTTTTATCAATGATCACCTTCTATGAGAGAGGCATGTCATAGTCTTCCTTATTCTTCTCCATCCTCATCTTCCTAAATATATAAAATGTTATTATATAAGTACAATATTAGGTTCTCCTAAACTTTTTTAATGGGTAGTATTCATAAGTGAGTATCAGTGTTGAGAGGTGATAAATCTTCTTTTATAAATATGCTTTCATATTGATAGAATCATTAATACATAGTTTCCAACCAAATTTAAAAAAAAACTCAAGAATTGGAAAATAAAAAATAATTGCATTAAAATATAGAAGAAAATTTAAATATTAACTATCCTTTGAGATATCATTCAATATCCTCAATCATGTATTTATTTTAAATTCTTAATGATTCGGGATATTTTCATCTTTCTATTCCACAAAAATCCAAAATTTTATTTTTTTTATTTCTACATGTGAATAGAAGTATGAAATTTCATCTCCCATTATATCCATGAAACTCTTATCTACATCATACATCTCCCTCATCTAGTATTCCTTTATTCACAGTTTTGTTGACATACATTAAAATTTGATTATGATATTTGATTAATTAAATAGCATTGTAGTATAATATTTTTATTTTATCTTTTATGGTATTGCATAATTATTAAATTCATATATATTTAGGTTTTTTAGGAATATATAGATCTTACAAAAGTGAAAATTCATAGGTACCATCTTAAACTCTTATGAGCCCTTATTAAAGGCTTACGATTGGCTCCAAAGTCATATAGTTTCAACTCAAAGTCTTCTGTATTAAAAAAGTTATATGTTATGGTATAAGGGAATTATAATCTCCCATTTAAAAGATATACATTGAAATGGTAGTTTTTAATGGATCAACAACGACATATATTGTCACCTCTCAATGTATTACACCTTCTCTTATAGTCTCACGTGGATTTAAGATAATTATTACACTGCATTTTAAATTCTTAGGCTCAATGTATCTTGTGAACCCATGATGTATTATGTGGTTTTTGGGACATATCCATTTTTTAGTTTTTTCAAATAATTTATATAATTCATCTCAAAACCCATTCTTTTGTTCCTAATACCTTCTCAACCAATTTATAATGACTCAAAACATCATTAAAACACTATTAATTAGTTTTTACAACACCTTAAAATAGTATCGTTTATAATCAACATTCTTTGGATGATTTCACACACCACTAGAAAACCCTAAAATTTTATACTTAAATTTTAAACCTCTTATTTGGATAACATCTTCAAACCACTCAAGAAACTATAGTATATAGTGTCTCATCCATTATCCCTTATCGTTAACATAGTAGGAAATGTATCCTCCCTTGAAACATATCATTCACGTTATGATTGCCACTAAAAATCCTAATACTAGAACTATTTCTATATTTTAAATATATTCAAGTATTAATTATTTGTTTCAGCATCAAATACCTTTTTCGTATAACATAGTAGCAGCTCCATCAACTCCTCATAGCTTATCAATATATATTGAAACCATATTCAATTATCCAAAAATCGAACATTTTTAAAAAAAATATAATTCAATCTTATGGTTACATCAATATCCACCATTGTATTTTTGTTAACATCACCATTAAATAATGGAAATATGTATACTTTTCTTTAACTCTCTTAGAAACATGAAATATAAATAATTTTTAAGGGAATTATCATCTCATGATTCTTATTTAAAAAATTATCAATAATATTTTTTCTTCTCCCTAATTCATTTATTAACAAATCTTAATATGCATTTAATAGAATGATACCACCACATTAATCTCTTAAAAAATTAATTTAGATAGTGAAATTTAATTCTATATAGGAAAATCTAATGTAGAAAACAAGAGTAATTTGACTATTTTTTCATTGTTTTCCAAAATTATTATACATGAGTTACCAACTCAAATTCCTATTTTTGGAATGTTCACAAATAGATTCATTCAGAAATTTTTTTATTGAAAAAAATTCTCAACAACTATATCATAAATTTCGATTGAAAATAATAAAACACACCATTTTTATAATATTTTCATCAATAAACACTCACCCTTCATAATATTATTGATAAAATAAAAATTAAGGGTTTTATGTGTGATTGGGATACCATATTCTCTAGAAATAAAATATTTTTATTTTAGAAATCACTTTTTTGACAAAAGTGGGAAATTATAAAGGGCTAAAAATATAGAAAAGGTAAAACTTCCTAAGAAATTGTCATGTTAATATGGAAAAATTTAAAATGATTACAATACATTACCTTGAAAATTCATCATTCAATATAGGTAATGTCCATCTATATATTTTCCTTAAAGATGTCCTTGAAGTGGAATTCCATCATATCCAAAGACTAAAGAAGCTCATCCAAATTGGATTTATCCTAATGAAACCATATATCAGAATCTTTTTTTCTGATCAATCCAATGGGATTATTATTCATTAAAATTTACATGAATTAGTCTTTCAAACATTTAATGTGTGCCATCATTCAAAATATTTAATACGAATGACTCGTCTATAATTTCTTCATTCAAATTCATGAAGAGATAATGGGTAATTTCAGGTTCCACAACCTCTTTATATATATTCCATGAAGTAGTGATAGTTGGATCCCCTTCTTGTGTACCAATATCCTTAATATCCACGATCTCCACATGTGCAATGGGTCCCTTATCCTTTCTCTATGGTTTTTGTAACATGAGGTCTTGGTAAATTTTAGTAGTCATTCCATCTCAATACCCATTAATGATCCAGAATAAATCCTTTTGAATATATAATGGTGTTATTTCCATTATTTAAATAGGATCAATGAAATTCTTCTACAAGATCAACTTACACATACATTGAGGACAAAGGATCTGTAGCAGAATCATCAACCTCTCCTTTATTCTCCATCACTTCAGAAAGAGTCATTTCTTGACCAACCTCCTCATCATTCCCTTCTTATAAAGGGGAATAAAATATTTTCAATGACATTAGAAAATGATTACAATAATAATGAATGACATCACTATATTAACCCATTCCTAAAAGAAAGGGAATATTACTAAAATATCTATGATTATGCTCCATTGTTGCAGGACATGCCATGTCCACCATACTAAACCCAGCCCCCAGATCTGTTCCAACCCTCATATCCATGCCAACGACACATATATCCTTAAAAATTCTTATTGGGGATTGAAACCAAATTTCACAAAATCTATAAATGAGGGGAGATTGACTGATCTACTTCTTGGAACCCCACCAACACCCTCATACTCTACTGAGTTTCATTGAAGCTTCCTTAACAGGGAACTAACACCACAATCATGCCTCTAATGAGTAAAAACACCTAGAACACACGACCTAAAAATCATATGGGTTTCCTCATTCTTGATGACAGCATGGTACCCCAACCCCCTACCCAGATGGTTTTCTAATGATTCAGATACCCCTAAGAGTTTCCTTCCTTATCATCCCTAGCCTCTACAATAGGGATGGAGTATCCAGGTTCCTATGAGATAGCTCTGCACACCTCCTTAACCCCATCTAGACCACATTGACCCTCCTGCTGATTGGAATCTATCTATGTTATAGTATACCAGTTCACTATTGGTTCATTAAAGGCCTCCTTCACATGTGATGGTCTCAGGAAAGAGTCATACCCTTTCTGCTCCCTGATCCCATAACAAAATGTTTAAACTTGATGACCTATCCAATTATAGGACAAACTAATGTCATACAATGACTCAAAACCCACATATTTCATCCCTCTAAAATCTTCATCGACTATTATCCCAATACATTCCATCTAAGGATTTGATAAATAAACCTAAATACAATTTTAATGATATATTTGTTTAAAAATGGAAGATTTTCGATAATCAGAACCTAATTACTAGACTACCATGTTCCCCAACATACTGATAATCAATGGATTTTGGAAAGGCAATGGAAAACCTAGAAAACATACCCACACCACCTAAGTAATCATGTCCCTATTCAATTGGAACTCCAAAGGCCACCTAAAGAAGTAAAAGTGGGACCCTTTAAAGGATTATGGGGTTCTGTATAAGGTAGTAATCACGTTAGCCTCCAAAGAAAACCATATCATCATATGTCACCTATCGATGAGAGAAACCACCACTCATTCTTGATGACCCTAATATCATAAGATGAAAATGTATAAGGCATATACTAAAGGCCAATGATTCCTAAAGGGATCCACCAGCACAACATTGAGATGATCTGATGCCTTGGTGAATACTTTCATCAAATGAGAAAATTGGGGTGAGCCATTGATGTAGTCTGGAACCTTTGGGAAGAGATAAATCACTGTTAATCGATGAATGAAATCAATATTAGAGAAAGGAAGGAAGGGATGATTCCTAGAAGAATATATTAGTGGAATTTCGCTTGCCCTCCACTGGGGAGGGAGGGGCTGGAGTCACATATATCGTTTCCTTAGGGAATTATTTCCTTAGTTCATCACCAGAGTTGCAAGCATTCTAGATACAACTTTATCTAATTTCTCAAAGTTATCCAGAACATTCTAGTTCATTTTTAAATTGTAATTTGGAAAGTGAATTAAATTTTCTCTCTATCAAGGGATAAACTCATCAAATTCAGTTCAGGGTGACTAAAACACTACATATAGGACAACTTATTTGATATCTGATAGTTTAAATTCAATATTATCTTTCAATTCCTTTTATATTAGCATAAATAAAAGCATGTTATAGGAAAAAATGAGTAATCTTGCTCTATTAACGATAGTATAAAGTTTGATATTTGAGTATCAACCAATAATTAATTTCCTCCTCATATATTTTTATGTGAAAATAACTTTTTGACTTTAGCTATTAAAGTATCATGGTAATATTTGGGAGATTTATTTAAAATTTTAAGTATCACTCACTGCTCAGGTAATATTTCCACAAAATACACTAGATTATTCCTAGATTTTCTGAACCTTTCACTCAATCCATAGTCCATCTTAAGGTTTTCATTGATTGGAATCTCATTCATTTTTTATTTTCAAGGATTTTAAACTAAATTAATCATAGTTTTCTTATTAATAATGGACTTAACTTGTTTGTTTTATTTCATCATTTAGTATGGAAATTCATGGCCAGTATGAAATAACCTATGATGTGGCCTCTCCTTGCATATTAGAATCATTTTATCCTTATTGAAATATCTTTTACCTATTTCTTCTTTTGGAGTCATTTTATTATCATTATTATTTTTCTTTCACTTGCTTACTCCATAAGGTATAATTATATTTATTTCTAGACGTCCATTGGAAAGATGGTCCTCTTTATCCTTTAATTATCTCCCCATTTCTATATTTCTCATATGATCTTCATAAATTGAAATGTTATGAAAATAATAAATAGACCTATTCTTGAACTTTTGAATTCACCAAAAGTAACCTATATATATTATTTTCTTTCATGAAGATGATATTTGGAAACAATTACATGGATTTCTTGTGTGAAACAACCAACCATTTGTGATCTCCATTGTAGATTTATTTTCTTAGAAGTGATGAAATTCACTCATGATGTGGTGGGGATTTTTTCATATATTTTCACCACCCAAATATTCTAACATTTTTATTTATATTTTTATAATAATTTGAAAGAATATAAGAATGTGTAATAGTTTCTAGGTAATAGGTTACCTTCACATAGCTTATTTTGGTAAGAAAAATGGATTAATTAAATCATGTATTTCCACATATAAGTTTTACTTAGGAACCACAGATGTCAATAAATACATGGGTGGTATAATATTTTCTTTTATTAATGTGGGATGTTCCGGCTTATATTAGTTTCAAATTTCTTAGTCACACCTTATGCTCATGAGATATCTTGTTTATAGGGTTCTTTTTATAGTAAACTGATCTTGAACTATCTTCCCAATCCATATTCAACTTCTAGATTTGTTCTTCATTTATTTTTATCAATTAATATAGAGAGTTATCAAGATAATTTATTCAATTTCATTAAACCTAAAATTTAGTATATTTACCATTCATAATGGCTTTTTAAAATTTTCAATTGCATGAAATAATTCCGTAAATAAAATTTTAGATACCACTTTATCACAAAAATAACTTTCAAATTCTATTTCATATTGTGAAAATAGAATATTGTAATGTTTTATAACTTATTAATTTTCTTCCAAATTCTCTATAAAATAAATTTACTTTTTGAACTAATTATTTATTGCATCTTATATTACATTATATTCCACTTATATTTCTACATTTCTATTAATATGTTCCTTGATAGTATCAAAATATACCTATGTCCTCCATTATGGGAACATTATTTAGATGATTATTGATTTTGGAGTTTAGGCCTTAAAATTTTTATCTAGTCTAATCTTCATCATTTTTATAGAGATTGAATATTTTTTATTAAATATTATCATAATCAATAGCTTAATTTTTTGAGGAATTTTTAATTTGAGTGAATTCATGTAGTTATAGATCGTTCATTACAATTGAGATCCTTCTCAATTTTCTAAAATATCTATTCTTCTTGGTATTTTATTATTTGGATGAAACCTCTAATTCATCTTCAGTAGGTGTGGAGTTTGAGTTCTTCATTTTAATAATCTGAATATTTTTATGAAATATATACTGTATTTAGAGATATTAAAAAAACTATCAAATTGGATCCAATAAAAGGATACCCAATTAGATCTAATACCACTTAATGTTCCCATGTTTGGTGATCACTAAGAGGGGGAGGGTTGAAAATGTGATTCCTTTTCTTTTTGAAAATTTATCATTTTAATTCATCCTTTTATATTAGATAAATCTGTAATACATATAATATTTTTTCTCCCAACATATCCCATATAAAGAAGTGTGTAAAGTCATAAAAATAGTTATTTATTGGGTTCAGCATTAAAATCCTACCCCTTATCATATTTGGTTATTCTTCCCAATTAAAAATTCTTTCATAATTATATTTAATGTGGTTACACAACATGGTTTCACACTAGGTGTCCACGTCATCTCACTATAGGATCTAGAGTACCACTATAGGGCCCCTATAATGATTAACATGGTATCCATAAACATTCCACTAGATCTTTCTTTCTCACATAGGTTGTTTTACTCAATAGAGATAGATTTACTCAATGTTCCATTATACCACTTTATAATTACTTTGAATCCCTCTTTCTTATTGTACAGTGGTGGGTGGGCCATGATATTCTCCTCAAAAATATTTGGGTAATTCTAGAAAAAATCGTTAACCTATAAGAATATTATTAGAATATCCATACCCATATTTTCAATTCCCTTATTATCAATGCGATCCTTATATGATAGATGTATTTTATAATCTTACTACTCCTCCTCCTTATTCTTCCTCAATAAAATTAGTGTTCTTTTGTTGGTAGAATATTGGGTTCTTTTTAGATCTTTGATTGGGTGCATTTATTTAGGGAATAACAGTGTAGATAGCAGAAAATTATTCTTTTCTTCTAATCACATTATATTAAATAATTCATGAATAATTAGCTTCCAACCAAATTGGGATACTCTCCCAAATCATAGATATAAATAAATATTCTTATGTAAATCATGAGGATATTTCTAGTTTTAATTAACTTAAAAAATATCATTCAAAAACCCAAATAATGTATTTCTTTTTTAATTCCAAAATATTATGTATATTTCCATATTAGTCTTATATATAAATAAAAACATTTATTTTCATATTAATTATCCAAATTCATGGTGTTATGATGATGAATCTCCCATTGTAGTTGTGGAACTCATCTCAACATCCAACATATACTTAGAACTGTCTTCATTCAATATCATCATCAATCATAATAATTTAAATTTGATTTTGATATTTGAATTCATGAAGAACATCATTGAAACATAATCTAATTTTATTTTCATTATAATTTAATAAATATTTAATTCCCATATATTATTATTTTTTACAGGACTTTACATGTCTTACAATATAATAAATTCATAAACACTGTCTCAAATTCATGTGATCCTTTCTGAAATTTTTATGGTTAACTAAAAATTCACAATGGATCAACTCAAAATCATACATGTATCAATATTCATATGCTTTAACTAAAATTTTATATGAACTCCCGCCCTAGAAATTTGTCTGTACCCTGAAATTAATATGTGGATGAGAAAAGAATTACAAGGTCACATCTCAATGTATTGTTCCATATCTCAAAAAATATACATGGATTGATGAAAATTATTATACTACTTATCAATTTCTTACATATAATGTCTCACATAGACCTGAAATGTCTTACAAGATTTCGGGGACTTATACTTTTTATATTATTTCAAAAACATTCAGGACATCATTTTTGAACCACAAATATTGACCCCAATTCCATCTCAACAACTCTAAAACAACTATAAAACATCTTCTAAACACTATTAATTGGAAATGTAACACCTAATCAAAACATCATCAATAATTATTATTCTTTGGATGATTTCAAAAACCTATAGGCAATCATAACCTGCTATCCTTTTGTTTTTAAACACCAATTTTAAGAAAAAATCCAAAAATCTAAAGATACGGTTTTATAAAATGTCCCATGGATCATCAATTTTCATTGAAATAGTAGAAAGTGTCTTGTCAATTGACATATTTATTTAACAAAAATTCTATCACTGAAAACTTCCACTCATGAAATTCTATTTTTTTAATTTGACTAAGTAAGAACAATAATATGTAGCCTAAAATAAATTTTCAATATAACATAGAAACGCCTTTATCAAGTAATCATAGATTCTATAAAAATATTGAAACCATATTAAACAATTAAGGAATTTCACTTTATTTAAAAAATACAGTTCATTACATTGTTAACTCCATCTTTCCTCAAATCAATAGTTTAAACCCTATTTATTTGTAACCCTTGACATAACTAATAACTTATGTTACTAGATAAAATTAAATTACAACTATATTCATACATATATAAATCCATCCAATGTATAAGGTACTAGGATCCATTTTATCTAAGATTTTATAATCATATGAAATCAACAATTCTCTCTAGAGTATGCTTGGAATGATAGATAGATGACATCTATTTTTCTAGGCAATGACTATGTCTTAATGGCAGTGAGAAGTCTGGCCCAATATCCCTCTACCCTATTGTACTTTTCTCAATATAGGCCTTACTTACATCATAATTCTAACAAATAATATGTATAAATCATAATTAACTTCTCAATTCAAGATCATAAACTAGTATAAGACAATGTCATTAATAAAGAAAACTAAATCCATTATCATACTTAGCATGTTACTCATTATATGCATGTATGGCAATTTATCAAATATTTTAACAATTAAACTAAATTATACAAAAATTCATAATATAAATTTTTTTATCTAGGAATAATAAACATTAAATGATCTAAATAAATGAACAATTCATAAATTCAAACATGAGATCAACTATTTATGGAAAATTCATAAATAAAAAATTTATAACCACTTTATAATTTTATTATTCATTGAGGAAAGTCCATAATCAAATAAATATAAACACTTTATATTTAATACCAATATAAAAACGTTCATATTATTCATTATATGAATTTTACATTAAAATATGATATTATATAAAATATAAAAAATTTATATTCCAATTATATTTTTTAAACAATTGGCATAATCAAAATGTCACATATTTAATATTATTTAAATATTGATCAAATCAGTTGAAAAAACAAATTTTTACATTGTTTAAATAATTTTTAAAAATAGTTCATTTTTATTTTGAGTAAATTTTAAAAAATAATTATGAATAGTTTATATTTTTTATATAATCCCATTTATATTTGTAATTTATTATAAAATTTGTAATCATTTTTAAATTAACCTTTTTATTTATATATAAAAAATTTATATCCAAATTATAATTCATTCCAATAAACATTAAAAATATTTTTAATGTTAATAATTATATTTATGGATATTTATTAAATAAAAGTTTCATAAACATTTAATTAATTAAATATAAAAACATTATAATTAGTAAATATTCAAAAATACCATTTATAATATTATGTAACCAATTTATAAATTTTTTATTCCATTCCTAATTAAAATATAAGAATTTTTCAGTTTTGCGATATTTAATGATACATAATGAACTGTATTCCCTGTATGAAATGTAATAGTTCCTCAAACTAAAATTATTTGTCACATTCTATGACTATTAATAATGGAAATGATTGGTGTAGTGGAATGTATATGATAAAACATGTGATAATGATAATAGAGGCTTATGATAGACCTTGCAAAACATTAATTCATAGTAAATATTACATTACCTTTTGTAATTAATAACAAATGTTATCCATTGGATAAAATAGTGCATAATGGATTGTGTAGAAATAACTCACACTATGAAAGATATCAATCATAACCTTAAAACTAGATGTAAAGTGAATTGTATAGGATAAACCTAGTGGATTTTGGTGTCTATATAAGAATTACCTACACAACATGACCATATCAGGATAGATGACAGACCTGTATAGAATGAATTCAATTCATATCCTATGTAGTTTATTGTTGTATCAAGATATCCACTTCAGTCTTTCAATTAACCATATTCTAGGATATTAATTGATATCACCTCAATGGTTTCAAGATATGTTTTATGGAACACATATCAATGTTATCATCTATTGTGACTTTACATATGATACACTATGATATACTAAAATCTAAAGGTTTTCATTGGGTAAATTTTAAGGAATCCCATCTCATACAAGATGATTGAATTATACCCTACGATATCAAATATTATATAACATGCCACAAAACAAAATCTCAATCATTTTTTACAACAAGTTATATAATAATTAAAAAATATGAGTTTTCATTCATTTTAAACATGAATTATTGAATCTAATCACATGAAATGGATCTGATAATACTAATGGTTTTCTAAATATCAAAAAACAATTTTTTAACATAGCATAATCAATTAGAAAACCATGAACCCAAAAGATTCCATTCTTTGAAATAAAAACCATGAAATTTATAAAATGAAGCATATGTTTGTCTACCATACATCATGTATTACTAATACATGAATCATTGATTGATTATGATAGAGGAAACTTAAGGGTAGCTATAAAACACCCCAGTCTATGGTGTATCATCAAGAGGATTTGAAGAACCAATCATATGGGTCGGACTCTTCTTCACTCCATGAAATTCTAGTGCCTCTAATGTAAATAGAGGATTAAAATAGATCTTAATATGTAGAATTTGTAGAAATCTAGGAAATGAACTAGTCAATATTCTCATGAGAAATCATCATTTTAAAATCTATAAAGGAAACTCCTTGAGTTTCATTCATTTACTCATGCATTATAACATGTGAGTAGATTATATTCAACCATCGATCACTTCCTCACATGAATGGATCAGCCTATCTAGTGTTTATTCTATTTAAATGTTTATTAATTGCAGCTATAAATAAAATATTATCAAATACATTAATTACTTTTTATCCTCTTCATATATCATAACACTCTCCAATATGTATAAGATAAAAAATATGGATTCATAGTGGTAATGGTGGAGTATATCTATATAGCACTCTATGACGTGAAAAAAAACTAACGATATGATACACCATGGGATTAAGCATGTTGTACCAAATGTAATTCTAATATCATAATCTATAATATTAAAGAAAAAACCACATATGAATAGGATATATTGAATATATATATCTGAATAATTCCTATGAACACTTTGGTGTGTTGGTGGGTATCTATTCTCTCCCAAAATCCAAATATTTGCTCTTAATTAATTTACATATTTCATTCTATTTCATTTGGTGATAATGGTATATAATATCAATTCAGATCATATTAAATATTTAAAGAGAATATTTTTTTCTTTTATAGGTGATAATTATAGTGTAAAGGTGGAAGAAAAGTTTCCCAAGAATTTGGAGACATAAGGTGTGGGTATGTGAATATTTAATAATAGATTGTGCATCGATTCACCAATTTCCAAAAAACACAAAGTGTAGATAAAATAACCCTTAGAGTGATTTAGGAGTTTATCAGTCATGAAAATGTTTATGAGTTTTGGTAATTAAAATCCCCATATGAATTTATTTGTCTAATGGGGATCTATGAGTTTTTATTAATTGATAGTAAATATATATTTCATTTTTTATTACATTGATATTTTATAGAAATCTAAAAAACACTATTCAATCATATTTTATTGTGTGTATATAACCTTCACATAAGATTCATTATATGAATAAACAGTTTAGGAAACTAATTCGTGAGTGTATATGTTTTTTATGTTGTATTTATTAATAATGACCTCATAGATGAGTTGGGGGATCATTGGAGTTGAGTCGAAATGCAATGAAATTGAGTTTTGTTGAGTTAAAGTGCATTATAGAATAAATGGTATTGTTTCAGTATTATGTAGTTGAATAAAAGTACGAGTATCAGTCTGATATTGTACCTCACACCACAAAAGGGTTGGTTGTACTGTGAAATATTTGAGATAGAGGATCACTATTATGTAGTTATCAGCATGTCACCATAACGAATTTATTTTAGGGATTTCAAGGAGTCAATCTCCCCATGAACCGTAACCCATGAATAATTTGTGGTGCACTATTTTGGGATCTAATTAGTCTCACACTAAAACAATATTTTTCCCATAATAATGGTTTATATCACGACAAGTGGTCAAGCTATAGGATTTCAACATCTCTCATGAATGTGGTGTTGCAATGTTCATATTATAAAAACTATGGACATTTTGTGGGATGTCTCCCACATATAAAGGTATAGATAATAAGATATGGGGTTTATTCCATGATTATGCATTCTATGCAATCAATGTGTTCAAGGATCATTAAGATTCATTTTTTATATCTATTTGAGGATGATGGAGACCTTCTCTTCAGTTCTCCTCTCTCCTTTCATACTAGGGTTTCTTCCCAGCACTTCCGGCGCGGCTCCCTTCCTATCATTTCCCCCAATGTAGTGAAGGTACCTCTCTAGTGTTCCTCCTATTATCACTTTCTCATTCCCCTACTATCCTATTAAACTCATTTATTCGGGGGAATGATCTCTCTCGATAATTATGGTTTATCCTCTTCCATTGAATTCCTCTATGTGATTATGCTCCTATTCTCCCTTCCTCTTTATAGATACCATAGCTTTAACCTACTCTTATCGTAGCGTATAGAATCCCATGGTCACTGTCCCCCATTCCTCTTCGTTTCAGGGATTCGAGTCTTGTTAACTACCTTACGTATCAATTTCAATCATCCCTAACATAGAGGGCCCCATATTTCTCAAAATCAAAAGGTATTCGGTAGCTTGGGCCAATGATAGAAGTGGCTTGATTCGGTACATATGGATTTGTTGTGAATCAGTGGTGTTTTATCCTCTTAGAATAAGATTAAAGATGGTTTATTTCATTTCTCAGTGTTTCTTCAATGTGGATAATGTTATGAATCTTCCCATGATGGCGATGAGTCTAAGGTTACATTCTACTAGTAAGGCTTCTCTATTTCAAAATCTGCTCTATCTTCCTAGTCTATCATACCAAGGTAGGCATTTCTTGTATAATGGTTCTTGTGGAGGATTTGGGATTTATTTAATGTTATATTCAGAATTCCATGAGGCGAAACCTTGACTCTTTGTTCGTGTTTGTCCTAAATTGTTGGATTTGGTCCTAGATTTAGTGTTCTTGTAATGATGATACTTAATGGATGTGATCTTTGAATATGATTTATCTTACCATGATGACGACAATGGTTTCCAGTTGATGTTGTTCATTTCAAATTTCAATTTTCCTATTTTCTAAGGAATCATTACATTGATTTCAATGATCTTCATATAGGTCCTCTCCGGTGTGGGTGGTGAGTGATGGTGATGTTTACTGGTCATTTAGTGCATCAGGGTGCGTAGATCAAGGGACCTGTTGTCCATGGTAGTGATGTATCTTTGTTTATTGTTGAAATTTCAATTTTTTATTGGGTTTTGTTTCTTTGTTGTCGAATTTTTTGTTGTTTTAATTAGTATCCAGTAATTTTTTTGGTTCTTAATAACCCAAAAAGTGGTTTATTAAGAAAATTCAAAAAGGGATTTGTTTAGAGTTATTTTGTATATGTGTTAGATCTTATCATTATATCATGGGAAATGAGGTCATGATGTAATGAATATCTATTCTATAAATCGGAGGGTGTATCACCCAAATAAAGAGGGAGTGTATGATTTATTTTAATAATATTTGTATTCAATTTACAAGGATCCTTCCAAGCGGTTTTGTTATTCAATTTAGGTGAACAAATGGTGAACATGAAATAAAAATTCCAAAGTAACCTGAAGAGAATGGTAGAGAAGATCATTTTACTTTTTTGCAGTTATTGTTTTATCTTGTTCATAGAGTTTAGTTCCCTATTGATAATCCATTAATTTATATCATATATAATAAAATAGAAAAAGTTAGAGATATATCATAATTGTTGCACATGAAGGATTTGTCACTGGATAGTAATAGTTGGTGAACCATGTATTATCCCTTATGTTATGTTTATTATTTTTTAATATTTATCTCACCATAATATAATCATTTTCAAGATACATACACCCTAATTAGATACTGGAAGTCATTGTCAAAGAATTGGTGTTTTTTTCAACAATTGATTCACACCCCCTAGTGGTGGTACACTCTCTCATGGTCATATACTCTACACAATGATGTTAAATATGTAGAATATGGAATGATAATATAGTTATAAAGATGGATTTTTTAATATTTTAAGGAGAATGTATGTTCCATCAGAACCTTATATAAAGAATGAATTACTAGTTGAATAATATTGTTCAAATTCCTCTATACACTTTAAAATCCCCAAAATGTAATGTAATACATGAGAAAACTTTTGGTTTGTGAAATTTAATTAGGATATTGGATACTATTTTTTGATATATTTGATATATGAGTATGTAATGGGAGAGGTAAAACATCAAAAATATTTCATGAATCCTCGAATATACTCATATAGACCTAGGATATATTATATGTTAATAGTTTTCAAGCTTATATTAATATAATAAAAAATATTTATTCACATTAAATTATAAATCTACCAGTTATAGAACAATTTTATTATTTTATGTAAGTATACAACAAAATATCAAAAATAAGCTTAAAATAGGTGATTTGATCATGAAAACAATGATTAGTGATAAAATAAATCTAAATGACAAAGTAAATGGATTCAAACAAGAGATATGGGAGAAAATAGATTAAAAATATATAGGAAACCCCAATTCAAAATGTGAAAATCATTCTTGATGTGAAATAATAATGATTATAGGAAGTGAGTACAAGATGAAAAGGAAAGAAATGCATAACATCATGATGAAAATACATGTCACAACATGAATCCTATGTTCATGTTGTGATAATTCCCCAAATTACCTAAATAGGGAATCAAATCATGAAAATTTCATAAAACTTATGGACCTACACATTAAACATCATGAATATTATTCAAAATGTGAAATGTCCTGAAAGACACTAAATCAGACTTGTTTGATGTAATTTATGATGGGAATCCCATTATTTAACCCAGGACCACAAAGAATTCCTAGTATTAACTCGAAAAAATTTATGATACAATTTATAGAATCTTATGGGTAATCTATCTCTATTAATAAAAGTCCCGGGGGATAGAAATGGGATCACTAAGCAAGTGGAAGCTCTCGATAACAGATAACAGTAGAATTATTTCCCTCTTTTTCATTCATTTTATTTGTTTCAATTTATGATTTCTTTCACCTCATGTTATAACTTTCTTAAATTTCATATAGAGTGGAAAAGGTTTTGAGTGATTGGGAAAGGTGGAGGATAGACTGATTGTTCATTTTTCAAGTTTTTTCAACTAATCAATAAAATATTTTTTTCATAATATTGTTTATTTAAATTGTTAATTTAGTTTTAAACATGAATGAAACTATGATAGGGGTAGATACTATTAATTTTAATTTCCTCAGTTGATGATCTATATCTCTGTCCTCATAATTTCCATATGTCTACTGTCAAACATATTAGTGTTGAGTGGTGATTTCTCACAAATTGCTATCATGTATGAGGAATTATGACCAATAACAATCATTAATTATGGAATATAAGTACCAAATTTGGGATTTCCATATTTTATCAAGAGAATATGTGGTATTTCCATTCATGAATGAATGAGGGTATACTTATTTAAGACCAAAATTAGTGGTCCCTCACTATCACCATCCACTAAGGGAGAAAGAGAAATTGAAATATGACTCTCTATCTATCTCACTATATTACTACATAGAAGTGTAATAATAGGTCTTAAATTAAATCCATGTTAACAATTTCATAGGCCCATCCAAGATTAAGCTTATGACCACTTTAATCATATTTTTTAATCAATCTTTAAGCATGATTTTTTAAAATCCTCGGTTTCTGAAATCAAACAAATTAAAATCAATTTTCATAAAATAAACATTAAAAAGTGATAAACATTTTTTTCAGTTTCCTATTTGGGATAATACCTATGGTTAACCACTAGAAATTACGTAAGAAATTAAAATATTTCTTCCCATACCCCACGACTAGCATGATTCAATAAAATTATAATAAATTTTATCACTAGAAATCATATGGCCTCTAAGAGGAATAATACCATATGGATTATCATAGATTTCCTTTCAAAATTAACTCATTTTATATCATTATTCATGTATCTACCACTAAATTGACTTTTATAGAATTATATTAATGAATTTTTGAGGATCTATAGTGATATCCTAAAAATTGTATCTAATCATGACCATCATGTAACATTAATAATTTTTAGGATAGATTATAGTTATATAAACACTGAGTTACATTTGAGAATAACTTATCATCATTATATGGATGAATAGTTGGAAAGGATTTCCTAAAAGTAATAGGAATTTATGAGGTTGTTCTAACTTAATAAACAAGGATCTTAAGGATAGAATCTACCTCTTGTGGAATTTTTATATAATGACCAATATCACTCCAACATTGAAATGGAACCATAGAAAGTTTCATATGGAAAAATATATCATACTACAACTTATTACTATGAAGAAATTGAAACAAAGTTATTTGATTTATAAAATGATGAGTAGTTAACTATGAAAGTGTAATATATCCATATATTTATATGGATAGCTCAAAACAGGTATAAAATCTATGTATATAGTTAGATAATGGACATGTACATAAAATTATGGGACCATTTGTTCATTAAGGAATCTCTACATAAGGGTGTTATATGGATTATTATGAAAGGAATTTTTTTAAAAATATAATTTGAGTTTTTATGTTTAAGAAACAATTATTACTATTGAATATAATTAGGCTATACCACCCAAACACTGTAATGTTAAGGATGTATTGTATGTTTCAATATTAAGTAAGAACATTCCATTCCAAACCCATACACTTTGGACTGGTGAAATAAGTAAGTGATTGAAAATTTAAATTAGTAACATCATGTTTGAATTCATAACACATTAAAAATAGGTTGTTGAATTAGAAAAATAAGTTATCTTGGGTACATTTGAGTAATCATAAGTTTGATGATGTGAATTTATATAATGAGTAATCAATGACAATAAAATTCCACAATTGTTCATGCATTTATATATATATAACATTTTAAGGATCAAATTATTTAAGGGGAGTGTGTAAAGATTTAGATTCCACTATAATAAAAATTACATTATTAAATCTCGTTATTTCATCATATTAGTATAACACCACTAAAAATTATAATTATTTATAACTAATATTACATTGGATACAAAAAAATTATAACGAAACTCCATAATCTTTAACTTTAAGGGATCATAGACTATAAAAATAACAATAAAAAAAATATATTTCAATTTTGAAGAAAACTATATGAAATGTAACAGACATAATAGAGTCACATATTAAATTATATGGATGAAATTAGAGGATACAATAGTGTATTTATTAGGGGTAATATGATAAATAGAACTGTAACTAGCCATTAGAATATTAACTGATTGTTGAATTAGTATATTAACCAATAAGAGTAGTAAAATGAATAATAATTAATATTCACAACCAAAAAAAAATATATACATATATTATAATATCATAAAATTATTTCATAAATCATGTAATAGGAAATATTTATAAGAATAAATTTTTCAATATGGTGTGTTTTAATTTATTTTTTAAAACAATAATTTTTATCATTAAAATTAAAAATCAAAATTAACTAATTTATAAAATTTATTTAATTTAAATATATAATATTATTATTTATTAATTTTTTAAAAATAAAAAATACTTAAAATAAGAAATGAAATCACTCATAGTATAATAAATAGTACATATTCTAGATAATATTTTTTTATATGAGTCATATTATTTTGTTTAAATGTTGAATCTATAATATTTGGAATTTGAATTCAATAAAGTGGACTCCATTTTTAGAATCATCAATTCTAAATTATCACAGGCCGTATTCTTTGTATTTTCCTATTAAAAAACCTTATTTTGGGAAATAGTTAAAATTACATTTTATACACACGACATATGTTTTATGATATCATTATAGTGAAAATATGGCCTAATAATATATAAAATATTTATTACAAAAGAAAATTTATTTAATGGATAAATTAATTCATTTAGAAATATTTCACTTAATTTACAAACAAATAAATCAATTTTCAAAGCCTAAGTTTTATTTTATTCTAAAATAACTATATTTGGGTCTTTTGTTGGATAAAATATATCAAGGATTATCATTGGTTTAAGGTGTGTTTAAATGTGAAAGAAATATATATTTTAACAAAACACCATTAAAATTCATAATAATCAAATCTATTCATAACTTTGAGCCTAAATAATAAACTAATCAATAATATTATTCAATGATACCCTTACCCCTTGGATATATAAACACACACCCCATTCCTTTATACTCATTTCCCAAACACCATTAATTTCTAAATATCTACCTCAATACATACCTCAACTCTTTAATCCACATGTATAATCCCATAATTTAAATAAATGAACCTCCTCCAATGTTTACAAACTCAATCAAAAGGAGGAAACTCAATGAGTAAGGTAAAGGTTTCATAACCCATTTCTATTCATTTCAATTATCCTCCATCACTTTATATAATATAAACAATAAACAAGATTAAATATAAAAAAATAGTTTAATTATAGCATAATTTATTTCTAAAACATAAATTTTATTTGTCTTCCATTATTTTTACCTCATTTAAATACATCATTGAAACATGGTTTAGTTTTATAACCTAGGAGAATACTGATGTTTTATATCTCACATATATTTTTTCATGGATATTTATAAAAACATATTTTTGGATTTAATTTAATTAACTTATCAAATAATATCATTTTTATAATTGTAGAATGATAAAATATTCAAGATAATAATGATATTGAATGTAAAAAATAATAATCATGTTTAACAATCTAAGATAGTCCTATGATAAAATAAATATTAAACATAAAGTATTTTGTTTAATAAATTGATCATTTAAAGTACTCTACTTAAATAATTACATCAACCAAATAAAATGAAACTTTTATAACTCATAGAACTACTATTTTGTGATAATAACTATTATTTACATCATATCCAGGTTAGATTATTAACTCTAACAACCTCAAAATGACCCGAAAAGATCATATAATTTAAGAAATGGATAAAACATGATTATAAATGTGTTAAAATTGATTAAAAAATCATAATAAAGAAATAAAAAACCATAAATAAGCATAACATGATTATACATAATATTTATTGAGAGTTTGAAGAAAGTTAGGATTAGAGGTAAGGGTTTTATTCCATTTTATAATTCATTTAATATTATATTTTTTATTGTATATCTTATCTTCTAACACTAAAATAAAATTCATTTAATTAATAACATTATATTTTATTTTTTTAAGTATTACTTTTCTCATCACCTCTCTTATTAGTTTATTATGCATCCTTACCATTTTCCTAATCTGAATCCCGCATCACTATTTCATTATTATGATTGTGTTATTTATTACTCTCTATCTGTTTCTTGAAATTATTATTACCTTCCATACATATTTTCTTTATTTCATTTTTAGATACTAAATAATTATTAGACATAAATATTTTTTAATACTAACATATTTTTATACCCTTTTATCTAAGTGGATTTAATACCATATATATTTAATCTAGTTTGATTGTTGTATACCTAGAATGTTATTCCATTTATTTGAATGTGGGAAGAATTATTTACAACACCATATATTCCAAATTTTTTAATTTTTCAATATTTATTGTCTAAATCATATGTTTTTTTTGTTTTTACTTGTTAGAGGATTTGGTGGATATTGGGGTCAAAATTTTGGATTCAACAATGGTTCAGGATGAAAATTGTTATATTTGAATATGATAATTCTACAAAAGGAGGTAATATAGTTTTCTGAGTGGATGTGTATGATTTAAATTTTATAGTGGGTGATTTTTCAGAACAAAAAATTAATGCTATTTGGTGAAGTTATACTCGAGGGAGTGGGATTCTATTATAAAGAACTAGACTACACCATAGAAAGTGTCTTGTGTTTCATTTTGTTTCTGTCAATGGTAATTTTAAATGTAATGAAGAGTATCATTCCATATCATGACATAAGGATTGAGTGGATATGGTTTTCTAGTTCTCTCTATAATAGGTAATTTCATAATGGGGAACGTGGATATGAAGCAATGTTTTATTGGGGTTTCTTATAGCTTACCTATTATAATGAGTTTCATCATGTTTTATAAGGTCATTTCATAACATGACCTTGTGTATTTTTTAATATCCAATTGCTGGTGGAATTACACTATTGAATACGGGGGTCATGTCAGAATGGTCCCATGTTATATTTTTGTGTGTGTTTGGATGGTTTAATTTTTGAACCCTTTGGGATTTTAGGTTCAATTTTCCATAAGATATGGGACATCTTCCATCCCCCCTTACCTAAATATACTTTTGTGATATATAGGGTCTTTAAGATTGTGTATTATCTAGTAGAGGTGATTATTCCATCTTCACATATTCCTTATTCCTTATCTTATCCTCTCACTTATTTCAGAAAACCATATATAGGATTTTGGTTCCAATTCCACTAGTGTAAGGTGGAATTCCCCGAATGGCCTGGTGGCCTTCTTTTTTATTGATTTTTGATAACCCCCCCCCCCCCCTTAAAGGGATGAGGGGGAACCCTTACAAGGCTCATAGGCTCAGAGATTACTAGGACCATAGGCTTAGGAGATTATATGACCCGATGTTATTAGGGAATTCAACTAGACTATCTACAAGGAACTGCCCGTCCCCAACATTTGCGTCATAATAGTAGCTCTCCACCTTTTCATGGCCATTTGGATATGCCTCTCGTTCAAGAACATTCTAGTCCCGATGGCATATTCATACCCTCTTATTCTTACAATTCCATTTGGCTCTACTCTGGTGAGTGCACCTACTCTAAATCCACTTCTGTGGATTCTCCTTTTTTGCGGTGTGTCTAGGGTAACTGCATGTGTCCAGAAGGCCTTGAGGTGGCCTGAGGGCCTTAAAGGTTGCCCGAAATCCCTACTAACCCAAAGGCCTGGGTTCCCAAAAATCCTTAAGGACTCCAAGCCCAAACCGATGGCCCAAGGTGAATAGTTCCAGCTGCAATAGTACTGAATAGTACCTGCTACAGTAAGTGCTATTGTGCCTGCTGCAGTACCTGCACAGTGTGTAGTCTACTATAATACCTGTACAGTGTACAGTTTTGCTACAGTACAGCACAATGTAGTGTACTTCTATAGTACCTACTATAGTACTACTACAATAACACGTAAATATGCCTCTACCTGGTTTGGAACCTAGGTCTTGGGGATACACTTAAGGATACCTCACCATCTGGGTTGACGCTCATATATAGGTGGAATTAATTTTAAGTGAAAGGGATTTGTTCTGGATAGATAAATAAGGCTCCAATAGGTTAAACTTATATGATTGTTGGTGTTTTATCTTTTTGTAAGACAACACCCATGCAATTCTTTTATTTTCTTCGAAATTGGAATTAAATTATTTAAGTAATTGTGTTGGATGTTATAGATTTATTCAATAGTTGTTTCTGTTGTGTTTTGCAAGTGAACCACATCCCATTCCCTAAAGCATTAGCATCATTATACCCTATGGAAAGTCATACCTCATTTATTTATAATTGAATAATAATGGATTGATTTTCCAAATTAACTATAAGATGTTTATAAATACTTTGTAATACTTTTGGATGAGTAAGGGGATCACAGTTGATGATGATGCTAAGAGATTACTTGTCCAATGATTAAATGAGCATGTTTAAGGGGATAACTCCATTATTGGGTAAGGTGGTTAATAATATTATCACTTTATATTTGTTTTTTTGTTGCATGATTGATAATAATGAGTAAGTGGGTGTGAGTTATCCAAGAATAAACAGTGAGTGGGTTCCCCTATGGGAGGTAAGGATTGGGAGTTCGTTATCCAATTAACAAGACCTCGAGTGTTATGAATATATGATTAGACTAATGGATATTTATCTTATGTGGTAGATTTGTTTAATGAAATATGGACACACTAGGGGTTTCTATTCATTGATAGATGTATCTTGTAAATAGGTTGGTAATGTTGTACTAAGGGATTCTCACATTGTGTAATATATAGGTGCAGGTTTATTTGATTGTTATATAATTGGCCAATAAGTTATTTTCATGAGTAGGTTTTTCAGAATTACTTGGGTGGGAACCAAATGTGGCTCTATTATTACATGAGTAAAGTTTGAATATACCTAGATCATGTTAGTTCCCTTGATGATTGTGTGTTGAGCACATGGCCAATATTGATGACAACACCATGGAAAATGTAGTGATTCATAATGATTGGAACTATGAGGGTGGTTTCCTAGTACCTAGATTATATAATGATATTTTTATTATATTATTTAATGATAATTAGTGACAAAACTCATTTTTTGGTTATGATAGGCGATGTGCTAGAATTTTTGTTATGGCTTTGGTCTAATGTGTTTTGTTATAAAATACCCCTTTGGATATGGGTTGTTTTTCTGGTCCATATAAGTCTATGATTCATTCTAATGTTCTTGGTGGTAAATTGTGGATGTGTGTATCCTATCAATAAATTTGGATAGAGGGAACTAGGCCTAGTTTTATAACATTTTCACCATATCTATGTAAATTTTTGACATATTTTTTATTAAATTGACTAGTAATTCACTTAAATGAATATTTTTAGTTTGATAGACCATTCACCTTACGTATTGTTACTGTGACGTATCATTCACATTGGTTTGTATGATGTTGTTATATCATCCTCCCTAGTTGATGATTTTAGATTTTCATTCAGATATACATTGGTTTCTCTAGTTATATGGGAATGGTGTTATACTATTCACTAAGAGGTAAATCATTTTACCTAGTGATAGAGCATTATTATATGTTATTCCCTAGGTGATTCAACATTCTCATTATTTTGTATGGTGATACGTCATTCCCATAGAGATACATCTTTCTCCCTAGTGATATGTGAATGATTATATATTTTTCACCTCTAGATTAATCCTTTACCCTATTTCTTATTGTATTAGTGATACATCATAAACTAGGTGATACACAATTAACAATATTTTTCATTACGGGGAATCATCCTCTTTTACTAATTAGTAGGATGATATATCATTCACATTGAATAGTGTATTGGTAATGAATCATTCTACCATGTATTATGATATGGTGACAGATCATTAAACTTGACTAATGATATGAGTGATGATAGATTATTCACACTCAAGTTGGGTTCAGATTATGTGGTTATTATCCCATTCTATCACTGATTACAGATGACATGTGTTTATAGTTGGGGTGGAATCATGAGTACCCATTAGTTTTATTAATATACGAATAATATTTTATGGATTACTGGGTTAGTTTACAATGGGGATGTATCCATGGAACTATAAATTTACAAGGGATCTACACATCCATGATTGTTTTGTGAGAACATTATTTGGGCCTACATTCTAAAGACAAGTAGTCATTGGGGTAGTTTTTCTTGCGATGCTTTACAATGCATGTTGGCCATGTGGTTGATATTTTAGGATCATCACAAATTTATGATGATATTATTACCTACTCTTAGACTTTATTATATATTTAATACATTTTTTGTGAATCTGTCACAAATACTAGTGTGTAATAGAATACCCATATGCCAGTGGTTGGTTGGTATCATGTATCTATCTAAACATTTGTTTGTATTATAGGTTCTCTATATATGTTGACATCTATATGTTTCAATGGTTAAATGTTAACATGAACATAAAATTGTATAATTGGTTATCCATTAACATGAAAATCAGTATGTATTAAAGGATCTCCATTAATAAAACCATCTATATGTATCATTGGTTCTCCATATTGTTTTTTTATTACGGGGTGATGATTAATTTTAAGGGGTCATGGTTTAAAGATTAATTGATGGGAACAACAAATTTTGTCTCCATTTAGAAAGGTAGTAGATTTTCATGGTGTTGGGATTGGTCTAATGGTAATGGATTCCCATGTTTCCTTGTAAAATGATTTATAACCCAAATAGTTCAGTTCTACTTAGTAGGAGACATCATTCCTTCTACGGTCATGAGATAAGTGTTGATCTGTGTAGTTACACATCATGTTGTACGAATGCCTAGAAAATAGATTCCTAGAAATGATTAAACTTTTAATTATTCATGATTAAACCTATTTCAGGTAACCTAAAAGAGAATATGGCACAATGACATGAGGTTTGTCTTATAAGGAATGCAACCATATGAGGATAGACGACACATAGAATGTTTCCTAGTGAAGTTAATAAGATAGTACTAAAAGGGAATATGGACCTCTAGTTGGGGGAATGGTTTTATTAGGATTATTTTCTAATATAGGAATAATCTATAAGGAATATGTCCCTAATGGATGTTTAAAAATTATTAGATGGGATATAAACCAATATGGCAGGATTTCCAACCTCATGGGATTATATCATGGTGAGTATAGGAATATATAGTTTTTTACTAGGTTTGGACCTCAAAGTGGCATCCTATGAATCTCTCTTAATAAAAATCATATCACACTTAATTGAATATTCATATTTTAAGGTCATGTGATAGGAAAAATCCATAAAATTTATTTTCATAAATTTGGGATATCTATGTGAATGATGTCTAGAAAATAATAACGAGTGACTTATATAAGAGTACAAATTTCTATTTAACTTCAAAGGGAATATGGGCCAATGATATTGAGTTAGTCTTATAAAGAATTAGGCCTTCCGAGGATGTGACACATCGATAATATAAAAAAATGAAGAAATATGATGGGACCTAGAGGGAATAATTTTATTCATGTAGGGGCAAGATTTTATCATGATTACATCCTGATAGAGGTATGATTCATAGAAAATATGGACCTACTGTAAGTGAACGATATTTAGAGGTAATATGGTCTAATTAGTAAGGATTTACAGACTCTTGGGAATATTAAATGATGAGGAAATATTTAAATTATTTTTTATAGTGTTAAAACCATTGGGAGTTTTCCAATGTATCCCACAAAATAAGAATTAAATCTCGTGTAGTTTGTGATGCACAATTTAAGCTAATGTGACAAGACTAATCCATGTTTCTTAACACCATGTGGTAAGGTTTTCAAGGAAAATGGATCTTTTTGATTGTATATGTAGAACATATTAATGATAATAACTATTTGGTTAACATTTATGATAATTTATCTTAATAAGGTTATGTTGTTCTCTTATGAAATGTGACTTATTGAGTATGGGACATGTCAGGAATATTGCACAGAAAGCATAATATGATGTGACATAGAGGGAATATGTCCCTCTAGGTATGGTCATAGTTTTTTAATGTTTATTATAAGATTTAGTGATTATACACAAGGAATAGAAATGTATTTTATGTAATCAAAATATAGGAGTCAATATGGCTTAATTAGTAAGGATGTCAATGCTCTTGGGAATGTGAACATGTAAGGAGAGATGTAGATAATTTTCAAGTTGGGTTTGAACCTCATGAAATTTACTTATTTATCCCACATGACATTAATTAAATCCCATGTAATTCAACATAAATAATTTAATTTTGTATGAAAGGACCAATCCATGCATTTTAACATCATATGGTAAGGATGTATTGGAAAAATATTCCTAAAAATGTTTGACATGGTACTAATACATGAGAAAAACAATCTAGTTAACATAAAATGCAATATGTCTTAAATAGACTAGTTTTGTCTCACAATTAATATGGAATTTTTAGTATGGTCCTCATATGTAATATATCTAAATGAGTGTAATATAATGGGACTCTAAGTGTGTAATATCCACAAATTTTATGGTATGTATGTATCTAAGTTTCAACATATATTCTCTTGTAATTTTTAGTGGAGGTATTTTACATGGGAAAAGTCCTTAAAAATATTTTATTGAGATTCAGTGCCTTAATGGGCTAATTTATGGGTGAAATATCACCATTGGCTAGCTAGTGGGGTGCACCGGCTAACCAATGGTTCCAGTAGAGATATATGAATTTATACAGATCCCACCAACTAGTCGATGGGAGACCATCGACTGACCGATGGTGCCCATATTTGTGCCTCATTAAAAGAATTATAATATTTTTGCTATAATTTAATTATCAATATAATTATCACAATAATATGACACTAATTTTAACATAATGTCCTAGACCACTCTCCCTTGGTCCTCTAGGCATCCCCTTCATCTCCTCTATGATGTTTGAAGTATAGATCAATTGAGGGTGTCAATGGTGGTTAGATCTTTCCATAATAAGCATACTTATCACTATTTATTTTTAATTTATCATACATCTAATTCATGATTACAATATATATAGATCTAAACCTTGATCTAATGGAGAATTAATACTCAATCAGCAAATCAGTGTTGGATCATGATATTTGGTGGACTCACATAAATCGATCCTAGATCTGCCATTGATGATGAATCAATTTTGGTTATTTGATATCGTTTTTATTTCATGGGTTAATTATTTACTTGAATCCAAATACTATAGGTTTTTTATATGTGAAAAACACCTTGTTCTGTTGAACATTGTTGAATGAGAATTATTCAAGAGTCGCCCATCAGAAGATCTTCATGATTGGTTTCATTGTGCAAAAAGAAGGAAATCCTTACCATATTATACATTTATATGACTTTTTGGAATTTTTTTGAATTTATTTGTATTGTGTATATACAATTACATGATAGATATGTTTTATGTATATAGGGTGGCCTATAAGACCATTATTTGGTTATGGGTTGTGTGTTCACTGTTATGTAATTTATTACATGTGAAATATTTTATACCTTGTGGAATTACTGGTTGTGATAAATTGTTCGTTGATATTTTTTTCCTCATATGTTTTTTTCATATAATTTTCAATATCTATTTAAATATTCATGTTGATAGGTGACCCTGATAGACTTCACCAACCTCTTAGTGGGGGACTACGGATGACATTTCTCATTATTTATGGATTTGTGTATGATGGTTATAACATTAGATTGGTATATCCCATAGTAGATCACCATAAAACATTATAAGTGTTTCAATATTTTATGGTGTTATTTACTAATGGGAAACATCATTGTGTATGAGATATTTCTATTATTATGGTAGTTCGATGCATGTATATGATCCCAGGTGAGTGGGCAGCCATGGGTCATTAGTAGGAATTACCTTAAAAGTTTCATATATTTTTTCCTTAATGGTCGAATTTCAAACATCCTTAAAGTTGGAAGGAGTTAATTGGAATTATATATATCATGTGATACCACATGTGATATTCCTTTATCATGTAAGCAAAGAAGATAATACTAGGAATTTTTGTAGCTTGGTTAAAATATGATCTCTCATAACATGACCGATTTTATTCTTAAGTGCACATTTACCTTTCCATATTTTCATAAACTTATATATTCTTGTTCACTTATGATAGGGATGTGTTGTTGGTGTTTGATTGAGTTTATAATCATACCCTATATGATAATCTTAGTTCACATGTAGACTTCATGATCAAGGATCTGGAGAACAGAAATGACCATATGGTAGGTTGCTATGGAGCTTAGTGTTAAGAGATAGATATGGTACCAGAATAGAATTCAGATGGTTTCTAAAACACATTTATTTGTTGCATTTTCTATATTGACTATTATAATTTTTAACCTTCATCACTAGGGGTTCATGTAATTATACTTATATGGATTGATGTGACAAATGTTATAGAATATATCCATGTTAACTTATAATATGATGTTTATTTGGATTATATTTTGCTCATTATTTTTAGGAATGGTTATGATTAAAAAGGATATAGTCTTCACACATTACTTTATAACCTCTCTTATAGTCAAGGGAATCTTTCATACAAGGAGGAATGCATTATGTTATGTGGAACATTAACTCAAACCTAGTTATTTTGGTTAGGGTGTTACAAAGAGAAATATGGATGTCAATGTGGGGGGATGATTTTATCTAGAGGATGATTTGATATATGGATGAATTAAAGGTAAAATGGACCCAGTTTACATGAATTAAATATCATAGGGAATATGTTACAATTAGAAAGGATTGTCCTATTGAGGGGAGACATAAATTATTTTGATGTTGGTTTTGAACCACCAGGAGGAATCCTATGTATCCCAACTAATATGAATAAAATCCTATATAGTTTTAGATGCATCGTTTAAGATCGTTTGACAAGAAGGATCCATGAAATTTAATGTAATGCAGTAAGGGCACCGTCATTTAGTTTTACATCATTTTACTAGGACATTATCAACGCGTTTTAACATTATTCCATAGGGTTGTTGTCTCAAAAATATTTTGAAAATAGAGAATTGAGAAAGGAATATTCACATGGGAAATCTTAAGAGATAAACTGGGGATTAAACCTAGTAGGAGGACCATTTTGGGGTATAAATCATTGGTTATAGAATAAATTCTTCACTGAGATGAATATACACCAATAAGGAATCTGAAATTGAGGACATTTGAATTTTTATAATGCAGTGATCAACTAAAATCTATAATAACCTATGATTTATGGTTTGTGAAAAAAATAATAGATAATTTAATATAAATCACATTAAATGGTAGTGGACAATAAAGTTTAAAGTATTCTCATACGATGCGGCTACCTGGGGGTGAATATTCATTGTGAGTAGAAACCATTTTTTTGACTTATACCTGAGAGGTGGACAAACATGTCATCTTCTGGTTTGCTGATTGAAGGGTAGGGTGTGGGGTAGAAATATTGTATCCCCTATAATAATGGTTAATATGTTTCTCAAGGTGGGATTTCCTTACTATAAAGGATTTATGTATAGTAAAAAATTTAACATCGAGCTTAGAGGGAAGGTTACATGGCCCGCTTGATAGGAAAACATGTTATTAAGGGAATCCATGATTGTGATTCCCCGGAGGATTCTATAATTTTTAAGGATAATTATTAATCCTATTTTTATCATGTGAATAAATGATCATAAATGGTGGATATAGATTCATAGGCTCTGATTTTATACATTAAGTGGATTTGTTATAGGTCTTATTTTAGCCTTTTTAGGGTTTTCAACTAGGCAGGAAGTGACATGGGGATCATTATATGCTTTGTGAAGGGGTTACAGTGAATCGAAATGTTTTTTTAGGAAATAGAAATCGATAAGGTACTAATATATAACATAGGGAAACTTTATTTCATTTAGGTAACTATCTATGGGCAATGAGATGTCCATAAAAGGCTCCATTTTTTATAGGATATCCTTCATGAAGATATTCCTCTATCAAGTGTTTACATTACAGAGGAACTATGCAAGCCGTGATTAATGAAGGGATTGTGGAAGGTTTCCATCATTAAGGGACTCCTTTGTGGAGTTTTTATGTAAATATTTCTTCATGAAGGGAATTTTGGGGCTCTTTGAGGAGGGATTCTATAGAATAGGGGATTTTCACCTTTATTTTATGTCGGTTACATAAGGGTTCTTATAAATGACATATGTGTTTTAGGTTTTTATAATTTTAAAGTATTTGGATCTCATTCTCATTATTATTCTCTCCATCTCTATTTCATCTTATATCCTTCTATCTATATACATTAGGAATGAGTGGTCAAATTATATGCATTTTTGGGTCTACCATTTCCCCAAAATGGTGGGCCACATAGTGGTTTTTGAAGTATAAAGGTCCTATATAGAGCTATGTATAATACTCCATGAGGGAATTTATAGTGTAATTAGGTGATTTTGATGGCATTATACGATGGTATTTAAATACCCACATCCAATCCATAAATGAATAATATGGTTTTCAGGATGCCCAACATCACTAACACTAGAAAAAAACATCCCCTTTGTGTGGGGAACAAAATCACAACCTCATGAAAATTAAATTTCTTCCTAGAGTGCCTCAACTTTTTCTTGGAATGATAAAATTATTATTTGAATACCCTAAATTTTCCAAAATTTTAAATGAATCTAATACAAGGGATCACACAAAAGAATCCTTTATACCAAAAATGATAATGATATATGAGATAAGTCACCTTTCAAGCTGGTCCTAATGATTTTATGATGAAATGGATTTGTAGAGGAAGGAATTACTCATATAGTGATATGGATTATTTGAAACATTTCCCATGTTATATTTGTATTGTAACGCCCCGACCCTAATTATCTAGAGTCGGTGCATTATTACATAACATTGGCATGATCATGAGAAAGATCAAGTCTCGAAAGACCGATTAGTTTAGTAGCCTTGGAATAACTAGATACATCCATAAATTTTTACATTACATCATAAAAAAAAACATCTTGTCTTCATATCCCCTCATACTATCCCTGCAGGTCATTCATAAATTACTTCTTCATAATCCTGGGGAAAATAAAACATTGAAAGGGGTGAGCTCGGATGCTCAGTAAGGATAACATTATAGCAGAAGCTTTCATAAATAAACATAAACACTTAAGGCAATTTATAACTAAAACAAAAGCCTTTTAAAATTGAACTTCAACATAGTATGGCAAAAGTAAAATGAAATAATGCCATTTACTTACTCACATGGATATTCTACTAGTCGAATGATCACATGCAATATCAATAACCACTTTCATAATGATGGAATGCATAAGGCCAGACTATCATAACCACATAGCCAAGGCCTCATGCCAAGACTACAAATAAGATTTTGCCAAGGCCTTGTGCCAAGACACTAGTTTGTCTCATGAGACCTACCGATGCATCGAGGAGCTATAGCGGGCTCCACCCGTCACTTATTAAGTCCAATGCATTCCCATATGAAAAGGTTTAAACATAACGTAAACATTCGTATTAAACTAGCATACGAAATGTCAATACTTTCACCACAAACCATGAATGGTATAAAAATAGCACATCCACAGTCAAACATAATTCATTCGATACAATATGGAAGATTGTATTGTATCACATTAACCTCAATAAAGAATAATGAAGGATGTTGACATAGATGAAAATAATCATCAAAACTATTTGAGAGAAATATCCCCCTTTTCTTGAAAACATTTAAAAGTCACACTATTTGTAAAGAAGCTATTTAAAAGTATATTTTTGAATCAAAGTGTCCCATACCACTTTGAAACTTTTAAAAGGAGTTTTAATTTTAAAACTTTAATGTCCATATAAATAAATCCTTAAAACCATTTTTAAAATATGGACATTAATGAGCATGATTTAGAAGAATAATTCTTTAAAACATTTTAAAATGGTATTTTGGTTAGAGTTTCTAAACAAAAGAGAGACACTTGAATACAAATAATTGAGGTAATCAAAACATTGTAATATCATGAGAATAAAGGAATTAATGATATACTATGTCAAAGTACATTATATACACCACATAAAAGTGATTTGGTGTATATCATCAAAGAAGTCTCAATGGAATGTAAATTGAGATGAAATTTCTCAAAAAGGTTGTATCCTTAGGTTAAGGATAAATAAATGACATAATTATGTGTGACAAATATAAATACGCTAAATATGATTGGATATTCAGTGTAAAACAATCAAAGGACATTCACACATATTCTTGTAAAAACAATACCAATGAATTGGATGTTTAACTCAACAAATGGAGAATGAGTTAAAATTACTCTTATCAAATTCATATCAATGACTTGAGAATTACCAATGGAGTGATTATGTGTACCAAACTTCTATCCACAGGAAGGGGAGTGGAAATTATGACATAATCAAATGAATAGTGATTCCACACATAATCTTGGGGTAATATAATCAATGAAATATGTGTAAAGCCAAATGAGTGGAAATTGAAATCTCAAATTCCCTTATCGATTAGGTAACTTACGAAACATACACCCATGAAAGAAGTATCATACCATGATGATGTAAATACCCATAAATTAAAGTATATTACACAATGAATACGATCATGGGCAGTACACATACACCACATGCAATAATTAAGTGGTGATCAATGGAATTCTCACGGAATTAAATGTGAGATAAGAAAACCCTTACTTTGTACTTTTTCCTTGGTCGATGGTAGGTTTACCTCCTGTATAATGGTGAAATAATTGTTATTGAATAATACAAGAATCATTTACTTTAATATGATATCATATATGATCTTTTAACATTGATTTGTTAATAATATCTTAGTATTAACGCCGTTTCGGGTGTTAACTTACTCATTTTCTTTTATATGTTTTGTTACATAAGTCATGTTTGTTGTATCTTATTAATATCCAGAATGATATCAAGTCCTTAAACATCATTTTTAAATCATTAAATGATAATTATACTTTAATGGATACGATGGATAATGAATCTCATCGCGTTCGTGGAGACGGTAGTCCGTACGTACGCACGAACGCTACTTCCATTTAATTTTTTTAATTTTTTATTTTAAAAGAATCGAATCCAAATGATATATAGGTATATTACTATTCCAATATAATATAATATTTTATATATGTTACTTAAGTTCATTAACACCATCCTTTATACGTTCCATGTGTGGTATGAACGAGTCATATCATTTTAAAGGGGCGGTAGTCCGCACTTCCTCAAATGAAATTATCGTATGTATATACAACATGAAACGAATAATGGTATGAACTAAAATGGAATTACAGAAGCTTATATATAAAATATATATCATTAACATCATATTTAATTACAGTGCCATCATAATGTCCACCATGAGAGGCGGTAAGATGTATTTGAACAATCATCGTTTCGTGAGGCGTTAGTTTGCCATCCACAGAAACATTATGTTCATCATCCATTAGATGGAGTTGTGTGTATGTGTAGTTTGAATCATTATTATAACAACATCCTAGTATATTGAGGATACTTGTGTTGTTACAAAATAAAGGAAATAAAAAGATTTTGTGGGTTGGAGAAGGAAAATAAATGAAAATAATTTAAGAGAAAACGTTACCTTTAATTTAGGTAACTCACTTTGGTTGGAACCAAAGGACTTGTTGAAATGCTTTCTGCCTAAGGGGAAGCTTCAAGGAGGAGGAGAGGGATGTGGGGAGCTTAGTTGGGCAGAGTTTGGACGAGCCAAGTGGCTTGAGAGGTGTGAAGAAATGAGAAGGAGGAGTGCCCTTTTATAAGAGGGGTGAGGGGCACCTTTGGAAAAGCTAGAAATATTAATTTATAATAAATTCATATTCGGTTTCCAATGGCGCCAAAGTTGATTATTCAAAGTCTAAGGTGGGGATAGGTCGAAAACCACTCAACCAATAGAATTTAGACAGGTTTGTGTACTTATATTAACCTTATCTTTAAGTATTAACTCTAAGTTAATTAGTTTCACTTTTACAATGTCTCTTTGTATTTTTATATAATATGGTTGATAAACGTACTATATACATCCAAGCGACCCACAAGTGGTCCATTAATGATGAGTCTATCCTGATATAAGTCTTTTGGCCGAACCTTAGATTTTTAGGAATTTAATATCAATTAATAATATAATATTTGTTTTAAGAACTCTTTTATGTCAATTTTGACACTATTCACTAGTTGATTTTTGTGAAACTCATAACAGATTGATTACTTCGAAAAAAGTCATATAAATCAATCCTAATATATCATATTATCCTAGAAAATTTGTTTAATTCATTAAAAGTTTCATATTATAATTATTTGTGTATTTATAATATCAATTATGTTAATTTTTTACTATTTTAGTAATTACTGCATCATCATTGTGTCATAAATAAAATAAATTATTTAATGTCAAAAAATTATAAATAAAATATAATTATGTCGGAAATCTTTTTATCTTTCTAATGAATATTTATAATCTAAAATCCAGCATATATAACCCTATGTAACAATTGTTTTGCTAAAAGATATATGCTTGTGTCATTTTGTATTCATTTTAACTTAATTAATATAAAGTGTCATTATCACTTACAAGTGGATCCATGGGGTCCCAAAATTGACCCAAAGATGCCCATGGTCGACCATGTATCAACCAATAGGGTTAAGACACATTTTAGGGTAATTTAGTATTATTATAATATTATTTTTTTTAACCCTTATTTACCGGATTTACCCTTAACCATGGTAAATAAAATATTTACCGCAGTAATTATTCAAAATGTCTAAAAATAAAAGTTACCTATTTACACAATTTGGACATCCTGATTCCAAATATGGAATCCATTTTTCTAAATTCAAAACACATAAGTGGCAGAAATTAATTTAAAATTAATTCCCACTGTCAAAATAAAAAGCGTGTTTTTAAGAGATAATAACTATCAAAAGATTGACACTTGTTTATGTTCGGTTTAATTGTAAAATTATGTCCAATGACCAACATTATATTAAATGGTAAAAATATATTCTAAATATACTTTAAAACCACTCAAATTCACAATTTATCACTATTAATTATTTTGATTAAAAAAGTTGTTTTTAATTAAAATTTAGTAATTTTCACTATTCATCAAAATATGAAAGTTATCCGAAAAGTACCAAAATTTCACCTTAGGCTAAATTCGATATTCCGAATCCAAAAATGAAGTCCATTTTGAAATATAAAATATATATAATTTCAAAAAGTAGGTATTACTATTCATAACGGCTAGTTTGATTGGTTGTGGTGTGTAAAAATCTCGAAGTTGCGTACAATGCACGTCATTGCATTATTCGAAAGGAAACATACCGAGGAATCTTGGGGTGTTACATTCTCCCCTCCTTCAATAAATTGCGTCCTCGCAATTTTTAAAATTTTGCTTGGGAATATAATGGAAAGTCCCACATCGGAAAAAGAGTCAATAAAACTGTCACTTTAAAAGAAAGAAAGAGAGGTATAAGGGTCATCCAAGATAACCCATACTAGGATTCCATGTAAGAAAACATGGATATGGATGATAAACTAAGTGTCAAGTTCTGATGGAGAGGGATAGAAATCATGATCAGGAGAAAGTTAACAATGAGAAAACCACAAACTTGTGTTGGGACAAACGACCATTAGTCTCCTAGTAGGAAAGTAAACGGACAACATTTTTTTTAAGTTACATTACATAAGGAAGAGGAATTCATTTATGATATTGACTAAGAACATTATGAGATATACTTACATTTTAAGTAGATTTTCATTCTTTAATAAATTTCCACCACTAACTCATTTTTTTTTAAACGATGAGTATTCAAGAAGACTTGGTCACACTGGAAGAGATAGAATAAACTTCTATAGAATCACATGATCCATGAAGGATAAACCATATATTTACATTGTCTTTGAAGATTAATCAAAACCAAAATGGTCAGTGAATGATCTAATGATCCCCCAAAAGGATATTCATTGAGATAAATATGCACTAATCTTAATTTCTAAAGTTAAACCAACAATACCCCAAAGTTAAATAGATACCATTCAATAACCAATTGTCCTTAAAATCCATTAATATAATCCAAACTAATATTGAAACCCAAAACATAGAAGAATTTGATTATGTAGTCTCCCATGTTAAATTGTATCTCCAAATGACATCAGATACTCTTAAAGTCACATACTCAAAAGTAATTAACCTAATCACATATTCTCTATTATAGGTTAATCATTTCCATAAATAACCCAAATCACTATAAATCCACAATAAAAACGTAGATAAAAATCTATCATTACTCCACAAATGAAACCCCATAGTATTCTATTTTCCTTGGACATATAGTGTTCCCCAACAAAGCGAACATCTTCCAAAATAACATTTATCACTTAATCACCAAATCATTTTCCTATACCAAGGGTATTCTTTTGATATGAAATAAGAACCCAAATCAACTTATTATTGATCAATAAAATCATTTAACTAAAAAAAATAGTCACACTATCCAGGGACTTCACGTAGTCCAGTGGTAGGCGATAAATCCCAATCGCACTTTGGTTGTGGGTTCGATTCCCATAGCTTTGTCCGACGCGACGGGTTGTCACACGGTCTACATGTTGTCCTTTTTCAAAAACTATATTTTATAATATTGCCAAAATGAGATAAATTCCTCAAAATACTATATCATAAATTTAACCACAAATGTTATATCATACCTTGAATCTTCATCCCAAATTAGAATAACTTATAATTCTCTCAAACCCCAATGATCATATAAATCCAAATGGTTATTTATACCCAAATCCACAAGAGAAGAGACAATTCTTCCTCAAATATCATTCTCACATGGCAAACTGCGGGGTTACAAATACAAGAGAAAATTATTCCATAGTAAACCCATCAACAAGGAGTGCTAATACTTTTTAAACATTTCTCCAACCATTTATTCCCACATAGCTTCTTCTTTGACCAAGAAAATATCCTATAGAATAGGACATTCACTCGGGTAATGGCCAGGTCCCCTACATTTACGGCAAATGACTGTAAATGGACTCTTGGGACCATTTTTATCTTCTTCCATAGTACTCTTCATTTTTCTTCAGCAATTCTTTACTTTATGTCCTTCCTTCCCGCACGTAAAACATTTCGTTGTCCCATTGAGACACTTTCCTGGGTGTCTCTTTCCACATTTCCCACATGATGAAAATTGAGGGTTCTTTTCTCCATGGTCTCCATTGCTGGAGCTCTTATCATTTATCACCTTTCTCTTCCTTGTTGAGTCTGGGAGTTGGTTAATATATATGTTGTTGATCATATTTTTGGAAAACTGATTTGGAATAAAGACGATATCTTTTACGCCTATCAACATTCCATTTTTTTGCTCATTGCCACCACCGTTCCCATCTTGTACATCATTCTCGAAGTCACTATGACTTCCTTGGAATCCAGCCATTGACTAAAACCATAAAGCATTGTGTGAGTAATAGTAGTCGTAAAATCATTTAGAGATTAAAATGTCACCATATTCTCAATTTGAAACATATTAGGATTAACCAAGGTCATTTACTCTCATCTTATATATATATTACTTAAATTGGTTTGTAAAGAAAATGTAAATTATCCTAAGCATATCCCACGGGAGTGTCGTAACCAAGAGTGTAGCAAGGCCCGTTGTCGTGCACCAGTTCCCGTTTGAGTCTAGCTCAAAGCGGTGTTTTCGGGTTTTACCCCTAGGTACATCTGTGCCAGAGCCACCTCTACCTGCTCGTATCCAGACAGGGATGTATTGCTCGGAAAACTCACAAAATCTCTACAATACCAAAATTCTAGGAAGTTCTTTTATACTAATCCTCAAAGTTCATCTTAGGTCTACGTGCTCTAATCAGAGTTTATCTAAATCTAGCTACCAAGGTTTGTACTAAACTTCCTCTGATACCAACTGTAACGCCCCGACCCTAATTATCTAGAGTCGGTGCATTATTACATAACATTGGCATGATCATGAGAAAGATCAAGTCTCGAAAGACCGATTAGTTTAGTAGCCTTGGAATAACTAGATACATCCATAAATTTTTACATTACATCATAAAAAAAACATCTTGTCTTCATATCCCCTCATACTATCCCTGCAGGTCATTCATAAATTACTTCTTCATAATCCTGGGAAAAATAAAACATTGAAAGGGGTGAGCTCGGATGCTCAGTAAGGATAACATTATAGCAGAAGCTTTCATAAATAAACAAAAACACTTAAGGCAATTTATAACTAAAACAAAATCCTTTTAAAATTGAACTTCAACATAGTATGGCAAAAGTAAAATGAAATAATGCCATTTACTTACTCACATGGATATTCTACTAGTCGAATGATCACATGAAATATCAATAACCACTTTCATAATGATGGAATGCATAATGCCAGACTATCATAACCACATAGCCAAGGCCTCATGCCAAGACTACAAATAAGATTTTGCCAAGGCCTTGTGCCAAGACACTAGTTTGTCTCATGAGACCTACCGATGCATCGAGGAGCTATAGCGGGCTCCACCCGTCACTTATTAAGTCCAATGCATTCCCATATGAAAAGGTTTAAACATAACGTAAACATTCGTATTAAACTAGCATACGAAATGTCAATACATTCACCACAAACCATGAATGGTATAAAAATAGCACATCCACAGTCAAACATAATTCATTCGATACAATATGGAAGATTGTATTGTATCACATTAACCTCAATCAAGAATAATGAAGGATGTTGACATAGATGAAAATAATCATCAAAACTATTTGAGAGAAATATCCCCCTTTTCTTGAAAACATTTAAAAGTCACACTATTTGTCAAGAAGCTATTTAAAAGTATATTTTTGAATCAAAGTGTCCCATACCACTTTGAAACTTTTAAAAGGAGTTTTAATTTTAAAACTTTAATGTCCATATAAATAAATCCTTAAAACCATTTTTAAAATATGGACATTAATGATCATGATTTAGAAGAATAATTCTTTAAAACATTTTAAAATTGTATTTTGGTTAGAGTTTCTAACCAAAAGAGAGACACTTGAATACAAATAATTGAGGTAATCAAAACATTGTAATATCATGAGAATAAAGGAATTCATGATATACTATGTCAAAGTACATTATATACACCACATAAAAGTGATTTGGTGTATATCATCAAAGAAGTCTCAATGGAATGTAAATTGAGATGAAATTTCTCAAAAAGGTTGTATCCTTAGGTTAAGGATAAATAAATGACATAATTATGTGTGACAAATATAAATACGCTAAATATGATTGGATATTCAGTGTAAAACAATCAAAGGACATTCACACATATTCTTGTAAAAACAATACCAATGAATTGGATGTTTAACTCAACAAATGGAGAATGAGTTAAAATTACTCTTATCAAATTCATATCAATGACTTGAGAATTACCAATGGAGTGATTATGTGTACCAAACTTCTATCCACAGGAAGGGGAGTGGAAATTATGACATAATCAAATGAATAGTTATTCCACACATAATCTTGGGGTAATATAATCAATGAAATATGTGTAAAGCCAAATGAGTGGAAATTGAAATCTCAAATTCCCTTATCGATTAGGTAACTTACGAAACATACACCCATGAAAGAAGTATCATACCATGATGATGTAAATACCCATAAATTAAAGTATATTACACAATGAATACGATCATGGGCAGTACACATACACCACATGCAATAATTAAGTGGTGATCAATGGAATTCTCACGGAATTAAATGTGAGATAAGAAAACCCTTACTTTGTACTTTTTCCTTGGTCGATGGTAGGTTTACCTCCTGTATAATGGTGAAATAATTGTTATTGAATAATACAAGAATCATTTACTTTAATATGATATCATATATGATCTTTTAACATTGATTTGTTAATAATATCTTAGTATTAACGCCGTTTCGGGTGTTAACTTACTCATTTTCTTTTATATGTTTTGTTACATAAGTCATGTTTGTTGTATCTTATTAATATCCAGAATGATATCAAGTCCTTAAACATCATTTTTAAATCATTAAATGATAATTATACTTTAATGGATACGATGGATAATGAATCTCATCGCGTTCGTGGAGACGGTAGTCCGTACGTACGCACGAACGCTACTTCCATTTAATTTTTTTACTTTTTTATTTTAAAAGAATCGAATCCAAATGATATATAGGTATATTACTATTCCAGTATAATATAATATTTTATATATGTTACTTAAGTTCATTAACACCATCCTTTATACGTTCCATGTGTGGTATGAACGAGTCATATCATTTTAAGGGGGCGGTAGTCCGCACTTCCTCAAATGAAATTATCGTATGTATATACAACATGAAACGAATAATGGTATGAAATAAAATGGAATTACAGAAGCTTATATATAAAATATATATCATTAACATCATATTTAATTACAGTGCCATCATAATGTCCACCATGAGAGGCGGTAAGATGTATTTGAACAATCATCGTTTCGTGAGGCGTTAGTTTGCCATCCACAGAAACATTATGTTCATCATCCATTAGATGGAGTTGTGTGTATGTGTAGTTTGAATCATTCTTATAACAACATCCTAGTATATTGAGGATACTGGTTTTGTTACAAAAGAAAGGAAATAAAAAGATTTTGGGGGTTGGAGAAGGAAAATAAATGAAAATAATTTAAGAGAAAACGTTACCTTTAATTTAGGTAACTCACTTTGGTTGGAACCAAAGGACTTGTTGAAATGCTTTCTGCCTAAGGGGAAGCTTCAAGGAGGAGGAGAGGGATGTGGGGAGCTTAGTTGGGCAGAGTTTGGACGAGCCAAGTGGCTTGAGAGGTGTGAAGAAATGAGATGGAGGAGTGCCCTTTTATAAGAGGGGTGAGGGGCACCTTTGGAAAAGCTAGAAATATTAATTTATAATAAATTCATATTCGGTTTCCAATGGCTCCAAAGTTGATTATTCAAAGTCTAAGGTGGGGATAGGTAGAAAACCACTCAACCAATAGAATTTAGACAGGTTTGGGTACTTATATTAACCTTATCTTTAAGTATTAACTCTAAGTTAATTAGTTTCACTTTTACAATGTCTCTTTGTATTTTTATATAATATGGTTGATAAACTTACTATATACATCCAAGAGACCCACAAGTGGTCCATTAATGATGACTCTATCCTGATATAAGTCTTTTTGCCGAACCTTAGATTTTTAGGAATTTAATATCAATTAATAATATAATATTTGTTTTAAGAACTCTTTTATGTCAATTTTGACACTATTCACTAGTTGATTTTTGTGAAACTCATAACAGATTGATTACTTCGAAAAAAGTCAAATAAATCAATCCTAATATATCATATTATCCTAGAAAATTTGTTTAATTCATTAAAAGTTTCATATTATTATTATTTGTGTATTTATAATATCAATTATGTTAATTATTTACTATTTTAGTAATTACTGCATCATCATTGTGTCATAAATAAAATAAATTATTTAATTTCAAAAAATTATAAATAAAATATAATTATGTCGGAAATCTTTTTATCTTTCTAATGAATATTTATAATCTAAAATCCAGCATATATAACCCTATGTAACAATTGTTTTGCTAAAAGATATATGCTTGTGTCATTTTGTATTCATTTTAACTTAATTAATATAAAGTGTCATTATCACTTACAAGTGGATCCATGGGGTCCCAAAATTGACCCAAAGATGCCCATGGTCGACCATGTATCAACCAATAGGGTTAAGACACATTTTAGGGTAATTTAGTATTATTATAATATTATTTTTTTTAACCCTTATTTACCGGATTTACCCTTAACCATGGTAAATAAAATATTTACCGCAGTAATTATTCAAAATGTCTAAAAATAAAAGTTACCTATTTACACAATTTGGACATCCTGATTCCAAATATGGAATCCATTTTTCTAAATTCAAAACACATAAGTGGCAGAAATTAATTTAAAATTAATTCCCACTGTCAAAATAAAAAGCGTGTTTTTAAGAGATAATAACTATCAAAAGATTGACACTTGTTTATGTTCGGTTTAATTGTAAAATTATGTCCAATGACCAACATTATATTAAATGGTAAAAATATATTCTAAATATACTTTAAAACCACTCAAATTCACAATTTATCACTATTAATTATTTTGATTAAAAAAGTTGTTTTTAATTAAAATTTAGTAATTTTCACTATTCATCAAAATATGAAAGTTATCCGAAAAGTACCAAAATTTCACCTTAGGCTAAATTCGATATTCCGAATCCAAAAATGAAGTCCATTTTGAAATATAAAATATATATAATTTCAAAAAGTAGGTATTACTATTCATAATGGCTAGTTTGATTGGTTGTGGTGTGTTAAAATCTCGAAGTTGCGTACAATGCACGTCATTGCATTATTCGAAAGGAAACATACCGAGGAATCTTGGGGTGTTACATGTATGAATCCAATTTTCATAATTCTTCCACACTTTCCATCTCTTTCATCTCATTCTTTTTTAACAAACATCCTTGCAATTCTTTTTTTTGTAACTTCATAAGCTTACATGCCTCAAAAATGACATACCTGATGTAGTACATGCATGTACATATATATACTTATTTTTATTAGGGGGATTGTTGGTGTTTATGTATTGAGTATTATGGTCATATCATGCATGAGAAACATAGTTTTCATACAGATTCCATTATTTACTTGAAATCACAGGTGATAGAAGTAGTATATTGGGTAAACTACATGAGGTTATAAAGGTTTTTGAGTCCTGTACTAGGTGACGGTGATCCTAGAGTATCTTTCTATTTGTTTACTTATAGTTGCATTTTTATTTTTTATATTATTGACCATTGAGCGGTATTATGTATTTTGTATGAATTTATGAATTTCTTGGGGTACATATTTTTATAGCACGACTATGTAATTCTTTGAAGTTACCATTCTTATTTAATTACATATTTTTCACTATGATGTTATACTTACTATATATTATAATATTTTTAAATATTATTAGAGAAATTATACAAGAGGTTACAATATTCAATTATGGAATATATAACCCTCACTACTAGTTAGTATCCACTGGTATTTTGGGATTTCACAAGAGGTCATTTTGCACTAACATATAAGTAATATTCTGGTAGCTAGGGCCAAAATGTTATAAAGTGTTAGAAATTATTTCTTTTGTTCATATTATCACTTGGTATATGGTATATGGATGTAATATAGGTTAGTATGTGGGATGGATACTATTTCTTTACAACACTTGTATGAGGTGATTTCGATTTTTCTCGTGAGTTTGGAATTTTTTATTGGTTTCAAATATTATATTTGAGTTATTTTTTAGATGAATGGTATTTTATTTATTAATTAATGGTTTTATCTTAGCTATATACTATATGAGGTGTATTTTTAGGCATTATATTCATAATTTAGGATTCATAAGATATATATTTGTTTTTGAATGATTAAGGGATTTATTATGAATAGAGTTAATTTGTTTAATGTTTTAACAAAAACTCATATGGTGTATTCCCATATAATATCATTAGGTAACTCTACTAAACTAATACAGGATTACTAGTTCTTAGTATATATAGAATGACTAGTAATGTGAATCTATGTTTATTTGATACTATAATGGTAAATGGAAAGGTTGGGCCTGATTCATGCTCAAGTTAGAAGTCACCCGTATATTGTAGGGTTTGTGTGGTATAGTGTGGTTTAATATTTGTTACTACCATATAATACTTTTTAAGGACATAATTAGATGTGTTTTTTAAATTTAATTTCATCGATATGGTATTACATGAGATGATAACCCAGTAGTGGGGGGGTTGTTATGGGTATGAGGATAAACGATGTCAATAATGACCCTAGGACGAGACAATGGAATAATAGTTTACTGAAATTATTGAGACTGCATCATGGGATATATTTTGGGGATATGAAACCTATGTGATATGAAGTATTGAGACTAGATTTATAGGTAATCGGGACGATAGGCTTTGGTTTAGGATTGAGACAAGTTGAGTATTAGTCATGGATCATAGTGTTTTACACACTTATAATGATGATGGTTTATGGTGTACAAGGGTAACTGAGAGAGTGGATAATTAAGAAAAATAGATGAATTATATTTACTAAGAATGGTTACTTTCTTCATGTGATGGGAGTGACACATGGGTAAAGTGTGGTCATTTTTTTTGTTTTTTCATGAGGGATTTCATTGAATGTTTTTATTTGAAATTATGATTGGTGTATCAGGATAGTAGAGACTGACATACTCAAGATGCAGGATCATCTAATTATGTTTGTGTCCCAAGGAATGATAAGACATTTTGCATGTTTCCATGATTCGAGAAATATTGGGGGCTAGAACTTGGTTTTATTCAAGATCAACTTTGGGAGTCAATCAACCATAGTGGCTATTATGCATTGTTATGTGATAGGTTCATTGGAATATCTATTTCCTTTGGAATAATATATTTAGTTTAATTCTACAAAAAATTTGGTGGAATAGTATAATATATTATCTATAAAATTTAGGGATCCTATGATGGAAATTATGAAGTAACATGGTATGGTTGGGACATAGCTAAGGAGGTTAGGTATTCTGATGTATCATTAAGTATGGGTGAGAGCAAGTGATTCTCTATACAATGTCATTTGTGTACTTAATGGAGATGACTAGTGTTCTGTGATGAGTATGGGTATTTTATATTGTAACCCCATGTAATTAATGGGTGTTGACTTATCTATGAATGTGAGGATCTGTGGCTTTGGGACTATTATGTTTTATGAAATTTTGAAGGCCAGGGGAATAGAAATGGAATTGTTATATCGAAAGAGTGTTTCAATCATGAATGGTGATGTACTAATAAAATGGGGAATATGTTAATGGGTTGATGGAAGTACATATAAAATGGGTTTTAAAGATTCATATGATGATTTGTTTATTCACTACTATTGGGATATATCTATCAAGGACATGTGAGAAAAGAAAAATCATCAATGATTTTGGATATTAATATTAAGGATCAAAATGATGTCATAGACCCTAGAGTGTGGATCCAGGTATGGATTTATTAGGTCATACAGAGTGGGGATTGTGAGTTTCATCATTCAGTTCATGGTCAATTTAGAGTTGGATCATGAACTTAGGTTAGGAATGAGAAAAATCAATAGTGGAAAACATACTAATGGGACTTTGGTTTTTACCCTTGTTTATATTGTAACAATGGTGACCATCAACAGTGATGTGTTTGATGAACATGATGATAGAGTTATTGGGGTCACACATCAATACATCTGTTCATACAGTCAAATAATTTTTTATAAATTTAAAACTCATGAAGAATTATTTTTGAAAAATGAGTTGATTTAGTTATGTTTTCATGTTTTGTGATTGGTGGATATGAGTTGTAAGTCACAATTTGGAAGAAGGGCAAGGAGTGTGTTTTGGAAATGGGCTGGTAGGGTGACCTAGTCTGTTGGACGTCAAGTATCATGAAATGAATGACGATATGTGTTGGAGATAGAGTTTCTATGTTATGAGTATAGTATTTGGTGTGATACAATAGTTTTTTTAGAATATCTAAGAGTCACCTGGGTGTATTGTTGAGTGAGTGATATTCATGTTTAAATTAGTGACAGTTGTCATTGGTGTATAATATTGGTGAATGTGAAATTAAAAAAAATTAAAAAATTAGATCATCATGCTAGAGTTAATAGATTTATTCGGCACCATGGTGTGTATTCCGTTATGCATTTAGAGATAGTCAGTGTGGTGGGGTTTTATCTAGCACATTTTGTGCATGATTGACTATGATTTTCAAGATAAGGTGAAGGATCTCAAGAATTTATAGAATACTCATTTTTTATATCTATTAATATTTCTGAATAAGATAATAATTTTATGTTAAATGGGGCACTATGTATGATAGATTACTTGATTCTCAACAACATGTTTCTCCAAAATCTTATGATGCACACAAATTGAGTTATACCAAAAAATAATATAATAATACTATTATATTAAATGGTAGTTAACACCTATCCATTTTATTGGTGGGAATGAATATAACTGACTAAAATATCATTATACATGGGTTTTAAATATTTTTTCATTTACGCACCAAATTTTAGAGGCTCAAAATGGGAACGAATTCAATTTCTAACATATAATAGACTAATATTTTTAAAAGGTCATCTTACCATCTTTTGATGAAGAATTTTTTTAATATAGTCTTTGTTGCTTTTATATGTTCTAATTGAAAAAAAAATTATTATTTTAAATAGGGACATAAAAATTTACATTGTCAATGTTTTTTGAATATTTTTGATAAAATTCAATTTTTAATGAATAATGAAAAATATCACCTTTTAAGTCAAAACTTCCTTTTCATCTAATTAATTTATGTAGTTAGATTGTCATTTTTATTGGTTTTAAAGTCTAATTTGATTCATGTTTTATCATTTAATCTAATTTTGGTTGTTATATTTAATTTTATTCATTAATTGTACATAAAACATATCAATATTTTGATTGATTTTACTTCTTAAAACCCATTTTTTTGGTTTTAACAATGAAAATTAATTTAAAATTAATTTATGAAAAATTATGTGTATTGAATTTGGAAAAATGGATTCCATATTTAGAATAAGGACACAGATTGTGTAAATAAATATTTTTTTTTTGACATTATGAATAATATCATCAGTAATTATTTTTATTTATCATGGTTAAATGGTCAATCTCATAAATGAGGACAAAAACAATATTATTAAAATATAATGATACCCGAAGACATTTCACAATCCTATTTTATGAGATATGTCTAACCATGGGAATTCTTGGGTCGATTTTAGGACCCGTGGATCCACTTTGGTGTGATAATGAAATGTTATAAGAATTAATTTAACGTAAAGATAAATATAACATAAACATCTATATTTTGCTAAAATAGTTTTAATATAGGGTTATATAACAAATATATTTAACTATAAATACTCATTATTAATATAAAAAATATTATCTAAATCATTGTATTTTATATATAATATTTAGGCATTAAATTAAAAAAATTATTTATGACACAATGATGATGCAGTGATTACCTTCTTAATCAAGGTTTCAAATAAATGATATTATAAATATTAAAATAAATGTAATTTAAACATTTTTATGTCATCCATTAATTTTTTTGATGATATTTACATATTATATTTGAGTAAATGCTTTTTTTCAATGTAATTTCTTTTTATGACTTTAAAAAAATCAATTACTAATTATTGTCAAAATTGACACAAATGAGTTAAAATTACTTTTTTATTAAATGATATAATAGTCCTATAATCCATGATTCATCCAACTGACTTATATAATGTTTAAAATTTCATTAATGATTTACTTGTGGTTCTATTGTCTTTTTATAGTAACTATAGTAACCATATATTATGAAAATAAAAGAAGACATGGTAAGTGTTAATGTTTTTAATTAAGGGTTATAGCTAAAAAATAATGTTAATTATGTGACCAAAACTATTCTAAAACCAATAGGTTGAAAGTATTTAAACCCATTATCATATTATCGTATAAATATATTTATTTGGAACTATTATAATTTGAAAATAATTTTATAATAAAATAATATTTCAATACTTTCCTAAAGTGCCCCTACTCCCTCCTATAAAAGGCCACCACCTCTACCCACTTACTCACACATCTCAAGCCCCTGTCTCGTCTAAATTATGCTAAAACAATCTTCCAACATCCATAACATCCTAATACAATCCTTAAAAGGGAATAGCTCAATAAAATTAATCCTTTGGCTCAAATTATAAGAAGTTACCCGATTTAGAGGTAACGACTTCTCTCAAGTTCCTTTCTTTTATTTTCTTCTTCACTCCCTATGATCTTTTTATTTTTTGATTAAATAAAAAAATAGTATAATCAATAAATTATGATGTTTTTCTGATAAGTATTATAACTACAATTACACACACCTCTATCTAATCGATACGAACATACAGTGTATGTGTACGAAGAACTTCTACCTCACGAAACGATGATTGTTAAATTTTCTTCTACCACCTATCATGGTAGACATTATGATGGAACCGTATTTATATATGATATATATTATATTTATATTTTCTCTATTATTATACAGTTTTTTATTTACTACATTCTTTTATTCTTTCCATAATGTGTAAATACAATAATTTAATTTGAGGAATTGTGGACTACAACACCATTAAAGTGATATGACTCCTTCATGCAATACACAGAACAAATAAACAATGGAATTAATTATGTAATGTAAAATATATAACATATATGATATACTATAATTATATCAGACCTATGTATCATTTAGTTTCCATTCCTCTAAGATGAAAAATAAATGAAAGTAGCGTTCAGGTGTACTTACAACCTACTTTCTCCATGAACGGTGCATTTCATTTCTTATTTCCAAATGTTATGGACCATTATAAATACATATATATATTATATATATGATATTTAAATAATTATTATCATTATGTATATGATTTAATTTTGACTATATGGATAATTAACATCAAAACAAGTTCATTTTGGACTCACATACCAAATATCGACAAAACGACCGACATGAACATAAATAATTATATGATTGTTATAACATGGTAAAAAGTGATATTAAAGATATAATAAAAGTGAAAAATGATCTGAAATAATTATAAAATAACTTATGTTTATTATTCGAGAATAAAAAGGAATATACACGATGATTTGGACTCAAGGTAATGGACTTCGTCTCAATCTTCATTCTTTGAGACATATTTTTATTTATATATGAATTTATTTTATATGGTATATAATCAAAAACTTTTAATTTTAATTTCATTCAATGGTTTTCAAAAGTAATATTTTTATATTAATCATTTTACTAAAAATAAAAGGAATGTTTTCTAACCTATGCAGTGACAATGACCTTTCCACTACCACACACATTATTTGATATTTGGCTTTATCTATAAGCCATAATGTTTTTAAAAAGAAATTTAATTACCATATTCATTTTTTAGGTATCTTGGTATTTAATATGGTTTTGATAATGGATTGATTATAACTATATCCTTATACTATGTCTTTTGATTGTAATATTGAAAAAAAAATTTCCTTAAGGATTTTTCATATGTTATGATTATGTAATTGTTCTTGGGAATTGATTTTGTATATGGGTGGTTTCATGATAAACTAAGGGAAGATAATCCCATGATAGTTGTCCAATGCATTGGGTAACACAACAGAGGTAAATGTTAAGGTTTATCCTAATATATTTAGGGAATATACTGTGATGGGTATTCCAAATGTAACCACAAAGGTAACTATAAATGTAGTTGTGAAAGATACAAAGTAAGTATGTTATGGATTCCAAATATTACCTCTATGATTTATGATTTCTAGGAGATATTCAAAAAATATTAGGATTTCATGAGGTATGATAAGGACCTTATGTTTTATGAGTAAAATGTTTTCTTTCATTTATTTGTATGTATTCATGGAATAATATTTTCTTTCCTTACTTTATATCCTATAATAAGATTTCTATGCTCATCCCATGTTTTTGAAATAGATTTCATAGGTTATAAGGAAGGTTAAGTGAATGGATGAATTCATAAATATTTTTATCATGAAAAGAATTATTGTTTTATTTAAGGAGTTTTTTTTGTGAAAAAAATTGGATAGAGTAGAAGTATCTACTTTGTAATATTTGAAATGTAATGTAATAGTCATGGCCCAGTTTTCTGAAATTCTTAACCTGAAATGATCCTCAATGAAAATTCTTGAAATAACTCATGATTATTTAATGATTATGGATGGGGCCTTATATTTGGTATCATAGGACCATTTAGATAGCTTTAGGAGTTATAATATAGTTAAATGAATATCCATAAATTATTTTTACTTTATGGTAATATTGAAATGTTATAGACTTTGAAGATTACCATGATTCTTCATCTGATATATTTATGTGTTCAGAATGATTTTCTAGATAGTAAATATGGTAGTTATGATGGGATGACATCAAGAGAAAAAACAACCTACCAAATCAAAAACTATAGATGGTCAGAAATATAACTGAATATTTTGTTGATGTGATGGAATAGTTGACTCAGGCTATAATTTTTTGGGGTATCAATGCATGAGATCAGTCAAATCAACAAAAAAGGAACATATTGGTATAAGATAATTTCATGAGGAAACATACCACATACTTATGTGGATTATATGACTCTATGCTAGTTGAAGGGTGGATTAAATCACTGGAAAAGATTTTCGATGCCATTGGGTGTTCAAATCATTAATAGGCTAGTCTTTCTATTTCCCATTTTGAAGGTGAAGATGATTAGTGGTGGTCGATGGTTAAAAATATCAGGGATAGTGAGGAGATTGATTATCTTGATTGGGATTAATTTAAAGGTATGTTTCTGGAGAAATATCTTCCTAAGTCTCTTGAATAAGGATGGAAAAAACAAATATTGGAATTGAGGTAGGAGGATAACTCAATGGTTTCTTATGAAGAAAAATTCACTCGATTTGAAAGGTTTGCATTTAATTTCAAAAGTGATATTCATAGGTAAAATCAATTGTTTTAAATCAAGATAAAATTCAATAAATGGAATGGAATTATCTTCTCATGATTTCAAATGTTATGAAAATCTTTTTTTATGTGTGGACAATGTGGAAATTGTTTTTTCCAATGATCAATTGTTCTTTTGAAAAAATAATAGGTTGAGGTGGTAGATGAAAAGGGAATAACTCATTAAAAAAGTATGATGGTAAGAAACCTATGTTTGTAGTTTGTGAAAATTGGGGTAAAAAGAACGATGGGGAATGCCTTTTGAGTTTTGGTATGTACATCCTATGTGGTAATGTGGGACATAAGGATCGTAATTGCACTAAAAAAGATTAGGGTAGTGGTATGAAAAAATCTTATTTTTAGTCAGTAAAATGTTTTATGTGCAATGGAATGAGACATTATACAAATGAGTGTCTGAGGTAGAACTCAAATGATTTATAGAAGATAGACAACAAGAAAAAAGTGGTGGTGAAATCCATTACAACTACTTCAGTAGATGTTGGTCCATCAAATGAAGTCTTATCATATACATTATTTGTTTATTCAGAATATTCCAATGTGTTGTTTGATTATGGGTCTACACATTCTTTCATTTTTGAGAAATTTTTTAGTAAATTGGGAATTCCATATCAAGATATGATTCATGAACATGTGGTAAAAACACCTGGAGGAAATTTTGAGATAAAAAGAAATTATAAGAACCTTTCTTCCCTTGTGTGCAGAAATAATCTACCTAAAATCCTTATTGTTTTGCCTCTTGTAGAGTTTGATGTTATTTTGGATATGGATTGGATTTTCATTTATCATGCTATGATTGTGTGAAAAGATAAACATGATTCTTTTTAGAAAGAACTTTAGTTTTAGTACAATAATGAAAGCTTACTTTTGATAACAAATCAGGAATCTGAGAAACTAGTAAAATTAGGAAATAAATGTTACCCTGTACATATTGTTGAACACAAAGGAACTATTCAGATTAATTATGTACCAATGGTAAATGAGTTTCTTGATGTTTTTCATGATTTGTTTCCTGGTATAATACCTGATCATGAAGATTAATTTTCTACTGACTTGGTTCCTGATGAAAAGACAATTTCAATACCCCCTTATAAAATAGATCTAACTGAACATTTATAGTTATAGAATCAATTACAAGAGTTATTAGATAAATGCAAAATTCAAACTATTATATCAAAATTTGGTGAACCTATATTGTTTGTTAAAAATAAATATGTTTCAGTGAGACATTTCATTGATTATAGATCCTTGAATAACATAACTATTAAGAACATGTTTACTTTTCCTCATATCAATTATTTATTAGATAATCTCTAAGGAGCATAGTGTTTTTCAGTGATTGATTTCTGTTCGGGGTACCATCAATTGAATATAAAGAAATGAGACATTCCAAAGACCCTATTTCATACTAGATATATTCTTTATGAGTTTGTAGTTATTCCTTTCAGTTTTACCAATACATCTTCTTTATTCATGGATATTATAAATAGAATTTTCCGTGAGTTCTTGGATAAGTTTTTGGTTTTCTTTATTGATATTATTTTGGTATATTCTAAAATTGAATAGGAGAATGAGATTCATTTAATTGTTGTATTTAAACCCTTAAATGAAAATAAGATGTATGTGAAATTCAGTAAGTGTGATTTTTGGTTACAAAAAATTTTATTCCTTGGTCATGTTGTTTCTAAAGATGGAATAACTGTTGATCCTACTAAAACGAAAGTTATTGAAGAATGTCTAAGATCCACAAATATAACCAAGATTCATAGTTTTCTTGGTTTAACAAGTTATTACCAGAGGTTTATTGAAAAATTATCATGGTTACCTAGACAATTGACTATGTTAACTCAAAAAGGTGTTATGTTCATCTAGACAAAATATTTGGATGAATGATTTCAAGAATTTATAAGAATATTAGTGAATTCTATGTTTTTGGTAGTACCTTATAGAAATGGTGAATTTGATATCAATAGTGAAGATTTTTTGAAAGGACTTGGTTGTTTCCAAATTCATAATGATCAGGTAATATCTTTTTGTTCACATCAGTTGAAAAATCATGAGTTAAATTACCCTACACATGATTTAGAATTAGTTGTTTTTGTTTTTTGTATTAAAAATTTGGAGGCATTATTTTTATGGTATAAAGTATGAAATGTATACTAATAAAAAAATTTAAGTATATATACACTCAGAAATAATTAAGCATGAGATAGATGAGATGGATAGAATTAATCAAGGATTATGATTTTTTGATTCCTTACCATCCTGCAAAAGTAAACATATAGGATGATGATTTGAGCTGAAAAAATAATGCTACATTTACCATGTTATGTTTGGAACGTGACCCTTTGATTAATGATTTGAGGAACATTGGAAAGGAAGTTGTTGGTTCAGAAAATTCATCTATTTTGTTTTACGTTTTAGTTAAATCATATCTATTAAATAGAATTACGAAAGTGAAGAAAGAAGATAGTGAGTTTCAAAAAAGTTATAATTGGTTCAGAGGGGTATGTTACCTGAATTTAACATTGATAAGGACTTTTTTTAGGCTTAAAAAGATATTATTTGTCAAGTTGTATGGAAACATCAAATTGATTATGTTTTGAATATTTTTTTATAGTTTAGGGAAGACCCTAGGTCTTATCTCAAGGAGCATTGATAGGTTTAGAATGTGTATTTTTAATAAAAAAGACTAAAATTGGTGGGGGTTTTTTAAATAGTTTTAAAAATAAAATGACTTAATTAAAGAGATTGATAGTTGACAAGTAAAGGGGTGTTTTATAATTATGAGATAAATAGGTTCATTGTCAATTCACTAACCAAATTTAAAGATCATTGTTCTTGGAGATTAATTAATGTTTTATGTAAGTCTTTGGTTGAAATTAATTGGACCTTATTACTTTCTAAGCTCTTATATCAAAGCACGTTGAGCCAAAACTTCACATAATAATCACATAGCCAAAGTCCAGATCACATTAATGGTATAATAGCATCCAAAAAAATTAAAATCTCAAATAAGTAGGGATGAAACAGATTCTTGTGTTTTCCAATCAAAACAACACAAGTCATAGACTCAAAACCTCACACTGATTGGTTAAAAGTAAAGATCATGTCAATTAGTTAAATAAAGAAAAGATAAATAAAAGTTAGATAATTCTGAATGAAAAGGTTTAAATCCAAAAATACATCAAACCAGTAGTATTACAAGTGCCATAACTCCCTTTACATGATTATTAGATCCCTTAGAAAGAACACCCACCGATTATCCCAACATCGAGAGGAGGAGGAATGTCGGGTGGAATGACTTCTTCATCCTTGAACCCCCCCCATGAGGATAGGGGAATCCATAACTTCTACGATGATGAATAGACTCCTATAGAACTCCAAAATGGTTGAAATTATCTCTTGGTTCGAACCTACAAATGAGGTTCGTTGGTAACCTTTTATAGGCAAAATGGTAAGTGGTTTTGAGCACCCAGTTTTGGTGATACAAATTGAATATCATTTTTGGACATTAAACAGCCATATCACAACTTGTACAAAAGACAAGAGTTGTTGGATGTCCTATCGACTATCTCTATGTAAAATGGGGAGGCCATGGGACATCATTTTTCATATATATTTTCAAAATACCAAATCAAACTTCTGACTTCGTGCATATTATGTTTCCTGGATAGAACAGTTCATATGGTCCCCTTATAGGACGAATGGGGCATGAGTTCCTTGAGATGAGATTTATACCATGTTGTTTTGGACTAGAACACAATGTTTTGGCCCATTTGGATGCATATAATTCTCTTAATTTTCAAAATAGTGGACATATTTTCATGGGATTCCATGCAGTTTGTCCCATTTTTCTTCTAGATCATCTCTAGGGCCTCCAAATCACCTCCACCATCATGGAAAATATAAAAAAATAATTTACCCTTTTTAAAAATGATAAACAAAAAATAAATTAATCATACCTGAATTTATATTTGATATTATATTTTAAATGTACATTACAAATTCAGTTTAATGAAATGGTGTAAGGGTGAAAATGAAACAATGAATCGAAGTGCGATCACACCCCACACCTAAAAATTTTCACTCTTGGGGAAAGTCATATGTCCAAACAAAGTCTCATTCCTAAATCAATGGTACATAAATTTCCAAGATTATTTTTAAATGAAATTAATCAAGTATCGTTTATGAAATCAATTTTCTTATCATTTTTCGTTTCTCACATTCAAATTTTTTCAAATTCATTTGTCCATCCCTGAAACATGTTGCAGCCTATCTCAGATGGAAATTTTACATCTTCACTCAAGGAATATAAAATATTTGATTTATTCTCTTTTCCCATAGTTCATGTGATCATACCGTATTCTTTCCAAGATTCTATGTTTTCTACTGGAAGAAACTAGTGTGTTACTCAAGAGGACTTGCAATAAGTTTTTCTGATGTTTAAGGGTTGGTTGTATTTAATGTATAAAACAAATCTATGTCAAAATAGGAGTTTTTAATCTCTAAAGTAAAAAAACATGTCAAAATTCCACAAGTTTTCACAATTAATGTACAAACTCATCACCTCACAAATTGTATCACTTCCAACTCACTATCCCCATTGTCCATTTGTGTGGGTCATGAGCATTCAGTGAATAATAATTAATAAACATCCTCTTTTCTCCATTATTTTTATTTCTTTTTGTTCTGTTTTTTTAACATATATAACTATATTATATTATAATTTTAATTGTATATAAATAGGAAAATTTTGTTAAAAAATGATACAATATGGATTGTGAACCCACTTCCTAAGAAAAATGCAGGTACCCTTTCTATCAATCCATAACAATGATTCATTCCAGGTAATTCTCATTGAAACACCCTCTCCCCCAAACTTATTGAATGTAAAATAAGAATGTACAAAATATATGGTTAGGTAGGGATGAAAAATCTTGTAATGTGGCTACCTAACTATAAATTCATTATCATCAAGGCTTATGAAGGGTAAAATGTCAAGGTGGCTAAAGATATAGGTTAACTGTACAAATGGATTTTCAATGAACGATGTCCTCTATCATGGATGTAGAACACTTGAATCGTATGGATTCAAATAAAATAAACGGAATTTATTGTTTTTCTACATGAGCTGGGAATATCAAGAAAGTGATCAGAAGGAATAATATTAAATAAAGGGCTTAGAATGTCTATTGGGTAAGGTATAACCATATTGTTTAGTGTTAATGAGGAATGGGTTTAAAAAAATCTATTAAACAGCTAATAATGATTTAAGAATATAAATTCTAGAAAAACAAAATCCATATAATCATTCATTTGAAAATAAATACAAAAATAATTGAATTTTCCACAAAATCGACTCAAAATAAAAAATGATTTGTAATTCTTTCAAAGAGGGCTTCCTTTTCCATGATAAAATTAGGGGAAAGTGAAAATACTATTCAACAATAAAATATGAGGAAAATTAAAAACTAACCTAGAAATATACCCAACCCACACACCTACAGTGTGTAGTATCATCACTATAAAACATATTTTTAATTCAATGATAACTAGAAATAAGTGAAAAGGAGAGGTATAACCTAGATTATTGGTAGTGCAATGTTGAGTTAATCTACTAAATGTTTCTAACTGAAAAAGTAGAAATATAAGAAATTTATTTCTATAATGATGAATGAAATGAAAAGAAGGCTAAATCTAGGATTAACACCCCCCTTAGTTGAGGTTAGATTTTGATTGCCTCCTTATGGGTAGTTCCTAGGCATTATCACCAATCTGATGGTGGGATGGGTTTCTATGATAGGAACCAATATAACTTCTTTTGTTCATATTTCACTTATTAATTATTATTGAGGACTCCATGGATATTGTATTCTAAATCCACCTCTATTTTAATAAGGTACAACTTACATGGTAGGGGTAGGGAAAATAATGAGACCTCCTCATTCTTGGTTTCCACTTGCATAAAATCTTCTTCATTACAAAATGCTTTCTTTAGGTATGTTTCATTAATGGAATAAAATATATATTTAGAGTTTAATTATATTTGAATAAAATTAAAATATTAATAAACATTAGCAATTTCATCCATTTCAATGTAGAAATCTTATGTCTCAGTTACCTCCAACAAATCCACTTTCATCTTCTCTTCTAACCCCTCTAATAAATGTTCAACATGTTCAGGGAGTAAATGTCAAAGTGAGAGGCCATTGATTTCAAATAACTACATAAATGGTAACATCATCATATGAGGTATGAGCTTTTAAAATCTTAGCAGTATCATCAATGGTTATTAGATCCTCATTATTCAAGAAATAATCAATTAACAGAAATTCATGACATTTTTCTAGAAGACTAAAACATTCTATGAATGATTAATTACAAAGAATTTTTATGAATGATGAAAAATAAGAAATGATATTATTGTAAATAAAATAATTTCTCTTATACATGTTATACATGTTAATTTCAGTATATAATTGTGTTCCAGAAGAAGAGGGGTTTAGAAAAGTCTCAAGTGTTGATGTGTCCTCCTTCAAAGGGTTGTGTTGTGCATTTCGATGTTTCAAATGTAGGATCCTATCTAGTTCAGGTTAAAAATGTGTAAGTCTCCCAGAGTATAATTCTCCATGCACTAAACTTACACAACAAATAGACCAGAACAGAAAAGCATTGAAAAGGAAATTAAATATTCACAAAATTTACAAATATCTTATAAAAACACTTACTAAAAACCAAAGCACTCCCCTGAAAAAAACATAAAATTAACCGCATTGTCAGGACACATCAAAATGATTATGTTTTAAGACTGATTTATATTATAGATAATCCCCTAATTTGTCTCTTAAATAGAATTGATAGGTTTTGAATGTGTATTTTTAATAAATATAACTAAAATTGTTGGTGGTTTTGAAAATAGTTTTAAAAATAAAATCACTTACATAAAGAGTTTAATAGTTGACAAGAAAGGTGTTATTTTAAAATTATGAGATAAAAGGGTTCATTGTGAGTTCACTATACACATTTAGTGTTCATTTTTTTGTAGATTAATCAAGGTTTAATATAAGTCTTTGGTTGAAATTAATCAGAATCACGATTACTTTCCATGATCTTATATCAAAGCACATTGAGCCAAACCATAGCATAAGAATCATATAGACAAGGTCTAGATCAAATTCATAGTATAATAGCTTCCAAAACAAATTGAAATATCAAATATGTGGGGAAGAAAAGGATTCTTATGTTGTCCAATCAGAACAACCCATGTCACGCACTGAAAAACCCACACCGATCAATTAAAAGTAAAGAGCATTTCATTCGGTTAAATCAAAGAAAGATAAACCAAAGTAATATAATTTTGAATGAAATGTTTTAAAACAAAAAATAAATCAAAAAAGTAGTAATAAAAGTGAAATAAATCCCTTTACAAGATGTGAATCTCCCTCACAATGAACACCCACCCATAAGCCCAACACCGAGAGGGGGAATGTCGGGTGGATCAACTTCTACCTTCTTGACCGCCTATGAGGATAGGGGCATTCCAAACTTATAATATGATTAGGAGACTCCAGTAGGATTCCAAAATAGATGATATTTTCTCTCATTTTGAACCTGAAAATGAGGTTCCCTTTGATCCTTTTTATATCCAAAATGGTAAGTGGTTTTGAGAACCTAGTTTTGGTGATACCATTTGAGTCTCGATCTTGGTGATGTAAAATTCCATATCCCATCATTGGAAAAATAAGAGAGTTGTTGGAAGACCTCTTGAATATCTCCCTTTAAAAGGTGGAAGCCATTTGAAATTATTATTGTGGGTATTGTAAAAATATCATACCAATATTCTGACATTGTAATGATTATGTTCCCTAGAGATAATGATTTGGTTGGGCCCCTTACTGAATGAATGGGGATTGGTTTCCTTGAGAAAAGTTGTAGAAAATGATTTTTTGGAGAGGACTAAAAATGTTTAAACCCATTTGGATCCATAAAATTCATTTATTACTCTTAAAAGTGGATATATTTCCATGGGATGCCATGCAGTTTGCCCAATTTTTCTTCCAGATCATCTAGGAGGCCTCCAAATCACCTCAACCTTCACTGAAAATATAAAAACAAGTATAATATCCCATTTTTAACAATGATAAAAATAAAATAAATTATTCAAAAATGATGTTCAATATTTTATAATATTTGAAATTGAAAATAAAAATTTAGTTTAATGTGATGATGTTTGGGTGAAAATGAAACAGTGAATAACAGTGAGATCAATTATGTGAGCCTTTTGATTTACAAATGAATAAAGAGTTATTATGTGAAGATAATAGATCTCTATTTTTAGTTTATCCTGTAAGTAATATGAAGTATAGAGATATTTAGGAGTATTTCTGGTGGGATGGAATGTAAAGAGATATTGCTGACATTATCTTTAGATATTTGATTTTTCCACTGGTAAAAGTAGAGCACCAGTTATTGAAAAGTATACTTTATCCTTTTCCAGTGCTAGAGTGGAAATGGAAAAATGTGTACATGGATTTTTTAGTGGGATTAACAAAGACATCTCAAGGTAATAATGCATTCTAGGTTATTTTTGATCGATTGACTAAATCTGATCTTTTTCTTTCTATTTGAGATACGCAATCTCCTGATGATATTTCTCGATTGTATATTAAATTGATTGTCAGGTTAAATGGAGTTACCTTCTCCAATTTATCTGATTGTGATCCCAAGTTCACTTGTAACATTATTAAGGGCCTTTAGAAGTTTGTGGGTATTGAAATAATTTTATTATAGTTTTTCATCCTCAATTATGCGGGCAGTCAGAACGATCAATTCAAACATTGAAAGATATGCTATGTGCTTGTTCAATAGATTACCAGGGATTTTGTGACCATAATATTTCATTGGTTGAGTTATCTTATAATAATAATTGTCATTATACAATATAATATATATATATATATATGACACCATTTGAATCATTATATGGAAATAGGTGTCAAACTCTAAATTTTTGAAATGATGTAGGTGAAAGTTACTTGATGGGACTAGAATTGGAAGTAGAGATGGTAGAAAAAATATAGTGGATTAAAAATAATATGATAATAGCTCAAATAAGGTAGAAAATGTATGAATACAACCATAGGAAGTATATTTATTTTGAGGTAGATGATCATGTATTTCTCAATATTTCTCCATGGAAAAGTGTGATGTGTTTTGTAAGGAAGGTAATGTTGAGTCTGTGGTTCATGAGACCCGATAAAATCCTGGTTAAAGTTGTATTAGTTTCATATATAGTGGCTTCACTTCTACTTTTATCCTAGGTACACAATGTTTTTCAGTTTTCAATGTTACAAAAGTATATGCCTGATCCATCTCATGTTTTGAGTCGAGAGATAGTTCAGTTAGAAAAGAATTTTTCTTATGGGGAAAACCCAATGTAGATTCATGAATGTAGATAGAAAGTGTTCTAAAATAAGGTAATTCATCAGGTGGAGGGTTTTCTAGAAAAACCCATATGGTTAAAGGGAAACATGGGAATATGAAAATGTTATGAGGGATAAATATCCGTCTTAATTGATACGTAAATAAAATTACAGGGGCATAGTTTCCAATAGGGGGAATGATGTAGTATCCCATGTATTTGTATAATATTACTTTTTATATATATTAATATTTATGGGTAAGATAATAATTTTATATTAAAGGGAACACTTTTTTTAATAGAGTTCCCGATATAAAATAACAAGTTTCTCTGAAATCTTACATTAAATACAATATTTAGTTATACTGGAAAATAATATAATATTATTATTTGTTTAAATAGTAGTTAATTCCTAGAAATTTTATTGATGAGAATTAATAGAACTAATTAAAATAATATTATAAATCTTTTGTTAAAGATTTTACATTTATCCAGTAAATTTTAGAGGCACAAAATAAGAAAGAATCAAATATTATGCACAAAAAATACTAATATTAATAAAAGGTTGTTTTACCACTTTTTGATGGAGAACCTATTTTAATTATAAATTTTATCACTTTTATATGTTCTATTTGAAAAAATAAACTTCTTATTTGAAATATGGGCATCAAAATTTACTTTTTTTAAATGTTTGGTTGTTTTCTGATAATGTTCATTTTTTAATTAATAGTGAACAATGTCACCTTTTATGTCAAAATTTACTTTCCAACTAATTTATTAATATAGTTAAATTTTAATTTTATTTGGATTTAAAGTGTAAATAAATTATGTTTTTATCATATAATCAAATATTGGTCTTTATAATAAATTTAACTTTTTAATTGGACATAAACACTTGTCAATATTTTGATAAATTATACTTCTTAAAAACCTATTTTTTGGTATTGACAACGGAAATTAATTTTAAATTAATTTATGAAAATTTTCTGTTTTGAATTTGGAAAAATGGATTCCATATTTTAAATCAAAATTTATAAATTTTGAAAATATGTAACTTTTATTTTTGGACATTATGAATAGTAACTTCAGTGATTATTTTAATTTACCATGTTTGAAGGGTAAATATGGGTGATTAGGGTAAAAAATAATATTATAATGATATTAAAATACCCTAACATGTGTCACAATCCTATTGGATGAAATATTTCAATCTAATGGAATCCCTGTGTAGATTGTTGGACCCAATGGAGCCACTTGGGTTTGATAAAGACATTTTATAAGAATTAACATAATGTAAAGATAAATATAACATATACATATATATTTTAATAAAAAAATAATATAGGGTTATATAATAGATATATTTAACTATAAATAGTAATTATAATTTTAAACTATTTCCTAGATCATGGTATTTTATTTATAATTTTTATACATTAAATAAATAAATTTATTTATGACACAATGATGAGGTAGTGATTACCTTATTAATGAATGAATGAAATAAATGATATTGTAAATATTAAAATAAATTTAATTTGAATGTTTTGATGCCATAAATGATTTTTTGGATGATATTGATATAATACCTTTTAATTTATTACTTTTTTTAAAAAAATCAATTTTTTAGGACTTTAATAAAAATCAATTTCTAAATAATATCAAAATCAATATAAATGAGTTTTTAAATCAAATAATATTTTATTAAATGATATAATAATCCTAAAAAATATTATTTGGAAAAATTAATTATATAATTTTTAAATTTCACTAACAATCCAATTTTGGTTTGATTTGTTTTTTATAGTAACTATAGGAATCATATATTATAAAAATACATGAAGACATGGTAAGAGTTAGTGTCTTTAATAAAGGAATAAAGCTATATGATAAGGTTAATATTTAAACATAAACATTTATAAAACCTCTTGGTTGAGAATATTCATACTCATTATCATATTTTAATTGAAATATTTGACATTGTAACTATTATAATTCGAAAATAACTTTATCATGTTTTAACATTTCAAGACCTTCGTAAAGTTCCCCTCCTACCTCTTATAAAAGACCACCACCTCTACCCACTTAATCACACCTCTAAAGCCAATTGGATAACACAAATTCCACTCCAATAATATTCCAACATCCCTCCCTTCCTCGTAGAATTCTTAACATTGGTATAAGAAAATTCATGAAATCCTTTTGGCTCAAATCAAATGAAGTTACCCGATATAGAGGTAACGTCTTCTGTGAAGTTCCTTTCTTTTATTTTCCTTCTCCACTCCATAGGCTCTTCTTATTTTATGATTACATAACAACACCAGTATCCTATTTATAATATGTCGTTTTTTTGATATGTATTCTAACTACACTTACACACACCTCCATCTAATGTATACGAACATACTCTTTTTGCGTACGGTGAAGTACTGCCTCACAAAACAATGATTTTTCAATTTTATCATACCATATTTCATTGTGGCGATTATGATGGAACTGTATTTATATATTATATATATTATATTTTTATTGTCTCCATTTTTATTTATTTTTTATTTATATCATACATTTATGCTTTCCATAATATGTAATTATGATAATTTCATTTGAGGAAGTGTGGACTCTCTCTCCCTCAAAATGATATGACTCACTCATGCCATACATGGAGTGTTCAACGAATGGAATTAATGAAATTATGTAACACATATAACATATATATTATAAGATAATTATAAAATACTTATTTATTATTTAGTTTTCATCCTTAAAGATGAAAAATAACTGAATGTGTCATTCATGTATATGTATGACCTATCATCTCCATGAATGGTGCTTTTCATTTCTTATCTCAAAAGGTTATGTACTATAATAAATACATATATACCATATATAAATATGAAATTTATATCATTAATATCATCAGGGATATTATTTACTTTTGACTACATGGATAATTTACATCAAAACAAGTTAATTTTTTCCTCAAGAACCGAATATCGACAAAATAAGCAATATGAACTTGAAAAATTATGAGATTGTTTTAAAAAGGTAATAAGTGATATAAATGGAATAATAAATTTGAAAAGGGTTTCTAAACAAGTATAAATTAACTTATGTTTATTATTTATTAAGAATAAGGAACATATGTGATGATTTGGACTTAAGGTATGGTATTTTGTGTCAATCTCCCTTCTTTGAGGAATGTTTTTATTTATACAGGACTTTATTCAATATGATATACAATCAAACCCATTGAATTTTAATTTAATTTAATGGTTTTCAAAAGGAACTTTTTATTATGATATGTTTTACTAAATGATAAAAGGAATGTTTCTTTTTCATTTATATAGAGACAATGACCTTTCTACCGCTATGAGCATTATTTGATATTTTCTTTCCTCTACAAGTTGTAATGTTTTTAATAATACAAGTAAATACCATATTCATTTCAAGGTATTTTGGTATTTTTTTATAATGGATATATTATATCAATATCTTGATATTATTTCTTATGATTGCAATGTGGAAATGTTATTTTTCATTTATACTTGTTCATATGTTATGATTATGTTATGGTTATTGGACATTTATTATGTATATAATTGTTTCTCTGATAAAACAAGGGCATGTGATCCCATGATATCCCTGTAATTCATTGGGTAAAATTATGGAAGTAAACATTAAGGTTTCTCCTAATAGAATTTTGTAATATACAATGATGGGTATTTAAAATGTAACTATGAAGGTTACTCCTTATGTGGTTTTGAAGGCTATAAAGTAAGTATTTTATGGATTCTATAAGTTACCTTTATGATTTTTTATTCCTCTGATTTAATCAGAAATCTTATTATTTCTTTAGTTATGTTATATATCTTATCTTTTATGAGTAAAAAGTAAGAATTAATTAATTATTTTGTATTCATGGACTAATGTTTTATTTCCCTATTTTATATCCATTAATGACCTTTTTATGCTCATCCTAGGTTTTTGAAAAAAAACATAGGGTATAAGGAAGGGTAATAAAAAGGAAGAATTCATGAAGATTTTTATCAAGAGAAGAATTCTTGTTTTATTTAAGGAGTTTTTTTATTTTGAAATATATTGGATAGAGTATAAGTATCTACTTTGTAATATTTGATATGTAATGCAATAGTTTAGGTCTAATTATATAAAACTCTAATCCAAAAAAGATCCTCCATGAGAATTCTTGAATTCACTCAATATTATGTAATGTTTATGGCTCGGGCCTTTCATAAGGATCAATCTGAATCATTCATAGGAAGACTATATTTATGACGATCCCATGTTGGAGACATATAGGGTGTTAGGTGGTTCCATATGAATGGTTTTATTGGTGGTTTAATAATAATTACCATGATTTTTGAGAATAAGAAATTGCATTAGATATTAATGACAATTGAAGTCTGTGATTAATTCATGAGGAAACATCTCAAAGATTAAAATTGTCATGGTGTTGAGGTTGTAATACTCTTCATATGATGTAGTATGATTTTTTATGATTTTTTTCAGAATCTGTGTTTTTTATGGTTTTTGGATATTAGAGGAGCAGGTGGAGGCTTAGGTTAATATTTTGGGGAGTTTCCTATGTTTTGGGATGAAATTTTCATTATATTAAGAAGGTAATGTCGAAAAAGAATGTGTTGAACCTTGTTGAGGGGATTCATAAGTTTAAGACAAAAGAGTAGGTTGTTGGTCACACCACATCCTAGATATTGGCTACGATGGCTTGTTTGTGGGGATAGGGTTTCACCACGAAGCAACAGAAAACACTATACAAGTTGTTTATAATTTTATATTATTACCTTGTATGATACATTACACTATAATGAATAGGGTCACTCTATAATGTGACCCAGTGCTAGGATTGCTACGTTTTTTAGGTTCTACCATGGAATAGATAATTTCATCATGTATCACAAGGAAACAAAGACAAATTTGGATTTCATTAGGATTCATAGTGATGTGTAGTTTCATTAAGAAGAATGAGAGCATTCCATAACGCTACCTTGTATATTTTTCAATATTCTCTAGGTAGGGGTGTTACACCATGAAATATCGTCTCATGCTACAACAAGATTTTTTTCTATATTCCATAAAAGAATAGGGGTTAAATCATTAATCCCCTCGATATTTAGTGTTCAACTAACTGAGAGATAGAGTTATTTTTTCAACTTATTTCCATTTCCCCCACTATTACTCCTTTGATTTATCTATGCATTGTGTTTATTTAATTATCAGGGGAGGTGAAATTTTCCCTCTTCCTCTCCTTATTCATGCTTCTCTTCTAGCCCATCTAATTGCAATAACCTATATTTAGTTTTTTTGTGTTTTGTTAACCAGATAAGTGTGGAATGATGTCTGAGAGAATGATATTTTTTGGGATATGTATATATAAAGATTTGTTAGGATGAATGAGAATGGTTTCAATTGGTTTTTCCTAAGGTAATTCACTACCCTATGTTTTTTTCATAAATTTTACATTTAATTGGTTTAATAATTGGATTTAGATGGTAGGTATTTATTGAATTGATAATTTGAGACTATTCTGGAATTGGACTACACCGTTCAGTATAAGGTATCAACATTGTTATGTCATGTGACGAGTTATCCCTAATTTTTTAACTAATTAAATAATTATGGATTGAATGTGTAAATTGATTATAAAATGATTCTAATTAATTTAGAAGAAATACATATGAGGATGGGGATTGATGTTGACAATGGGACTTGGTGATTACTTTGATGAGGACAGATCATGTGTTCTTAAGAGGATAACTATATACTTGTGGTATGTGGTGACTAATATTACCACTTTTTATGTGTTTTACTACACTGGTTGATTGGTAAGAATGGGTAAGTGGGTACAAATGAACCAATATGGAGATGTGATTGGGTTCCCCAGTGGGAGGCTAGTTCAGGGAGTTGTTAAGGCTCTAAGATATACCTATGGTGTTATGGATTTTTGATTTAGCTACTCGTGACTATTTAGTATATGTGAGTGGCTTGGATAGAGAGTGATGGAACTGTTAGAGTTTTCCACTCTTTGATATATGTTCGTAATTACCAATTAAGGTCAAGTTGTAGTAATTTTTTCTCACAAATTATTATATTTAATTGTTTTAGAAATGTATTTATAAGGTAAAGGATTGAGTGGGTATGTAAGAATATCCTTGGTTGGAACCAAATTTAGTTCCCCTATATCTTGAATGATGTTTTGGGATACATAGATTATGTTATATCCCATGAAAATTAATTTCTATATACATGGACATTGTTATCCACTAAAGCATGGAAATATAGAGATTATTTGGGAATGAAACTGTGTGGGAGTGTCCAAATTCCTATCTTATGTTTTGATCGTTATATGATATTCTCAAATGTTACATAGTGATAGAATTCATGTGTTAGTCTAAGTTGTGATACGACCATTGTTATAATAATTTGATCTGATGAGTTCCATTATTAAATTATCTCTATGATATGGTTAGTCCAATAAGATCTTAAGCCATTCCATGTAAGGTTGGGATTCATGTATATGTTCTAGGTGGTATGTTACATAAGAGTATATCCAAGTGAGAAGTCATGTTTGTGATATAGATTCCTATGGTGATAACTCATCCACCATGGTTATGTTATCTATTTATATTTTTGTGTTGATAGTTATTAGTAATTAAATTAAATCATTTTTCTTGTGGTGATGGGCCATTCACCTTATGTGCAGTGCTATTGATGTATTGTTTTCCTTGGTTGGTATGATGATGTTAGAACATCCACCCAAGATATATCAGTCTCCCTAGTGATATGATAGTGGTGATATGTTGTTCACCTAGATATGATCCATTTTTCTTGTTGTGTGTGCTGGTACTTTATCCACCTTGTGATACACCATTAACCCAAGTGATATGTGTGTGGTGATACATAATTCTATTATAGGTTCATATTTCTCCATATTAATGATTATATTATTTATATATCATTAGGTAATAACTCATTCACCATGTTGACATTGGTAGTGCATCATCTACATTTTTTAATGAGTACGGTGATATTTCAATCTCCCTTACCAATGTATTAGTGATGCATAATTCACCCATGTATTATGATTCATTAATTTATAATTCATGTTGTATGATAACATATCATCCACACATATTGTGTTCAAACTATGGGAGATTCATCCTATTTCTATATTGACCAAAGCATGCATGTGACAATTGTTAAGGTGGCATATTGAGTACCAAATTGTGTGAAATGTGTATGAATATGAGGCTGTGAATTAATTAATTAAATAAATTCATGAAAATAAATATTTATTATTATTAGGGATTACATTGGTGGTTTTGTATTGAGTTTTATTGTCACAAAGTACATGAGAACCTTGGTGTGGGTGCACTTGTCATGGTTGGCATACAGTTTTGGGAGACAACCCTATAAAAGGGTTTTGATCTATAATAACTTGATGGGGTTATGGAGAAAATTATAATGTGATTTTGAGGATATCATAGGTCTGTATTTGTTTTTATATAGTTTTTTTATTTATATGATCATCCATTGGGTGGTTTCACATTTATTTTACGAAAATATGACATGCATGGGGTACATTTGGTTATAACACAACTGTGTTATTTTTGTAGTAATATTTCTATCATAATTCCATATTTATCACTATGTTATTATACAACCTATATATTTTAATTTCATTGCTTTTTATTGTTTTTGTTATACTGTAGGGTATATTTTTTTCAACCTGTATTATTGGCCACTCACTACAATTCAACAACCTATAACATACAAGGAGGAAAATGAAATGTCCAGAGGTTCCACCAGACTACTACCGGTTAGGTATTCTAAGTTGGGATGTTAAAATTTTCAATTAAGATATATGTAACTTCAATATATATAATTATCAATTATATATCCCTCACTTTTAAGAGGTTCATAAGGTAATATTACTTATTTTATTGTTTATTTCATGTGATGGATTCATCGGACTTATTAAGTGATGGGTGAGCCCAGAAATCATAAATTTCCATGATGCATTACTAGGTCTCATGGGATAATCAATATTAGTTAATGGTTGTATTCAAACACTTTTATTTATGATATATTGGTATATGGATTTTATGGTATTGTTACATTGTTTAACATTACATATTTCATCATTAATAGATTTATTATTGTTAACCATGTGATAATTTATTTTATATATATGGAATGTTTTTATTCTATAATATAGAATATTATTATTTATTTATTTTTGATATATTATGTATACCATGATTAATGAATATTTTATTATATTGTTCGCTACCCTATACTTATCATTTGATCCCACCCATTTTTATTAGTTTCACATTTCCCAAGAAAAGCATAAAGAATACTACTTTTGATATAAAGAAAAAAATGAATTACTAATAACATATTTTTTTTTATGATGTAATTTAATTTCCAATGCAATCTAATGATCTACGTTGAATATAGTAACCTGAGACAACTATATATTTGAATCTTGAAGTTCTCAATGTAATAAATATCCTAAAGATATTGGATATAAGAGTTAAGGTTATTATAATAGAGAAACTAGGAGTTTATCCTTTACAAATTTTGGTATATTAGGTAGAAGAATAAATATAACTTGTAATAACAATAGAACATTTAAATAAATAAAAGTGGAAAAATAAATTTTCATTGAATTGTAAACACACAACACAAAATCAAAATGACCAAGATGAGGAGATGTAGAATAATTAAATATGATTGAGAAAAAATCCATATACCACATTATGATGTGTTAAATTGGTATCAATTAAATTTTTTATTATAAAAATTTCATGAAAATTTTTATTAAATATTTAAATGATAACGGATTTATTCATAGTATGTTTTATTCATAAAACATAATAATGTAAACCAATAGAAAATATCACAATAATAATAAAGATAATATAAAGGAATTCCCCATTCCAATTTTACCTGGAATAACATAAGAATAATAGAATAAGAATAAAATAAAGGGGCCTAAAATTCAAATAATGTTTAATAAAAATAGTACATTATATTATCATATAATGGTAAATTATGAGTATGAATAATATTTCAACAATGGAAATATTTTTCAAAATGAGTGATCATCAAAAAGGATTACTCATAATTTAACTCTTGATTCACTCAAAAAAATTATCTACCAGTTAATAAATCATAGTTAATTAAATTTTGATATTAGAAACTTTCTATTTTTATTTTACTTATTATTAATTAATTATTTTCACTTAATTATAATTTATAATTTACTCATTGATCATAAAATGCATTGAAAAATGAATGTTCTGAGGGTTCCAAGATTATATCTGTATTGTGGCCTTGTAAATCATTCATTATATATCATTTATTCATAAATATAGTATCATATATACAACATTTATAATTATTTTATACATAATTAATTTTATGAGTCACTCTATCAAAGTATTTTTTTCTGAATAAGAAAAAATTATTTATTATTGTGTGGAAGTTTTATCAATCTTAAAGTGTTATTTTATATTAATCAAAACATATTATTTTTCGATGTTTAATAAAATTTATAATAACATATAAATACATTGATTTAATATTTATTCAATAATATATTTCTTAACCATCTATGATGAAAGTAGTAGTTGTTGAATAGAATCTCCAATGTATGTGAAAAAAACCATATAACAGATATTCTAAAATGAAATGAAGAGTAAAAAAATTAATATATGTTTCCCAGGTAAATTGTAAATAATCACTTTTATATAAATATTATAATAATTATTTATATTTAAAAATATTAATAATAAAAATATAAATGAAAGGAGATATAAGAAGAATTCATTTCCAATTTTTTAATATTTGACCATCACTTTTAAACATATTGGTATAAAAGTCCCTTGAACATATTGAGAATAAAAATTTTAATCATTTTATAATATGTTTGTGATGGTGAATTTAGTTTGTCATTTGGTATATTACTAGATTTTATTTTCAGGGGAGAGTTAGAGTTGGTGAGGATTTTTATTTTAAAAAATGGTTGGAATGTTAAAAAATGAGTGTTATGTAATGGTTGATGTAATGTAATTTTTCTTTTGTTTTAAACCATATTAAATAAAAAAACAAAATTTTTATGAAAATTTTTTCTCATTTGTGATATATTATTATTCATTATAAATAAATTAAATATCAATAAATAATATATATTTTTACTTATTTATTAGAAACTATTTATTTATATGTAACTAATTAATTAATTCAAATTGATATTATAATTATAATAAATATATTTTCTAATTAAGTAATTAAATTTATTTAAAATATAAAATTTAGAGAAAACATATTGAAAAGTGTTCACTACTGAAAAAAAAACCTATACCCATGGTTCAAAACTGTGGGTATAGCCCCAAAAACCATGGGAATAGCCTATACCCACGGTTTTTTGAACCGTGGTCATTGGTGGCATCAGTATAGGTCCCCAGCCTATACCCATGGTTTTCCAAAACTTTGGGTATACCTATTCTTCCACCATGTCAAATCATCATACACAACAGCCATGCTGTCAAATTCTTTTACCCACAGTTTTAAAACTGTGGGTATAAATCCTAAAAGAATGTGGGCGGCGGGTTTCGATCCCACAGCCTATTCGCTAAAAACACCGCATATTACCACTTACTTAACATCACCTATATGTGTGTGTGTGTGTGTGTATATATATATATATAGTTAAATATAGTTATATAAATTGTGGGTATAGAGGGAAGAACTGTGGGTATATGACTCCTGCCAAAAAAAATATCCTTCCCATGGGAAAAAAAGATTCATATGCACACACGAGAAACCTATACCCACAGTTTTTCATAACTGTGTGTATACGAATTTTAGCCAAGACTTATCCCTATGGTTTTCCCTAAACTGGTGGGGATAGGTCCATTTTCTAGTAGTGGTTTTATTACATCATCAGTTAAATAAAAAATATCAACTTTACATCAAATTATATAAACACTTAATATATCAAAATTCAAAATAATGGAAATATTTACAAGACTGGTAATTATAGTTGACGATTCAGATAACATGTATCCCTTTATAATCTCCTCAAGATTGAATATCTCCAATTGTGTATTTTGTTCAAACCTCACTTGATCATCTTGGGATTAGTATAGGGAAAAGTCATATGATACCACCTCCCACCAATGTTTATTAAAATTTTCACCAAATGAGATTATTTTATAACCCCATTCCATAACTACAACATTATAATTAATATTTAAATTGTTATTCTTATTTCATAAAACTCATGATCAGTAATGTAACCAATGGTAATATATATTAACGGTAATCTTGTTTGTTATCATTTAAAAATGGATACCTCTACTGGTTTCTTCTTTTAGATATGCAATTATAACTCAATAGATTTCAATCAATCAAACAATGAATACATAATAATGTATATAAATGATTCCTAACCCCATTAAATATATTAAAAAATATGAAAATTTATCCAAATAAGTAGTTTTCCATATTATCCACTAAATCATACTTACCAAAAAATTTACTTCCACTATTGAATACCTCCACATTAATCAATAAATATATAACAAACATCACTAAAAAAACTATGACTACTTATTAATTTCTAATAAATTTTATAATCTTATTCTAGGATTCATATACTACTATAAATGTTTTTTTCATCATTTTGGTAATATTCATTCTTATTATAAGCATAATTGGACATTCTGTAACTGAGATTAGTTGTTATTTAATCAAGTCTAGATATATTATTTTTTAATATTTTTTATTTTAAAATTATATTCAGCCTTTGGTTATTCATTATGTATTTCATGATAATTCCCATTGACAGGAGGTTGATGATGTGCCCATAAGGTGCTCTACGCGAGAGGGTTTCCCCTTGGCACCACCTCCTTCGTATAGGGTTCGTGTGGTTCCTCCTCTCTCGTGCTCGACAATTTTGTGGTGGTGGACCCTCTATTGTGATGACATCGACATGTTCTCTAGGTTGCCTCGTTCTTTTGCACTATGGCTATCTTTCCTCGTCCACCTCAGCTGTATAGGGTCTTAATGAAGCATGGTGCCAATCTGTGGTTGTTTCCAACTCCCACAACATGAGGGTATCGCCTAATCTTCGGCATGTGCGATGGGTGGTACGTCACAGTCCATGTGTGTGACCAGGATGGTGGAGCCATGATTTGGATTGTGGAAATCTCCTTCGTCATGCTGGTGAGTTTTTTTCTTTTTCATTTTTTGTTTGACGCTGTTGTCTTGGGGTAAATATATGTTTGAGTGTTGTCGTGATTTGATGGTTCGTGTTCTAGCTGAGGTGTTGTAGTGGATTGGGTTACTTGTTCTTGGATCTGGGTTTGTGCTACTCCATGGGATGAGTATTCAGTTCGGCCTTTTTCAGATTGATGTTAGGTCTTGTGTTTATTTTTGAATGGCGCTCGGCTGTGAGCATTGTGATGATCATGTGATGGAGAAGTAATGAATATTGGTTTATGTGAGATTGGCTCTGAAGATTGTTTGGTTCCTTCTTGATTTGGAATTTTTTATTTGTCAAATTTTGGATGGATGGAGGATGATGGCGGTAGTTTGACACCATTTTTGATGTTTTTCTATTTGACATTAACAATGGAAATGGTTCCTTCCTGAGGGCTTCAGATTTACGGGATACGATGGCGATGTGGAGTGGACTGTGAATTCATGAGAGTGCCTTGAAGACGAGGATTTGAAATATGAATTTGGGTTTTGATATTCTCAGGGTGGTTTATGGAGGCTGTTTGTGATTTTTGAAATTTGGTCTTCTGATGTATGAAATTTGGCTCTTGTATTGTGAGGTTCCCACTTACCATTAAAGTGGGTTATTCTGAAAATGAGAAAAAGGAATTTGAGGAGGAGGTAATACAATGGTTATTTTTGTCCATTTACATATGTTTGGATTCAATAAATTTATATTTGTGACTCTAATGTTGAAAGAAATTATCAAATAAAAAATTTTAGTTTCATTACATCAATATATAAGTTAAAAATAATTTTTATGTTAAAATTCATATATTTATGTAAAAATCGATATATGATATGTTGGCTCCCACATGTTGAGATTATATTAGGGATGTTTTCATTAGATCAACATGAATTGGATAGAATTAGTCTGGTATAGATAAATTTTATTTGGTTTTAATTAAGTAACGTTGGTTTCATTTAGTTTATCTCATATCATGTATATTTATTTCGATTTTAATTAATACTGTCTGATTTCATTTGGTTTGGTCCAATTTGTATGGATTATTTTTTTTCATTGTGGTTTATGAATTTTTCTAAACTATTTAATTTGATTCAGTTCGGTTAGGTTTTTCTCATATATATTTAAATTTGGTTTAACTAGTTCTATTAAATTTTCATTAAATCAATATATAAATATTTTGGTCTATTTATATTGGGTAAGTTATGTTTTGTTTAAATTAATTTGATATGTTTTTTTAATTCATACATGATTTATTCAGTTTGATTAAGTTCTGTTTGGGTATATTTAAGAAAATTTAGTTATGTTGAACTTAATTTTTTTTGTATTTTCATTTATTTATATTTAATTTAGAATAGTTTAATTTTATTTTGATAATTTTACACAATTTTGTTTTAGTTCACTGAAGTAAGTTCAAATATAATTCATTCACATTTTATTATTTTTGTTATATATGTTTCTGTTTTTTCAACTCAATTTTTTTTAATTTATTCAATTGAATGTTATTATGGTATTTGTTTTCTTATTTTTATCATGTTAAATTAGTTTACTTTTTTCATCTAGTTATTTTAATTTTTTATAGTTTGGTTTTTATTTATGGTAAATATTTCTAATTAGACTAGTTGAAATGAAGTCTATTTTTGAAAATTTAACTGTGTTTGATAAATTTTAATTCAATATAGATATGTTTGGATAGGTTTTGATAAATTGATTTTATTTTTCTCTAGTTTTATTTAATTATTCATTATTGTATTTTGTTTGGTTCATTTCAATTATTGTTTTATTTGGTTCAATGTGATTTAGCAAAACTTAATTCAGTTTTGTTAATTTTAATTCAATTATATTTGGTTAATTTTTTTTGGAAAATTTCTATTTCATTTTTTTAGTTTAATACTATTTTTCCAAGATATATTCCAATTCAGTTATTTCATTTTAGCTTAGGTTGGTTCAGTTTGAGTTGGGTAATGGTTTTCCTGGTTTAGATGTTATCAATTAAATTCATTGTGATTTTTTTTCAGATGGTGTAAGGATGATTTAATTTTTTTTGTTAATTATAATATTGGTAATTTCTATTCAATGTATTTCTATATTATATATTTCATGTTAGTTTAAATTTTTATAGTTAATATTTTTTGGCCCAAAAATTTAGGATGATTTGGTTTTGTTTTTTTTTGTTCACTTTTCAATAATATATTTTATCAAAACCCTAGATTAGTCAATTAAAAACTATTTGTGACACACATATCCCAACTCCAATAGTTCATGGGATGATAAATATAAATAAGGGTATAAATCAAATAAATTTGGTGAATTTACTTCAAAATAACACAACATACGACTTATTAGGGTGTTTAGAAACATAGAGAATGGTACTCACATTATTGAAGTATCATTAAAAAAGTTAAAAATGAAAATATATAATTCCATTGTTCCAATTAGTATTTAATAAACTATGTTCATTAGTCCACTCTTCTATCCAATCAAACCATTCAGTGAGTACACACAACAAATAATTAATCTATGTCGACCATTCCTCTAAACAATATGATCATTCAAATCAACTAATCTACATGAAAACCAATTTAGCTGTCAGCTAGTCCTAATGACTATTTATTCCATCATTTCATAATGAATCAAAACAGCCCCATGTTAAAGACACTCATACCAATAATCATAACCCTATGATCCACTTATCATGAATACTATAGGGATATTTATAAAAATTTCATCACCATAGGTAAAATCCATCATTGATATACTAACAGATCATGGTATGAATCAAAATATTATTCCTCAATATTCATGTTGGATATATGATAAAATTAGGGAAATAATAGCCTATGATATCCCTTACGTCATATGATATTATATTTATAAGATGCATATCCTATATTATGATATATGTATATCATAAAGAGCATGAGGATGCTTCTGTTGTGCTATATAATAGCATATTATAGGTATTATGATATGGGTTTTTTTATATGTGAGTGAATGTTACACTTCCAAATTCCCCGACATGGTTTAGATTAGTTATTTCCATTTCCACAAGGGTCTTATTGAGAGATATAATGAGAAAAGGTGAATTAGGCTATAGAAAATTTCCAAATAAAAGAATTTTTCCTTAAACTCTTACTACACAAGAATATATTGACCACATAATTAGTAGGGTCACCCTTTATCACTTATTTTAATAGTGATATAATTGTAACCAATTTTTTCATTATCCCTTAACTGTTATGATAAATTATTCTTAACCCACTCACATGTGTTATGTACAACGTAAACAATAAATCATGCATGACACATTAATATTTCACTTTGTTCACACATACTAGAATAATACAAGGAGGATGAATTTATAAATCCGTTGATGCACCAAAATCCACTAAAATCAATGTTTGGTGGTGGTTTTAGGTTATAAATCAGATTAATCATTTTAAAATGGTTAGGGAAAACACAGTTATTCTCATGGATAACTTCCTTCACTCCAATCTTTGTAGCTCACTACTCAAGAAAAAAAAATTAGTACTATAATACCCTAAGATTTTAATAAATATTTTATATTAAAAATAATAGTATATTTAATAGAATGTGTGATAGATCTAATATTTTCATAATTATTCATATCTTTTTCTGTGATTTAATCCCACATAATTAATCAATTTCAAGTAATTTTCATCGTTTTATTATTTTTGGTAAGTATACGCTTCATTGTGAAACTTTCTTCATTATTGAAATTTAATAGTTTTTTAAGCTTTTAAATTTTGGGCATATTTTTTACAATTTTGATTCAGATTAATTGATTCATATTTTTAGTGTTCCATTGTTTTTGGGATTGAAAATTTTCGTCTGGACCCAGATCAAATTCGAAAAATACTAGACCATAAATATCAATCAAGTGGAAAATTGATTTTTAAATAATGGGAACCACCAAAATAATTACGGAATATCTCAACCTAGAGACATAAAAATGTAGTGATTCACGTATTCATATAAATATATATCAATGATACATGAGTCTATACAATGCCATAAAGAAATTCTCTCATTATGTCATCCTTTTCATTCATCCAATTGAAGGAAGTTGAATAGTCCCCTCATCCATTAAAATTGTTCCTTAATAATTATTTCATAACTCTCTCTATATGTTTCCAAATGAAATGAAACATTGATAATATATATATAAGTCCATTTATAAAAACTTTTAAGAAGTGAACATGGAATGTTCTAGGGTTATAGTGGGCATAACATAATAAATCTTTTGCCGGACACATTCTGGAGGATAAATTTTTTCTTCTTCATTTTCTTTATTTTTTTTCTTTTAAGTTTTGTAATGTATTCTTCTTCCCCCTTATTCATGGATACCATTAAAATAGAGGAGTTATATTTTAATGGGTTGAGGAAGGATAGGTTTTCCCATTTTATGTGATTTATTTCATGAACATGATGGTATAAAATCGTTCTCTCTATTTCAAACATGGTTTAAATTTTTAATAGTGGTTTTTTTATCAAGTAAGATCTTATTTGGTTTTAAATAATATTTATTTTATTTATTTAGTCAATGCTAATTTTATCCTTCTATTAGGGGTTGTTTTATATACGATGAAATACAATAGGGATTAGTGGTAAAGTACCGGGTGATATCCTTTACGTGTGGAATGGGTAGTGGATATTTTAAATTATTTGTGATAAACAATACTCGGTCATGTATTACAAATGTCAATTGAAGGTATACACTACAACAATCTCACACAAATTAAGGAGAGTATATCGATCTGAGATCATGGAATGGTTTATTCTCAGCATTACAATTTGACCAAGGGGTGAGTGGAAGGGATCAGGGAATCTCACATTAATAGGATTAATAGAAGAGTATTGGATAAATTTTAACTATGATAACATTGAAATTATAAAACTAAACCCGACCTGATAACACAATTCCTATAGCCATTATTAATCAATTTTTAATCAATTTTTTTCAATATTTTCTAATTTAATTTATTTTGTTCCCTTGATTTTGTTTGTTTTAAGGATCAAAAAATTTAAAAACTAACATCCTCTTATTTCTATATTTGTATGGTGACTGTTGGATTGTTGTGCACTCCTCTTTCAAGACAACCTAGATTGACCACATTTATACATTTTAATTAGGGATTTTTTTCACACCCCAAAATAGGAAACTTTAAACACTTTGTATCGTTTCCAGGGATGTAATGCCAACAATAGAATTAAAAATAATTTAATCTTTAAAAACTATATATTTTTGAGGATTTTTTCGAATGATTTTTTCATAAATTCAAATAAAAATTACCCACAAGTGAAAGAAACAATATTTAAATCATCTTGGTCTATGGAGGATATTGTTTCTTTAATTAGTAAATAGATCGTGGGAGCACAATTCCAAATCATCAAGGCGGAAGATCTAATTCATGAACTTAAAGAGAACCTTGAATATCTAGTTTTGGATGTACTTTCTAGAGAATTAACTGAACTCTAGGAGTATTTTATGGAATTTTTTCAAGAAATTTTCAAGGTAAAAAATAGACATCTTTATTTCCAATCAATATTTATAAAGAAATTCCATAGGTGAAAAAAGAAGAATAAATTTGAAAAAAATATTAGTTATAAGGACTCAGAGGAGAAATAACATACCTAGAGAGAAAAATTAAATATCTACATGAGTATTTTAACACATACCTAGAGACACCAGAATCTAAACATGATCCAATGGTGGTTGTGGATTCTCCCCTCATCATGGATGTTGAAGAACCTGGGGAGACCATAATGAAATTAGATGAATATCTATTCGTCCAATCTCAATAAATTTTTGAGGTGATTTATGAATAAAAATTTCTAGCTGAAGTACATACGAGATATCTAAAATGTTAGGATTACTTTGGGAATGTTTGTGAGGAACTAATAGACCCACTAGTCACTTAGAAACTATAATATCCATCATTATTGAAGGAATACACCCCCAAAGTGGTGTAATTTGAAGATAAAATAGAGGATCCAAATTACCTACCCCAATTAGGTGAAATTCGACTAAAAGAAGCATCTCCCACTGAAGATGAAATTGAATCCAAACAAATTGAGGGACATGATCATTTCATAAACATATTATTTTATAATTTTATTAAAATTCAATTTTTTATCTCTTATAATTATATTATTATTTTTTGATTTTTACATCACCTATGTTTCCTTGGAAGATAAATAAGAATAAAAAATAGATGCATCAGAAGAGGAATAGATGGAGCTCCCTAAACTGGTTGAGGACACATTGGATGGAGTTCTAGAGGAGATCAAAGTGGAGTTTTAAAATGAAAATGAGATGCAAGATACTAAATTTTAAAGGGTTGATTTTGATTTTGATTGATTGTTCATTAATTTTTTTTCAAATAGAATTAATTTTTGATATTCCTTTTTAATTTTTAATTGGTGTAGAATACCTTCAGTAACCACTCAAGAATGTATAAGAAGAAGTGCAAGTGGAAACCAATAAGGAAGATTCATTAATTATCCTAAATCCACCATGAAATCAATATACCACTTTTGTGGGCCTAAATTTAGTATATCATATCGAGGGTTCCCTAAAAAATGAATAAGTGAAAGATTGAATGAATATTTTCTAGTGGTTTATCTCAAATAAACACCAACCACCATCAAATTGGCGATATCGAACGAGAACTGGCCATTTGGAGGATGTGAAACCCCAAGGCCCATATGGGGGATCAAACCAAGATCTATCCATCAATTCTCATTATTTTTATATATTTTTTTCTTCCAATAAATTTTTTATGTTATCTTTTATAATTTTTTAATATAATCTAAAAAATTATACATGAATGAATATTATATTTGATTTTGATATAAGTTTTTTATATCTAAACACACAATTTTATGTTGTTTTCATTCTACTTTTCACATGTATATTAAAATTAATTTATTCAATTATATAATTTTAATATTAAATAATGGATTCCATATTTTTAAATAGGTGGTTAAAATATGGTAAATTGGAACCTTTTCTTTTTTTCATTATAAATAACAACCATTGATAATATTTTTCACCACAATATAGGGTAAAGAGAGTAATTAATGTTAAAAATAATGTGATATGGATTTGAAAATATATCAAAAACATTCACTGATTTCATTTTTTGGATTAAATCTAACAAATCCATGATAACATTTAATATATGGAATTTTTTGTGAATGTTTGTTCTGAAAATGAAAAATAAATTATTTTAAGAAAAGGATAAAAATAAAAAATATCACTATCGTGAATATAATTTACCTTATATATTAACACATGGATAAGAATATGTTATGAAAGAATAAAAAAATTTGTTTAAAAAATATTTAATTTTTATAATATAAATTTATTTTTAATTTCTAGGGTAGGTATAATTACCACAATTGATTATACAATGCTGTCACAGTTCTTGTGAAACTATTAGATAAATCATTAAAATTATATTAAAAATATTAAAACTATTATAATTTTTACGAATTATTGCGTTAAACGAATTTTTTAGATACATATAACATATAATTAATGTGTTAAATTTGATATTCAAAATCCATTACTATCACCATATCTTTAAATACAAATTAAATGAATAGTGTAATAAATGATATTAATGATATTTTATGAAAAATTGTATTCCATTAATTTATTTAAAAACAAAAAAATTCCAAATATATGTAAATGGGATGAGACAAGGTCAGCCTATTCGTATATTTCTTTTTTTAGCCAAATTTTTTCTTATAAAAAATTTATAACCCTTCCATATTGAAATTATTGTTAACTAAATTATGGTTAAAATTGGATGAAGATATGGTTGACCCAAATGATAAGATATAAAATTCCATATAAAACCTACAAATAAATTATTATTTTAATTTATTTCCACTTTTAATTATTTCATATTCTTAATTTATCAATTTGGATGTGACTTTTCCATGAAATTTATTTTAATACATTATATATTACCAAAGATTCCCCTCCCATATCTTATATAAGGACCCCCAATATCGTATTCTAATCATACTATTTGATAACATTAGTTCATAGAATACCTGAAAAAAAAATTATAAATAATTTATCCTATCATTATGAATTTTATTGTCTCAACAACATTCCAACATATGAGTGCTAGGGTATAAGCACAAGGTGGTCTTCAAAAGATAAGGTAATTGTCTTAACCGTGTGATTTCATTTTTCTTCATTTTTTACCACATAAATTATGTTCTAACCATTATAATATAATAAAAACAATATATATTATATGTATTGAAATTAGCATTTTTGTGGAATAAAATTTATCAATTTCAATCTTGAAAAAATGTGAATCAAAACCATCATTCGTGTGAACAACGAACTACCACCTTGTGGACCGATATATTTAGGCATCCATCACCACCTCTCATGACTATTTATCATCGTATAATTACTAAATATATATTATATTTATGACATAATCATTATTTTTTAAATATATTAAATTATCTACTTCATTACACTTCCACCCGTTAAAAGATGATAACTTCACGGATGCATATATGTTGACCACAACCTCCACGACGTGATATGATTCAATTTTCATTAACACATTTCATGATTTTTAAAAAAAATATTTCTAATGAATAAATATTAAATTTGTATCATGAATATCATTATGTATATGATGTGACTATATTCTATGCACAATAACCAGAGCATTCATGATGAAACACGCATGAGAAAACTAAACAATTACTATCATATGATTAATTTAACCAAGAATTGGAATGAATGTGTAACATCCCAGGTAAATATAGAATAAGACATTTTCATATTTATTAATATTTTTTGAATTAAGTATTAAATTTACTTTAATGGGGTTGCAATGTTTGATAGATAACCCTCTTTAAATATAGTTTTGTTCACTCTTATACATTCTATTGGACCAAATAATATTCTTCTTTAGAATCGAGACATCAAAATTTACATTGTGTAATTTTTTGGTATTTTCTGATAATGTTCATTTTTTTAATGAATAGTGAAAAATGTTTTATTTTATTTTAAAACCACTTTTTAATATAATTTATTTATAAAGATATATTATCTTTTTAATTGGTTTTAAAGTAAAATTAGAATATATTTTTACCATTTAATCCAATGGTGGTCATTGGAATTAATTTCACTTTGAAATTGGACATAAACAAGTGCCAGTCTTTTGAAAGATATTGTTTCTTAAAAACGTGCTATTTTTTTGACAACGGGAATTAAATAGAAAATTAATTAATGAAACTTATATGTTTTGAATTTTTCAAAGTAGACATCATTTTTGAACTTGGAATATCAAATATAGCTTAGGGAGACTTTTTGGTATTTTTCTGAAGAACTTCAATTTTTGATGAATAGTGAAACCACTATGTGGTAGTTAAACAAACTGATTTTTTGTTTAAATGAAAGTTTACCACTTCTGTGTATTGAATTTCAAAAATCCGACATAAATGGTTATCATTATTAAGTAAAATGTGGTTCAAAGTCATTAAAATATTTTTTTGGTGAATAGTAACTTTTGAGTTTTGTTAACCGCGATTAGAGGTAATTAGTGTAATTTAAGATAAAGATAATATTATAAAAATATAAAAATATATTAACACATGTCCTAACATTATTGGATAGGTCATGGCCAACCAAGACAATCCATGTGTCAATGTTTGGGACCCCATGGAGCCACTTGAGTGAGATAATGACATTAATACATTTTATTTAAAGTAAAAATAAATAAGATCACAAACATGTATTGTTTTACTAAAACAATTTTTTACATGGGGTTATATAAGGTATATTTTTACTATAAATATTCTTTAGAAAGATTAAAAGATTTCATATGTCATGGTAATTTTTTTATAATTTTTAGACATAAAAAATATTAAATTATCTATGACACAATGATGATGTAGTGTTTACGTCATTAATGAAAGATTTAAATAAATAAGAATATAATGTTTAAATAAATATAAATCACATGTCCAATTATTATTGGATGATTTTATTTCGAGCATGTACCACCTTATCCTCGACTTTAATGATTTTTTGAGCTTTATAAACTAAATTTCAATTTATAATAAAATAATAGTTTCAAGAGTTCCAAGAGAGACCCTCCTCTCCCACGTAATAAGACCCCAATTCCTACCCATCTCTCACACTTCCCAAGCAATTTGGCTCATCCAACATCTACTCAGATAATCTCCCAATATCCCTCTATTCATTAAAGAATCCTTACCTTAGGCAGAAAGCTTTTTAAGAAACCCTGTTGGTTCAATCCAAGGGGAGTTACCCGATTTAACGGTAAAGTCTTCTCTAACGTTATTTTGTTTTTTTGATTCTCCAACCCCCTAAACTCTTTTAATTACATTATTTTGTAAAACAACCAGTATATTCAATATACTAAGAAGTTTTTATAAGAAGTATTCGAGATACACTTACACACACCGACGTCTAATTTCTAAAGAACATACTGTTTCCGTGGATGGAGAATTTCAGCCTCACGAAACAATGATTGTTCAATATTATTTTAACACCTTTAAGGGTGTCCATTAAGATGTCACTACATTTATATATGATATGCATTATGTTTATGTTTTCCTTATGTTTCTGTATTTTTCATTTATGGTATACCTTTATTGTTTCCATTATGGGTAAACACGATAATTTATTTTTAGGAAGTGCGGACTACCGCCCCCTCAAAGTGCTTTGATTCGTTAATGCCATATGTGAGACGTATAAATGATGGATTTAATGATATTATATATGATATTATACTGGAATTATAATATACCATTATATCATTATGATTCCATTCCATTAGATATGAAACAGAAATGAAAGTAGCGTTCATGCGTACGTACGGCTTACCGTCTCCATGAACGGGTGCATTTCATTTCTTATCTCTAAATGTTTTTTAATATTATAAATACATGTATATACTGGGTATATATGATATATATAATATCTAAATCATGAAAATAATTCTGGTTATAATGAATATTTTACCACATGAACAACTTGTAATTATAAAGAGTTTATTTTTCACTGAAGTACCAATGATCGTTAAAACGACCGTTATTAACTTAAGTAATTAAATACTGTTCATAACATGGTAACAAGTGATATAAAATGAATAAGGAACCTGAAAAAGGATCTTAAGAAAGTATAAATTAACTGAAGTATATTATTCAGGGGATTAAAGAACAATCGAGTCAAGTCGGACACGAGGTAAGGGACTTCGTCTCAATCTCCATTCATTGAGGCATATTTTGTTTTATACCAAAATTTCTTTTATACGGTGTATAAACCTATTTTGACTTTTACTTTTATTCAAAAGGATATATGATTTATTTTACTAAATGACGAAATTAATGTTTTGTCTTTCATATGCGGAAACAACGACTTCTCCACCAGCGTGACCATTATTTGAGTTTCAGCTTCCTCTACAAGCCATAAAATTTTTTAATGAAACATAATTACGATATTTTAATTTTCTCTTATTTTGTTATTTAAAACGGTTTTGATAATGTTTTTTTATCAATGTTTTTAATTGATATCTTATGATTGAAATGTGGAAATTCAATGTTTCCTTTATGCATGTTTTATGTGGTATGATTATGTTATGATTCATGGGAATTGTTTATGAAGACGGGTACTTCCATGATAAACTAATGGAGGGTGAGCCCAATATAGCTCTCCAATGCATTGGGTAATGCGATGGGGTTAGACTCTATGGTTTCTCTGAAGAGAATTAGAGAATATACTGTGATGGGTATTCCAAACATAACCATTAGGGTTACTCCATATGTAAGAATGTTATGAATGACTCAAGTTACCTTTATATCTTATGATTTCTATGATTTATTCATGATTTGATGAGGTATGTTAAAGTGCTTTTGTTTTATTTGTTATGTATGACTTCATTTATTCTTATGTAAATATGGACTAATGTTTTCATTCAATTTTTTATATACCTTACTGATCTTTTTATGCTCATCCCCGATTTTTGAAATGTTTTTCACAGATCACGGGAAAAGTACATGATGTGTTGATAGTGTCAAGGAAGTGTCACGAGAGAATCCATGTTTCATTTTAAATGTCTCCTTTGATGGAAAAAATGAATATTGTCTTTTATGTAATATATTTGTTTAAATGTGTAATGTAATGCATGATTTATGATCTAATTCTCCAAAACTCTAATCTTGAAAAGATCTTCAATGTGCATTATTGAAATAACTCAAGATTATGTAATGTTTAAGGCTGGGGCCTTATAGTTGCTATCAAAGGTCGGTTTAGATAACTTTAGGAGTTAGAATTCTATTGAATTATTATCCATATATATATATATATTTATATATTTAATGTTAAAATTAAAATGATATAGAATTTGAAGATTACAATGTTGCTTCATCTAAGACATCTTTGTTCAGAATGGTTTTCCTTAGAGAAATAGGGAAGTAGTGCTAGGAAGGCATACAGAAGGAAATGGCCTTCCGAATCAGCATCCTGTGATGGTCGGAATTAGAACTGAATAGTTTGTTGCAGTAATGGCACAGTTGACTCAAGCGATAAATAGTGGTGGTATCCTTTCACGAGATCAGCCAGATAAACCGCAGAGGAACATGTTAGTGGTGGAACATTTCATGAGGCAACATCCCCCATCATTCAGAGGATCATCTGAACTTATGCCAGCTGAAGGGTGGATTAATGCACTGGAGAAGATTTTTTATGTCATGGGGTATTCAGACAATCAATGCGTTAGTCTTGTTGTTTACTGTTTCGATGGTAAATCAGATCAGTGGTGGTCGATGGTTAAAAATATTCTGGATGCTGATGAGATTGATTCTCTTGACTGGGATGAATTCAAAGGTACGTGTCTTGAGAAATATTTTATTAAGGTTATTTGACATAGGATTGAAAAACAATTCATGGAACTGAGGAATGAGGAAGACTCTGTGGCTGCTTATGAAGAAAGGTTCACTCGTTTTTCAAGGTATGCTCCAAATTTTATCTGAGACATTGATAGTAAAATCAATCATTTTTACTCAAGATTACGGCCGAAATATCGAAGGGAATTAGCTTCTTGTGATTTCAAAAGTTATGAAAAGCTTGTTCGATGTGCTGAGAAGGTGGAAATAAGGTTTTCCAATGATCAAGTGTTCTATAACAACCAACAGAAGAAGACACTGAGATGGCATGAGAAAGGGAATAATCCTTCAAAAAGGTCTGATGGTAGGAAAACTATGTTTTCAGTTTGTGATGCATGTGGTAAAAATCATGATAGGGAATGAATTTTGAATTCTGTAAAGTCCTAATGATGTTGTAAGATAGTACATAAGGCTCGTGATTACACTGAAAAATATCAGGGTGATGGTAAGACCAAATTTGATTTACAGTTAGTGAAATGCTTCAAGGGCAATGAGATGGTTCATTATGTAAACAAGTGTTCCACAAAGAGGTTGAATGATGGGAAGCAGTCAGACTACAAGCAGAAAGGTTTGGTGATATCCTTTGCAAATACTTCAACAGATGTTGGTCCATCAAATGAAGTGGTATCAGGTACTTTGTTTGTTTTTTCAGATTATGCCAATGTGTTGTTTGATTCAGGGTCTACACATTCTTTCATCTCTGAAAACTCTTATACTAAATTGGGAATTCTATCCTAAGAAATGACTCCTGAACTTGTGGTAAAAACACCTGGGGGAAATGTTGAGGTAAAAATATTTTATAAGAATCATCCTATCCTTATCCGTGGAAGGAATGCAAACCTTATTGTTTTACACCTAGTCGTGTTTGATGTCATCCTGGTTATGGATTGGCTCTCTCTTTACCATGCTAAGATTGACTGTAGAGATAAAGAAGATTCTTTTTAAAAAGTCTTTTAGTTTGTGTACAAGAATGAACCCTTACTATTGATAACATATCAAGAGGTTGAGAAACTCGTAAAATATTGAAATGATTGTTACCTAGAACATATTGTTGAAAACAAAAGAATCATTCAGATTAATTATGTGCCACTAGTAAATGAGTATCCTGATATTTTTCCTTATGAGTTCCGAGAATAATACCAGACCGGGAAGTTGAATTTACTGTTGACTTAGTTCCGAATGCTAAGACAATTTCAGAACCCCCTTATTGAATGGATCAAATTGACCTTTTAGAGTTGAAGGAGAAATTTCAAGATTTATTAGAGAAAGGTTTCATTCGACCTAGCACATCACCATGGGGAACTCCTGTCTTATTTGTTAAAAAGAATGATGGTTCAATGAGACTTTGCATTGATTATAGATCCTTGAATAACATCACGGTTAAGAACAAATATCATTTTCCTCATATCAATGATCTGTTTGATCAGCTCTAAGGGGCTCAGTATTTTTCAAAGATTTACTTGAGATCGGGGTACCATCAGTTGAAGGTAAAGGAAGAAGATGTTCTGAAGACTGTGTTTCATACAAGATATGGCCATTATGAATTTATAGTTATGCCTTTTGGGCTAACCAATGCACATGTTGTATTCATGGACCTTATGAATAGAATTTTCCATGAGTTCTTGGATAAGTTTGTGGTTGTTTTAATTGATGATATTTTGGTGTTTTCAAAAATTAAAGTGGAGCATGAAAGTCATTTAAGGGTTATTTTTTAAACCTTAAATGAAAATAAATTGTATGGGAAATTCAACAAGTGTGAGTTTTGGCAGCAAAAAATTTCATTCCTTGGTCACATTGTTTCTAATGATTGAATAACTGTGGATCTAGTAAAAACAAAGGTTGTTGAAGAATGGCTAAGACCCACAAATTTAACCGAGATTCATAGTTTTCTTGGTTTGGAAGGCTATTACCAATGGTTTGTTAGAAAATTTTCACGGTTATCTAGTTCAATGACTAAGCTAACTTGGAAGGGTGTTAAGTTTATCTGGAAAAAGGAATGTGATGATTGTTTTTAGGAATTGAAAAAATGATTAGTGAATTCTCATGTTTTGGAACTACCTTCTAGGAATGGTGAGTTTGTTATATACAGTGATGCTTCATTGAATGGCCTTGGTTACGTCCTAATGTAGAATGATCAGATAATTTCTTATGCTTCACGACAGTTGAAAACTCATGAGGTAAATTACCCTACACATGATTTGGAATTAGCTGATGTTGTTTTCTCTTTAAAAATTTGGAGGAATCATTTGTATGGTGTAAAGTGTGAAATATATACTAATCACAAAAGTTTAAAGTATATTTTCACTCATAAAGAATTGAACATGAGACAGAGGAGATGACTGAAATTAATCAAGGATTATGATTGTACAATTCATTACCAACCGTGAAAAGCAAATAAAGTGGCTGATGTTTTGAGTCAAAAAAGTAATGCTTCATTAACAATGTTGTGTTTGGAACGTGATCCTTTGGTTAAGGATTTGATGAACTTTGGCATAGAAGTTGTTGGTGCAGTATGTTCTTCTTTTTGGTTTCAAGTATCAGTGAAATAATCTCTATCAAACAGAGTTATGCAAGCATAGAAGCAAGACAGCGAGTTGCAGAAAAAGGTAGAGCTGGTTCAGAAGGGTATGTTTCCTGAATTCAGCATTGATAATGATTGTGTTTTGAGATTTGGGAAGATATTGTGTATGCTTTGTGATTCACAGTTGAAGAGAGAGTTGTTATGTGAAGCTCATAGTTCTCCATTTTCAGTTCATACAGGCAGTACTATGATGTATAGATATCTTCAAGAGTATTATTGGTGGGATGGAATGAAAAGATATATTGTTGATTCTACTGAGAAGTGTTTGATTTTTCAACAGGTTAAAGAAGAGCGGAAGTTACCGAAAGGGATGCTTCAGCCTTTACCAGTACCAAAGTGGAAATGGGAGAACATATCCATGGACATCGTTGTGGGATTTCCGAAGACAACTTGAGGTAATAATGCAATCTGGGTTATTATTGATCGCATGACTAAATCTTCTCATTTCCTTGATATACGAGATACTTTTTCCCTCGATCAAATTTCCCATTTGTATCTCAAAAAGATAATAATGTTACATGGAGTTCCCCTCTCCATTGTATCTGATCGTGATCCCATGTTTACATCAAACTTCTGGAAAGGCCTTCAGAAGTCGTTGGATACTGAATTAAATTTCAGTACAGCTTTTCATCCTCAATAAGATGGGTAGTCAGAAGGAACAATTCAGACTTTGGATGATATGATACGTGCTTGTTCGATGGATTATCAGGGAATTTGGGACCAACATCTTTCATTGGTTGAGTTTTCTTATAATAACAGTTTTCATTCCAGTATACATATGACACCATTTAAGGCATTATATTGGAAGCAGTGTTGAACTCTAGCTTTTTGGGATGAAGTGGGTGAAAGGAATTTGATGGGACCATAATTGGTAGAAGAGTTGGCAGAAAAAGTTAATCTGATACAGAAACACATGAGAACAGCTCAGAGCAGGCAGAAAAGTCATGTGAACAATAGGAGGAAGGATCTCTCTTTTGAGGTAGGTGATCATGTCTTCCTCAAAGTTTCACCATGGAAAAGTTTGATGTGATTTGCTAAGAAAGGAAAGCTGAGTCTAATGTTCATTGGACCATACGAAATTATGGAGAGAGTTGGATCAGTTACATACCGAGTGGATTTACCTCCGACCTTATATCAGGTACACAATGTTTTTCATAGTTCAATGTTAAGGAAGTACATGCCAGATCCATCTCATGTTTTCAGTCCAGAGGAAGTTCAGCTGGAAAAGAATCTATCTTATGAGGAACATCCAATCAAAATTCATGACCACAGGGAGCACATATTGCAGAATAAGGCAATTCTTCAAGGTTTTGTGAAAAAACCACATGATTGAAGAGGCAACATAGGAATCTGAAAATGCTATGAGGGATAAATACCCCCCATTTATTTAAGTGAATAAATTGTGAGGACATAATTCTCAAAAGGGGGTAATGTTGTAACATCCCAGGTAAATAAAGAATAATACATTTTCATATTTATTAATATTTATTGAATTAAGTATTATATTTACTTTAATGGGGTTGGTATGTTCGATGGTGAAACCTCTTTAAATATATTTTTGGTCACTATTATACATTCTATTAGACCAAATAAAATTTTTCTTAAGAATCGGGACATCAAAATTTACTTTGTGTAAATTTTTGGTAATTTCTGATAATGTTAATTTTTTTTAATGAATAGTGGAAAATGTTGTATTTTAATTCAAAACATATTTTTAATCTAATTTATTTATAAGGGTATATAATATTTTTAATTGTTTTTAAAGAGTAATTAGAATATATTTTGACTAGTTCATCCAATGGTGATCATTGAAATTAATTTCACTTTGAAATTGGAAATAAACAAGTGTTAGTCTTTTGATAGATATTATTTCTTAAAAACACGCTATTTGTTTTGACAAGGGGAATTAATTACAAAATTAATTAATGAAACCTATATGTTTTGAATTTTTCAAAATAGGCATCATTTTTTAATTTGTAATATCAAATATAGTTTAGGGTGAATTATTGGTATTTTTTGGAAGAACTTAAATTTTTGATGAATAGTGAAACCACTAAGTTGTGGTTAAACAACAGATTTTTTGTTTAAATGAAATTTTATTGCTTCTGTGTGCTGAATTTTGAAAATCCAACATACATGGTTATCATTATTAAGTAAAATGCAGTTCAAAGGGATTAAAATATTTTTTTGGTGAATAGTAACTTTTGAGTTTTGTTAACCGTGATTAGAGGTAATTAGTGTAATTTAAGATAATGATGATATTATAAAAATATAAAAATATAATGAAACATGACCTAACCTTATTTTATAGGTCATGGAAGACCAATACAATCCATGGGTCAATATTTGGGTCCCCATGGAGACACTTGAGTGAGATAATGCCATTAATACCTTTTATTTAAAGTAAAAATAAAAATATCACAAACCTGTACTGTTTTACAAAAACAATTATTACATGGGGTTATATAAGATATATGTTTGACTATAAATATTATTTATAAATCTAAAAATATTTCCTACATCATGGTATATTTTTCTTATAATTTTTAGACATCAAAAAAATTAAAATATTCATGACACAATGATGATGCAGTGTTTACGTCATTAATGAATGATTTAAATAAATATGAAGATAATGTTTAGAATAATATCCAAAAATTGAACAATTATTATTGGATGATTTTATACCCATCATGGACCACTTTATCCTTGACTTTACTGATTTTTGGAGCTTTTGAAACTGAATTTTATTTTATAATAAAATAATAGTTTCAAGAGTTCCAAGAGAGCCCCTCCTCTCCCTTATAAAAAGACCCCACTTCATACCCATCTCTTACACTTCTCAAGCCCTTTGGCTCATCCAACCTCTACTCACATAATCTCCCAATATCGCTCTCTTCATCTTAGAAGCCTTAACATAGGCAGAAAGATCTTCAAGAATCCCTTTTGGTTCAAACTAAGAGGAGTTACCTGATTTAAAGGTAAGTCTTCTCTAATTTTCTTTTGTTTAATTTTCCTTCTCCAACACCCTAAACACTTTTTATTCCATTATTTTGTAACAACAACAGTATATTCAACATACTAGGATGTTTTTATAAGATTTATTCGAGTTACACTTACACACGACTACGTCTAATGGCTAAAGTCAAAATTGTTTCTGTGGATGGAGAATTTCTGCCCCATGAAACAAGGATTATTCAATATTATTTTAAAACCTTTAAAGGTGGACATTAATAAGTCACTATGTTTATATATGATATGTATTATGATTATTTTTTCATTATGATTCTTTATTTTTCATTTATCGCATACCTTTATGGTTTCCATTATGGGTAAACACAATAATTTCATTTTAGGAAGTCCGGACTACCGCCCCTTCAAAGTGATTTCATTCGTTAATGTCATATGTGGGACATATAAAGGATGAAGTTAATGATATTATATATGATATTTTATTGTAATCATAATATAACTTTATATAATTATGATTCCATTCCATTGGATATTAAACAGAAATGAAAGTAGTGTTCATGCGTAAGTACGGCTTACCGTCTCTATGAACGGTGCATTTCATTTCTTACCTCTAAATGTTTTGTAATATTAAAAATGCATGTATATACCTGATATATATGATATATATAATATCTATATCATGAACATAATTCTGGTTATAATGAATATTTTACCACATGAACAACTTGTAATTATAAAGAGTTTATTTTTGACTCAATTACCAATGATCGTTAAAACGACCGTTATTAACATAAATAATAACATAGTGTTCATAACATGGTAACAAGTGATATAAAATGAATAATTAAATTGAAAAAGTTTCTTATGCAAGTAGAAATTAACTCTAGTTTATTATTCAGGAGGTTAAAGAATGATCGAGTCAAGTCAGACACAACGTAAGGGACTTCGTCTCAATTTGCATTCATTGAGGCATATTTTGTTTTATACCCAACTTTCTTTTATATGGTGTATAAAACCCTTTTGACGTTTAATTTTACTAAAAAGTAATATTTTTATACGAATCATTTTACTAATGAAAAAAATGAATGTTTTGTCTTACGTATGTGGCAACAATGACTTCTCCGCCGCCGTGACAATTATTTGAGTTTCAGCTTCGTCTACAAGCCATAAATTTTTTTAATGAAAAATAAATACCATGTTTTACTTTTCTGTTATTTTGGTATTGAAAATGGTTTTGATAATTTTTTTATATCAATGTTTTGTATTTATATTTTTTGATTGAAATATGGAAATGCTATGTTTCCTTTATGCATGTTTTATGTGGTACGATTATGTTATGGTTCTTGGGCATTGTTTATGAAGACGGGTGGTTCCGTGATAAACTAAGGGTGGTTGAGCCCGATATAGCTCTCTAATTCATTGGGTAACACAAAGGGGTTAAACTCTAAGGTTTATCTGAAGAGATGTAGGGAATATACTATGATGGGTATTCCAAACGTAACCATGAGGGTTAATCCCTATGTAAGAATGTTATGAATTCCTCAAGTTACCTTTATGTCTTATGATTTCTATTATTTATTCATGATTTGATTAGGTATGTTAAAGTGCTTATGTTTTATGAGTAAATTATGATTTCATTGATTCTTATGTATACATGGACTAATGTTTTCATTCCATATTTTTTATAAACCTTACTGAGCTTTTTATGCTCATCCTAAGTTTTTTAAATGTTTTTCACAGGTCAAAGGAAAAGTACATGATGTGTTGATAGTATCGATGAAGTGTCACGAATGAATCCATGTTTTATTTTAAATATGTCTCATTTCATGGGAAAATGAATACTGACTTTTATGTAACCGCCTTGTTTTAATGTGGAATGTAATGCATGATTTAAGATCTAATTCTCTAAAACAGTAAACCTGAAAAGATCCTCAATGTGCATTATTGAAATAACACAAGATTAAGTAATGTTTAAGGTGGGGGCCTTATAGAATGGGTAATAAGAATATTGATAAATTAATATAGATAATATTATTATTGAAATATTAACTAAGAACTAGTTTAAATCCATTAATCATATTTTCTATTCATGTTCATCTAAGTGGAAGCGTGATGTAAGTGGTTTATTTACTCAATCTCTATTCATTATGTTATAATACTTCTTCATTGAATTTGTTATGACATGATTATGTGTGAATTCAATGGTAAAAGTTTTATGATATATTTACAATCAAATTATTTTGATTTATTTTTTTTCGCAAAATACATTCATTTATTAGTTCTCACTTCAATCTTATAAACTTTTTAATGGATTTTGTCTCAAATTCCATATCCATTGAGACATATTTGGTATTATGTATCTATTTTTGTTTTATGTGGTACATATACATATAATTTGAAATATTTAACATATATATATATATATATATTAATAGTATTAATTTTTTCAATTTATGTCTATTTGTTCAATGGTTTAAAATTCAAAAGTAATCAACGGGGTAAAAATTTATTTTTGCAATCTAATTTTTTGGAATATATTATATTTTTCATTTAACTAATATTATAACATAAAATTCATAAAATATTACTATTTTATTATCATATGTATATTTAATAAGTTCACAATTTTTTTCAAAAATTTCTTCTCATTTTCACTAGAATGAAGAAAATAAATTCTTTAATAAAAAATATAACTTATTATTTTTTTGATTTGGTATATATTTATTTTATTCCCAAATTATTGAAAAGTATTTTAATAAAGTCATTTTATTAACAAAATTGATTTATTAAGGATAATTTATGTTATCCATAAAATTTTTTATGGGTTTAAATTAATATTTATAATTTTTATGGAATATTTAATTTTCAACATTCATTAAAAAATGTCTAAAAGAATGCTTCTATTTAACATACATGGAATTAATCAAATTTCATGTGGTCATAATAGTTTTATGTTATTTATCTTATTCTAGTAGATCAAAATAGTATTAAAAATAAATTTTTTTAATGAAAATTTACTTTAAGTGTTTCCCTTCCATTTTCTTCTATTTTCTAAAAGTCATTATTTAACTACAGAATCCAATTTTCTGAAAATTTGATGGTCATTTTAATTCTATTATTTAATATTTTTGTCATTAACTTTCTATTGAAACATTTGATTTATTATGATAATTTTTCATAAAGCATTTCAATATTTTTTGTAACATGGACATGCTTGTTTTCTAGACCATATACCATATCTATATGTGGTGTATTGCCATTAAAGTTATTAGATTTACTCGGGAAATATTGATATTCTATATTCTTAACTCAATATATATTTATTGATAAGGAATATTATTAATGAATTAAATTTATTATTCAATATTTGAGTAATGAATTGGACATGAAGTGATGGGTGGAGAATAGAATTTCATAGCCCCTTAATACATCAAGTGGTCTCATGATACAAACAATATGACTATACTAATTAAATGTGTTTTAGTTTATACCTACCCATCCACTTATACCATTTGAGAAAAAAGTCTTGATGGTAATATATCACGATGTCTGAGACCATGAAATCCAATATTATGCATTTCCTTCACATTGAATTTGGTTTTTTTATTAATAAAATAATGACATTGAGATTATTTGTGGATGCATTTTGTGCTCAAGTTATTGATTAAATGTCATGTTTTTTCTGTTATTTACCTTTCTATATTGATTATGATTTATTTAATCATATTGGAATCTATTTATTGCAACCCTTACTTAGTGTTTGAGATCAACCATATTTGTTTCCTTCCCTCGAGATATGAAGAAAGAATCCTATAATGAGATTAATAGTTAGAGAATAAATACTTTTTTATGTTCTATATTTTATTTCCAATGTAAAATAGGAATCCTATATATATCTTTCTTTAAGACAACTAAAATAATAAATATATGGTGATGTGATCACTTGTATCTTATATCAATGTAATAAAGTATAAATCATCTCTAGGTTACATGAATATGTAATGTCATTGTTGGTATCAGAAAATTCTTAGTAGAAACATTACGAACATTATTTCGAAAAATATATATTAGATAGAATAACTGAATGAGAAAATCAGAGGTTAATTATATGTATTGGATAATATCACACGTTTTGTTAAAAAAGATGTTATGTGATTCTCATAGAAATAAATCCACATCGAGAAAATACAATTGGATACAATTTTGGAACAAATGTATCTAGGTTTAATAACCCTAAAAAGTGTTTTTTGAGTATATTTTGGTCATCATTTTGGTGATAATGAATGGGACCATGTTGTTAACTTTGTTTAACACTCATTGGGGATATTCATGGGTTAATTCACATTTTATTTATAAACCATTGTGATAAATGAGAGGATAAAACCTACTAAAACCTATGATATGCAATAATAATATGTGATAAATAGAATATATCTTGAGTTAAAAATTCCATGTTTGATAATAATTTTAAAGGCATAAAAACCCCATTAATTTTTTAGATGAAAGTTTTGGATGATTAAAGATATTTTATGTGACAGTTATGGGAATAAAACCATTTTTATTATGTTGTTTAGTGAAAAGGTTATTTAAGGATGAATGAGTCTAATATAAAATTATTTTTTAATTTGTTTAATTTGGATAAGAGGTTTATTAAATTTTAGGGATATATGTTTTAACATATCGATAAACATGATTATCGATAATATTATTTGACGAACAAAGTTTGATTTGCTTTTTGGAAGAATATATGATTTTATTATTGACTGACAATGATTTAGGTTATTAATGGGAATGATTATCATATTTTTGAGATTATATGATCGTGAATATATATTTCTACTATATGATTTTATGAATGATTAATTTTTTTTATAGATATATATATTAAATTACATTAGAAGAATATATTTTATCATATTTTCTATCCAAATGGTAATGTGTTTTATCAAACTCAAGTAAACTAAAGTTATATCTATCTAGTAATACATAAAAGTTATCACACATCTTCCAAGTTAAATATTAAAAAATTCAGTTTCATGTATGATATTTATAGAGATACATTCATAATAGGTTTTCTATTATAGAATTAACATAGAAATTAATATTCATGATTAAATATATATATAATATTACTACTTTGTTATATTAAGATTAGAAAAAAAATTAATTAAAATTGTGAGGAATAAATTTATTTAAGGGGGAAAGAATGTAATACCCCAAGATATTAATTTTTAATTTCTCATAAAAATAAATTAAAGTAGATATTGTGTCGAACACAAAACATCGAGCTTCAAAACCCCATGAAATAATATTATTCATATATGATCATTACAAACTAAATATTGAATTTTAGTGTATAGATAAAATTAAATAAAATATGATATATATATATATATATATCACATACTAAATTAAAATTAACTGATTAATTCTTATTAAATAAGCAATATTTTTTTAATTTCATTTTATGCATCAAAAATATGTTTTCTTCAAAAAATGATTTCCTTGCATTTCTGAGGGAATCTAATAATTTATTTCTAAAACATATAAAGAATATATTTTATAAAAATGATATCATGTTTTTTTATCAATTTAATTTTTTAGGGTGTTGTTTTTAGAATTTTATAAACATATTGATTTTTCAATAAATTGTGAAAAATACATATTTTTTGTAAAATTGTAATTTCCATTCATTAAATAAATTAATTTAATAGTACCATTCTTTTTTAGATTTTGTTTTAAAGTTAAATGTGAAAATTTTAATTTAAAATAATCTAAATAATCTCACATTTATCAATATTATATTTGATTTTGGGAGAAATTCATTTTTATGTTTACAAATGCAATATTTTTACACCGTTTTTTATTTTATTTTTCTCATTTATATTAAAATTTATTTATTCAAATGTTATAAATTCAATTTTTAAAAATTCAATTCATATTTTCAATCAATCAGTTCCAAGTTTTTATATATAACCCTAGTAATTTGGGCCATTATGAATAGTGACCATGGTTAGTATTTTTCACCATTGTAAAGAGTAAATTGTGTAATTAAGGTTAAAAATAATATGATATGTATTTAAAAAACAAACAAACACATGATTTTTTTATATTATTATATTAATTTCATTATATCTATCCTAAATTCAGATATATGGTACATTTTTCCATGTTCCTCTGTCAATGATAGTTATATTATTTTTATAATATGATAAATAAAAATAGTCCCTATCTTGAATTTAATTTATCCAATATGTTCACAAAGAGATAAGAATATGTTATGAATGAATTAAAAATTTTATTTAAAAAAAATTAATTTATTTTAATTATTTTACTTTATTTTCAATTTTTAGGGTTGGTATAATTACATTAATGAATATACAACACTGACACTGTCTTTGTGGATGTAGTAAAAAAATAATGCTAATGATTTTAAAAAACATTACAAGTAATATAATTTGGATGAATTATTGAGTTACATGTATTTTATAGATACGTATAAATTATTTTTAATGTATTAAGATTTTATATTCTAATTCAATTACAATATTCATGTTTTTAATGTCAAATAGAATAAATAATATCAAAAATGACATTAATGATATTTTATGGAAAAAATTAATTCATTAAAATATTTAAATAGGTTAATGGGCATGGTATATTGTATAAAATTTCATACATTAATCATTTTTTATCCATGTTTTATCTTATTAGTAAACATATAACCATTCGTTATTCAATATGTTTTTACCACAGTAAACGTTAAATTTTTTTAATTAAGGGGTCAATCTAAAACATAAGGTTTAAAATGACACATGAACCATTAAAAATTATTAATTGAATTTATTCCAACCGTAATCAATATTATCTTTGAAATATAGTAATTTTTATACCAACTTTAAAAGAAAAATAATTTATATTGTTTTAATAATTTTAGTGTTTACAAGGGTTCCCCTCCCCTTACTAATTTTAGAACACTCATTATCATCTTTCCATTACACATTTTTAACAATTTAGTTCATTAAATACCAACGCAAATTTCATTCCAATATTCCTGCTCACGTTCTAGAGTTATTTGTCTAACCAAAAGACAATCTTATATGTCTTAAGTTATATGAGAATGTCGTTTTCTGAAGAGAACATAATTGTCTTAACCAAGAAATTTCATTTTACATTTTCATTTACAACCTTGAATAATGTTCTAACCATTACAATATAATATAACCAGTATATCACATATAGTTAGATGTTATTAAGTTGATTAAATAATATTTTCCTGTCTTATTATCCATTAAATGGGAAACAAAATCATCTTTTGTGTTTATAGGGGACTACCGGATTACGGACCGATGTAATTTAATTTCCATCATCGCCTAACATGACTAGTCATAATGATAGAAATAATGAATATATATGATATATATGATATACTTTTTTTATGAAAATATAATATATTGTATACTTTTCTACCCTTTCACCCATAAAAAACCTGATAACATCAATTGTGTGTATGTGTGGACTACCAAATCCACAAAGTGATGTGATTCATTTTCCATTAAAACCTAACATGTTTGATTATAATAATGTATATATTGAATAAATAATATGTCTTAACAAGAATATAATTCTGTATATGAAGAAACTATATTCTATAAACAAGAATCGAAACATCATGAGGAAACATAAATGGGGAAACTAAATAGTTAACACCCGATGATTAATTCTACCAATAATTGGTAATGAATGGGTAATGGTAATATATATAAGTTAACATAAATATGAACATGCTATTGGTATTAATTAATAAAAAATTTAAAATCATTATACATTAGTTTAAATCATGCTCAACTAAGTGGAAACTTGTGGTAAGGGGTTTCCTAACTCAATTTCCTTTCATTGTGTTATAATGGTTTTGTATTGACATAGTTTTTCCATGATTATGTGTAAATTATTCTGTAAATATATTTTATGTTTTATTTACACATGTTATATGTAGATTTATATTTTTGAATATAATAATATCATTTATTAATTCTCACTTCAATGTTATGAACTTTGTAATTGATTTCATCTCAATTTCAACTCCATTGAGACATATTTGGTATTATACACCTTTTTTATTATATGTGTCATATATAATTCCCATTTTATATATTATACATTAATATATATATTTTTAATAGTTTTTAATTTATCAATTCTTGTATATTCATTCAAGGTGTTAAAATTTAAATTTTACTAATGAGGTAATAAACTATTTTACAATCTCATTTTTTGGGATTGCAAATATTTTCTGTTGAAGTAATATTATAATACATTATTAATAAAATCCATATATTTTATTATATTATTAATATTTATGTATTTAACATTTATTATTATAAATTTTATTGTCATTTTCACTTGAATCAAGAAAATTAATGTTTAAAATAAAATTAGATCTTGTTTCTCTTTTTGATCAAGTATAATTTTTATTTCATGTCCAAAATTTTAAAAATTGTTTTAAAGTATATTTTAATTTAATCCAATGATTAATTCAAGAAATTTTATGTTTTTTTTAAAACTTAGTATGTTTTTTTAATAAATATTATAATGTTTTATAAAAGATTAATTTTTAAATTTCCTTATTAAAACGTCAAAAGGAATCGTTCTTTTTTAATGTATATAGAGTTCATAGATTTTCTCACCTCCATAACCATTTTATTAAATTTAGCTTCTTATAAATTTTTTAAATGGTTTTAAAAAGAGGATTGATTAATTAAAATTTAAGTTAAATGGTTTAATTCCATTTTATGTGTTTTCTGTAAAACATTATATTTTACTATAAAATATACTTTTCAAATGAATTTATTTTCATATCCGGTATCCTAATTATTTTTATAGTAATCAATGTTCTCTTGAAACATTAACATTATTTTCATCATATTTAACCATACATATCCATATTTATGGTATCATAGATATTAGTATTTTGAAAACCATATAACATCTCTACATATGTTATTTTACTATAAAAATTATTTTATTTAATAGGGAAATATATCAGTTAATATTCATTACCCAGTATGGATATTTATTGATATGTAATATTATTTTTGAATTAAAGTTATAATTAAACATATGAGGAATTCAATGGACATGGGGTGATGTTTGGGGCCAAAAATTATATAGCCCCTCGATGAATCTACTGGTCTTATGATAAAAATCATTTGCCTAGCTTTATTAAATTGGTTTTTTTGTATACCTACCCATCAACATAAACTATCTTAGCATAAGGCTTTGATTATAATATATAATTATGTCTAATATCTAGGAATCCAAAATTAGGCATGTAAATCATTAGTAGTTATGTTATTATTATCCATGAAATTATTACATTGATATTATCCATGGATCCATTTTTTTCTAAAGTTATTGATTAAATGGTATGTTTCTTTGTTATTTACCTCATAATATTGATTATTACTTATTTATTCATGAAGATTCAATTTCACACAACCCTTACTGATCATTTGAGATCAGCCTTATTTTTTTACTTTCCCTAGGATATGACGAAGGAATCTTTAAATGATGTTGAAGGATTAAAAATGCTTATTTTTTTATTTCTATATTTTATTTTCAATATAAAATAGGTATCATGAATGTATCTATTTTATTAATAATAATAAATAGATAGATACATAGTGATGTAATATCTAAAATTTTATTTCAATGTAATAATGTGGTCATTGGTTCTATGTTTTTAGAGTAAAGGGTGTCATATAAACACATTCCTAAACAAAATAATTTCATCACTATTATGTTGTACTAGATTTAGTTGGTTCACGTTGATCTCTATATTGTTCCTTCACAGGAAGGTTTCTAATAACTCCTCAAATAACTTTATCTTCATTTCATTAGATTTAATGGAAAATCCTTTATTCATTTACATGATTTTTAGGAAGTTCCAATTCCAGATCCACTTATTTCCACTGAACAAAAATGAAATTTTATCTCTATTACCCTACATTAAAAAACCTATTCTTCTACTACTTTCTATCACATATATTTAGTTAATTATACTCTTTTGACTCATATATATTGTGAAAATATATGTTTGGAGTATCATTATTATGATTTTTTCAATGATATAATTGATAAACTTTTCCTCTCTCATTTTTTCACCATATTCATCTCTTATAGAAAAGTAGAATATCTACGTGAGATATAATAATACATTTTTATTATATAAATCCTCCTATATTCATGGTTTAAAGATCTATTTCTCGTTCAATATACTATGTATCTTGGTCCATCCTATTTTTTATTTCTATATGATATATATTCAATATTTGAAATATGGAAACACCAAGATATCATCCTCTTTACACTATCAAAAATTCTCATGATTTAAGTATCACACGCATCAATTCATCAATAATCGATAATCCTCTTTTATCCAATTTAACCCCCACATAAATGTTTAGATTCTATTTTGACCAAGTTATTAATTGTATATAATTATTGATAATTTACCCATGATTGCATAAATTTGACACACTATTCTAGGCATTGACTTTATTTTTGGAGCTACAAAATTATCATAAGAAATTTCCAAGAAACTGACAACATAAAACTAATTTAATATTGGATTAATTCATTAAATATGTAGTTTATAGAGTTAATGATCATATTCATATTTAATAAAACACTTTCAAACTTATTCAGAAGTTATATTTTTTAAAATAATATGGTAATATACCTTATGATGATCCATTGAATAGCCTCATGACTGTAGATTTTTAAAAACTCATTAAACCTTAAAAAGTTCCTATAAAAACCGTATGAAGTATTCTTTTAACCTTAAGAACTCATAAAATAAATCATACAAAGTCAGGTGTACCTTATGCTAAACCTCATAAAGATTTATACTAACTTTATGAGGTTATTCTTTAACCCTAGAAAGTATGAATTCAAACATATGAAGTTAGGTGAACACTTAGATGAACCTTATGATGTTTACCAATAAACTATACAAATATTTCCTTCAACATTATACGAATATTACATTCCCAAGGCTACTCTATGCCTTAGCTTCCAAATGGAAATTACATGTACTAGGTGGATTCCATAAATTTGCTGATAAATTAACCTTATATTGGTAGGAAGTATTAAAAACATTTTATACAAAGTTAACATTAGAAAATATAGTTAAACCTTATGAACGCCTAATCAACATTAAAAATCCAAGATATACCTTCTGATTTGGAATAATATCATATGAAAATTAAGTTCAACTAAGGAAATCTAGAATAATTTTGACACACATTAATCCCCAATTTCATGACCATGATATGTAGAAACATATACATGTGACATCATCCACTACTTAGTATTCTTATAAAAAATTATTGAATAAATCTTTAAAATTTATCATTAAACTTTCAACTTATCCATTCTTATTCCAGCATAACTTTAAAACTCCTACCATGTATCTTATAGAACATCATAACTTATTCACCACTCATTACAAATCCATGAAACTCTAAATAACTTTCCACTTCCACATTTCATAGATATAAAATATTTTTATTGGCTTACATTAAATTATACACTAATTATCACCATTTGTAGAAAATTACAGAAAGACAACCAATCCAAATCCCATTTACAACAAATCTAAAAACCTCCAATCATTCTTTAGTTTGATTCCAAAAAAAATAATTCTTTTAATTTTCTAGAAAAAATAGCATCAATAAAATGTTTCTTCATGTTATCATGAATCTACCTACTAAACCTTTTAGGGATAAGAACATTTAGTATACCAGAAATATTATTCAACCCCACTGTGGATTCCTGATTCCCCTATGTGGATTAATGATCCTATATTATCACGATTATAGATCAAATCCAATGTATAAAAACTTTTATAATAAAATATAACTTGTTATAATTCTATTACTAACTTATTTATCTAAAATTATAGAAGAATATTTTCATATTCCTTGTGTAAGATTTCTTAGGGACACAACTTTCTAGGATTCCACATGTTAGGATACTGCAATGACATGATTATCTATAGATATTCTCATTGTGTGTCAATATAGTCATCGCATTATATTAAGAGATACTTCGACCCCATATTGAAATAAACTTTTAGTATCCTATAATATCACCTATTAGTTCCCATATTAACAACCTGTTAAAAATGAATACTAAATACCAAACACAATTCTAGGTCATTCTTCTATCCCCATAATCATTCACTAATTTTGGTTACATTCTAAAATACATTTAGTAACTGAACTGACCCAAAAGAATAGAACCATCACAAATACCATTAACACTATTGATCTCCATCTTAGTGTTGGTAACATGAGATTTACCCAAAAATATCATTATTGTTTATGTCACTCTGCCTACATCTCTTAGTTACAAGAAAGCACGATTTTTGGTTTCTTTCAGGGAATTCTACCTATGAACTCAAACACACCATTACAATACCATTAGTGAATAAACATAAGTTACTCAGTGTTCGATTATTATCACATTTAATCATAAAATCAACCCAAAACACTAAAAATAAGACCAATTTTTAAAAATATATTGATACCACTTTGTTAAGAACATATTTCTTTACTTATTTCATTGGGTTTCATTCCTTAGTTTTTGGGGATTCCAAGTTACGATATTATTCTCTTGAATCCCCATAAATTCATCATATTCATCAATAAATATAGAATAAATATTCACCCTAAAATATATATACATCCAATAGTTTTTGATAAAATTAGATAATCAGATGATTTAATATGTTAAACATCTTATTAGATTGAAACAAATAAATCATGAAAACATTTTTATGATCCTAATTCTAATGTACATTGTCCTCCATTTTTAAGTATTGATACTATGTTATAACCTATGTTAATTAAACCAGTAGATAAATTGGAATTTGATACCAATTATGTAACCAATTTAATGTAATCACGTTTCATTTTATAATATGTGTTCCAACTATAATGACCTTGACTTTATATATTACATATTATAGTAAATTTAAACAATAATCCACTTTCACTGATTCCAAAAGTTCTTTTAGTATTATTATTTAATAATATTAAGTAATTATATGACATATTATATCCATACATTAAATATTGAAACTTCTATGCAGTATCCATTTTCCGATAAAAAAAATTCACTAAAAGAAAACATGATTCCGGTTATGGAAAATATTCACAACATTCAACTTGGATTTTATTTTTTCATAAAAATCCACAAACCATTTGAAAAACATTTTAATATCAAGTATGAGCCCAAAACATCTCTATAAAGGACATAAAAAAAGTAAAGATAAAATTATCCTATGAGCACTTATAAACACGTGATTTCATTTTGACAATGATGTACTTATCACCAATAAAAGTAACATATACATAATTTTTAAAAACATGAGGTTTACATAAAAAATATCAAGAATAAAAAATCATTTAGGTAACTTTGGGGATCATTTTATTACCACAATTACTTATTATTGTAAACCTCATGAATACCATATGATTTTCAACACTCATGGATACCATTAAATAACCCTTATGGTTATACATGGATGTTACCATCACATTTACACATGGAATAACCATTATTATTGACTTATGACATTCCCAAAGAATTTGAGGGATATAATAGACCCACATGTGTTTGGTTTATAATGGAACAACCCATAATAATAAAAATTCTCAAGAACCAGAACATAATCATAAAACCAAAATACTTTCATCATAAAAACATTCCTTATGGAAAATATCTTATTTTAATATAATACCACGCACATAAAAAAGACGATAATTTCATTGAAAATAGACATGTAAGATCATAAAAGAGTTTTTGAAAAATTAGGGCTTCATGAAATTAAAAAATGACACTCATGTTGTATACGTCTAAAAAACATTTTTTGTAAATTTTTTATAAAGATACATTAATGATAATTTTAAATTAAAAGTCCCATATCAATAATTAAAAATACATAAAATGTATTTAAAACTAATGTATAATGGTTTAAAGACTATTATTAATTTTTTCCATAACTGTATTCATATTTATAAAACATTATATAATATTTTTATAACATCTTTCCACCGATTTATTAATAATATTTTGTTATTTTCATTTTTTCAGGAGCATTCGCTTAATCTATTCAAGGTTAGTTCATTTGTTTATAATTATGTATTTTATTATAAACTAGAAATAATACAATATAATTGGATTGAAATGAAATTAATTTACCTGAAAATTTTAAAACATTTTCAAACATCATTTTCTTCCAGCTATGAGGGTGATTCATTTAAAAAACCATTAATGATAAGAGTTTAGTTTAATTTTTTAGTTTTTTATAACATCATGAATTAGTTTCCTTTTGTTTATTTTTATGGACATATATTAACTTCAAAATGTGATACCACATAATATATATATATATATTTTAAATTTTAAACAATTATATTTGAATTTAATCCTTCCATGAATTTGGTAATGCAAAATGAAAACTCATCATCCACAAAGGTAGTGAGTCAACATACCACGAATGATGGTTTTGTTTTTAAAAATAAATGAAAAACATAAGATATTTGGTAGTGGATATACCATTAAATCAATAAAATTACATTATATATACATATATATATATGATACTAGAGTTTTCATGAAACTTTGGATAGGGGGTTAGGATAAGGTATAGGAGAGAAATAATTTAAAAGAGAATGATGGAGGATTATACCTCTTGAATATCCTTAAGAACCTCCTTTGGGAACATATAATTTGTCTTTTTAGAACATAAACACTATAATATAAATAGGGATAAGTACCAGAGTATTTGGTTTATTATAGTTGAGATATAAGGCTCAGGATGATGAAATTAATTGAAAAAACGATATCCCATTTATAATAGAGGAGATGGGTACTTTTTGAATTTTTTGAAATATTAAAATATAATATAGTTATTCTAGGGGAAAATACTTCCAAATGGTATATAAAGCCTAGGGTATTAAATTATAGACTAAATTTTATACACTTTTTTCTTATTTATGATTTTAATTGTTTTTAAATAATATATTAATATATTATATTCCTGATATATCAATATTTCCAAATTTAACAATATTCAGTACTATGAATTTAGAAAAATTAAAATAAATGATTAAAATTCAAAAAAAAAACAATATCTTATAAATTTCATTTTTATCTATGTAATTCATGTATCAACTTAATTTTATAAAATTATATTTATTTTAATAATTTTAATATCATTTATTTTATTTTTCAATTAATTCAATAAATACAAAATCATCATTGTGAAAGAATTTAAAGCATTTATTTCTTACCAAAAAACTAAAAATAAAATACTATGAACAATATAAATCCATTATGGTTCCAAAAACTATTTATGGTAAAATGTATCTTCAGAAAAACATATATTAAAAATTTATACTAATTAAAAATCATAGTGTGAACAACTTTAATTTATTTTAAATAAATTATAATAAGGAGATTAAAGTCATCCAAGTGGTTCCAAAACATCCCAAATTCAAAATAAGGATGATTGTGGTAGTCAATTACTGATTAAAATATATTTATTCAAATTTTTTTGTCGTTTAACGGTTCTTAGTATTTTAATTAAAACAATTTTATGGATTTTTCTTCTGTTTACCCAAGTATTGTTCCATTATTACATAAAAATTAAATGGATTTATTTCATCTAGAAAATTTAAAACTAAATAAATTTCATAAATATAATAATTTTGTTAAAGATAATATTTTAGATTCATTAATTATTCAAATATTCTCATATACATGTCATGAAAACGTATTGAAATTGTTAATTTGACTTTTCATTAATTACGTAAGAATTGCACAAGAATTTAGACAAGATTATAGTTACGTAATTTTAAAATTTTTAAACATACATTATAATTACTAAACATTTCTTTAAAAGATTTTTTATCACTCAAATGTTATCTATAAGGCACCAAATTTGACTTTTTCAACATTATGTCGGCATTAAACTATATATTTATATTTATCATGAAATAAATTATAATTTACATGTTATGAATTATTTTAATACAATAATTATAATATAGTGTCTTAATATTAGTCATTACATAAGTTTAATAAAATATATATGATAATTATTCCCTAAATATGTCACAAGAATATTGTATTTTATAAAAAAACTATATTATTTTACTGTTCAACAAGAAATTAAATTTTTTATAAAATTTCCAATAATTCATACTAAGATAATTTCAACATGATGAATTAAAAAAATGCAAATAGGTTTTCAAATTAAAATTATATAATTTTTAAATTAGTCTTTCAAATATATCCATATAAGAAATTAGTTTAATAGAACTATTTATTTTAATAATTACATAACATAATGAATATAACTATTTAATTAAAAAATAATTATTATTATGAAAAAAATATTATATTGGTAACTCGGTAGTTAATTATCCCCCCCCTAACTTTTTGATGTTACATCCTCACTATTTATTCACTTGTTAAAAAAATGTGGATAAATTTCCTTCGTAGCTTTATTAGATTCCTATATTGCTTTTTCAACCATATTGTTTCTCCACAAAACCTTACCCATTTGAATTTCCATGTTCCGAAATATTTTCTCTCAATGATCAATAACATGAATAGAGTCTTCCTCATATGATAGGTTATCATTGAACTAAACTACATTGGGCATCAATACATGATATGAATCTGGAACATACTTTCTTAACATCAAAACATAAAAATCATTGTGTACTTGGGATAAACTCGAATGTAAGGCTACTTAGTAGCCAATTGGTCCAACCGTCTCTAAGATTTAATAAGGTTAATTGATCTGGGGAATTAACATTCCTTTATTAACAAAATGTATAACACTTTTAAGTGTAGATATTTTAATAAAAACATGATCACCTACCTCAATGGAAATGTATTTCTTCTTATCATCATTATAAAATTTCTATCATTTTGAGATTCCCTCATATATTATTGAATCATTTTCACCTTCTCATCCACTTACTTTACTAATTATGGTCCCATTGAATTTTTTTCATCGACTTCATTAAAAATGATGTATTTCAACACTGATTTCCAAATAATACCTTAAAAGGTGTCATCTATATATTATAATTAAAATAGTTATCATAAGAAAAATCAACTAAATAATGATCGTGATCCCCAATTTCCCTGTAATTTATTGAACATGCATGTATCATCTCATCCAAAGTTTTAATTTTTCACTTATTCTTTCTATCTGACTGAGGATGAAAATATGTATTGAAATTTAATTCAGTACCCAATGACTTCTAAAGGACTTTCAAAAAATTAGTAGTGAACATGTGACTAAAATATGATACAATATATAGGGAAACTCTATATGACATAAAAATCTCTAGGAATAGTAGTCTATAATGATGGAATACATAAATAATACCTTTAATAGGATGAAAATGTGGAGATTTTTTTAGTCAATCAATAATAACCCAAATCACATTGTTACCTCGAGAAGTCTTCTGTAGTCCAAGCACGAAATCCAAGGATATATTTTCCCATTTCTACTCTGGCACTAGAAAAGGATGAATCATTCCCTTTGGTAATTTCCATTATCATTTAACCTATTAACAGGTTAAACATTTCATAACGAAGTCTGTAATATCTCATTTCATTCCATCCCATTAGTAATACTCCTAAAAATATCTATACATCCTTTTACTTCAAGGATGAATGGAAAATGGAGAGCTATGAGCTTCACATAACAATTATCTCTTCATCTGGGTATTAAAAAGAACATATAATATATTACCAAATCTCAAGATATAATTTTTTTCAAAATTATATTCTATAAACATACCCTTATTTACCTATTCTACCAATTTTTATAACTCATAGTCTTCTTTATGAGCATGGTTAATTCTTTTTGATAGAGACGACTGCACTAATACCTAATATAAAATATAGGAAATTTCTGAAACCACAACTTATGGACCAAAATTCATTATATAATTAATCAAATGGTCATTTTTTACATGTTACATGTTTAATGGTGTGTGAAATTTTTGACTCGAAACATCCACCAATTTGTTTCCATTCACTTGAGGGTAATTAACTATGAAATCAAAGTCAATTATAAGTTCCAACCATCATCTCTACCTCATGTACATTTCCATCTATGTAAATATATACTTTAATCGTGTATAATCAGTATATATTTCACATTTGTCTCTATATAAATTATGTCTCCAAATTTTAGAAATAATAACAACAACAACTAATTCCAAAACATGTGTAGGATAATTTAACTCTTGTAGTTTCATTTTTCATGAAGAATAAATAAATACCTAATCATTATATATCATAAGACAAGCAAGTCCCAATAATTAAGAATTACTGTAGATGAAACAATTACCATTTCTCAATGGAATGGTCCAAACTATAGAATTCACCAATATTTTTTTAATTCCTAAAAAAACCAACACAATATTTTTTACAAATAAATTTAATCCCATTTCGAGTTAAAAAAGTTATTGGGATAGATAACTATGTAATGTTTTTTAAAAACACATCGGTAATATCCTGATAATCCAAGCGAACTATGAATCTCAGGAAAAAAAATTAGTGGTAAGTTATCCATCAACCACTTTTATTTTAGCAGGATCAACTATTATGCCATCATTATTGATAGTGTACCCAAGGAGAAAAATCTATTATAACCAAAAATCACATTTTATAAATTTTCTGCATAACTTATTTTATTTTAGGGTTAGTATAACAATCTATTGATTCTTTTTATAATCCTCATAACGTTTTGAAAAAACCAAAATATCATCAATACAAAACACTAAAAACTTAACCAAATATTCACAAAATATTTTATTAATAAAATCCATAAATAAAACGGGATCATTTTTAATCCAAATGTATTAATGAAAACTTATAATAATTATATCTATTATGTAATTATATTCTTGTAATTTCAGCCTTCTCAACATTCATATGATGGTACCAAAATTTCAAGTTAATCTTGTTAAAATAATAAGCTCCCTAGAGATGATTAAAGAAGTCATTTTGATGAGGAAAAAAATATTTATTTTTAAGTTTAATGTTATTCAAGTATACATAATCAATTTTAATCCCCTTGGAACCATCATTATGTTTAACAAACAAAATAAAAGAACCCCTTGGTGAATTTCTAGGTTGAATAAAACCTTTATCATGAAACTTATACAACTAATTTTTCATTTATTTAATATCCACTTGATCCATTAAATAAGGTTGTTTATAGTTAGCTTAGTATCAAGAACTAATTCAATAATAAATTTTAATTCCCAATCATGTATAACACTAGGAAACTAATTTGAAAAAACATATGGGTATTTATTTACCACTAGCATATCATTAATATGAATAGTTCCCCTATTTTTTATAATATATACAAGAAAACATTTATTTTCATATTGTAATAGTTTCTCAAGTTTTTGGTATCATTTCTATGGTATGGGTACACATTATGAAAAAAACTTCTTTATCTATATAATATATCATAACATAGTAAGCAGAAAGCCAATATATAATCAGAATAACATCAAACTCTACTAGAGAATAAACAAGAAAGTTTTCTGGTAATGTATTTATACAGAAAACAATATAAATATTCTTATAATTCATTGTTCCTTAATATTTCCCCATGTGTACTTAACATAAGATGTGAATTTAATTCTAGAGATTAAATTTTCAATTTATGAAACACATTATCAGAAATGAAGGAATGGGTATATCCTATAACGAACAAGAAATTAGCATAATTTGAGTAAACCAAAAATGTAACTAATACCACTTCATTTGATGGCACAACATCTATATAAGTAGTTTCCAAATATTTCAATACTACTTTATAATTATAGTTTAGTTGTTTCCCATCATTAATATCCTAAGGTGGGTATGTGTGTGCAATATTCCCCATCCCACCACATTTAAAACACTTATTAGTTTTCTTATCAATAGTAAACATACCAACACCAATATATTTTCCATTTAAATCAAGATAAATATGTATAAACAATCCAATTCATAAGTATTTACCAGATACATTAAGGAATTACCCATGGCATTTTTTACTACACTTTCTATAAACTAGAAACATGGTTTTCACACCACTAGATTTCATTGATTGATTCTCACCAATTTTCTCCCATGTGAACCTTTTATTATTCTTATTACAAAAGAATGTGTAATCAACATGAAACCCAATTTTTAATCTCATATAAAATCAATCATGTTTTTTTTATAACTTTTTAATTCATAGGAATCTAATTCACATTAGTAACATGGCTCCAATCATGAGTAAAAAGGATTAATTTTACTATCATGATCCCGATTGATATTTAGAGAATACCATTAAAATAGAGTAAAATTTACTTCATACAGGGCCACTGAATATTCAACCTTTATTAAATCTGGTAAATTCAATTCCATCCTAATTAAATCCACCTTTAGAAAACAAATTAAGGAAAATATTATTAAATTATTCTTATTAAAAGGCATCAATATCTTCTCTTTCCCTGATATTATTGTCAATTGACCACCATTGGTAGACTTCAATGTAAAAATCATAAATATAAATATTAAAATTTCGATTTTTTAGAACACATAATGATATTAAATATCTTTTCAAGGATTGTAATCCACCCATCATTAACCACATGGTCATAAGATTACCAGAAATTAGAGGGTGTTGCCTCATAAAATGTTCCACTATCATCATGTTCCTTTGTGGTAGCTATAAATTCCTCTTTCATGGATTACACCACTATTTATAAAATGTGTCAATAAAACCATTACTTTCAAAAACTACTTACATCCATTTACCACCATTCTAGGTTGCATATTCAGAATGATATATTCCTCTTGGGGAATTCAAGTTTCATCTTCCCCATTTATTATACAAAAAACCATTCTAAATTGAAATAATATAGATCAAGAAAGATTGTAATATTAAAATGAAATATCATTTAATCATAACCATAATGTAAAAAATCATTTATGGTATTAAATTAACATCACATTAATCCCTAATGTTAGTTAAAACATGTTATGATACAAACTATATGGACCCAACCTTATATATTACATATTCTGGAAAATTTAGACTATAATCCACTTTCATTATTTATAAATATTTTTTTGGGTTTATAATTTTATAGATTTAGTACATACTCTTACATAGTAAATTCATACACTAAAAATTGAGACATCAATAAAGTATCCATTTTTCTCATAATACAAAAGCTCTAAAATAAAACGTGACTTCTTTTCATGAAAAATATTCATAACATTTAGCTTGGATTATAATTATTTCTAACCCATCTTGAAACCCTAGTAATTTTTCTAAAAACATCGTTAGAGAATAAAAAAATTAGTGTTGGGTAAACGAATATGGAAAGAAACAATTATTCGATGAACACTTAAAAATACATGAAGTTATTTTCACAAATATATAATTTTCACTCTTAAAATTAACATATACTTACTTTTGAAAACATGAGGTTTTCAAAAAAACATAGAAAGCATAAACAAACCATTTATGTAACTTGGAGCATCATTTTCTTACAATAGTTAGTTATGAATGTAACCATCAAGACTACTATTTGATTTATAACCCTCACGGAGACCATAAAATAACCCTTACTATTATACTTGGCCATAACCATTATAGTTACACTTGGAATAACCATTATGGTCAACTTCCATCATACCCAATGCATTTGAGGGATATCGTAGACCCACCCATATTTAGTTTATAATGAAACCACCCATCATCATAAACAATATACATGAACCATAACATAATCATAAAACATAAATACATGAATCATAAAAAAATTCCATTGGTAATTAACTAATTTGAAATGAATATTGTTCATATAAAATGGAAAAAAAATTCTTTTAAAATAATCATGTAATCTTGTAAATGAGGCATCAAAACATTAAGGAGTCATGAAAGCGGGAAAATAGGTGTAACACACTATGATTTTATGAACCATTTTTTATGAAATAATTAATTTTAATTGATGTATTAAATTTCATTCTACACCATGCTATACTTTTCTTATACACTACAATAGGTTAATCTTATTCTACATGTAACATCGACTTGGCTTGCGTTATATGCACCACTGAGTTTATACAAAATAATATAAATTATTAAAATGATATAATTATAACATAACTGTTTAACAAAGTTATATGAATAAAAATAATTACTTTTTAAACATTATTTATAATTTTTTTATAAAAATAAAACATATTGATAATAAGATATACAATTTCGAGTAAAGTCCTTATATTTTTTAAAATAATATTTTCATAATAGAAATTATTTTTAGGTCCTTTTGTGAAAAATAAAAAAATTAATTTTAGACATAATTATAAACTTAATATTAAAATATAAAATTCAATTATTAATTCTTAATTTCAAAATAATATTAGGGTGACTTTTTTTAGATATTTTTGAAAAACATCATTTTTGGTTGAACAACAACAAATTCTGACTTTTAAATGAAATGTTATTTATTTCAAAATTATTTATATAGATAAAATATATTTTAATTTGTTTTTAATTTTTAATTAGATAATTTATACATCAATTAATCTAATTTATTTCATTGGAACAAATTTCACATTGAAATTGGATAAAAAGACATTTCAATCTTTTAAAGATTTTTGATTAAAAACCCTATATTGTGACTGGTCTACATGATTAATTTTAATTTAATTTCATCCAAATATATAATTGTAATTTAAAAAAATGTATTAATTATTTTTAATTATAATGATATAAAATTTAAAATAATATAAACGAAATTTTTATCTAAAAATATTAGTGAAATTGATTAAAATAATGACAGTGATTAAGAAAAAAATAGCTTAACAAAGGACTCAGCCGTAAACATAAGGAAAAATTACCTAGAAACTATTAAAAAATATTTTATAGAAATATATATACCATATATTTAATTTTTTCTATTTTTTACCATTATTGGATTCACTTTTCTTGGAAACAATTTGCATGGAATTCCTTCTTAAAAAATTTACAAGAAAGCTACTAATCCTCCATTATAAAAAGGAAATCACCCCTCCCACATATTGACACATCTAAAGACCTCTGTAAGAGACAATATATACCTAAACTTATATGAACTTCTAACTAATGAGTAACGAACATACCATTCTAGTGTACGACGAACTACCGCTTCACAAAATGATGTTGTTTGTTTTTCATTTACCACCACTCACGGTTGGTAATTATGATGAAAAATATATTTTTATGATATATATGATAATTATTATATCTTTATTCTTCTTTTATTACTACATAAAACACACATTTAGGGTTTCCGTTTTTTGTAAAAAGCATTACTTCATTTGTTAATGTTTAGACTACCACATCCTCAAAGCGATGTGATTCATTCAAACTATATATGGAATTTAATAAGAAGGGGTTTAGTAAAATAATATGATATATATGAAATAATAATGATAATTTAATTGTTATATATTTATATTTAATTGTTTTACTTTATTTCATTCAATACGACTAGAAAATGGAAATAGCATTTCTGCGTACATACGACCTACCATCTCCATGAACGTTATATTTCATTTAATATTTATATATTTTATGGATTATTAAATATACATATAAACTAACTATATATTATATTTATATCATTTTTTAAAATATGAAAAAAAAAATTAAATCATGATTTAATTAAGAGTACCAAGAATAAAAATTCAAATCTAGTTTGAAAAACAAGATAGTTATCATTCGAAAAGTAACATGGGCATGGAGTTATTAATAAATGAGTATTATAAAGTCAAAATTAAATAATATATCATATTATATTTATTAATATGGTTTTTTATAGTTTATAATATACTTATACTTATTATAATGGTGTTTTTAATGAGTATAATGATGGTCAAGATATAAGGTAAGCGTTTTCTTATCTCACTTTTTTTGTGACCTATGACTTATTCTCTACTCATTTAATTTATGTGGTGTATATACCACCCATGAATGTATTATATGACTCTTATACATAAATTTTTGGGTATTTATAATCAATATTAATATATATCTTTATTGGGGTTTCTATTTAAAAAGTTAATAAATTGGTAAAGTAGTTTTTTATGTATTTTCTTACTTTGAGATACATGTCATGATTTGCACCTATGTTCCTCTACAAAGTGTATAAACGAATATTAGACCTTTTATATAATTAAGATAATTATTTTCATGATATTTTAAGAATAAAATAATTTCATTTTATTATATTGGGAGTACGAATTAAAGTTACCATGTGGTAAGGGTCTATTGGAACAATCTCATATTTTATTTGGATTGTTTATGATTATGTTTGCATTGATGAAATATAATGATTCATATCTCTAGAAATATAATTAATTTTCTTCTAATATGATACCTAATGATATATTTGTGTTTTGGTACAATGTTTCCATTATTTGGTACATACGATAATTAAGAAAATGTTTTTATGAAAATCAAATCTCATTTCTCCTTTCAACTAGATATATATTTACTTCAAAAACAATTTTTTAATACAAAATGTATTTACAATGATCTTAAAAGTTAATTTTCATGGAAAAAATATTTCAAAAATGTTTTATAGGTTTTAAAAAGTATTTCCAATGAAAAACTCTTCCAACATTTTTTTATGTTTCCATAATATGTTTTCCAAGAAAAAGGATTTCAAAATAATTTAATTTTTAAAAATAATTGTTCAAATAAGAAATGATATTATCCTCAAGAACAGTACTTAAATGAACTTTAAAAATTATTTTCCATCTAAGATGAAATATGTTAGTATTACTCATTCATTTCTTAAAAAATTATCCATATTATCCATTAATATTCTTTCTCTGAATGGTTTATGATTCTATGTGATGTTATTTATAAAACACATTTCACTTCCAAAATTCATATGTCAATGAAACCCATTTATCATGCATATGATATGTGATTATGAAACTATCTTCATTTCACATGTTATTCATTGATGAAATTATTATAAAACCTATATTTTTTACCAATGGTTGTGATATGATGACATGTTTATGATACCCATTTCATTTCATGGGTTATGATATGATTGTTTATGATCATTTTGAATAGGTATGTATGATTTAATTATGATATAGGTGGGATATATATCACTATCCAATGCATTGGTTAAATATCTATATCTCATGATATATACCTGGCTAGAAAAGGGAGTGAAATCAATTCAGTAAAGGACTTTGTCTCCTCAGGTGGTCTTAGGAGAGAACCTTGAATACTAATATGGTCATTGGAGTGAACCATGACTAACATGATGGTATGAAGAGTGAACCCATACTACTAATATTGTCTTGGAAGTGATGCCTTCAATATTATGTAAATCATTATATATACATATGTGCCTACCACAAATTCTATGTCTTATTCCTGTATTATGTTTTGAAGGATTATCCTCTTGATTCCCATATGATTTGTGTCTTAAGAATAGAAAAACATCATGAATAAATATTTTTTTATGAACTTTAATATGTAGGGTATGATCTTCTAATGTCATGATCCCATTCTCATACCCTTATTCTCATGTTTATGCTCATGTTTCTATTTTTTACCCTTACTTAGCATTTAATAATACCCATTTTTATGTTTCCTTTCCCCATATTATGAATATATCTAATATATATGATATGTCTTATAATGGTGGTAGTCATGGAGAACCTAGTAGGTCATAATGTAGCATACTTGTGTACTAATTCTTATGTTACCCTTTTTCCCATGGCACTACACTAATACAGACTTTGGGCGTCTATTTTTGTAATGTATAAAGTATTCTAAAAAAAATTAATTTTAAATTATATTAATCAAGTTTCTCAATAGATTTTATTAGAGAAAAAATATAGCTAACCCTTTGAAACTACAATGAGAAAACCTTAGTGAGAAATCTAAGGATATGTCTAAGGATATGTTTATGGATAAGGAAAAATAAAGGAAAATGTCCTGTAATTTTGGTAAAGGATAAAGTGAGTGCTTTCCTAGAAATACATCCCAGTCTAGATACAACAAGTGGATGTGGATCTCACACAAAAGTAACTAGTGAAAAAAACTCTAAAAAGGTGCATCGGGATTGACTCGAGCATAACCTGGTACATGAAAATGGGCCTTTATACACATATGGTTTGACACTCTTTATGTATATGCATTATAAATTAACAAAATATTCACGAACCATTATAAATTATTTCAATAGAAATTGGATATGAATAACCAAGTATAAAACTAAATATCAATAGATTAAATAATTTTTCATAATTTAGATTTCCAATATGATTTTATTAATGATTATGTGGTTTCCTACTATGATTATTGTTTCTTACACTGTGATTTTTTATTTTAGTCAATGCCTAGTACTAGAAGGAACAGCGTCAATATTGAGTGTGACTGATAATGAAATTATTTTACGTTGGAGAATATAAATGCTATGTTATATGGAATTAAAAATATCATTTCTATTATCACTCAAATTTCTCATCTTATGAATCATATTGGACTTCCAAATGAGATAATGATGGAACAACGTTATGTTTAGTCATTTATGAGGAAACATCCACCTTCTTTTAGTGGGACTTCTGATCCAGTTGCTGCTAAAAAATGAATTTGTACCACAAAAATGAGATTCTCCTTTCTATAATATTCATAACATGAGAGTTTACTTTAATCTATTTATTAGTTAGAGGGTTAATCATAATAGTTATAAACTCTAATCCAGAATACACATCAAGATGAAATTCAATCATTGGTTTGGAATGAGTTTAAAAAAATATTTTTCAATAAGTATTATCTTAATATGATTCATAAAAAGTTATTAAATTAAATCCATTAGTTAAATAAAAGGGATAATGAATCCATATGTACCTATAAGGATAATTTCACAAGACTTTTGAGGTACACTTCAAGTATTATCATCCAACTAGAAATTAATTTTTTTTTAGAAAATAAAGCTTTAAAGATTTAATCTAAAATAATTACAAGAGTCTAAAGGAGGGAATTTTACATTTGTCTCTATTGAGAATATTGAGAAAATCCTCAGAAATTGTGCTCACATGCACACCAGTCGCTTCAGGAATATCTTGTTTATCAAGTCTATCAAAAAGAGAGTTGACTTCATAGTAAACATGTGTAATGATAAATTTCTTTGAGGCAAGTGTGTCAAGGAATTTGATCCATTTAAGGTTGATTGATTATTCAGTGGATTAAATCTATGTATTCTAATGGAATTTCATATAAGATACTTTCATATTAATTAATATATTCTTCATTGTGCAATAATTGTTTAAATAGAGGTTGTATTTACATATCGAACTTTTGTTTTTGAAAAAAAAGGAATATACAGTTCAATAAAAAATCTAAAAACTGTGATGTTAAGAAGATGAACATTCCTTAATGCTCTATGTGTGGAGAAAATCATGAAAGAAATTTTCATAAAGGGTATAATAAATTTTTGAAGTCTCTAAAGTATGTTCATCAAGAATTTTATTACTGAAGTAATGATAAGAGGTCCACTATTAATTAAAACCTGGAGAAAACAACATAAAATTCACCACTCCCACTTTAGTGCTACAGGTGTGTGGAGAATGGAAATTATCTAAACCAGATCCCAAAACTAAGTGTTGGTGAGGATGATCAGTGTCAAAAACCTCGTAAACTAAGGGATAAGGGGAAATAATATATAATTAGTATCTCTAACAAGGGGGTGATAACAATGTGTTTAATCGAACACTTACAATCCACTCTATAACTTATAATGTCTTATTTTATTCTGGATCTATATAGCCTTTCATATCTAAATAACTTTATAAGGGTATTAATATTCCACCCAATAGGTTAGATTTGTAATTATAAGTGAAGATCCCTAATGGTATGATTATTGTATCTCATATCTATGATTCCCCTCTAGTTTCCATATATGGGAATATTCTTCCATCATATCGTTTAATTCTTCCTTTGGTTGAATTTCATTTCATATTTGGGCATGGATTGGGGTTTCTTCCAAAATCCCACATAAATTATTACGAAAGGGAAGTAATGTTTGATATTTCAAACAATCCTATGATCATTTATAAATTTGATGATATTTATAAAAATATTATAGTGATTACATCTAGTGTATAAGTCTTAATTTCTATTCAGAAGTTCTATTTATCTCAAATGGTTGGGGAAACAATTGACATTAATTTTGTTCTTATTGTGTGAGAGTTTCTATGTTTATTTGAAGATGATTTTACTAGCCTTCTAAAATAATTATTTTGAGTTCCCAATAAATGTATACTTATTTATGCACCAATTTCAAAGATTCCCAATATAAATTCCCCAACTGAGTTATAAGAATAAAAGAAGAAACTCTAAGAAAATAATTATAAGGGATTAATTTGGCCATGTGTGTCACTTGGGGGGTGAACCTATTATTTTTGGGGAAAAAATATAGATCAATGTGACACTACATTGATTATCATGAGTTGAACAAGATCATGATCGGAATCCGGTATCCTCTTCCCCATACTAATAAAATGATTGAAGAAATGTAAGGAGATCAATATTTTTCCATGATTGACCTTCATTATGGGTATCATCAATTGAGGTTCATGAAATGAGATATACCCATGATGAAATTTCATACAAAGTATGGACACTATGAAGATATATTGATGCAGTTTGGTCTTACTAATTCCTTTTCCATCTTCATAGATTTGGAGAATAGAGTCTTTAGAAATTAGCTCAATCATTTTTTGGTAGTCTTTATAGATGATATTATTATCCATTCATAGAGAAAGGAAGAGAATGATGACAAATTTTGAATAGTATGTAATGATATAAGGATGGATTATCTATATGAAAAATTTACAATGTGTGCATTTTGGGTGCAAAAGGTTTCATTTTTGGGTAAAATAATTTCAGTAGATAGTACATTAGTTGATCCATCATAGATGGAGGATATTGAATGTTGGACTAGGATGACCATGGTGGTAGAGATCTATATTTTTTTTTGGGACTAACTGGATATTATAAATGGTTTGTGGATAATTACTCTTGAATATCTAATCCAATATCCAAGATAACTCATAAGGCTTCCATGTTTCTATGGACATATGAATGTGAGGAAATTTTTAAGGAACTAAATAGAAGGTTGGTTAGTGAACCTGTGATTACATTATGTTATAGTAAAAAGGGTTTATATTCTATATTGATTCTTCATATAAGGAATTGTGTATTTTTATTATGAATAATAACATTGTTATAGCCTATGCCTCATAAAATTTGAATATTCCTGATGAAAATTACCAAATACATGATATGGAGTTAAAAAGAGATACTTTTTTCATTAAAGATATAGAGGAATTATCTTTATAGAGAAACATGTGATATATATACCAATCATAAAAGTATAAAATATAAATTCACACAAATGGAGTAGAACATGAGCCCGAGACGATAGTTAGAGATAATAAATTATTATGACTAATCAATACATTACCACTTAGGGAAATCAAACAAGGTAAACAATGATTTAAGTTGAAAGTATAATGCCATCTTATACATGTTGAGGATCACAAAATATCCAAGATTTTTAGATATGAAAAGGATGGATATGGAAATATTGATTTAACGATAAAATTATTATCTTTCTCAAGGGAATGTTCAACCCTTTATCCAAGTGAATATTAAAGAGGCATATGAGGTGGTTATAGAGCTTCAAAATATGGTTATAAATGTTCTTTATTTAAACCATGGTCATGATGGAATGATAAGGTTTATGAATAGTGTATATTTTCTATAAATACTATATTTGAAGAAGGATATATTTGAGGACGCTCATAGTTCTTCATTCTCTATTAATCCTGGAAGTATGAATATGTATAGAGACTTGAAATAATACTATTGGTAGGGTTGAATGAAGGGGGATATCACAGAGTTTGTATCTATGTTCATAGATTTCCAATAAGTTAATCCATAAATAGAAAAGTCAAAGGGGATCTTTAATCAATTACCCATAGAATCATGGAAATGGGATAACAACATTATTGAATTTTTCATTAGACTCCCCAAAACATGTAAAGGATTTAATGTTTTATGGGTGGTATTCGAACATTTAACTAAGTTAGCACATTCCATTATTATTAGATAAGTATTATATCTTGATCATCTTACCAGGATATACATTAACGAAGTGTTAAGGATGAATTGAGTACCGTAATCTATTTCACCTTATTGGGATGCAAGGTTTACCAAAAATATTTGGAGAAGTATTCAGAAATAACATGATATAGAATTTAGTTTCAACACTTATAATCTTCCTCAAATGGATGATCGGTGTGAAAGAACATTTCAAAACATAGAGGATTGGTAGACATATTTTTCATTAGATATAAAAGGTGGTTTGGATGAACATTGTCCTCTAGTTTATTTTTCTTACAACAATATATATTAGGCAATAATTAAAATCTATCCTTATAAATTCCTATATGGGAATAATTGTATAACTACAATGTGATGGGATGAAGTTAGAGAAAAAAATATTTTGGTATATGAGGTAGTTCAAGAAACAGTAGAGAATACTAGAGAAATTAATCAACATATCAAAGTAGATAAAAGTTGTTAGAAAAGTTATTCCAATAACTGTTAGCAAGATCTATAATTTTATGTTAGTGAGATTTTTTTCTAGGAATATCTCCCTCAAATATGTATATATGATTTAGGAAGAAAGGGAAACTAATCCCTAGGTATGTCTTTAATATTAAAATTCTTGATCTTATAGGGATGATTGCATATCTCTTAGCACATAAATAAAATATATTTCAAGTCCAAAATGTATTCTATGTATCTCTCTGATGAGGTACAAACTTTAATCTCCACATGTACTAAACTCTGAGGTTGTACCATTGGATAAAGGTCTCTCTTAAGAGGAATAACCAGTTGAAATTATGGATCATACAAAAAAACATATATGAAATAACACCACATTCCTTGTAATTTTTTGTAGATAAATCACTACATAGTGGAAGATACATACTAAATTGATTATATTATGAGGTAGTGGAATCCTCATTTTTTGAATCATAATGAAAAATTTCGAGGGTAAAAATCATTTTATGGGGGCTGGAATATAACACCGTGAGTTTTTATGAAACTTTTTTTTGAAAAAAACCTAATTTTCTATGATGTCATTCATTGAATAGTAAGCCAAGTTAATATTTCATTATATTATACAATGAGTTCATCTTGTGCTACAAACTACATCGACTTAGCTTGTGTTTCATGAAACACTGAATTTCTATGAAACAACATTTTATTATTATAATGTGACTATTATAACCATGTCAATGAACATATTAATATGAATAGTAATAACTATTTTTAAAATTTTATTAATAATGGTTTCATATAAGTAAAACATATTGGCAATAAGACATATAATTTTTAATAAATTCATTATATGTTTGAAAATACAATTTTATTAAAAGAACTGCTTTTTATGTCCTTCAATGAAAATAATAAAGTTAATTTTAGAAACTTTTACATATTTAATTTGATAAAATAAACTTTATTTTTTAAATTAAGAATTTTAAAATTTTCTTTGGGTTAATTTTTTTGGACTTTTCATAAAAACTTAACTTCTTGATGAATAATGATAAAGACTGAAATTTAATTCAAAACATATTTTTCTTATAATTTATTTATAAATTTTATTTATATTTTAAATTGGTTAAAAAGTTTAATTATATAATTTTTACATTAATTATTCCAAATTAGTACATTGGAACATATTTTACATTAAAATTGGATATAATGACATTTCAATCTTTTAATCATGTTTTCTTAATAACATGTTGTAATGACACATCTCCAATGATAATTTTAAATTAATTTCGTCCACTTATGTGATTAGAATTTTAAAAAATGGATTACATATTTGGAATTAGAATATTATATAATATTTAATAAGATAAAAATAGTTTTTGACCAATAAATATTAGTGAAAGTGATTAAAATTAATTATAGCCATTATGAAAACAATTTTCTTAAAAAGGACTAAGGCCTAAAAATAATTACAAAAATGATCTAGAAACATTCCCAAAAATCCATTGGCTGGCCATATTTCAACAATATAATACCTTTGTTTAGTTTTTGACCATTATTTGAGCCTATTTTAATTTTAAAAATGTAGGTTGAATTCTCTTTTCAAAAAATTACTAGAATACCACATATCCTCCATTATAAAATGGACCTCACCCCTCCCACTTATTCACAGCTATAAAACCCCTTTTCTCAGAAACAAATTTCCTAAATATCCTCCCAAGATCCTTTCCTTCATCCTATAATCCTCCCATTGGGATAAAATCTATCCATGTAAGCCATTTGGTGAAAACAAAATAGTGTTACCCAAAGAAGAGGTAACATCCTTCCTTAAGATACTTTAATTTATTTTCATTATCCACCCCTAAAATATTATTATTTAAGGTTTATATAATAAACATAGTATCCAAAAATATACTGATTTTTTGTTAATATAGGGTTTTGTCCTACAATTACACACACATCCATCTAGTGGGTAACAGACATACTATTCTTGTGTATTATGAACTACTGCCTCACAAAATGATGTTGTTCCTTTTTTATTTACCACTTCTCATGGTTGGGAATTATGATAGAAACTATATTTTTATAATATATATGATAATTATTATTTATTTAATTTCATATAATTATTATATAAATCATACCTTCATGCTTTCAATTTTGTGTATATATGATAACTTAGTTTGTGGATGTATGGACTACCACCTCTTCAAAGCGATGTGATTCATTATCACTTTACATTAAATATATTAAGGATGGGTTTAGTAAAATTATATTATATATATGAAATAATAATTATTCTGTAATGAAAAATTTAAATATATATATATATATATATATATCATTTTCATTCATTCTTTCAATGTGATAATAAAATGGAAATAACATTCATGTGTAGATATGACCTACAGTCTCTATGAATAATGTTTTTCATTTTAAATTTATATCATTTATAAATTATTATAAATACATATATACTAAATTCATATGATATTTATATCATTTTATACATTCTATAAATAACAAAATTAGGATCTATGTAAGCGGACCATGAATAAACATGTATCGAAAAAATGGTGGTTATCACCGAAAACATAACTTTAGAATACAGTTAATAACAAACAGGAATTAAAAAGTCATAATTAAATAATATATGGTGTTATATATGTGAATATTATTTGGTTTTATATGTATTATAATTTTATATTTATTATAAATGAATTTTTATTTTGTAAAACAAGAGTCAAGACATAAGGAATGGGTTTTCTCATCTCAATTTTATTTCTATGAGACTTATACCTTATTCATAGCTCATTTAATTTTTATGGTCTATATACTAACCAAGAATGTATAATTTTATTCATATACTAAAATTAATGGTTATTTACATATTTATTTGATGATATTTATTTCATGGGGTTTATGTTTTAAAGGATACTAAATCTGTAATGTAGTTTTGTCTCAATTTTTCTTCCTTAAGAGACATGCCATTATATGCAGCTAAGTTCTTCTATGAGGTGTATAAATTGATCTATGAAATTTTATATCATGAATATAATTTTTATGTATATTTTAATCTATATTTATTTTTATATTATTCCATGTGGAGTATGATTAAAAGACGCAAAGTGATAAGAGTCTACATAAACAATCTCATTACTTATCGAGATTGTTTATGATTATGCTTCAATTAAATATAAATTATGATAAATATATCAATAAATATAGTTAATTTTATTATCCTATATTAATTAATGATATATTGATGTATTTTTACCATTTTTACAATCTTTGGTACTTTTTATAATTAGGAAAATGTTTTTAATAAAATCTGATCTCATTTCTCTTTTTGGTCAGAAATCTGTTTACATCAAAACCTTGTTTTCATAAAAGTTTTTTAAATCAAATGATATTTAAAGATGTGGAGTATGATTAAAAATGTCTCTAATTAAAAGCAAGTATGATTATGGTAATAATATACTAAGAAAAATAAGATTATTCATTTTTGGTCATTTAATGGTTCTTATAATTTTAATTAAAATCATTTTACTAATATTTATTCTTCTTGTACAAGCATTACATCATTGTTGTACAAACATTAAATGTAATTATTTCATATATATAATTTAAAAATAAATTATTCGCATAAAAATTAATTAATTCAGTTTAAGATAATATTTTATATTAATTAATTATGTAAATTTATTCATATCTATGTCAAGACAACATATTTAACTTGTTAATTAGTCTTTTCTTCATTGAGAATGCATTACACAGGCATTTGGATAAGATTATTTTTATATAACCCTAACATTCAAAAATATAATTATATATAGTAATATATGTTTAATAATTAAAGAAAATTTCACGAAAATTCTTTTTAGCTCCCAATTATTTTCTTTAAGGAACCAATTTTGACTTTTTCAACCCTACGCAGGCATTGTGTTGGCAATAAAAATGTTATTTATATATATATATATATATATAATTAAATAAATTACAATTTACATGTTTGGAATTATTTATGTATATTATTTACATTATAATGTCATAATTTTCATCATTTCATAATTTTATAAATTTTATATCATAATTATGGATTGACGATGTCATAAAAATACAATATTTTATAAAAAGTGCACTTCTTACAATTCACTAAAAACATAACTTTTTCCAAAAAAAATATCAACAAATTATTGTAAGATAATTTCAACATGAGGAATTCAAAAATAAATAAATAAAATTCCAAATTAAATTTCTATAATTTCAAAAAAACTATTATATCAGTACCAAGGTTGTTATACTAACACCTTTTTCCAAATACAACAATTAGGTGAACCAATAATTTCTTATATATATATATATTACATCATTTTATATGAATATTCAATACATGTCATAAAAATACACACAAAAAAACTATAAGAGGCTGGATACTTAATCAACATATTTAATGAAATATCTTTAGAATCGCTCACAATGATATTAACACAAAACACACTTATTTACCCTACCTAATTCTCTCTTCATAATCTAGGATAATGTGACATAAGTAAGGGTGATATCAAATTATCAATAAAGGTAAACATATGAGATATCAGTCAATGATCATAAGTTATTACAAAATAATCATAATGGAATAAGAAGGTTATTATAACATAAAATAATTATAACCAATCAGTTAAATATATTTATTCATGAATCATGGAATAAGGTTTTTGAAATAAAACAATATAAGATATAAGAGAGTGAAATCATAAATAATTAATCATGATCTATGTGAACAAATCATATGGATATGACATATGTTTGAGGAAAAATATAGGCATAGAAAAATATTTCATTGGTCAAGGTTCACTCCCAAGACTATCATTATAAAAAAATTACCATAATGTAAATTCCAATATAGTCATTTATAACATTATATAAAAAGTAATTTCCATCTTGTTAACTCCATCACATCTTAGGATTTCATTAACTCCTTCATATCTTAGGATATTCTCAACTTCGTAATCATTACCCAATGCCTTGTCTGTCTATATAATTCTTGGCCATCCCATCACATAATAAAAACCTAACATATTTATGCCACAAGGTCCTCAAACATACCTCATATCATCATATCATATCCCAAGGAAAGTAAATGGACTTCATAACACTTTCATCATTCCATCATAGCAATACCCATGGAAAAGAAATGGGTTTCATAAATGTTTCATTATAACATAATTAACTTATGGAAAAGAAATGTATTTCATAAAATAATCCTTAATTTATCATTATCAAATTCCATTATAAGAAACAAAATTTGATAGTATCATAATATCATAAAACTATTGAAGTATAAAAATACATAAATGATGGTGGAATAGATAAAAAAATACATTTAACAGATTATTTAAGCCATCATTTGAAAACATGAGAAAATATCATTTTCTATTGACAAAATTTTAACTCAAAATTCTATGAATATTGATAAAATATTTTTCTTTGAAAATATCAATGGAAATTATAAAAAAAATCTTTATAGTAAAGAATTATTATAATGTTAGGAAAATCCATTCATGATATATATGTTAAAAGGAAACATTCTTTCACAGTAATCTAAAATGTCAAAAACAACTTGCTATAAAAAACTTTCATTAAAAATATTTCTTTTTTAACAATTAGTGAAAATCACACTTTTAAAACATTTAAATTATAGTTATGATACTTTATATAAAAATTTGAAGATTATAGACATGGATTAAAAATTTTGTTTACAAAAGAAGAAATAAGGTCAACTTTTCTAAATAACATTTTATCAATCATTTAATGTATCAAATAAAAGAAATTGGTACTAATACATAAATAATACAAAAATAAATAGAGTATAATAAAATATATGTGTTTTAATGTATAATATCCATAAATTTTCCCTAAACAGAAATTATGCTTTTACAATCTTGAAAAAGAAATAAGATTGTAATATAAACCCTTACAACAAGTCCCATCTTGATTCATATGTGTTAAATTACCATGTATAATATATATATATATATATATATTATAAAAATATTATATAATAATATTCAAATTTTTATTACTATGTATCATTAATTTATAATTTTAATTTACCCTTTTCAAAATATTTCCTTCATTACACTGATCATTCTTGTGAAAATCAGACTGTTTTACATGCATTTTTCAGTTTGATAGTTATAATACATGAACATTAGTAATTGTTTCAACATATCCCTGATTATACTCATGAAAATATTATCATATTTTTTCATCATATATTATATTATCATTATCCACATAAACCATTTATGAAATGTAATTACATCACTTCGTGGAGACGGTAGTCCATACGTATACCTGAGTGAGGTTTCCACTTTTTGATGGTTGGAACCAAATAACTATAAATTATAATTCTTCTTTATAAGAAAATATATTATCATAAATATAATATATATTCATTAAATATATACTTATTACCATCTATGTAAAACAAAAATAGAAAATGAATCACATTGCTTCTTGGAGGCAGTAGTCTACATGAATACATGAATGACATTATTTTTTTCCAACGGTTGGAAAGGTAAAAAGGAGTATCATTTTTTATAATTAATAATTAATAATTATTTCTTAAATATAATATATCACTATGAGAAAACAGTGTTTTAGCGGCAGTTTTTTCATGACGGTTTTAAAAGCCGCCGCCAATTTTTTAAATTTTTTATAATTAGCGGTGGTTTACACTGTCACTAAATCGTTTTTAATTTTTTTAAAAAAATTTTATAAATTTTAAAATTTTTAATATATTTAAATTTATTAGTTCAGCAATTTTTTCATATTAGTAATTTATTTATTTCTATTTATTTTTTTAATTTATTTCTTTTTTTAATATATTTATTAATTATTTATTTATTATTTGTTTACTATTTATTTATTTATTTATTATTATTATTTATTATTAATTTATTTATTTATTTTCGTAATTTATTGATTTATTTATTATATATATATATATATATATATATATTTAAATATCTTCTAAAAATTAATTTTTTTTAACGGAGGTTTTTAAAAAAAACTAAAGCGAAATAGCTGTGGTTTTTTGAAACCCGCCACAAAATTTAAGAAATTTTTTTTTGAAAAATTTTAAAATTTTAAAAATTTATTTATTATTTATTATTTATTATTCATTATATATTATTATTTAAAATTAAATATTGTTTATTATTTATAATTTTATATATTCATAATGTGTAAATTAATTAATATTTATAATTATTAGTTAATACTATTTTTAAACTGAAAGCAAATCTTAAATAAGTAAAAGAAGAGACTTCAGCATAAAATGACCATAATTTTGGATCTAAGAGTCCTTTTCAGCTAAACAACCAGTCAAATCAAAGTTTATCAAATTAGAAACAACCAAGTGATAATTAAATCGTGTGATAATCAAAGGGAAAAAATATATTCAAAATTCAAAAGTCGAAAATCATACTCAAATTTCAAACGACCATAACTTTTAATCTGGGTATCCATTTGGGCTATAACAAATATCAAATCAAAGCCTGCGACAAGTTCTACACTACATAGGTCTAATACCAACTCTTCGAGAATTGTACCCCTTTTTATTCCACCAGAAAGGAATAGAAGGCCGCAAAAATTGAGGTTTTAGTTGCAGACACTGATTTCATAAAATTCAAATTGTTATAACTTTTAATCCATCTGTCTATTCGGCTTGTACCACATATCATATCGAAGATCATTTCATGATATTCGATTTTCATGGTTGTGGCACCTGAAAATGAGTATCAGATCATATTTTATGACTATTTTTGTGTTTTTAGGGTTTAGAGAGGTTCATAACGTTTTATGATTTATTTAATTAGTTGTTCATTTATTTATTTATTTATTTAATATTAATTAATTAATTAATTAATTAATTAATAATAACTTTTTATCTATTTAAATATTATTTATTATTTGGTATTTATTTATTTATTTATTTGTTTATTATTTAGTTATTGTGTACGCATTAATTATTAAATTATTTTTAATTTATTTATTAACTATTTATTATTTATTAATTATTTATTATTATTTAATTATTCAATTTTTATTTATTTATTTATTTTTTATTTTTTATTCATTATTCATTATTTATTAATTAATTATTAATTATTAATTGATTAATTATTATTTATTAATTATAAATTATAAATTATTAGGTATTAGTTATTTTTAATTATTAATTTTTAATTTATCTATTTATTTAGTTATGTATTTCTGTATTTATTATTAATTATTTATATTATATTTTTTAATTTTTATTAATTATTCATTATATTTTATTACTTGTTATTTATTTTTTATTTACTAAATATTAATTTATTATTAATTTATTATTCATTTATTAATTATTAATTAATTATTATTTATTTATTATTTATTATTTATTATTTATGATTTATTATTTATTAAATATTAAATATTAAATATTGCATATTGAATATTATAATTAAAATATTAATTATTAATTATGATTTATTAATGATAAAATTATCAATTATCAATTATTATTTATTATTCATTATTAATTATTAATTACTTATTATTTATTTATTTATTTTTTAATGTATTTATTTATTTATTATTCATTATTTATTTATTAATTATTAATTAAATAATAATTAAATACTAATTATTTATTAAATATTAAATATTGAAATATTTCATATTAAATTTTAAAATTAAATTATTAATTATTAATTAAGAATTATTACTTTATAATTATCAATTATTAATTATTAGTTTTTATTAATTATTATTTATTAATTAATTATTATATGTTTATATATTTATTTATTTATTTATTTATTTATTCTTTATTCTTTCTTATTTATTCTTTATTATTTATTATTTATTATTTATTATTTATTAATTTATATTTAATTTTCTAAATATTAATTTATTATTTGTTGTTTACTCATTTATTATTTATTTGATTATTTATTCATTTTTCAATATTCATTTATTATTTTTTAATTATTTTTTAATTATTTATTAATTATTTTTTATTTATTTATAAATTATTTATAAATTTTTGAATATAAATTATTAATTATTAATTCTTAATTTTTAATGATCAATTATTAGTTATTAGTTATTACTAATTATTAATTATTAATTATTAATTATTAATTATTAATTATTTATAATTTTATTATTTATTATTTATTATTTAGTATTTATTAATATTTATTTATTTATTTATCTATTTTTCATTAATTTATTTTTTATTTCTTATTAATTTATTATATATTAAATTATTTTTTACTTATTTTATTATTTATACATTACATATATATATATATTATGTTATATATTATATATAATACATTATATATGATATATTACATATTAGATATTCGATATTATGTATTATGTATTATGTATTATGTATTATATATTATATGTTATATATTATATATTATATATTATATATTATATATGACAAATTATTAATTATTGATTAATAATTAATAATTATTGATTAATATTTATTTAGTTTGTATCGAATTTTTTTTGTATTACTTGTTTTCCAATTAATAAATATATGTATGTATGTTTATATGTTTGTATAAGTATATTAAATTCAATTTATTGACCACATGAAGAGCCTGCTACCGTGGTAAAGTCTTTGGAGAATAAGTCAGAGGAAAGGGGTTCAAATCTCACCCAACACAGAATTTATATATATCGAATGGGCATGTGCATGGACATAAACTAATGCATGGAGATGGATGGGCATGTGCGTGGTAATAATAAATAAATAAATTAATAAATTACTAATATAAACAATAAAAAAATTAAAAAGAATAATAAAATATTTAATGACGGTTTAAACCACCGCTAATTATAAAATTACAAAAATTAAAAAAATTTAAAAAATTTAAAAATGATTTAGCGGCAGTTTAATCTACTGCTAAAAACTCGTCGCTATTTATTTCCTGAAGCATGATTTAGCGGCAATTTTCCAAAACCATCATAGAATGATTTCGCGGTAGTCTAAAACACCACTAAATGAAAAATAACTGCCTGTAAATATAAATTTTGGCATAGGGTATAAACATTAAATATATCATAATAAACAATAATGAAAGTTGGTGTTGTAAAATTAATCATATCGCTAGGTGGGGTGGTTGTCCACACGTATGCATGAGTGATACATTCATTTCATATTTGAATGAAATGAGGTTGGAAATGGTTTATTCATAATCATAATAATAATTAAATATATTTAATAGAATTAAATCTTTATTATAGGATGGTACCATTGATTTTTAATAGATATAATATGAAATAAAATTGAAAGTAATCTATTAAGATTTATACATATTTTTTGAGAAACCTCAAATGGATTACTCTTTCAGAACTTGAACAAGGAATTGATGTTATGAATTTATTAGTATAGGTATTTATAGATATATAAGGCACATTATGTTTTATGAAAAGATGATAATCGGTATAGTTTTAATAGGGAGGTAGAGGACAGACTTAGAATTTTTCAACAAATCCAAATATATTAATGTATTACAGAAGTATAGTTGATGAAAAATGAATAATATTAGAATATGATAAAACTATGAAATAAATAATAAGTATTTATAATTAATTAAAATGGTTTGTGTTATTTGAAACCTTATCTCGTATGTTACCCCCCAAGTAAACCCATCTTAAATATTATGTAACAATAAATGTTTATTATTTTTACTATTCATTATCACAAAAATGGAAGTTGAAATTATTATAAAATATTAATTATTATTGTTTTTAATATGAAATAAATTTTATTATATTCAATTTCTATAAGTGGAACAAATTATTTTTACAACAAATGTTACCAACACAACAAAACCATTTTTAGAATAATGATTTTTTTTAAACATTAAATTGAGTTTATCATTATTCCTTTCCCTATAAAAACATACAGATGAATGTTAAATTTTTTGATTGAATATATTATATACAAATTAAATTAAAATTATTTATTATTAGTGATTAATTTAATATATTATGATAAAAAATATTGAGAACATAAAAATATTTTATCATAAAAACAACTCTATTTACTTTTAAATGCATTTATTTACATTTTTTACCCATTGATAACCAATGAATTCATTTTATATATATATATATATGTAAATAATAATATTTTATAATTTGTTTAATTATGTTCTCACCTTCCAATATAACATCTATATGACAACTAACATATTAAATAATAATACATTAATACCATATCGTGGTTTATTTTAACACAATGTTGTGTGTAATGAAAGATGTAAAAGTAATTAAATTTTTATGAATAGAAATATATCATAAAATATCAGTGATTTACATTATACCCATTTATAAGAATATATCCCTTTAAATTTCATCACTTTAATATAAACAACTATGGATAGTTTTTTCTCATCACATCATTGGGTTCCCATATAGCTTCCTCAAGTTTATTGTTTCCCAAAAAACATTTCCCTAGGGAGTGGTCTTATTTTGTAACACTTTCTCCCTTTGATCTGCAATATCGACTAGTTGTTCCACATAAAAGAGATCATTATATATTTTCATGACCTATGAGTTTAATACATGTTGATGGATAAATTATGTACTTCCTTAGGAGAGATAAATGGAACACATCATGAACTTAATAGAGGTTTAGTAGAAGCGCCAAGCGATAATAAATCATCATGTTCTAGTCAAGAATTTCAAAAGAAAGATATATATATATATATATAGATATAATAATCCAACTGTATTCTAATATCATCACCGTATTCCATGGATAAATTCATAGGAATAACTTCTCACCACCATTGGATTCCAGATATCATCGAAGGTTGTTGTAATGCTCGGACCTAAGATCCACTGAAATGGTGCCCTGACTTGGTTCACCGCATGCCCTCAAAGCAACTCCATGTATTTTAGAAGATTTCGAACAGTAGTGAGGGTCTAATGGTGGTACAATGGGGAAAATATACCCTAATGAATAGAGGAATTTAGTGGTATATAAAATAATGAAAAAACTGAATCATTGAATAATAGAGTAGTGGAAGATAATATTAACTGATAATCAATTTCAAAAAATGGATAATCTGGTCTGATCAGTCTATAATGTACATTAGTAGTCATACATTAGGTAATAAAATAATTATAGATATACTAACTAAATTAATAATTATATAAAATAAAATAACTTTAGAAGGCTACTAGAGTACATGCCCATCCACTACTCCAAATCTCACATATCTTTTCCATAGAGAATAATATAAAGAAAGCTTCAACCATGATCTTGAACCAACAACTATGAGGCCATTTCAGGTACTAAACAGGGGCCAATAAAGGGAGTGAGATATACTCAGTAGGCCAACGCCATCAGTGTATAATGATATCTTTTCAATTAATATAAAATATAGAATTGTGTAGTTATAGTAAATAATACAATGAATAAATAAATGTAATAAATTCAGGCTGAAGTTCCTCATGCACACCTAGTCGACCATACATGCTTTAGCCTAAGATGTGATATATCTGAATATATGTAACAATGTATATAGGTATATAAATATATGTAAGTATATATAAATATATGTTTGTACTATATACATGATAACATATATAGACAAATATATTGATATGTAATATTATCTAGGACCCAAGGTGTGACTCAAGTGTCCATGAAAAATCACAGAAATATCCTAAATGTCTCATTATGGAAAAAATGGTTATAATCCCAAGAAAATAAATAATGGATACGTAGCTTCATGGAAAACCATGCCAATAATTGTTTTGAAACTTCATGTCCAACTTCCTCATCATGGTGTTTGAAACAACGTTTCCAACCACCCAAATGGGTGTGAATCGCAATATCCCACATCCCAGGACAAGGGGGTCTGAAACATCATATCCAAAAACCCTATGAAAGTACTCTCAATAATAATATTATATATAGTAATCCCATTTTCCCAATGATCCCTTAACAAATGTGTTTCGTAAAGAGGAACCTAGTATCACATAGGGACCATTTTAATTCACTTGACCTATGAGCCCATTTTATGTATTCCACTATGGGAATCTGAGGTTCAATCAAGAATTAGTATTAAATGGTGGGTATTTCACAATAATAATTTACTTAGGCCATGAAAAATCATTAATGAAAAAATATAAGTCAGTTAAAAGGAAATCAGTGCATTCTATTACAAAGTCTTTTATAAAATTGTGAAATTCATTTATATAAAAACAATAAGTCCATCAGAATATCCCATGCCCTAATATTATTCAATCAGATTTCAAGTATCTGATGTTCTATAATTGATAAAATATATCACCTAAAAATTAGTTTTATTAAAAAATTTATGTTTGGTTGTAACACTAATTAATTTGATCTTATTTAAATATCTCTCTCATGGATAATATTTTAACACACCTTAATTGTAATATAAAACAAAAGCAAAAAATAAAATCATAATCCATGAAAACTCACCCAATGGGGTAGTTTAGTAGAACAATCAAATTAAATATATAATTTAATTTAATCAGACTCACCTTATGGGTTGATTCAGGTTGTCGTCTTAAGCCTCCAACCACACTAAAGGGGATCTAAAGACATCACAGTCATGGTAATTTCTATTAATTTAATAAATTTTACATTTTAGAAGAAAATCATGGAAAGATTAGTGTGAATCAAAATGGTTCATTTTATAAATGATGTAACTTTAAGGTAAAAGAAACTCGACCACCAACCTTATTCTAAGGATGCTTCACTCATCCATTCATAATATTTTATTCGATCCAAAATGAGAGAAATCCGAAAAATTGTAAAATTCAAAGAAATTAGAGAATATAAGTTTGGATGGAAATAACATCCAACTCAATAAGATAAATTATGAGATGAAATAGTATAAATCATAGTATATCTGAGGGAAATCCTACACAACAAAGGATGTTCATCTCTGAGCATGGATGAGGGAGAATAACAGAAACCTAGGTAGGAATAGGAGGAGAACCATTACTAGAGTAGGGTTACTTGTGAGTGGGAGAATAAAATAGGATGTTGGTTGAAGAATGGAGGGGGGAAAGAGTAATTTATTTAGTAATTTATTTATCTTTAATGATCCACAATATTTTAGAAATCTAGCCCCAATTATGTGGTGTTACTGTCTGAAGAGGGACCCCTCGAATGGCTATGTTCATAGTTTGAAAAACATGAATAGACCATAAATCCACCTATACAATTTATTTTATACCTATCACATGGTCTTGTGCCTAACATTAAATGGTTTATCATACTGTGTTCCCCTATTTTAGGGATTCATGTTTGAGAAGCATGGCTACTACTAACTGTGGTCCAACTATGAGCCTTAGGGTACTCATCCCTTAAAAGATGTTTCAAATCTCGAAACTTCAAAAAATCAACTAAACCACCATAAAATATTGTTAGCCTTAGGAACCATCTAAAAACTCTCATTTATATTATCTAAATCCCGTATTTACATTCTGCTTCTCATTTTAAAATTTGAATTGTCCACCAAATAAAAAGTTAAAAATCTCATGGACTTTTCAACCCCGTCCAAAAAACAAAATATTAAAACCACCCCACTTAAGAACATAAAATCATCAAGAATCTCTAAAAAATAATGAAAATATCACCCACCTTTACATGGGTAATTAAATAATGGTTAAACGACCATATTACATTTCCCACACCTGACACACATGTAGGCGCTACTTTAAACATGCAGTACATAACTAGTTAAAACCTGTTCCAATGCTCATATTCAAAACATAATCATTATGACCGTGCATACCAGTTTCCATATACCTCAAGACATGATAACTTCATCATATCTTCCCTTTTGTCCATATGTATCTCCCCAACCTTGGATCTATCTTAGCCTATACATTCCAAACCATGACACTCCCATCATCATAATTACATATTTAATGGAGGCCCTATAATCCTAAAAAGGATTTTGGAATGATTCCCAACATGAGAAACCTAGTAACAGATGGAAAATATGATACTAGTCCACGCTTAGATGAAAAAATTTAAATACTAATCAACTACACCTTAACTATTCGTTTTATATTTTCTTTGAAATCCTTGGGCAACAAATACAATGCACTTGTTTCCTCTAACAACGTAATTAATATAGTTTGTCTCCATTCTTGTTTAACTATGCATGAAATCAAAATTTAAACTAACACTGGAAAATTAATATTATAAACTCTATCTTTTAACTAGAAATTCATGGTAAAAACCTTATTTCAGGGCCCTTAATACATGGTCTATCATGATCACTTAAAACATGATCACTAAAGTTCATAACCAAATTCTGAGGATGTATCCCAGGTGAACCATCCCTAGTTCTATAAACCAATATCATAAAAGATCCAAAATAACCACCCAAGGACTGACCCAAATATCACATGGCCCTTATCACATGAGGTCTAAACCATCAAACCAAAATGTCATTTGATTAGCTCGGCATAAATCTGACGTTATCCCAATTTACTGAAGACGATGTCAATATAGGGGACCATATCATATCTAAACTATGATTACATAGGGATTATAATAAAAAAACCCTTGATACAAATGTATAGGACCCTCAGTCTATGTTCCAATAAAAGAGTTTATACCTTCCTTGAACTAACCCATGGCACCACATCTCTTGGTAATGTGTGGCTAGTTTTAACTATGGGTCAACCACTATGAAACCATTTATCATATTACTAATGCATCAGTCAATCCAACCAGACTGCTCTATTTTAGAATTTTTTATCTTAACAAATGGATTAGTTTTTAAATTCCTGATCAATTCACCTTAAATCCAAAGGTACCCATGATCATTCTACATAACAACATAAGTCACAACGCAACTATTGGTGTTCTTAAATGGATATGTACTCAACCAAAACTGTAGTCATTATGCTTATGGGAAAGAACATATGCACTACTGAACTGTCAATTCCTAGATAAATTATTCCTCATGAGCTTGAATCCATCATCTATAATTAGTTTAAACTCACACCTAATCTTTAAAACTCATCATCACCCAAGACTTTAAATATAGATTCTACCAACACACCAGCATCAATAATCCATTATGAACATTTCTAATTGGTCCATTATGGTAACATTTCCTATGCCATGTAACTACATTCCTAATACATTTGACACAACTTTCCATAACATAGGAGTGTCATTGTTATTTTTTAATAAAAAAGGGAACTCACCCCAAGGAACATTCTCCCTCACCAATGAACACAACAAATGTACATAGCTAATTCACTTATATGAAGTGGTAAAGAAGAGATACAAAAAACCAACAACCTAAAAAATAACTATATTAGACATTAATCCTAAAACCATATCTAATTGGTGGTGTTTCATAACCCATCCATTTATCAAACATCATCCCCCAATAGTGAGATAACCGAGTTTCTCAAAATCTCATGATACTCTACTATAAAGATGACTCATTAATGTAGCTTTAAAGTACTTATGAAACTTCCCAGTTAGTCAGGAATCCTCATAGTTTAAAATATTATGGATACTTTACACTCAACTTGTATGTGACTTAACACGTCAATTCTTAACTCGATGGGAACTACATTTAACAACACCTTCTACAACAAGATAAAAAACAAGTGACATGGATTACTATCATGTGATAGAGTACCCATGGATCGGACTAGAGCTATGTTATCAATAAGACTATTAACAGGTTAGAGAATCTTTATTCGTAATGCATTAGAAATGAAGAAAGGTCGGATGACCATCAAAATGGATGAACATGCCCGATACATGTCTTACCCATCAGACTGAATCTCTACACAATGATCATCAATCTAATAATGAACAACTAGTGCATGACCACCGACATTACCCAAGTTACTTTATATAAACTAAGAGTCCTACCAAACATAATTAGAACCTTAATATAACCTCTGATCTAACAACTGAATGATAGATTTTACAAAATCTAGCATTCCTACGATGGTGATTCTCAACTAGATAATCCCTATTAAAAAGCCTAAATCCTAGAATCTATAACTATGCCATGCTGAAAAGGTCACTTGGCTTACTAAACTTACCTCTAAGATCACTGTAAAATATAAGTGTGAATTAAGACCTAAAGAAAATGTCCAAATTCTTATCCAAGGTATCATTTAAAGATAACACTCTCTTAAGGGTTAAAGATAAGAATGCTATAATAATGTTTTATATTTGGGTCATTTAATCAATTCTATTTTATCAAAACATTCAAAACAACTCATCTATAATGGATATCTTGTAGTGTTTCTAAATTCAAACTGTACTAAGTACACTATTTAGTTGATTCCACAAATTAAAATAGGAAAATTATCTTATAATTTTCTTTTAAACATTTAGTCATTATTTGTTTAACCATCAAATTTTCATAATTCGATATTTGAATAAATTTTTAATTCTAATCTATAATGGAAAAAATGTTTAGGATTCAATTGGAATTTTCATTAATGTAACACTAAAACTAATAAATTTCAAAATAATATGTAGGGTCTTTTGTTATCTTAATTGGTTTCAGTTTAGTAAGGCTATACTATACATTTATATTAAACATAATATAAGTGGCTGATGAAACTTTAAATAATTATTATATATAGCATGAGTATACCACCATGGTGTTAATCACTATGGTGTATAAATAGAATGGTGACCTGTGATGGTCTCATCAATCCAACCTAGGTCCATTAAAATGCATCCCAATAGTAATTGATTTATTACAGATTAATTACACCCTTATAGTGTTTATCAAATAATCATATAATGTCAATATTGACCTACTTGGGGCGATTTGAGTTTATATCTTAAGAAACATGCCCGGAATAACCTAATTGGGTCCATTTATTCATTTATTAATTTTTTCATACGGATCATCATGCCAAAATTTTTGAGGTGAAACCCTTTTTAATTGAATATAGAACTTCATTTTGTATAAACCATTTTTTCATATGAATTAAAATTAAATATACATATATAAGAATCATGGTTTAGTTATATGAATTACCATTCCCAAGACATAAACATACATTCATTTTTAAATTACACTTGGAATTAATGTAATTGCAATCAGATTTTTACCTTTGATGTTAGAATTTAACAATATCATATATAATGGTTAGATTATAGGGGTTGCCCTTCACAATTTATAAAGACCCATACACTATTAATTGTTATTGGAACCAATTTAATCACCATAATAATTTTTTCATCCCATAAAACCAATGGTCTATGGATGGAACATGACATAATGGGTTCATTAAGGTTCCAATATCTTGAAATATAGAAAAACACCATTTCGGTTGATTCAGACACTATAATAGACATATATATATATATATATATTATAATTACAACAAGGAACACAATGCTAGAGAAACTAATATAGGCATGAACAAATCAGACATAGAATCATATTATACAGGCAAGAATGATGAATAACCACATAATGAACGTCCAATAAGTATTAGGCTACCAGGTAATATAATCTATATGGAATGGGATATGTATTCCATGTGAATCTATGTGTGCCTATAATGATGCATGTAACAACACTTCATTTCCATACTAGGAACATGGTAAATATTAATAGTACATAAATTAGTAACTAGAATAATTTACAACAATCAACCAAGGTGAATTAATAATCAACTATAATAACATATTGTTATGAACAATATCCCCATCCTTTGAAAATTGATATTTTCTTCATATGTGGGATGTCGTAGCCCAAACACAAGCTATTTACCATGTTTTGAAACATTACTAGTCTCTTTTATGCCATACCAAAATAGTAAAACAACAAAAAATAAATTATCTGATACCACATTATAACAACCCGACCCTGGAGTGACTAAAATGGTTCTCCAAGCTGGTTCACCACATTGCCTCAAGAACACCACCCCGTATGCTAGAGGTCACTGACTAGTAGTGAGGGTGTAATAATGGTATCATGGGGACACTATAACATAATTATTAGAGTAGAATAATAGTATATACAATAAATAAATATTGGAATCATTTGATAATAGAGTAGGAAAAGACAATAACAACTTAAAATCAATAATAAAGGTATGGAAAATCATGCATGATAATACTATAATGTACATTAGTATACATATTGCAGTCAATAAAATACATAGGTATAGTCTGGATAAATATATATATATAAATAAAAGAATCCAAATCTAGAAGACTACCTAAGTATATGCTCGTCCTCTACTCCCAAGATCCCATGTCCAATCCATAATGAATAACAGCAACAACTGACACATAGGACATGATCCTGAACCATCAACCATGAAGTCTATCTAGGTACAAAAATGTATCCCAGAAAAGGTATGATATATAATCAATAATCCACCGCCAATGGTGTATAATTCTATCTAGTCTATTAAAATAAAATAATGTATTGAGACAATGTAGTAAAAAAATCAGGGAATAAATAAATGTAATCAAGTCGGGATCAGGTTCCACATGGATACCTGGCCAACCATTCCTACTTCAGCCTAAGATGGGATATCTCGAAATATATTCCACCATATATATAGGTATATATATATAAGTATGTATTTATATATATGTACTATATATGTGATAATATACGTGTGTGTGTGTGTGTAGTACTAGATATGACCTGTGGTGTAACTAAGGAAGCCATTCACAATCATAATAATATCATAGCGATCTCATTATGTAAAAAAATGATACATGCCCAAGAATTTGAACAAGATATTTAGTGTTTCATGACTGACTATCCCAATAACTAATGTGAAACATCATGTCCAACATCCTAATCATATGGTGTTAAAAATCATTTCCAACCACCCTAATGAATGTAAAATTCCATTTCCAAAATCCAGAACCAAGGTGGTGTGAAGCATAATGTACAGAAAACATAACCAAGTCCTATCACTAATAATCATATGTAAGGTAATCCCACATTCCCTATGATACGTTAACCACGGTGTTCCTTAAAAAGGAACCTGGTATTGCTCAAGACATAGTGTAATTCCATTGACATATGAGCCCATCCAAGGTATTTCTATATGGGAATCCAATGTCTGCTCAAGGGTTAATGAAAAAATTTTGGTACATCACATTTTATAATTATATTATGTCTTTAAGAATCATTCATTCCATAATATAAGATAGTGGTTGGGAAATAAAATTTATAAATTCAATTATGTAATCATTAAATTCATTTATGAAAAAAAGAAGGACATGTAAACAACACATTCCATAATATTATTCAATAATTTTCTAAGTATATGATGTGTTGTAATTGATAAGAAAGCTCACCTAAAAGGTTTTTTTATTATAAAATGGAAGTATGTATGTCACACCACTTCATTTTATCAAATTTAAAAATCACTCTCATGAGGACTATTTCAGCACACATCAAAGGTGATTTAAAACATAATCATAACATTATAATCATAAGAACTAAATAACTCACACTAAGGGGTAGTTTAGTTAAACAAGAAAATGGAATCTCTAATATCATGTAATAAAATTGACCTTATGTGATGGTTTGAGATGGGGTATTCAACCTCAAACCATGCTAAGGGTGTCTAAGTGCATAAAGATCATGGTTTAAGAATTTAATTTATGACATGTTACATATTAGAAGTACTGTATGGAAATTTTGGAATGAAAAACAATGGTTCATCTTATAGATGATGAACATTAAGGTAAAAGAAACTAAACAACCTAACAAATACCAAGGACCCATTACTCATCCATTCTCAAACATTAATTTAAATTGTAATGAGATAAATCAAAATAATCATCAAATTTCATGAAAATTGAACTTATTAGCCAACATGTTAAGAGAATGATTATGATGTGATAAATGAATAAAATATTCAAGAATAATTGTATTCTTTTCATATACCATCTAGGCCTAAAATCTACTAAGTAGTGCCCTGATATGGTTGGACACATAACCACAAGCACACCTCCCCATACACCAGAGGCTGCCAACATGTTGGGAGGGCCTTGGGTGTTCTTATGGTGAGACTATTCCATATTGATCAGAGTGTAGAACAATGGGTAATAATAATGATATATGGTGGAAATTGTAATAAATAACTTGTAGTGTAATAATAAATCATCTAAATAATAAACCGAAAGAAGCTAAATCAATATAAGATACAAAAATGATGATCAGGTCATTATTCTTTACAAAAAGGAAAGTACGTGGTATATGTTTTTACATTCATATAAATTGGGATAAAAAATATAAAATACCAAAATATATATCTACTAGAATAAAAAACATAGTCTCAATCCTCTATTCCCATACTCTATTTTATTACAAATAATCAAACATTAGAAGTTGGGTGTTTCCTTTGTCTACACCTAAAGTCATGAAGTCTGTCCATGTAACATAGTCGGCTTGAATAGAGTGTGAGATACACTCAGAAATATAGCACCAACACTGTATATAAATATAAATTTTGTTCTTATAAAATGATTAGTTTATACTTAAAAGTAAGGGTGAAGTAATAAATAAATAAAACACATCATTCCATTTTCCTCCTCAGATACCCAATAGACACTACCTTCTTTGGGTTAAGATGGATATCTATGAACCAAGTTCAACCTGTATAGATTATATATATATATATATATAACCATTTTAATTCTCTAGAATTCTTGTGGGGATATATAATGGAGGCTCAATAGAAGTGAAATGTATTCAGGGACCGAACATAGGCTTGTTCTTTGGCTTGGAGGACACATCCTTAATTATAAATAAAAATAAATCATGATTTATTAGCAAATATAACAATTTATCCTACCAAGGTTATCTATAAGGAGGATCCCAAGCATCTCTTTAAGATCAGTTTGTGTATTTTTCACCATAAGAGTTTTTCCACGGAGATCAATAAATAAAACCCAAGTATCACTCTCAGTGTGGTCTAAAGTCATAACCCTATGAGCTCATACATGATATACTTCATAGTATCTCTTGTATTTCTCATGGAATAGCTAAATATTTTCCTCCAACCGATACCATCCAAAACAATTAACTAGGGATCTGGGTATCACTCATGGTAAAAGTGCAACATTTGCTTGGTTCTCCCATCCAAGATATTCAATAAAATAAAATATAAATTTCCCTTAGTTTATTGATATTCATCTAATAATTTTAATTATAAAGAAAAATTATACTATTCAAGTCATCTTTCAGTAAGTAACCTTGTATCGCACTTATCTTTTCATGAAAAATGGGTTTATCTTGTATGAGATGCATACCATTAAGGCAATACATTACTATCATTTCACATAAAACCCACACACCTCAATTGGTGGTCTAATTTAACTCAAGAAATGATGCATATTAGTACATTAATAAAGTAAATCCCATTAGGTGGATAATTTTTAGGTGGCCATCCCCCGACGTCGATCACTGGTTTCTAGGATTTTGATAAGAATGGAACATCAATTTATTTATTAAATTAAATATTTATGAGGTTTCATCGGAAAGGACCAGAACAAAACCCAATAGAACACCTTATAATGAATTAAATCAATTGGGAGAAAATAATGAAAATACTACATTAGGTTGATAGATAGACCTTCATCTATTGTTGGCCTTTGAATCAAGATAGAATAAAATAAATCAAAAAATAGATAAATTCCCTAAAAATACGTCATATGAGCTCACACACAAAAAATTATATAAAATGGAATGATAAACTACATAAGTAAGGAATATAATAAAATATATAACTATTATTTATCTAACATAACTGATGGTGAAGGAAACGGAATCCAGATAAGAGAGTCATCAAATACTGGCAAGGAGGATAAGAGGACCCTTCATGTAGAGGGAAGAACTGATGTGCGTGTAGGAAAAAGAAACGAGGGGTGAGTAAAAATTGAAGGGGTCCCCAAAAAAATTAATGTTCACATCGATTTTACACATGTATGGCCAATAAAAATTCCAACCATTCACCTCACACTTCTCCAAGACACCCCTCGCATGGGTTAGGCATTCTATTTTTCAATCCATGTATATACCCTGAAAATCACCTCTGTCATGATTCCTATTACACTCACATGGTATTGAGGCCCATTTTTCGTGGTTATGATGAATTTTGTGGCCCCCTGCATTACACTAGATCATCTCGCATGGTTGAGATTCAATATTAGCACTAACTGTTCATCTCAATCTACCTTTCGAAATTATTGGAGCTCTGGGATCCGAATAGGCCCCAAAATCTTCTGAACTGGACCATATCCCTTTGGGAACATTACTATCATAAAAAAGAGGTTTTTAACTATAATTAATGTATTGATAGCTTGTTAAAAATATAGTATGCTACAATCTCCCTCCTTAAAACTACTCTTCCCCAAGTTTCCCTTTCAAGGGTGTACAAACATCATATTTGAGAAGATCAATCCACTAATCACATGCATCCACCAATATCTCCTAGTCATCTTCCTACACATGGATATGATACCATATCACCTAGGACAAAGTAAAAAAATCTACCCTAGAGATCTTTCATATTCTGATCTATGATACATATCAGATGTTTCTAAAAGGATCTATATACCTCCAACTCAATATCCTAAATTTGAAATGAATGAGATGGTTTAGAATGTCAAAAATGAACTTTTTATACATAAAATATTTCATTCATTGTTTGATACCTCAACAGTAAGGATATCTATAGGCTATCAGCCTGACTCTCTCCAAGATCTCGAATGTCCCAACATAATTAGGTGATAGATTTCCCTATCTCTAAATCTTTTTATATCCCAAACTAGGTTAAACTCATAGAAATACCCAATGTCCCACAATGAACTCTATAGGTTGAAGGTGACAATTGGTATAAGACTTATTCTTAGACTAAGAGGTATCCACATGTTTTTTAATCATTCATACCTTCTTAAATGTATCATAAAAGATGCAAGGTCCCAATAGAGCAATCTCACTTATCTCTATCTAGCACTAGGGTAAAAAAAATAACTTACCATAAAGGGATTCATAGGTATCCATCTGTATAGTTTCCTAAAATCTGTTATAATAGAAAAACATGACCTGAGGTATCTGTTTCTTCGATGAACCTCTAAAATCAATGTCACTTCCTCAGATTACTTCTTTTATTACCATTATCATATACATTAATTAACCATCATTCTATGGGTGATTTTTTGTACTAATAAGAACTTATAAAAACAATGCCTTTTGTAACCCTTTTCAGAACTATGATATAATCATGGAATATATGTATAATATAATAGAATGGTGAAGACCATGAAGTTGAAAAATCTACCAAATATAATGACTTTTGAGTTCATCAATTGAGAAGGTCACTTAGATATAGAGGATGTGTGTGACTGTATTCAGCCTATCTATGATCACCCATACCACATCATTGCATTGAAGAGATATCATAAATCCCATCATGAAATCCATTGAGATGTCATTCCATTTCCAATGAGGAGTAGATATAGAATGAAGAATAAATTACTCATGTTTTGATCTATAAAAAATTATAATATTTATAAGAATATTTATGATGTTTGGTGCTAGGTCAGCATAGGATTTCAGGGCCTATAGAGCCTCCACTTGTTAATATTTAAAATATTAAATTTATTTATTCATGCATGTGTAGTTTCTATTGAAGGGTGGAATAAATCCTGAGTAGAGTCTCATATTGGGATTCTGAGACCATAATTGAGTTCAGAATGTCGTGTCTACCCTAAGCATGATATAGAATTTGTTTGCGATGGGTTTTTGTTCGGATTCAATTAAGAAGTGGTGTGTTAAAAGGGAGGTTAATTGATTTAATTAAAATTAAATCAATTAAACTACATCCCCACCACCTTGGCACACATGAAAAAAGTATAAGTGTACCCATCTCCCCCCTTTGGCCGATAGATGATCTAAGGCCAAATCAAATTGATGAGGTGATGCGGATCTCCCTTCATGGTGATGATCATCGTCATATCGAGGAACAACATGATATAGGTATCATTCTACACCCAAAGATTAAATGATTCTCTATATAGGTAGAAAGATTTTAGTGTTTGTCATGATACCATTTTTTTTTGTGTTTTTCTAAGGTTGTAGAGCCCTATTACGATTTTTAGAGATCCCTTATAGGTCCATTTATATATTTTGGGGGAAATCATGGTGAATCGAGAGACTCGATGGAACATTACCATCAAAATTATCATGTACATAGTTTGTAATCTAGTGTGATATGTCATGTGTTCTTCCTATTTGGGGAAGATGACTTTGGGTGACTACACGCCTTGTACCGGGGTTACATGCCATTATGTTTCACCATGTTGTTTGACTAGAGGACCTCGCAAGGCTAGCCATGTGATGGTACATGGTCATGTACAAATACACAGATAAAGTATACAATCATGGGGTTCCAAACACTAGTAGGATAAAATGACATGACCATGTGACCATTTATCATAGACATGCCATCTACCTGGTGGTACACACCATGTGTGAGGCATGGATGGTCGAGCTGTGTGAAGGAAGAACACAGCCGAGGGCCGGGTAAGGTAGGACACACCAAGGAAATGATGTACATTCCATGTATTCTTATAAGGCCATAAAATGTTGTGAAAACATGGGACACATCCAGGTGCATGTGTGGGTTTACATGTTGTGTGGGCCCCATAGAAAGTCATGTACCTTTCTAGGGATCTTCTAGATTCTTCCACCTTATGTATCTCCTTCTCTAGAATACCGATTCAAGATTCCGAGTAGAAAATCCTGAGAAATTATCCCAATAGTTGTGTTTCCTTAGAAGATTTAAGGTTTCATGTTTCATGAATTAAGTTGTAATAGTAGTTCTTAACAATGGGTAATGATCTGGTTGGATCATTGAGTTGACATCGGGGTCCGTGCACTTCCCTATCACCATAGGATGTTGGTTCCATAGACTATATAGGCTGATAGAGTGGTGCTCCCATATTGTATCAGTGCATATGTACCCTACCCATAGAAATGTTGCATTTCACGGTATGATAAGAGTGATTATCCTTTTAAAAACACATGAAAGATGTTTTAGATTGGTGTGGTTCTAAAAGAGAGACATTGGCACTGGTACTGCCCTATGGAATCAGGGCATTAGTTTCCCTTACCCTTATGTTTTGGTATAGAATAGACTTCCCACATTGTAGGTGTGGGTTATAAAATCCTTTAATAGTTTATTCGAGAATAGTACTTGGTTGCACACGTTGTTGAGTTTGCACAAAACTAATATTTGCAAACCCTACAAACTACCAGTACTATGGTATGATGGGTCTTGAACCATAGGGAAGGCCTAATGTGGTGCATATTAGAATAAAAATAAAATAATCAACAATAATAAGAACAGAAACTAAAGTAAAATAGTGAAATTTAAAAGTGAAAAGAGTGTGTGAAATGGTATGTGTGAAATGGTGCAAGAAAGCAGTAGAAAAAAATGAAACATAGAGAAAGACAAGGAGTGGATGAGATTAGGGTGAACAGAATGCCATGAATTGGATCAGATTAGGGGATCAGAATGGCATGAAATGAATATAATATTTTTAGTTCACACTCTAATTAACTATAACTAAATTAGTGGTGTGATCCATAGAGCTCTTGGTTCAGTAGATAAATACAACACTTCTATCGTTACTCAAAAAATGATCTTTCAATAATCAATTAAGATTTGAAATTATTCTTAAATGAAAATAGAGAATTTAATTTTTCTATTTTTAGTACTTCTGTTAAAATTCAAGGGTAATGTGATCATTTTCTTCACCTGTTGATTCGTATCATAGTGAAGAAAATGGTGCTCATCAAGAATGAAATAAGATAGGTGAGATTATTGTGCATCATGTAAATTGAATAAATTAAAAGTAGAACATAAAACTAATTATAAACCATGAAAATCTGATCCCCCCTAGGCATTTAAGATAAACATAATAAAAATAGAAACAAATATAGAGAATGGTAGAAAGTAAATTGAAGACATCTCTTCCTAGTTGACTTACTTCCTCAAATACTACTCTGATGCTCTGCTCTTATTCAGTTTCTTGCCTACACTGTTCTCTGGTGAGTGGAGTAGAATCGATGAGAGGAAGATCGGGTAGAGGGGATGTGGAATGGAATGAAGGATATGACAAGAATGAGTGGTGATGGATGATGAGATTCCTCATGTGGAGGTTAGTGTTGGAAGAATATTTGGTGTAATGAACTAGAGTCGGACCTAATGAGTTGTTCCTGATAAAGTGCGTTCTCTCAGAAGTTCCATCAAAGATGGTAGATTTGTTCTTGATGTTGTGTATCTATCAGATGGATTCCATCTGGGAAGGCTACACTCATGGAGAATGTTCTCATGTTTATGGGTTACCTCTAGATCCTTGAATAGAATCCTTTTGATATCTATATGGTCGGTAACTCATGAGACTCAGAATATAATATTAGTATATATGGGTGTTTCTTGGAGTCCATGCAGTTTTGTCGCTTGACTAGGTTGACAGCACTTGTGGAACGAGATAACAAGTCATTTATAGTTTAGGATGGTTCAAGATAGAGTTTCTCTGTCGATTAGGAGCTCACTGGCTAGCTTAACCAGACTATTTCCTTTCAGTTTCTACCTTTTCCTTTTTATTTTCTCGGTGTCTACTGAGTATCATTATACTCAATCCTGTATGAGACTTTCCCACACATGTTGTGTCTTTAGTAGACCATAGGCATTTCAATGGAGTCCCTAGAGGACCCGAGGTAGATAGAGCTTACTAAGCTAGACTGTCCTGGTTGTTTATCAGTGCTGGGATAAGGCACATTTTGGTAGTTTAATTTGACAATGATCCCATCCTTCTGAGTAGGTTGTACACTTTTATAGTATTTATGGGCGTGTTATTTTCATTATCTCTTTTATTACTTATTTTTTACTCTTTTTTGGGATAGATGAATACATAAATTTTAGTTTCCATATTTTTATATCATTGTACAATTTTTGGGAGGTGTTTTTTTGTTGTGTGAAAATAGGAACTTTAGTCAATTGCCTCCCATTTGTGTGATATGACTACTCAGAGCTAGTTGATATCCCTTGACTTATTTAAGGATGGATTAGGGGGTTGTGGCACAAGCCCTATTGGGACAGCTCACGACACAGTGGTTTCAGAGCTAGTTCCACTTTGGGACCATAGTGTATTGAGTATGGTTTGGGTTGCATAGCGACAATGTTATAGTGTTTTGAGTTCCGATTTTAGGACATAGGGTTATATGTTGGTGCTGTGGCTAACATATCCATCCACCCTAATTTTCATAACTTTTTTTTTGACTTTGTACATTATGAAATTGGTCATACAAAAATAATGGTGCATATATCATAGAGAATTGGGTTTTGTGTTCCTTATCCTTCTTGTGTCATTTCCCTAGATATACTATTTGACCATGGAATGTCATGATTCTATTTGAGGATTCCACCATGATAAAATCCCGATAGGGTTGCACAGCCATATTGCGATGACATTCTGCCCCATGATGTGGAGTCAGTGTAGGAAACTTGTTCTAAGGTGGTACAAATGTCTGGTTCGTTAGTTGAGCCACCACCCATTAAGAACATTATTGTACTGGAAGTTTAGGATGAGGATGTCCACATGATAAGGGATATTTATGAGTTCTAGAGGTAGAATCCTATGTGGTATTAAAGTGATCCAGACCCCAAGGTAGTTGCTGATTGGCTCATGGAAGTCAGACATGTTTTCCTCCATGTGAGGACACCTCTAGATCATATTGTTGTCTTAGTAGTGATCCACCTAAGAGGTTCGGACGAGCGATGGACGGGCCTGGTGATATAGACCCATGATGAGGAAACACTGAATTGGGTGAAGCTTTACTGGGGCATTAGGGAGAGTTTTTCCCAGAAACATTTAGATCAATCCATATCAAAGAGGTTCTCTAGCTTCGACAGGGTAGCATGACTGTGGATGATTACTCAGTGAGGTTCACACACCCTTTACAATACTCCTTTTATATGGTTCAAGACCCATTCTTTAGATCTCATATTTTTGAGTAGGGCCTCTATAGAGATGTAAAAGCATGCATGGTATCCTTATGCCTTCCCTCTTATGAAGGGGTACTAGAGTGAGATCTAGTAGTGGCTATAATCCAAGAAGAGGGATCAGTGGATGTCCTCTATAGAGGTAGTCACAAGGATGTGATGTATACAACCATTGGAAGATGACAGCTAAAAGGATCATGGCACCAGAGGCATACCCATCCTGAAATTCAGGCAAGTGGGCCTCTAGTGTAGGAGTCACATTGGGGATTAAGTCATCCATAAGAGAGGTAGTGTTATTAATATAAAGGATGAGGATATATTTCCAATGTTTTTTTGACCTATAATGTTATTGAGAGGGATTCGGTTGACATAACTCCTTGGAAGAGGTATTGTTTTTAGTAGGGTGTTCTGCATAATAGTAGAAAACAAGAAGACATACCCATCCTTGGAAGAGGTAGTATATATAATATTTTAATAAATTATGCATAATAGTTGGGAGTTCTGCACCAGAGGCATACTCATCCTTGTTGTGTTGTACGCAATACCGAGTTTCACTAAACAACAATATTTTATTAAAATATTATATAAACTATCCATTATGAATAGTAAAACCCACAATTTGAAATTTTATAAATTTTATCTTTTGAAATGGAATCCATTTTTGGATTCGGAATATCGAAATTAGCCTAGGGTGAATTTTTGGTATTTTTCTGAAAACATTCAATTTTTGATGAATAGTGAAAACACTGGGTTACTATTTAAAAACCGACAATTTATTTAAATAATTATTTATTTTATTTAAATTTACTTTAGGTCCAAATTGATACATAATACCTATATATGTTCAATGTAATTAATTGGAGTCATTTTATAATAATTATAGACTTATAAAAAGTTTATTGAACATTTCACCGTCTTTTACCCACCTCTTCGGAGAGTTTGAAAATATACATAAAACATAATTTTACCGCTTCTATGAGTGGAATTTAGATAATATGAGAGCCACAGTTAATATCAAGGAGTAAAATGTGGTTCAATAAGTTAAAAATAATTTTTTGTGAATAGTAACTTTTTACTTTTATTTACCACAGTTAAAAGTAAATAGGGTAATTATGGATAAAAATGATATTATTATTACCCTAACACATGTCCTAATTCTATTGGATAAATGTAATTCGACCAAAATCAACCTTAGGAATAAAATATTACCCTTTAGGTCCACTTGGATTAGATTAGGACATTTATTATTATTTTATTTAAAAAAGAGTTAAAATATTTAAAATCAAAGTTCAATAACTAAAACATTAATAATATAGGGTTATACATAAGATAAATTCGACTATAAATATTCATTATAAAGATAAAAATATATCTTACTTAATGGGAATTTTTTTATAATTTTTAGATATTATATAATTTAAATTATTTATGACACAATGGTGATGCATTAATTACCTAAATAATGAAATATTATAATAATTCATATTATAAATACCCAAATAAATGTAATTTGAGAGTTTTTATGAATTCAAAAAATATTCTAGGTTAATATTTCATGTTAGTATTGATTTAATTAACTTTTTATGAACTAATCATGCTGTTATGATTTTCACAAGAAGACACAGTAAAAGTTAAATTATTTAACTTAGAGTTAAATCTAAAAGATAAGGTTAGAATAGTAACCTAAACTTGTCTAAAACCTATTTCTTGAGAGGATTTCGTCCCATCCCAACTTTAGCCTATAATTAAATCAATTTTGAGATATTATAAACCAAATATGACTTTATTATAAAATAATATTTTATGTTTTTCCAACGGTGCCCCTCCCCTCCCTTATAAAAAGGGAACCCCTTCCCTCTTCTCTTCACAACCATTTGAGTCGTGAAGCTCGGACAAACCCTTTCAGTAACTCTTATCAACCTATCAATTTATATCGTAGATGATCTGGTATTCTCAAAAGACCAACTCTAGTTCCCTAAGAAGAAGTATAATGGAGGTACGTCGAGGAAGATGTAATCTCTTCTACCAACTCTTCCAAGTTTCTTTCTTCATCTACTTCCTCTTCTTTAGTTGTCTCATTATAAAGTAATAACAAAATTATTACTTATATACTGATATGTTATTATAAATATGAAACAACCTTATTTCACCTTCTATCCATCCCACAGAAAACGAAATCACCACGTGTGTGTACGTACGGAATACTGTCTCCACGCTGTGGTGTAATCTGTTTTCGACCAACACCTTACTTGGATGAGTATAATGGTGTAAATAAGTAACTATATATGATTATTGTAAAGTGATATTGATTATAAAATAATATACATACACTTAAATACAATTCCATGTTCATGGGAATGATATAATCACTCGTGCGTATGTACGGACTACCGTCTCCACGACCCGATGATATTCATTCTTCATGTTAACCATTCATGAATGATTATAATGTATATATAATAATTTATCATGAAATATTTGAAATAATAATGATACTGGATTTATGTATATATATATGTATTTCATCTACTTAATTCTATTCAATTCAATAAAAATGAATACAACGTTCATGCGTACGTACGACCTACTGTCTCCATGAATGATGTATTTCATTCCATTTATCGATCTAGCATATATATATGTATATGATGAATATATATATAAATAATGTTTTAAAATCTTGAATTAATTAAATCAGGATATAATTTATAATATCAAGAACAACAAGTCGAAACACGTATAATAAATGAAATGATTTAACCCAAATCACTTCTTTTACATCGAATTTACAAAAGAACGGGTAATATAAAGTCATAAGTAAACCATATATGATATCATAACAATTAATATGATTCTATAATAAGTCAATGACATTATTTAAATAATTATACAAGAGTTTCGAATATGTACGAAGCATATCAGACCTAAGGTAAAGGATAACTATTCCAATCTTGTTCTTATCTGAGATTATTATTCGTAAGTATTTACTAGGGTTATTGTTATCATCCATGCCCTTGTTTTCTAAAAATATTTTCATGTATTTTTAAAGTCCTTTTTACCCATTTTTGACTTTTACTACATGGTATGTAAGGAATCTTTTTTTCTTTACCATACGAGGTACTTTTTTACTTTTATGATAAAATTACGAGAAGAATGTTTTTTAACTTATACAGCATGAACGGATTTTTACAGCTTTATAACGCCTTATTTTAATGAAGATTACTCTATTAGATTTCATGAATATTTTCAAAAAAAATCCTTTTCTTTTAAAATTTTCATGGCATTTTGTCAAAAGAAAATGATTTTGAAGAAGAAATGATATTTTCCTCAAGAATTCATTTCAAGTGTTTTTTCAAAACCATTTTCCATCTAAGATTACATTATTTCATATGTGTATGTTTCAAATATAATGTATCTATTATTTACATGGTTTGATTATTCTTATAATGAAATGATATCCATTTGTTTTATATGGATTATGTTATAATGGGATGATGTTTATGAAAGCCATTTTATTCTTTGGGTTATGATGAATGATTTATGTTCAATTTGGGGCACAAATAATAATGATTTCTTTATGAGATGGGTGGGACCTATATCTCCCACCAATGGATTGGGTAAAGATTTATATCTCATGAGATAGACATGGCCGGAATGGTATGTTAATTCGGTTCAGTGTTATAGGAATGAAACAAGGAGTGAACTCGATTAAAAAAGGGACTTTGTCCACTAAGATGGTTTTGGAAGCAATGCCTTGTCTACTATGAAAATCATATGATGTGCTTAATGGTTTTCCACTATTAAATGTTTTATTCCCATTATATTTTATCATGATTAATATTACTTTATGATCTATGCCTTACGTACTGCCAAGATTTATTCCACAACTCACTATTTTGACGTTTAAACTTTATGTTCATGTTTTAATGTTCAAATGTATATGGTTTGTTTTATTTCCACCATTAAAACCATTACATACAATTTGATCTCACCCTTTTAATGTTTTCTTTTCCCTAGGATATAAAGAAAAGTTTTAGGTAAGAAAACCAAAGGGGGAGATCTTTATAGGATATGTTGCAGATCTTTCACCAAGATTAGAAGATTATATTCTGAGTTTCCAAAGAAAATAAACTATTACGGTCCTTTGTGTCTATTTTTTTATATATTAAGTATTCCAAAAAATTAATGTAATATCCATTCACGTCATGCTTTGGGTCTCTACAGTTGGTATCAGAGGAAAGGTTTAGTCAACCTTTTGAAACTATGATGCGAAAACTTTAATGAGATCCGTAGAGATATTTCTATGGTATGTCTAGGTATTTCCCTAAGGATAAGTATAAGTATTTGTTATAGTCCTACAATTATGGTAATGATCTTAGAATTTAACCAAATATGTTAGTTATTGAATGAAATCCCCCTTTATTATGATTTTTTCCTCTAACACTATTATTTTTTGGTTTTTATAAAATTGCAGGAAATTGGATGATATGTGATAATGGAGAATGTGATGGACAATGGAATGATATTGTCCATGAACAAACAAATGAAATTGGATCTGGAGGTCCACATATCATTATTATGCCTAATCAGAAATCTCATAATATGATCATTAATATCAACTTTGGTAGGTTTCTCGAATCATCAAATAAGGGAAAGTTGGAGTTTCATGATGATCATAGAGGAAAGAAAGTTCAATTTCTCTCATGTAAATAATGTGGGATGAGGCATCAAGGAGAATGTTTCAAAGGAACTGGATGATTCTTTGGTTGTGGAAACGAAGGACACAAATCCTGTAAGTGCAATGTAAAAGGTTCAGTTAACACCATGGAGAATGATAATGGTATTTCTACAACATCAACACTGATTAGATGTTTTAAATGTCGAATGTATGGGAATTATGCAAACCAATGACCTAAGGGAAAATCTCATGAAGAGAATCAGCATGGTCATATGTGTAGTATTTATGTGGATGATGATGAAGAGACTAAAAATGATATATGAGATGAAATAAATGATGAAGCTCAGTCAGTGGTTTAGGAATTTAGTGGAATGATTGTATGTTTATCAAGAATAATGTATGGTACTATGGAATAAAGAATCAACTAAGGATTGTTACACTATTGTTTTTTCTAATGTATTGGAATATATAGTTGAATGGTACTGGTAACCATGAATGGTTATTCAGTTATTTTTGGAAAGAAGATGATATGCACATAATGAATGAATAAGGGGAAAATAATATGTTTGATAGTATTCAGGAGATCATGATTGATATAAGGACTATGTGATATCATGGTCTGAGTATATAGAAATTTTGGGTTTTTTGGTATGTGGAAAGAGTTAACTTTTGACCACATTTATATTTTTACTAAGGTTCAATGGGTATTCACTTTTCAAGAGAATACATGATTAAGGTATTCACATGTTTGGAATGTGACCAAGAAGATAAATCTTATGATATATGGGGGACAAATGAAGAAATTCACATGCTCGGTAGATGAAATTTCTAGTAATCGGAAAAAATTATTTTCGATAAGCATAAAGGTTTGAATGGACATCATATACTATTGGTTAAAGATATAAATTTTTATTTATGAAATGTTACGATAGTATAGTTTTAGAAAAAGGACAACCCATTAGACATGCGACAAACCATCATGTCGGACAAGGTTGCGGGAATCGAACCCACAACTGAAGTGCAACATGCCTTTATCGCCTACCACTGGCCTACAGGAAGTCCCTAGTTATTTTTAAAATTTTGGGGCTGATGCCTCAATTTATTATTAAAGAAAATACCTCTTTAGATTGGGTTGAGGGTGACCCATTACATAGCCTAAAGGCCCAAGGGAAAGTGGCCAGCATACAGGGCCAGAAAGCCCATTTTTTGGCCTAAAGGACCCCTCGATGAACAGTACTGCTACAGTACCGCCGATGCTACAGTTCCCTATTACCGCCCCTCCGCCACTACAGTGCTGATACAGTGCCCTGCTACAGTACTCGGCATATCTCCCCTGCCCGGATTTGATCCTGGGTATTTTGGATGCCGAGCAGGAGCCTGAACAACTAGGTTACAGGCTCGTTGGCACAGGAAGTCCCTGGTTAGTAGAAACTATTTTTATTATATTAATCAGTATGATAGATTAAGTATAATCCATTTTTGTAATCATATAAGATTAACCTCACCATAGATGGACTTATGTATATTTGATAACTTTTTCTAACCTTTTGTTTGAGACATATGGAATGACCCATCATTCTATCACATGATCTGCTAACACCTCACGAATGAAAAATTCAGATTCATTTCTTTTAGAGATGAAGTGGAAATTGTTCAAGGCATGAAAAACTATGAGATTATACCGATATAAAGTAACTATTTATTCTAATTCAAATTATTCAACATTAGGTAAATGATCTTAAAAACCAAACATGTTGTCCTAGTGCCCTTATATCTGATTAATCAGATGGTCCTTAGATCATCATAAATTTATGGCTTTGAGATTGTTGGATTTTTCATTTCCATGTTCTCTACCACTCACCATCAGAACATGATGGTTAGATTTCTCTTCCAAGTCCATATTTTCACCTATGTTCTCCTATGTGGAAACCCAGTGATTAGTTAATTTGTGTAACCATTACATTTCATACTTTAGTATTAAAAGATAAGTTTTGGTATTCCTTTTTACGATGTCAGTTTCTATTATAGAAACTTTCCGGTAGTAAACCATTTATAACCCAGACGAATTTCGAGGGAGAAATTCATTTTAAGGGGGGTAGAATGTAACACCCTAAGATTTAATGAAAAATATTCGTTTTAATTTCATTGATGTCTTGTGTTTTACGCTACACCAAAGGGAGCTTGCACTACATGCATCGCAGACTTGGCTTGCATTACACGCAATCGCGACCTTCCACGATAGTGTGTGTTGTACGCAATACTGAATTTCACTAAACAACGATATGTTATTAAAATATTATATAAAATAGCAGTTATGAATAGTAATACCCACATTTTAAAATTTTATAAATTTTATCATTCGATATGGACTCCATTTTTGGATTCAAAATATTAAAATTAACCTCCGTTGAATTTTTGGTATTTTTCTGAAAACATTCAATTTTTGATGAATAGTGAAAACACTGGGTTACTATTTAAAAACCGAATTTTTATTTAAATAATTATTTATTTTATTTAAATTAATTTTAGGTCAAAATTGATACATAATACCTTTATAATATCAATGTAATTCATTTGAGTCATTTTATAATAATTTTAGACATATAAAAATATTATTGAACTTTTCACCGTCTTTTACCCACCTCCTAGGAGAGTTTGAAAATTTACAGAAAACATAATTTTACCGTTTATGTAGGTGGAATTTCAAAAATCCGAGAGACATGGTTAATATCAATGAGTAAAATGTGGTTCAATAAGATAAAAATAAGTTTTGGTGAATAGTAACTTTTTACTTTTATTTACCACGGTTAAAAGTAAATAGGGTAATTAAGGTTAAAAATGATATTATTATTACCCTAACACATGTCCTAATTCTATTGGATAAGTGTAATTCAACCAAAAACTACCTTAGGAATAAAATATTACCATTTAGGTCCACTTGGATGGGATTAGGACATTTATTATTATTTTATTTAAAAAAGATTTAGAATATTTAAAATCAATGTTCAATAACTAAAACATTTTTAATATTGGGTTATACATAAGATAAATATGACTATAAATATTAATTAGGAATATAAAAATATTTCCTAACTAATTGTATTTTGTTTATAATTTTTATACATTATATAATTTAAATTATTTATGACACAATGATGATGCAGTAATTTCCTAAATAACGAAATATTAAATTAATTGATATTATAAATACCCAAATAAATGTAATTTGAGACTTTTTATGAATTCCAAAAAATTTATAGGTTAATATGACATGTTATTATTGATTTAATTAACTCTGTAAGAATTAATCATGCTGTTATGATTTTTAAAAAAATCAATTACCAAATAATGTTAAAATTAACATAAAATAGTTTTTAAAATAAATATTATATTATTAATTGTTATTATATTCAAAAAAATATATGGTTCGGCCAAATTACATAGATAAGGTTATATATATTAATAATGAACCAATTGGGTTTCTTTTGGCTGGTTATAGTAAGTTTATTAACCATATAGTGCGAGAAAATAAGATGACACGGCAAAAGTTAAATTATTTAACATAGAGTTAACTCTAAAAGATAAGGTTAAAATAGTAACCTAAACATGTCTAAAACCTATTGGATGAGAGGATTGAGACCCATCCCCACATTGGATTCTAAATAAATCAATTTTCAGCTATTATATACTGAATATGACTTTATTATAAAATAATATTTTACGTTTTTCCAAAGGTGCCCCTCCCCTCCCTTGTAAAAAGGGCCCCCCTTCCCTCTTCTCTTCAAACCCTTTTGAGCCTTGAATCTTAGAAAACCCCAGAAAATTCATCTTCTCAACCTATCTAGTTACATCGTAGAGGTTCTGGTCTTCTCAAAATACCATCTCTAGTGCCCTAAGAAGATGTATAAAGGAGGTGGGTCGAAGAAGAGGTAATCTCTTCTACTAGCTCTTTCAAGTTTCTTTCTTCTTATACATACTTTTATTTAGTTGTCTCATTATAAAGTAATACAATCAGTTTTACTTATATACTTATATGTTATTATAATTATGAAAAAACCCTATTTCACCTTCTATCTATCCTACGGAAAATGAAATCACTGGGCGTGTGTTCATACGGAATATCGTCTCCACGCCGTGGTGTAATCTATTTTTGACCACCACCTTACTTGGATGGGTATAATGGTGAAAATAAATAAATCTATATGATTATTTTAAAATGATATTTTTTATGAAATATTATACATACACTTCAATACAATTCCATAATCATGGGAATGATATCATCGCTCGTGCGTACGTACAGACTACCGTCTCCACAATGCGATGAGATTCATTATCCATGTTAACCATTCATGAATGATTAAAAACTATATATAATAAGTAATCATGAAATATATTACATAATAATGATACTGGATTTATGTATATATATATATATATATATTTCATCTACTTAATTCCATTCAATTCAATAAGGAAACGAAAACATCATTCATGCGCACGTACGACCTGCCGTCTCCATGAACGGTGTATTTCATTCCATTTATCAATCTATCATATATATATATATATGTATTTGATGAATATATATATAAATCATGTTTAAAAATATATAATTAAGTAAATCAGGATATAATTAATAATATCAAGAACAACAAGTCAAAACACGTACAATAAATGAAACGATTTAACCCAAATCACTACTTTTACATCAAATTTACAAAAGAACATGTAATATAAAGTCATAAGTAAACCATATATGATATAATAACAATGAATATGATTATTTAATGAGTCAATGAAGTTATTTAAATCATTATACAAGAGGTTCAGATACATACAAAGCATATTGGACCTAAGGTAAGGGATAACTATTCCAATCTCGTTCTTATCCGAGATTGTTATTCGTAAGTATTTACTGGGGTTATTGTTATCATCCATGACTTTGCTTACTAAAAATGTTTTCATGTATTTTTAAATTCCTTTTTACCCATTTTTGACTTTTACTACATGGTATGTAAGGAATATTTCTTTTCATTACCATACGAGGTACTTTTTTAATTTTCTGGCAAAATTACAAGAAGAATGTTTTTTAAACTTATACAGCATGAACGGATTTTTAAAATTTTATAAAGATTTATTTCCATGAAGCTTACTCTATAAGATTTCATTAATAATTTCAAAAAAAATTCTTTTCTCTTTAAATTGTCATGTCATTTTTTGAAAAGAAAATTATTTTGAAGAAGAATGGATATTTTCCACAAAAATTCATTTCATGTGTTTTATCAAAACGATTTTCCATCTAAGATGACATTATTTCATATGTGTATGTTTCAAGTATAATGTCTCCATTATATACATGGTTTGATTATTCTTATGATGAAATGATATCTATTTGTTTTATATGGATTATGTTATGATGGGATGATGTTTATTAAACCCATTTTAATCTTTGGGTTATAATGAATGATTTTTGTTTAATTTGTGGCACAAATAAGAATGATTTCATTATGTGATCGGTGGGACCTATATATACCTCTAATTCATTATGTAATGATTTATATCTCATGAGATAGACATGGCTGGAACGGTAAGTTAACCTGGTTCAGTGTTACAGGACTGAAACGAGGAGTGAACTCGATTCAAAAAGGGACTTTATCCAGTAAGATGGTCTTGACAGCAATGCCTTGGCTACTATGGAAATCATATCATGTGATTATTGGTTTTCCACAATTAAATGTTTTAATCTCATGCTATTTTATCATTATTAATGTTGCTTTATGATCTATGTCTTACGTACTGCCAAGATTTATTTCACAACTCAAGATTTTAACGTTTAAACTTTATGTTCATGTTTTGAAGTTCAAATGTATATGGAATGTTTTATTTTCTCCATGCATACCCTTACTGAGCATTTGAGCTCACCTTTTTAATGTTTTCTTTTCCCAAGTATATAAATAATTGTTTTAGGTAAGATAAAAAAGGGGAAGATCTTTATGGGAGATGTTGATGATCTTTCATCATGATTATAAGATTATTTTTCTGAGTTTCCAAAGATACTAAACTATTACGGTTCTTGTGTGTTTTTTTGTTATGTTTTAAGTATTCTGAAAAAGTAATGTAATGTCCATGTACGTCAGGCTTTGGGTCTCTAAAGCTGGGAATGTAGCCGAAGGTGGTAGGTGATATGAGGTGTTTCCACCACAACCCCAAGGTAGTCCATCCAGGCTCAGTGTGCTGGAGGATGTGGGAGAGGAGAGATACAATCCATAGAGTCCCCTGACCCAGAGGTTCCAAGGATAAACAATGGTACACTCTGTTTCATTAATAATTTTTCATTACAATTGTGATACATTGTTGTGAGGTACACTTCTCCATGTGATTCGTGCACAAGGTTCAACCAGGGTGAAGCTGGGTGTTTGTTGAACCATGTGTGGGTGTTGTTTGATAAATCTTTGTGCTCAATAGAAACTGGGACACGTTCCCCACCTAGATAAGTTTTGTGATGTGATTAAAACCATGCAGTTGATTTAATGCCTCCCAAAGTTGATAGTGTAATAGTATGGTGGATGATCTCCTTAGACTCTTGTGTTTGAGGTAGGGTTATGCGATGGAGTGTCTGAGAAGTTCCTATACTTTCTAGTGGAGCTTTTCTTCTTAACCCTTATGCTTGGAAGACTTGGTGGAGGGAGAGCCTTGCATATAAAAGTTCTATGGATGTAGAGTTAGACCCTATTGTGTTTCTATAGAGTGGAATGGTTTCCTAGCATCCGTACTCATTTGGGATGCCACTAGTGTGTGTGGCAGTGTTTCTAGTTTTGCATGTTTTCTTACAGCTAGAGGTTCACCGATGAAGGGCCCCATAAGACATAGTGTTTACACTTGGGAAGCCCTATTTTGTTTATCAGTACCCTCTCATGCATTTCATCAACCATGGAAAATGATTCATTCATAGGTCACAATGAAATTCATGTAGGGTTTTTTTGTGAAGTATGGTGTTATGTTAGTATATGTGTTAGGTTAGAAAGGTGGTCTAGTGCTAGACCCTATGACTACAGATGGACTCTAGTGCTTAGTTTTTTTTTCAATTACCATAGCTGAGGGAACATGTTCTTCTTGTTTCATGATGTTGACCTGGTCATAGATGGATTTTGGTGTGATTTGGCCTTTTTGGTTCCCTTTAGTTCAGATTTTAAGCAGTTCAGGAACCCTTGGTGAGCTCACTAGCATGGGAGTTGAAGTGGAGAGCTCAGTTTCATTCCCTTAGGCTAAGGATTCACTTTTTTGGGAAGAAAAATCCCTAAGGTGGGGAGAAAGTAATGACTCTGTTTTTTTCTTGTAAGAATTTGGAATATTTCTCATAATATTTCTAAAGTGAGTTGTCGATTCGACATAGGATTCTAGGGCTCAGAGAGCCTCAATGTGGTGATATTAATAATACTAAACATATTTTATCAAGAGCACATAGTTTATCCGGAAACATTTAATAACTCTTGATAGCAGTCTCAAATTGAGATTCTAATACCATAGTTGATTTCATAATGTTCTACATACCCTAAGCGTGACATAAATTTTTTTAGATCCACGATTTCAGCTAATAGTGAGTTGGTAGCAGAGTGTTAATATATAGTTTAAATAATTTAATAAAAACTAAATCAATTAAAACCTACCGACCCCACCCCGTGGTGTGAATGGAATAAAGGAGTGTAAAACCACTCACCCTACCCCCTATGGCCGATAGATGAACTGAGGCCAAATCGACGGGATGAGGTACTACTGATCACTGTTCATAGCGTCGATCATCGTCAGATTGACGAGTGTCATTATCCATGCATCATTCTACACCAGAATCTTCTTAGTATCACCATCAAGGTAGTTGGATTTGAGTTTTGGTCCCAATCCCATTTGTTATGAATTTTCAAGTATTTAGATCACTATTACAATTTCTAGAGATCCCTTCTAAGTTGATCTACATGTTTCAAGGGAAATTGTGGTGAATTGGAAAACACTTATTAAAATTACTATCAAAATTCCCATTTATATGGTGTGTAATCTAGTGTAACACACCTACTGTTCTTTCCATTTGGGAAAAATGTATTTTGGGGACTACAAGCTGTTTACCAGGGCTACACAAAATTTTGTGACCCCATGTTTTGTGGCCAGAGGATATGGATAGGTTAGTCATGTGATATAAAATGGTTGTAAAAAATTACATGACCAAAGTACATGGGAATGGGGTACTAGACACATGTATAGGAAAATGTCACAGACAAGTGACGGTTTAGCCTATACACACTAGGCACCTAGTGGTACACTCTATGTATGATGCATGAATGGATGATCCATTTGTATGTAGAACATAGACGGGGGCCAGGTGATGCAGAATGCACTGTGTGGGCCCCAGTGCATGCCATGTACATTTATTAATATCCTTTTGAGATGTAAATCCTTGTGTATCTCCTTCTCAAGAACTTTGGATTAGGCTTGTGAGTATCCTATCCTAAGCAGTTTTCTACATAGAATGCAATGGTGGAATCCATTTTAGCCTATGAGATATGATGTGGCATGTTTCGATCACGAAAATATACATATGGTTCTTAAACATGGGTATTAATCAGGGATAATCACTGAGTTTATGTAGGGGACAATGCCCTTCCTTATAACCATAGGATGCAGGTCCCTTAGACTTTTTACTCTAGTTGGTAAGTGTTCCACTATTGTATCATTGCACATGTCCCCTACCCATGGAAGTATTGCGATGAGAGGTATGATATGTTTGACACACTTTTCAACAGTGCTTGACTGATGTTGAGATTGATATTGTTCTTGGAGAGGGATGTTAGGACTGGTACTACCATATGGAATCAGGGTTTAGTTTTCCCTTACCCGCCTTCTTTAGTGGAGATAGGACTCCCTACATCATGGGTGCCGGTTCTCTAAACCTATGGTATTTTTCTCGGGGTAGTAATCCCCTATTAGACCGGGGTGTAGGTACCCAGTATCATTTGTGTGGTTAGAGACAATGCTTCCCTTCTGTGATTTGGTATGTTCCCTCCATACTTATTGGCATGATAGAGTATGTGCTCCCTTTTTGGACCAGGGTGTGGGTCCTTTATCCATGGATTTAGTACTCTTCTATCATGTCAAGGTGTGGGTCCTCCATATATAACATATTGATAGAGTGGGTACTCCCCTTATCATGTTATGTTGAAGGTCATATATCCTTGGGGTTAGAACTCCCATGTCATTCCAGGGTTTAGGTACTCCATATGTGTTTTGCTCGGTATATTTAGTACAACCTTGTTATACTAGGTATTTGGTCCTCTAACCTGAGGTTTTTACTCTCCTATCATGTCAGGGTGTGGGTCCCCCATAGTGATCATGCTGGTAGAGTGGAACTCCCCTTTCGTACTAGGGTGTAGGTATTCTAGCCACATATTGTTATACCCCTCTCTTGTTTGGGGTTGTGTCCTCTATGAATATATTGTTACTCCTCTATCATATAAGGGTGTGGTTCTTCTATTGTTTGAGTGGTACGACCAATTTATAATAGGTTACATATCATCGTCTATAGAGTAGTACACCCCTATCATTGAGTAGAGGCAAGGTCCAAGTCCTCCATTTGATTTGGATCTCCCTTGGATAATGAATACAATTGTGAGGAGTGAGCCACTCCACACGTTATTTGAGATATGAGGCCAATATTGAGTTATCCGTCGATTTATTGAGGTGTGGGACACTCCATACAAGCCTAACATAGGTTTTAGGGATAGGATAGGAGCTAGTACTCCCTTTACTGCAGGGTGGTGGTGAGGAGAAGATCCCTCTATTCAATCTCATTAAAGAGGAGGTAGGTGGTTTATAGTTTGGAGAAATGCTACCTAAACAATGTGTAGTGATGATGGGAGGGCCTTTTCACTTTGGTTCATAAAACCGTACATAGTCCACATGTTATAGTTGTAAGAACCTATGGTGCTAGTCACTAGAGCTGGACCTTGTGAGTTGTTCCTGATGGAGCACATTATCTCGGTCGTACCATCTGGGATGGCAGTGTTATTCTTGATGAAGAATATCTCTTAGATGGGTTTTATCTGGGATGGCTAAGCTCATGGAGCATCTTTTCCTCATTATGTGTTACCCGGAGAGTTTTTGAATATAATCCTAAAGTTGTCTTTGAGTTACAAACCTCATGAGACTTGGATTATGAGAAAATTATATTTGGATGCTTCTAGGAGTCCTGGGGGTGTCACATTATGGGTTGAAAAACATTGTGGACTGAGTTGACTAGTAATTTATAGTCGAGGATGGTACGAGATGGATTTTGTCTCTCGATTGGGTTCCCCCTAGATTGGTCTTCCAAACTCTTTCCTTTTAGTTACTCCCTTTTCATTAGGGATTTTGTGGGGTCCAAATGAAAATTGATATAATCACCCACACATTGGATTTTTACATGTTTTGTGCCTTGTTCCCACTATATTCTATTCAAAAGTGTCCCTAGAGGACCCGAGGGAGGCATATCATAGTGAGCTATACCAAATGAGGTGTTTACTAAAGCTGGGTTGAGGAGCCTTTCAGAAGTTTCATTTGACAGTGATCCCCTCCTTTGGAGTAGATTGGACGGTTTTATAATTTTTTTTTCATGTGTTTTCCCTTTTACAACTTCAGTAATTCTTTTGTACCCTTTTTGGGGATATATGTTTGCTTGTATTTTAGTTTCCAACTTTTTATATATATGCAATGTCATATAGAGGAGTTTGTGGGTGGGTGTGTATAGGTACATTAGGTAAAGGCCTCCAATTTGTGTGATATTCCTACTTAATGCTATTCTCTAGACCCTAGGCTATTTAATGTGTGCTTAGGTAGTTCCAGCCCATGACCTATTCTGTTGGGTGGTGATAGTATAATTCCAATGGTCTGTTGGTGCTCCACATTCATCTGCTGAGAAATAGAATACCGTCTGAAAGAACCTCCAATAAAACTCTTCATAATTTTCCACCAATACTTGTGAAGTATATCTAAGTACATACTAGTAATCCAAGGTTACACTACAAAAATAGATTCATGGTATTCCTGCAAGTCTAAAGGAACTCAGATACATCTGTAAAAGAGAAGGGTCTCATCCTCCTTGATAACACAACTAGAAGGTTGTACCTCGCCTAAAACACTATCCCTTATGACTAATCCCTCAGGATATAAGCGATGTTTTATCCATAACCATTATAGAAGGGAGGATGTCACTTCCAAATATACTAAAATAGGATACCAATGATATTCCTAAACCTGCAGGTGTATCTTATAAAAAGGACATCAACTACCACCAACAAATGGCCTCCTGGATGGAATATGTCTAAGGCTTGCAGCTCAGGTTGTTAGCCACTTCATTTCCCTTTCTGTGTATATAATTTAGTTCAAAGTAAACAAAATCAGGTACTTTACCCACATGTGCTGCCTAAGATTGAAATCCCACTGGGTTGAATGTATTTTTGACTCTTTTGGTCCATATAAATGATTAACTACTCACTCTTGTAGGTCCACAAGGCCAGATACCCTATGAGGGGGGGGGGGGTAAATCAGGGTATGACAGATAAAAAAAACTGCCCCTTTTGAATTTGTTTTTCTATTAGACAAATCCCTCTTCTCTCTCCTTCCCGATATAGAGTGTGTTCAAACTTTAAAGCAAGCACAGGACATAGTGATTTTTACATGGTTCACCCTCATTGGGCTATGTCCAAGGAGAATACACCAGCAGTGTGCCAATGTACCAATTCCACTATAAGTGCATTGCTGTTTACAAGTTCGAAGCGGACTTACTGTCCCTCCTGGTTTACAACCACAGACAATTTGAGAACTCGCTACTCTCTCAACTGAAGTGTGCTCACTGCTTCTTCAGAAGATCCACTGACAGTTTATAGACTTGTTGGTCTCTTCATTTGCATGAAAAAATGCATCCTCAACTGTTGATAGATGATCTATTTGAAGCTCAAGGTTCATCCACTGATGAATACCACTTTTCCTCTGAACACTAGGTAACTGCCTTTGGAAACACCTTCGCAAAGCACCCTACTTCGCGAGGCTCCCAATTTCGCAAAGCTCAAACAAGACTTCGCGAAGCTCCTACCTTTTCGCGAAGCACTCTCGCAAAAAACTCTCGTGAAGCTCAAGCCTTCTCAATGCTTAAGCCGTCACAGAGCTCCTACCTCTTCACAAGGCACACTACATAGAGCACACGTCCTCGCGAAGTGCACTTACTCTCACAGAGCTAGATTAGCCACAGCGAAGCACCTCTCTTTCACGAAGCACCCTGCCTTTGCGAACCACCTTCGTGAATCTAGGGCAAAGGATTTTCTTTGAAATCTCTCTCTTCTCTTATACTTCGCTTGAAGGGGTCGAGGCCTATTTATAGGCGATTCCACCAACCCTCAAACTTTCCGCACGAAGTCAACGCCACGTCATCACAAATCGCGAAGCTCCGATGTTTCCACCAAAATTATCTCAAAATCACGAAGCACCTCGGCAATTTTCGGATCACGGAGCTCGTCATAATCATGAATAATTCTTTCATTTACTTGTAACCTTCTCCGTGAAGCTCCCTTGCAATTCTCTTCACCGCCACAATGCGCTTCAACCTCTGCCAATCACGAAGCATGTCGTAATCACGAAAAATCACCGCCATCATTCTTCTGGTCTTCACGAATTACAAACCATGAAGTCTATCTTCGCGAAATTAATTCCTTTTCCGTATTTAAATATGATCTTTAGGGAAATCCTATTTTCACGATGCTCACCAAGCTCCAAATTTTGGACCCCAAAAATTTGGGAAACACTGGGAAACAACTCCACCATGTACTGCTCTTTTATACCACCTCCAGATCGTCCATTCCTTTGTCATCGTTCTTTATCAACATGGATTGTTAACAAATTCTCGTGTAATCGACAATTCTCCATGGAAACTTGATTTGTCAAAAAACACAATCAACCCAGAAATACTGCAATGTTACCTTGAGAAATTGTTTCCCAACAATCTCCCCCTTTGGTTTTGTTGACAACTATTCATAACACTTGTTAGAATGATTTTCTACACATTGATACCTCACTGAGTCTCCTTCTAGATGATACCACCAGTCGCCTCTTGCGATTCTGATAGTGGTCAATGATTCACATAAAACATACTCTAAGCCCACATGAGCAATTCTCGGCATGAGAAACAAGAGTAGTTTGAATATTTCATCAATGAATCACTTCATGTCAGACCCCAGTTGCCGATTCCAAACTGATACCAATTGCTAAATTGATACCAATTGTTGAACCACACTGATACCAATTCGTGATAGATGGACAACTTCTCACACCATTCCAACATCACTCTTCTACTTTCATCACGATCCTCAGTTGTCGTAATATATATGCTTTGATCGATCACTTCTAGCATCGTCAGATTTGACACTCTCCCCTATCTCATTGAACTCCCCCTATCTCGCTGCTCCACCTATCAGATTCTCCCCATATCAATCATGATTTATCAAATATCCACATTGTCTCCCCCTTGAACAATCACTATTTTCAACCCCTTTGTCAACGAACCCAAAGGTTACTCCTTTGTAGTCTGTAACAGAGTAGAAAACACATATCAGTACAGTAGGGAAAAACATATCATACCTCGGGGAGAGGGGGTCTCTCCACATCCACACACTTTCAAGCGCATGGAGTCGACTGAACTCCCAGAGCCAGTCGATGTCTCTCAAAAGATTCCTTGTGTAAGGCCTTTTTCAAAATATCTATAACCTGTAGCTCTGTAGGCACATACTCTGATTTCATGATTCCCCGGTCAACCTTCTCCTTGATAAAATGATATTTGATCTCAATGTGCTTTGTCCTTGAGTGAAGGACAAGATTTTTGATGAGATTCATAGCACTTCAGTTATCGCACTGGATTATGATCAGAGACTTCACTTCAACTCCCATATTATCAAGATGCTGCTTCATCCACAATAATTGTGTGCATGCTTGAGTGGCTGCAATGTATTCAACTTTTGTGGTACTCAATGAAATGAAATATTGCTTCTTTCTTAGCCAAGAAACACACAATCCTCCAATATAGAAAGCACCTCCTGACATAATCTTCCTGTCATCCGCTGAACCGGCCCAATCTGCAGCAGTATTTCCCAATAATTCTGACTGATTTTTTCCATTATACATCAAGCCAAAGTCCACTGAGCCCTTGATATACCAAAGTATTATTTTCACTATAAGCATATGGATTTACTTGGGATTACTCTGATATCTCACTACTTGGCGTGTGGTGAATACAATTTCAAGCCTTGTTGTATTCACGTATAGCACACATCCATTGATTTTCTTGTATTCGGTGATATTAACTGCCTTTCCATCCTCATCTTTGGACAATTTTATCCGGGTAGCTACCGGAGTCTTCATCTGCTTGGAATTTTCTATTCCAAATCTTTTCAAAACCACATTGGCATATTTCTATTGTGAAATTAATGTTCTATCCCTTCCTTGTGTCACCTACACACCATGGAAAAATGTTAGCTCTCCAATCATTGACATTTCGAACTCACTTTTCATGAATTCAGAAAACTATCTGCACTAAACATCATCTAATCTGCCAAATATTATGTCATTGACATAAACCAAGACCATCATACTTTGATTACTATTGTTGTTGAAATATAGATTTTAATCAAATCACCCACGATAGAAACCATGCTTCTTCAAGTATTGATCATGCCTTGAGAACTATGCTCTTGGTGCTTGTTTCAGCACATACAACATCTTTTTTTGTCTGCAAACCTTATTCTCATCCTCATGAATGAGAAAACCATCTTGCTACTCAATATAAACTTCCACCTCTAGAACCCCATTCATGAATGTAGATTTGACATCCATCTGGAACACTTTCAACTTCTGTTGCACTATGACGGCTAGGAATAATCTGATTGTCTATAGCCTCGCAACCGGTGCAAATGTCTCATCAACATATTTTCCCTCGATTTGGAAGTATCCCTTGCACACTAGTCTTGATTTGTTCCGAATCATTGTGCCATCTTCATTCATCTTGTTGCGATAGACCCATTTAGTACCGATGAAATTCTTATCTTCTGTCCTCGATAAAATCTCCCATGTCTGATTCTTGTCAATCTGATCTAGCTCTTCATTCATTGCCTGAATCCAGTTATCATCTTCAGCTACATTAGCAAAGCATTTCAACTCAACCTGAGATAGGAAAGATGTCTACTATAGTGACTTCATTCTTCTTGTCTGAACTAGAGCTGAATGATCACCAATGATATTCATCCTGTCAATTTTAGCACGACACCTTGGCTTTTGTGCAGATACAGATTTTACTTTTTCATGTTCATCATCAGTATCTTCTTTTGAATCAACATCATCCACTTATACTTACCCTGTGTGACATTCTTCCTCGTCACTCTCATCAGAAAATTGTTCATTACACTATTTAATGATTTCCTCATTCTCTACTACAGTGGCATCATTACTCTGAACTACATTTCCTAGCATTTTTAAAGCATTTATATGCCTTGATTTTTCTTGAGTAACTAAGGAATATTCCCTCATCTCCTTGTGATTCATTTTTCCTATGTTTTACTTGTTGAGAATAAAACACTTACTTCCAAATTTTCGAATGTATTTCATTGTTTTCTTCTTTCTATACAACATTTCATACAGAGTCTTTCCTTCCTTCGGACATAGTAGAGCCCTATTTGAAATGTAGACCGATGTCAAAAATGCTTCCTTCAAAAATTTCTGTGGTAGGTCTTTTTCAATGAGAAACATTCTAGACATGTTCTTAATGATTCAATTTTTACTTTCAACCAATCCTTTCTATTGGGGGAGTTCATACTGAAGAAACATGATGCCTAATCCCATGTTTCTCAACATAGTCTTCCACCTAACTGTTTGTGAATTACGTACCATTGTCCGTACGAAACTTCAGAATTTTCTATCCAAGCATTCATCACACTCCATTCAGAACTGTTTTAAGCTGATGAACACATCAGACTTATGGGAAATAACAAATACACTTGCCATTCTGCTATAGTAATTAATGAAAAGAACATAGTACCTCTTTCGACCAATTGCTCAAAGTGTGATAGACCAAAAAACATCAGCATGTACCAATTCGAGCACTAGTGTTGACTTCTTTTATTCTGCCTTATGCATCTTTCTGATGAGCATCCCTTGTTGGAACACATCACATGTGTGAGTAAAATCATGTGATAGCTTAGCGAAGTCTCTTGTTGCATCACACTTTACTAGATATTCCAAGGATGGTTGGTATAAATGACCTAGTCGTTTATGTCACAACTTGTTTTCTTCCTCTCTAGACAGAAAGCACATATCTTCTTCTCCACATACCAGGTAGAGATTTCCATTTTTCCTTTTTCCCTATAGAACCACTGGCCCATCTCTTCATTTGACGATACACACCTTCTGAGTAAACCTTATAGAATGACCTGAGTCACATAGTTGACTAACACTGAGCAAATTGTGACTGAGGCCTTCTACTACTAAGACATCATCACATATCATCTCTTTTCCCCCAAACATGTCCTTTCCTAATCCAATTATGTTCAAGCCGTCATCATTTCCAAACATGAAAACTCCCTCTCTGTCATATTTTACGCCTGTGACGAGATCCTTTTTACTTGTCATGTGAGATGTGCAACCGCTGTCAAGGATCCACACACCATAGTGATCTGATGCTTTAATGGCAATTTCCGCCACCACTGACTTCTCATCCTTTCTCTTCTTGGTCCATATTCGTGCCTTCATACATGAGATGGATTGTGACTTCTGATCTTTCTCATAGTATGATGGACCTGCTTCATCCTCCAAAGGTGCAAACCTATTTTGCATTTTCAACTCACCTGTTGGTTCATTGATCTTCTGTTTGTGAACATTTTTGTTCTGCTTTGGCACATTCCTTTGTATGGTAAAAGTGAAATACCAAGCCATGTGCCCAAATCCTCCACACAAGAAACAATTTCCTTCGAAATATGTTCTAGAGAATTGTTTTCTATTTGGATTCCACCTTTTTTCTTGTGCCCTTCGATATCTCTTAGCTATGGAACACACATACTGTGAATTTCCCATCTTTGCAAAAAAAATAACACCTGATATGCGGTGCATTCCTATGCCTGACTTCTGCACTATGAGTTTCCCCTTGGAATATCCGAATATTTTGATTCTATCTTGTACCCAAATCAACATTCAATCTCAGAGTGGGTGCTTGTGGTCTGAACTCAATTTTCACTTCTTTTTGTTTTCGACCATGCCCTAAATCAACCTTAATGTCTGAGCTCAATTACTGCTTATTTTCTACTGAACTACTTGGCTCCTCTTTCAGCTTTTCAGTCTTCATAATGACCTGATTACCCAAGAATGTGTTTGGAATCATTGGGTTTTCTTGGTCTTTAACATTTTTCTGCAGACCGACAACTTTCTCTTCAAGCTCTTCGATACATTTAACACGATCTTTCCTTGTTTTTTTAATTCCAATGACCTCCCTTTTCTGTTCTTCAATCTTGATTTTATACTCACTAACTGATTCTGAGTTTTTTTTGGTGTTGATGACATGAGTTTCTCAATTTCATCCATAAACTCAGACTTTTCTTCTTCCTACTGCTGCATATAGAGTTTTGAATCACGAACAACATTGTTAGATTTCTTTGTTTTGCCTCTCCAAACATATATCTCCTCAAGACCAGCTTCTAACTCAGCATGCAAATCATCTCTTCCTTCAATGACTTCTTCTTCATCAATGTCGGTTTCTTCTTTCTTTTGATCACTACCGACATCTGCCACCATAGCATTTTCCCCATGATCTTTGCAGTTTTCAATCTCTTTATCCTCTTCATCCTCAAACTCATCTGAAATTTCAAATTCTTGTGAATGAGATTCTTCTTTTTGAAGAAATTTCACTTGAATTGTTTCTTCCCTTTACCGATTGCCGAAAACTTCTTCATGGGAATTTTGACTTCTTCATCATCATTATCGTTATCTTGAAACTTCTTGGGGCACCTTTCCACAAGTTGATCAACCTATCCACATCTAAAGCATTGTAGTAGAAGATCCCCTTTAAACATTCCTTTTCCTATTTGATGGTTTGAGGAGAGGAATGAAATCACCTCATCTGTCTCTTCTTCCTCTTGTGAATCTTCAAGGGTGAGCTTCTTCATGGCCTTAAATACCACCTCTTTGGATTTCCCCTTTTCCACAGCCTTGTTATCAACATTCCTTATTTCATATGCAAGCAATGTACTATGAAAATTGTCAAGTGTTAGTTCTTTTGGATCATTATCATCTAGTACTGAAACTTTTTGATTGAATCGAGGTGGATGTTTCCTCAAAATGAAGTTTACGATATTTATGTCTTCTATGACTTCACTAAGACCTCTCATATCTTCCACAAATACATTTACCCTATCAAAGAATGCATCAACAGACTCATTTGGGTTCATGTTCAGATCTTCATACTTATTCCATAGTATTTGTAGATTTTCCCTTTTGACCATTATATCTACTTCATATATATTAAAAATATTTTCCCACATGGCATGTGATGTTTTATATGACATCACCTTCATATAGATAGCATTGGATAGGGATCCCCCTAAAGCATTTATTCCCTTTGCATCAGAATCCAATTCTCTTCGCTCGACATCCGATAATTCCCCACTGTTGATGTCAGCTGTTATACCATGCATTGCTGCTGTGAACACATCCATTCCCAAATATCGGAAGCAGTGATGCATCTGATTCTTCCATAGCTGAAAATTGTTCCCGTCGAAGATCGGAATCCCTTTATGATTGGTAAACTCCATTTGAGAGAGAATAAAAGATATTAACCTTTCCCTATGATACCAATTATTAGGTCCACATGGCTAGATTCACTAAGAGGGGGGGTGAATCACGGTATGACAGATAAAAGCAACTGCCCCTTTTGATCTTGTATTTCTGTTAGACAAAAACCTCTTCTCTCTCATTCCCGATGCAGAGTGTGAACAAACTTTAAAGCAAGAACAGGACACAATGATTTCTACTTGGTTCACCCTCACTAGGCTACGTCCAAGGAGCATACACCAACAGTGTGACATTGTACCAATTCCACTATAAGCACACTGCTATTTACAAGTTCGAAGTGGACTCACTGTCCCTCTTGGTTTACAACCACACACAATTTGAGAACTCACTGATCTCTCAACTGAAGTGAGCTCACTACTTTAGAAGATCCACTCACAGTTTATAGATCTATAGGTCTCTTAATTTTCATGAAAGAATGAATCCTCAACTGTTGATAGATGCTCTATTTGATGTTCAAGGTTCATCCAATGATGAATACCCCTTCGCCTTTGAACACTAGGCAACTGCCTTTGGAAACACCTTCGCAAAGCACCTTGTATCATGAGGCTCCCAATTTCGCAAAGCTCAAAGAAGACTTCCTGAATCTCCTACCTTTTTGCGAAGCACTCTCGCAAAGAACTCTAATGAAGATCAAGCCTTCACAATGCTTAGGCCGCTGCAGAGCTCCTGCCTCTTCGCGAAGCACACTTCTTAAATGACACGGCCTTGCAAAGCACACTTACTTTCACGGAGCTAGATTATCCACCGAGAAGCACCTATCTTTTTCAAAGCACTCTTCCTTCGCGAACCACCTTCGCAAAATGAGAGCAAAGAATTTTCATTGAAAGCTCTCTCCACTCTTCTACTTCACTTGAAGGGGTCGAGTCTTATTTATAAGAGATTCCACCGACCCTCGAACTTTCCATGTGAAGTCAAAGCCATGTTATCACAAATCACGAAGCTCCGATGTTTCTGCCGAAATTATCTCAAAATCACAAATCACCTTGGAAATTTTCTGATCGTGGAGATCGTCACAATCGTGGAGCATTCTATCATTTACTTGGCACCTGGACTGCGAAGCTCCCTCGAAATGCTCCTCACCGCCACGATTCTTTTCAACCTCTTCTATTTGTGAAGCTTGTCATAATCACAAAGAATCACCGCCATCATTCTTATGGTCTTCTCTAATTCCAAACCATGAATCCTATCATCGCAAAATTAATTCCTTTGACATATTTAAATATGATCTTCAAGGAAATCCTATTTTCTCAATACTCACCAAACTCCAAATTTTGGACCCTAAAAATTTGTGAAACGCTGGGAAACAGCACCACCTTGTACTGCTCTTTTTTACCGCCTCCAGATCATCCATTTTTTTTGTCATCATTCATTGTCAACATGGATTGTAAATAACTTCTTGAGAACTTGACCAATCTCCATAGAAACCTGCTTTGTCAACAATCACAATCAACCCAATAATATTGCAATGATTACTTGAGGGATTTTTCCCAACACACTCAAAATATAATTCCTCCAAAAGATTAAGGAATGGACAATGACCACCAACACGAGTTCATGTGTTGGGTAATTGTACTCTTTATATATTATCCAGTGGGACCCATACTTAATAACTCAATCTCCCAACATTATAACTAATCCAATATTAATTCTTTATGAAACAAAATTAACTATATTGATTCTTCCCATATCTAACAAATTGATGTTCGGTGTCGAAGGTAGTCTCCCTTTCAGATTTTGAAAGGAAGTATCATCTATTTAAAAACAAGTAAACGTAAAACCCTTTTTAGTTAATCTTGTGAGACGTGTATCTAGGAATGAAAAGATCGGAAAAATTCTTGTAATAGCCAGCCATCCCCTAGAAATTTCATATGTGAAATACATTCTTGTGATTCTCCTAGAAAAATACAGTACTCACCATATCTAGGTCAATGAAAACTTCCACCTATAAGATGATATATCCCATGAATTAAACCTTATCGATCCAATTGTGGCATTTAGTTAGCTTAGTAAAAATCTAGTGCTCTCTCAATGTATTAATCACGATATAAATATATTTTCCATCGTCATTTCATGTGTGATAACACACTATTATATCATCCATAAATACCACCTCAAATGAATCATGGTACGGGTGTATAACACAATTCATTAGAGCCATGAAAACTATCGGTGAGTTCATAATTCACAATGAAAAACCCATATATTCATTAAAAATGTGTCTTCTCTAAAATTTCATATGTGGATTGTCTGATGGTATCAAATGCACCTGATGGTATCCCAAAATCAAATATATCTTAGGAAAAAATATCACTCCAAGGAGTTGGTCTAAGAGGTCATATTTACGTTGAAATGGATACCGAATCTTAACCCTAATTTGGTTCAACAAATAGCAATCCATTCAAATCCTAAGGGTATCTTCCTTCTTCTTAGAGATTAGCATTAGAGAACCCCATGGTGAGGTAGTATTTTGGATAAACGCTTATCTTCCATGTCCTCCCACTATTTTTTGAGTTCCTAGATATTTATAGGTGTCATCCTATAAAGATGAATGGACAAATAGTGTTGATCCTAGCACTAGATTGATGGTGACCTCCACCTCTCTCATAAGAGGTAATCTGGAGAATTTTTTAGGGGATACATCACTAAATAGATCCACCATAAGAGGGTGATACACAAGAAACACTCCCCGATCGATCCTAAAGAGAAAATATTCATCGGTTATAACTCATCCCAGATCGCGAAGCTCTAATATAGTTCTACATTCATGGACTTCTCATTCACCCTTACGAACATAGTTACTCACCTCATGTGATTTAAAAGACACCCTATGGTGATATAAATCATCATGGGTGTGGTATGGAACCATGAAGTCCATGTAGAGAATGAAATTGATGTTTTTCATCTTGAATACAAAAATATTCCAAATGAAGAGATATCCACCCACCTCAAGAAGGAATTTCCTGAATTGGATTATACTCTCTGATCACGCTCCTTGAGGAGTATCAAAGGTCATAACATGAAAAAATTACTATATTTATGGTATAAGTCTATCTAAAATTACCCCATATAAAAAGGAGTGTAGAGATCATTTATCATGTACGGATTAAGCTAAAGTATATGCTATTAGAATAGTACATATAACTATAGAAGGCCCTAGAATTTTCTCCTCTACAGTATGTTGTTCTATATATATGGTTCTTGATCCATATCCCTTACATACAACCTAACTAACATGGGAAGGTCCACCTAGTTGTCACTACACCTCTGAAGTTTGACTAACATAGCCACATCCACATCCTCACCCTAATTAGCTAGAAGTATACTGAATTCCTACCATACACTAAGCTACAGATCATGTACCCAAGTTTAGTGTCAGTAGAAATACCTTGTCAATATGTAGTTGAAAGAAAGTTTGGAAGACACCCTGATGGTGACCCATCATTCCATAATATCGAGGCAAGCCTGTGCATGCATGGGATTTCCTATCCGAACAACCATGTGAAGGTGGAGAGCTGATTTCATGATGAAGATGCTGGGGAGGAGCAGCTCCAGGTAGTTAGTCTGGGTTTTATGTAATGTTTGAAGCCTATGGGAAAATGAATTCCTATAATGCCTACGAGCTATGTAATACTTTCACCTACGGGCCATGTAAGGGTTCTGCCTCACCCCATGAAAGATGGATTATCAAAATCAATAAAAATGAAGGCCTTCGGGCAATTGGATGGATGTAATATCAGAACTCGATTGGGTTACTTGTACACCAGGTCCTCTCATGAGTTGTCTTACCATACATAAGACACACCACATAACTATTGGTGCATTCCATTTTATTGTAAGTACCTCAATAAGAAACCTCAAAATCACATTTCCCTTTGTTAGACAAACTATATCACTCTCTCAAAGATGAACATTCCAAACACACACTGTCTTCTTCCCTTAGGTTCCACTCAATGAGGTGGTCATGGTTCACTATCTCTGAAATGGTGGTCAATTAAGATACATTCACAAGTAATAATATGGTGTATTAAATCCCATACTCAATCCATCATGTAGTTATCAAACCTACACCTATCAGGGTTAGTGAAAAAAACTGAAGCTCGGTGCAATGAGATGAATACTTGATCATAGATATAGAACCTTATCATATGAGCCTCAACCCAGTTGGTGATGTCTCTTTAAGTGCATCCATGAGACCTAAGTTTGAAACCAGGCGAAGGCATAATTTCAGGGTACTATAGTAGTATTGTAGAAGGTACTGTACCAGCACTAAAGTAGGTACTGTAGCAGTTACTGTAGTAGGTACTGTTTGGTACTATAGCAGATGGAACTATTCACCTTGGGACATCTGTTTGGGCTTGGAGTCCTTAAGGCCTTCGGGCCATCCCAGCCTTTGGGTTAGTAAGGATTTCATGACAATTTAAGCCCATCGGGCCACATCATGGCCTTTGGGAAACCTCAAAAAGGCCTCCAGGGCAACTTGATATACAGATGCCGAAACATATTCTATAAGGAACCAGCTCCAGGGGAGAATTCAAGGGAAGGGAGCATTCACCATATCAAGGATAAAAAATTTTGAAGAATGAGAGGGTATGGATGGTCTATTAGTACCGGGCCTATGCATATTTTCATAGGATAGCTAGCCTAACAACCATGAAAAACATGGAGAGATGATCATGATCCAGATGCTAGGGAGGGACAGTTTCAAGTATTCAAAGTTTGTATGATTTTATTAAGATCTACGGGTCTTGTAATGTCTCCAAGCATACATGAAATGTAATATATAAGACTACGGGTCTTGTAAAGGTTCCCCCTCATCCCTTGAAAAGGGGTTATAAAAAGTCCATAAAAAAGAAGGCCTTCAGGACATTCAGTTAGGATATAGAATCCTACTGTTGGTGTATAAAATCTCTATCTTATTCTGCTATCAACATCTGCGGAAAATAATTAATCATAGAAGGTTGTGTAGAAGTCTACCCATACCATACCTTGATGATGGTCAACATGAGATATTGTATCCCTCCAATTTTTAGTAGAGTGACGATGAATATTAGTGGCGATATTGACCCTCCACTATAGAGACATATCAATGTGGTCGATGAATGAAAACATGGACTCTTGTTATGATTTAGTAAACAGAGGACCACCATCCCCCAATAAGGTGGAAGGATTATACCTCTGGAATTATCACCACCACTCTACCATAGTAGGGGATGAACATAGATATCACTTTATATGCTTCATAAAGAGAATGAATCTCTCTCAAAAATATGCATCACTGCCTAGTGGAGAATGATTAGGAGGAGCATGTAGTGTCACCACAAAAGGCAATACTGGTGGCTCAAGTCCCACAACCTCAAAATCATTATTATGATTTCCCTCTTGGTGCATGAATCTAGGAATTATTTGTGGCATAACTCTAAAATTTATAAAACCATTCCTCAGATAAGATTTAACATTAATAAATAATCATAGATAATAGAAGAAGAAAATAAGTCACACATATTTTCATACTTCTAAAGACAAGTCTATATGATAATAAATGTTATAGACTTCACAAGAGAAACTACCTACTATCCACTACTAAGGTTGATTTAGGTTCAAGGTCTCATAAAACATGGAATAATTCTTGAAATGAAAATGCTCAAGTTCTGATAACAATGAATGAGATAAAACCTCATTGTCATACCAAGATAAGTAAAATAAGTCCATAATGATAATACCAACAATAATAACCTCAAAAAACATGTGCCTCAACCAATGGTGAAATCGTTACATGTGTAACAAGCACAAACCAAAACATCAATATTCCACTGCATATAATTTGGGTGTCACATGTATATGGGTTAGATGCTCCCAAGAATAGGATCATTACTAAATTTTGATACAATCCTAGTCTCATGACTAACACCAAAATAGTAAGACAAAATGAAAAAGATCATTTTGATACCAATTGGATGTTTCCCAACCCAGAATCTAAAAATGATTCCCCTAAGCTAGTTGTCCATTAGAACTCAGGAACACCTCCCCATATTCCAAAATATTCTATCTACCAGTGAGGGCCTAGGGTGTGTCCATGGAGATTTTATACCCTCTTGATCAAAGTGTATCATAATGGTGAATAACAACAGTATGTAGTGGAAATAGTAATCAATAACCAGAAGTTGAATAATAAATCATCCATATAATAAACACGAGGATGATAAATCAGTATGAGATTAAAAAATGATGATTATCCCATGATGATAAACAAAAAGGAAATTGCATGGGATATAATGGTACATGAATATACTATAGGACAAAAAATAAAATAATGGACAAAATATTCCTTCACTTGTATCACGATCATAGGCTCAGTCCTCTACCCTCATACGCCATACTAGTACTGAGAATCAAACATTGAAAGTTGAGAACTTCCCTTTGTCAACACCTATAGACATGAAGTCTATTTGGGTACCATATGTGGCCTAAAAAGGGTGCGAGATTTCCATTTTTTGTATATAAAATGAGAAGTGTGAAGGTAAAGCTAAGGGTAGAGCAACAAATAAATAGAACACATCAATTCGGGTAATTCAAGGGATACCCATCCAACACTACCTGAGTCGGCCTATGATGGATATATCTGAACCATAATAACAAAATAAATAGATATACTATGTATATGATTATATATATATATAAATTAGTATACCTATATATATAAGCATTGTAATTATCTATTATACAAGCAGAGATACATAAATGGGCTGCTATAGAAGTCAAATGTAATAGACCAAACCCAAGAATGTTCTTTGGCTTTGTGAAAACATCCTTAATTACAAATATGAAGATATCATTATTTATTAGTAAAAAAGCATCTAGATTTAGTTTAAGGGGATTTGTAAGAAGGATATGAAGTATCTTTCTAGGAGAACTCTTTCTATCCAACATCATAAGAGTCCATACAAGTAAATCTATAAATGTAACCCATGTATCACTCTTGACATTGTATGAAGGCATAAACCACGAATACCATAGTTATTATATCACATAGGTGACCAAGTATGGACCTTTTCATATTCTATTGGTGTCCTCCCACTGTTCCGATCCATGTTAATCCACTAGGTTACTAAGTATCCTTCATGGGTAAAGTAAAACATCCGCCCAGTGATCATGTCCAAGGTATTACAAAAAACAATCATTCTATCAATTCATATTTTTTTAGATTCATATAAAAAATATAACTATAAACCATGATGTGCCCATCCCAGGATTCCTTAAGTCATGACCCATGTATCACCCTCGACGTGTCATGAAAATAGGGGATTTATAGAGTGGAATTTATATCACCAAGGTGATACAATAGAATGATTACATAAGCAATTAAAAACCCTCAATTGTGGGATTAATTTAAATTAAAGCTTGAGGCAAATCAGTTTTTCAAGGTAGGAGCACCGTTACAGGTGGCTCACATCGAGGTGGTAAACCTATGAGATTATTTGTTGGTATATAGAAGGATGATAATTATGGAATATCAATTTCTTTTATTGAATTAATCATTTTGGGTGCAGCGTCTGAATGTTATGGTGAATGGAATAATGGATCACCTAATAAAGCATCAAATTGTTTAGGAAAAAAGTAATAGACCACCTACCTTAGGTTGGTATATGACCCCTTGTCCATTGGTGGCCTCTGAATTAAGCTAGAACAAATGAAGTCACTAAAATAAAAAAATTCCCTAAAAATAAGGAATATAACCTCACAACAAAATAGAATATAAGATGAAAAGATAAATGAAGTAAGTAATAAAGAGGAGTGGAGATCTTACCATTAATTATCCAATATAAATGAAAGTAAATGAAATAGAGTTTAGATAGAGTGTGGATTCAAATCCTAGAAAATATGAGAGGATGATATTTCATACAGAGGGATGACCTATTGTTCATGGAGGATGAAGAAAGAAGGGGTGAGTTCAAATAGGAAGGGGAAAAAATATTTTTTCCCAAATTTTAAAGGTTTTATTATTGGACAAACCATGTGCCAATTTTGTTATAATCATTACCCCAAACCAGTTGTCACATGAAATTGGTATATTTTTATTCTAAAAGGGTCTACCCATTAAAGTAATCTCATTCATGAGGTATATATCACTCACATGAATGTGCATCCTAGGCTGCATGGATTGGGTAAATAGTGCTTCCCCTATAATTAACTGATGTATCCCACACATTTAAACTGTATAGTTATCACATATTATGTGGATCAATCATCCTTTCCAAATTTTTAGAGCTCCGGGATCTAAGAAATCCTTAGACATTAATGGACTGCTTCTTAGCCCATTGAGAGAATTGATATAATTTAATAAGATGTTTTGAATAGTAATTAAATTAATGGTTCCTGATAAGAAATTTGGTATGTTACATACCACGGTTTATCCAAATCAACTGACGGTGGATAATTCAACAATTATATAGAGGAGAACAATGGAATCCAAGGGAGGAAGTGGATGAAATTCAAGGCTGGAGGTGGACTGTTCATCACTGGGGGAAGAAAAGAGGATGTAAGTATAAAGGCTATATGGTAAAATAGTAATTTATATATCTTTAATGATACACATGGTTTTCTCACATGGTTTAGAAAACCATATGGTGCTACTATCTGAAGGGACACTCCCTCACATGGCTGGGTGCATGATTTGACAAACCATGAACAACCCAGTCCTAAAACTATGTGATTTATTGTATACCACTCCCATGGCCATGAATCCCAAAATTAATTGGGTTTCAAACCATTATCCTCTATCTGTGGTCCATATTATTGATTTTCATGGTTACTTCTAATAGTTTTCCTTAGGCCTCTTCTTCTATAAAATAATTTTTAAAGACCAATAATTCTAAAACTCATCTGAGCACACAAGAAACCCACAAGAACATAAATATTATATAAATACATCCCAATTAAAATATAAATCTATTATATTTACATTATGAAAATTAGATTAATATCTTTTATGTCCACCTATTGAAGAGCTCAAAATCTTAGGGAATTTACCACCCGGTACAAAACATGGCACATTAAAATTTTCAAAATAACTATTCTACCAAAATTGAGATACCTTGGTGTGTTTTTTGAGGGATTTAACATTTTATTTAATTTCATAATATAGCTCAATCCCCAATAGATTTCTTTCTCAAACATCATCCACGCATGTTGGAGTTCTTTACTACCTTTTAAAGAAGTTTTACAAGGATCCCTCTGAATTCTTAAGTGAAACTAATTATTATATAATAAATAAAAAAAGGAATGTGATGATCCCATACAACTTTTAAATCTATATATTAGTATCTCAATATATACTTTATGTTTTTAATGATCCTTTATTCTCTCCCTTTTCATGTAAGTAACCCTTAAATTATGAATTTTGTATATATAAGCTGTTTGGGTGAATTTTTGGAGGGTTTGGAAAAATTTTGAATTATTTTTGGGGATTTTATATAGGTTAAAAGTTGGTTCATGGGTTTTGGAAAACCATTATACTCTTATAGGAAACCTTACATAGTGGGACATGGGCAATGGGTAACATGCACATGAAGGCACACATTTTTTCCATGCCTTGCAGTAGCCGAGGAGAAATCGTGAAAAGTGGGAAAGTGGGTTTTTTCTATTGTTAGAATAGAGTTTTTATAACAGTGAAAGACTACCATGAGAGGTCCCTTTTGAGTTAGATTTTGGAACATGGTTATTGTGCGATTTTCTTAACAATTTGACTAACCATGTACAGTTTAAAAATAAGATCCACAAATAGAATATCTACGTTAGAATTACCAATTAACCCATATTTTATCCTCCATTTGAACCCTAGAATGGGATTTATCCTTCAAAAGGCTAAAGATGAATTCACCATTGTTTTAGAGTTGATAAAAAGGCATTCCATGGTGTGTTAAATCATATCCCCCATGGTAAGTCATCATTTATGGTAGTTTCCCAATGGTTTTCTAGGATCCACCTCTATCCCAACCTTGTTTTATTAGATATAGTTCCACTAAGGATAAATATATATAGATATTGATGACAATTATTATTAGATATTGATTTATTGATTCTAGAGGATGATATCTAGGGGGGTTTGGATATTCAACCAAGATTCATTGGCACTTTAGTGTCATTCTTTGTTTTTTCCATAAAACCTGAGGTAGGAGGATAAAATCTCGAATCCTATTATTAGAACATGAAGAAATACTATCATATTGATTGTTTTGATTGAAATTAGTTTTGAAATTATTGTTAATTTCTTTTTGGAAACCCTCATTTGGGACTCTTTATAGAATTGTGTATATTGGGTTTTTTTTAGAAAGAAAAATTATTAACATAATTTTAAAATTATTATTTAGTTTTTATGTATGGAAAATAGTTTTAAATAAAATTTTGGACTTAATAATTTTTTTGAATGATATTCAATAAAATAATGGTTTTATTGAAATGTTTGGAATGGTTCTTTTGGACTTTTTTTTTAAAAATGGTGGTGTGTGTTCATGTTCATTTGGGGGGGGGGGATAAGGCTATGAAATCTCCCCCATCATTAGTGGGATGAATAGGGGTCAAGAATCCCCCCCATTAAAATGGTTCTTTAAGTGATTTCTTAGTTAAAGGATGATTCACCACTCGTGAGTATAGGGAGTTTCATAGTTGCAATTATGGTTGTATGTGTGCATATGTGGAATGTAAAAGATTATACAAACATAGAATTTGTGAAATTTATTTATATAATTTCTTGGTTTTATTCATTGGAAAATTTTTTTTTTATAGAAATTAGTTTAATATGGAAATTATTTTATATTATATTATAAATTATTTTCATGTTTCTTATATAAATTTATATATATAAATTTTCTAACATGTTTTATCATAGTGGCATGAGTAAGGATGTTATTTGGAGAAAACCTACCAAGTTTCATTACTCACCCCAGATTTGAATCATTGGAGATTTTGCGGATTTTTATTTTGGGAAACAAGAAAACGCAAAGTATCACACTTATTTAGTAGTCCATCATGATACTTGGACTATTTTATATAGTTTGATTTGGGATCATGTATAGATAATTGGAGTTTAGTATTTTGATTTTTTTGGGTTTTGTTGTTTTTTTTCTATTGTGTACTTAGATATTGCTAGTCTTACACTATGGATCTCAGTTGTAGTTTGGTTTTCATATCAATGGTATTCCTTTGAGTTAGCTTTAATCGTTATCATGAATCATATAGTTATTTCCTTTATTCATTGTTTGATTATAGTTGTTTTATTTTATAAATGGAAAATCATCCCCCAAGCGTTTTGGTTCCCTTGGCATTTATTTCCATCAGTTTTCATCTTACAGATGCCAGTTAGTGAAAATTATAAATTTGACCCCAAATTAATCCAATGAGAAGGGGTAGGACATTACATATGGTACTATATTTGTTCATTCCAATTATCTTTGTGACACAAGTGGTATCATCTTGTTCGGTCCTTGACTAATAGGTGGCCTTCAGTTCTCTCATTCGTGGAGTTTAAATTCATTCTGGTAAATTATTTATATTAGGATTCTAGAAAAGAGTCAGATTTTGGGACATGAAATGTTGATTATTGAATGATGTAGAAAAACGTTTTATTCTGAACTATAGGTTTCATGGGATTTGGGTACAAATGTGTTTTGGAGACACTTATTGGATCTAAAATCTCATTTTCATGAGTTTATCCAACTATATGAGCATGAAATGAATTATAGAAATGACTTCTCAGAACTTTTTAAAATTTCATTTTGATTAATGATAAATGATTTGTTTAAATGGTTTGATTTTTGAAAAATATTGATTTTTTTTCAAATGTATGATTTTGAATAGAGTATAGTAGAGTTAATTTGGAAATGAATTGATTTTCCAAAGAAGGTAGAAATTTTTCAAATATGATTGAATGTTGAAAGGTTGAATTTTGGAAATAAATGAAGTGATTGTATGATGTGATAGAATCTGAAATTGTTAAGCCTTCAGCAGGTAGAGAGTGATACTTGTGGTGTTTGTTTTCTATATATAAAATAGAACTAGTTAGGTGTCATAGACACAAAACAGAAGAAGCTACTAAAAATGTGGTTTCACATGATATAGAGTTTAACCAAACGCTAGTTCAGAGTATAGTGCAATCTTTTCATGCTATGGATACAGGGGAAAAAGGGATAAACCAAGGAAAGTGGATCACTCTCCCTAGTTTTTGAACCAGAATGCACCCATTATTCAGGGTGAGTTAGTAATAGAGAATGAAGAGGTGTGGCTGAATAGGATGAATAGAATATTGGAATTCCATGGAACATCAACAAAAATAAAAGTAATTATGGAAACATATATGATGGAGGATCTTTAAACAAATGCTGGTATTTAGCAGTTTTGGATAAATAGGATGAAGAACGTGTATGGACTAATTTTTATGAATTTATCAATAAACAATTATATTCTCATACATTCAAAATCACAAGCATGGTAGAATTAGTCATCTTGAAATAGTAAAGAAACACAGTGATAGAGTATACTGATAAATTCATCAATTTAGTCTGCTTTGCACTCGAAGTTGCTTCAAGTGCATCCTTGAAGGCACATTTCTTTAAATCAGGGATAAGGTGGGAGAGTAAACAAAATATAGTTATGATCTATATTCCATATTATAAAGAGATGGTTATCATATATATGGTGGAATAAAGAGGCATATTCAGAGCTACAGGTGGAGGGATCTTGGTGATATCTACAGGAAATTATGGGAACTCTAATGCTGGGATGGACACCTATTTATATGGTAGTGGGATGATTTAGAAATAGAAAAAAGGGTGAATAAATATTCTTTAAAACCCAAATATCTAGCTTATCTATTTTTAATTTGGTTCATATGAACACATGAAGAAATAATTTATGATACCTCCTAATGAATTATCCAATTTCAACCAGATGGGTTCTCTTTAACACTATTGTAGTAGAGTTCCGAGGTCGACTGTTCAGAACACTACTCTGGAATAACTAATGTTGTATGATTGGATTGTAAGAGGAAAAAAGAATCAATATCATTAAAAGAATAGTTCTTTCTATGGAGATTCTAGGAATACCATGACTCCTTAGGGAGTGTAATCTCGATAGAGAAGAATGAAAAATGTATAGTGAGTAAGCAATTATATGGTGCTAAGAAGGTTATTGTGCATAATTAGTATAACCCATAAGTTGTGAAAGGCATGATTATTTTTGAATTATAACCTTATGAATGCTTAGTTTGATATGGGTTCATACCATTACTTTATTTAATATCATTCTTTTTATTTTATGAGTTCAAATGTTGAGATGATTCCCTTAGTGTTAAAACTTAAAGATCCTTTGGGTCAAAGTGAATGTCAAGCCATTATGTTCAGAACATATTCTATAACTATATTTTTAGATGAGATGATATGGTAATAAATTGTTAACTATATGGATGTATATGATATAATCCTATGTATGGATTTGTTGACAGTGTTCAAGGCTCACATTAACTATTATACCAGAACAACTAGATAGACAACAAATGATGGGGTCAAACAACTCTTTAAAGAATACCAGAATTTAATGGAAAGTAAAATGAGATTAATGGAACTGATATTTGGTAATATCATATACTAATTGGTAGCATTGATTTTGTAATCAATGGAAGATATTGATAATAACAGTTTGCCAAAAGTTTTGGATCATGTTTCTGATGTTTTCCTGATAAATTTTCAGGGTTTCCTCCTAAGAGATAAGTAGAGTTTATGATTGATCTCCTCCAAGGGACCAATCATATTTCCATTGAATATTATAAAATTGAACCAATATAATTAATAGAATTAAAGTGTAGTTGGAAGTACTAGAAAGTAAAGGGTTCATTCAGTCGAGTACATCTTTGTGGGCAGCACCGGTCTTGTTTGTCAAAAAAGGAGATGAAACTATTCGATTGTGTGTGGATTATCTTAAGTTTAAACAAGATAAGATAAAGAAAAGGTTTGAAATTCCATACATTTATTATTTGTTTGAACAATTTAGGGGATCTTAATGCTTATATAAAATATACTTGTGATTAGGATATAACTAATTATGTGTTCGGAAGGAGGATATTCCAAAGAAACCTTTCAGGAGTAGATATAGCCATTATGAGTGTGTGGAAATTCATTTTGGTCTAAAGATTTCACAAGAAAGCTTTATGGAATTAATGAATCAGATATTTCATCAACATCTAGATTCCATTGTGGTGGTGTTTGTGGATAAAATATCAGTGTATTCAAGGATTGGGGCTGAGCATGAGAGACACATGGAAAAAATGTTGGAAATCTTTATGGATCACCGTCTGTATGAAAAATAATCAAAGTGTAATTTTTGGATATAATAGGAACATTTACATGGAAATTTAGTCTTTTAAAAATTATTTATGTAGATTGAGAAAAGATATTGGTTGTTATCTCTTGGAAACCACCAAAGAATGCATTCGAGATACACAGTTTCCTTGGTCAATCGAGTTACTACAGACACTTTTTTATGATTTCTCATGACTGGACACATCTATGATGGTTTTGATATTGAATAATTATCCGTTATAGTGTAATGATGAATGTAAACAGTCTTTTCAACATATTAATATTCTATTTACATCAACACTAATTTTTGTATTGTGAGAATACGGAAAATGGTATACTGTGTAATACGATGCTTTGCGATCCAGGATGGGATGTGTTCTTATGTAGGGATACCATGTTATTATTTATGGATCGACACACTTGTAGTTTCCTCAGATTAACTATCCAACAAATGATTTGGAGCTAGCTACCACACTCCATGCTTTGAAGCCTTGGAATTATTATGTCTTTGGAGAGAAATTCATTGTGTTTATGGATCATAAAAGTATTAAACAAATTTTATCACAAATGGATTTGAAAATGAGAAAAATAATATGGATGGATTATCTCCAAATATTTGAATTTTACTTGATGTACACACAAGTAAATGGAAATGCAGTGGTAGATGTATTAAGTAAAAAGAAAATATTCTAAATTGGAAAGAGAAGCTTTAGATGAATGTAATTTCATGTCGGTCCTAGATAACATGAAAATAAAATGTGATGATTGAAGTGAAGTTGTGGCCTTATTTAGAATTTCATTTGTTCATTATTTGATTAAAATTCTTAAAGATTCATATACATTTGATACAGAATGTGTTATTCTGACATCAAATCTTAATGGTGTGGAGACCATTGAGGGATGGAAGCTGGATGAGAGTTCAGTGTTGTTTTTCAAAAATCGGAAGGTAGTAGCTATGGCTTGTCCGGAAAAACATTTATTTTATAACCACTATTCAAAATGGGGTGTTCATCATATAATTAAGATGATGTATAAGGAATTGAATGAATATTTTTTGTGGGTCGATATGAAAAGGAAAGTGACATGATTTTTTTGAGATGCTTAACTAGTAAATAAGTTACGGTAGAGCATCAATGACTAAAAATTATATTTCATACTTAACCTATCCTAGATTGGAAATCAAATAATACACCAATGGATTTTGAAATAGGTATCACATGAATGGTTTGAAAGAAAAATACTATATGTGTGGGAGTTGATCAACTCACATTGTCGGGCCATTTCATCCATATTCTTGATTTTCATATGGTGGAGGGATTATAAAAAATATATATTTGAGAGGAGGTAAAGAGGCATCATGTACCAGTTTTGGTAGTATCAGAATTAGATATGTGGTATACGTCCTGTTTCTAGAAATGCTTACAGAATGGCATTGGGACTCAGTTGACTCAAAGTACTACATATCATCCTTAGATAGATGGGATATCAAAATGGATGACAAAAATGTTGAAATACATTATAAGGGCTTATGTAATATATTTTTGTGGATCATAAAAAGTTCACATATTGTTAGTGGAGTTCTCCTATAACAATATTCATTAGGTCTCGATACATATGGATCCACTAGAATCATTGTATGGGCTTCCTTTTTTATCCACATTATTTGGTGGAAATAGGCGAGACATCACTGGTTGGGCTAACCCTTGTCCAAGATACAATGAAAAAGATTAATTTTTCGCAACAAACAGATGGAGACCACACAAAGTCATCATAAATCATATGTGTATCATTTTCGGTGGCCATTTTAACTTGATGTGAGTGATCATGTATTATTTAGGATCACTCCAAGGCTTTGGAATAATCTTTTAGGGAAGCATAAAAAATTATATCCTTGATACATAGGTACTTTTGAGATACTGGAATGGGTTGGAGAGGTGTAATATCAGTTTGTAATACCAAAAAGGTCTATTGTGGTGAATAATGTGTTCCATATATCTTAGTTGAAAAAAATATCTACCTGATCCTAACCATGTGATTTGATGGAATCAGATTATCCTAGAGTTAGATTCTTCATTGGTGCATGTACCCGTGCGGATTATGGATAAACTAGAGAAAGTATTTTATGGAAAACCCTTGGTCATGTGTGGGTTTTGTGGAAACATAGTGAGACTTTGGAAGAGTATTGGGAAAAAATGAGGATATGGTGGAGAAATGTCACAAAATAGTTCAAGACACCGGTGGATTTATACTTTTTGATTATGGAATGTATATTGGTTGGGAGAATGTATCACCCCTATTCAAAAATAATTAACCATTAATTTATGTAATTTAAGTATATCAAGTGTTTGAGTGATGTTTTGGAAGGTTTGAAAAAAATTTAGAATGTTTTGGGGAATTTATATAGGTTCATGATTAGTTCATTTTTTAGTGAAACTATGAAACTGCTAAAGGAAACTAAACACAACGAGACAAGTTCTAAGGGGATGGTGCACAGGCATGATAAATATTTGTGAACATTGTCCAGAAGACTACTAAAATCCATACATAGTGGGATATTGGTGGTTTACATGGCTGGTGCATGATTTTTATAATAGTGCAAGCCAACCCTATAAGGTCCCTCTCAAGGTAGAGGTCGACACATAGTAAGTTCATGGTTTTCTATACTGCATGACTTGCTATGAAATGTTTAATGAAAATATCCACAAAAAGTTGATCTTGGTTGGGATTAGCCTTTCACCCCTCTTTTCTACACCATTTCTACCCTACCTGGGTATGTCTCTTTCCTAATGGCTATGGAATGATTCCCCATCAATCCAGAACCAATCTGTATTCATTTCAAGCTATGTTGAAGCCCATATCCCATGGTAAGTCACACTTTATAGTTGTTTTATATTAGTTTTCAAAGATATACTTCTCTCTATTTATATCTGAGAACTATTTCCCTTTTTGGATAAATATAAGGTTTTTTATTCCAAATATGATTGTATTGGGATTTTTTTATGCTAGGGGAAGAGATCTAAGTTGGGGTTTAGGAGATTCAACCTGATTTCATGGTCATTTTACTATCATTCTTTGTTTTCACTATAAACCGAAGGTACGTGGATTCAGTATCAATTTCCCTTATTAGAGAATTAAGTAATAGTTTCAAATTGATTGTTCTTATCAAAATTGGATGTTAAATTGTTGTCAATTTATTTTTAGAAACCCACATTGGTGATAGTTTATAGAATTGTGGAAATTTGGTGGATTTTATGAAAGTGAAATTGTTAACATTAGATTAAAATAATGATAATAAAATGATTGTTTGGTTTTGATGCATGGAAATGAATTTTCAATAAAAGGTTTTTTATTGAAATTTTTGTTTCATAAGTTTTAAATAAAATAATAGATTTATTTATGTTGTTGGAAATGTTGTTTTGGAATAATGGTTGTATGTGTTCATGTTCATTTAGGACGGATGAGGGAATGATGTATCCCCATCGTTAGTGGGATAAGTAAGGGTCAGGATAGTACCTAATAAAAATGGTTCAACATATGATGACTTAGTTGAAGGATGGATCACTACTCACGAGTATAGGGAGGTTTGTGGTTTCATGTGTGGTTAGATGCATGGATAATGGGAATGGAAAGTATTATACCAAAATGGAATTTGTTAAATGGTTTTAGAGAATTGTTTGGTTTCTTTCCTTTGATTTTTTTTTGGAAAACTCTTTCATATATAATTTTTTTATATTATATTATAAACTAGGTTTAATGTGTTTTATATAAATTATTTTATATAAATGTGATAACATGTTCTAACCTAGTGATGTGAGTAGGGGAGTAATTTGAGGAAAACCTACTAGGTTTCATTATTGAACCTTACATTGGAACTTTGGTGGTTTTGCAGATTTTTTAAATCAGGATAAATGAAAAGGTAAATTATCAAAATTATTTAGTGGTCTATCATGATACTTGGTCTCTTCTATGGAGTTATATTTGGGAGAATGTTTGTAGATTTTGAGTTTTTTCATTGGTGTTTCTGGGTAGTGTTTTTATATCTTCTACTATGTACTTTGATATTGGTATTCTTCCACTGTGGTACTCATTTGTAGTTTGGTATTGATATGAATGGAATTACTTTGAGTTGGATCAAATTGTTATCATGAATTATATATTGGTTTTTATTATTCCTTGTTTGTTTTAAGTTAATTTATTTTATTAATTGAAAATCACCCCCTGCGTGTTTTGAATCCCATGGAATTTATTTCCATCCTATAGTGTCTTGGAGATGGTTCTCAAGGACAAGTAAAAATTTTGACTTAACTCAAGCTAGTTAGGAGGGGCAGAATGTTACTGCCCTCTCTGACCAAAAATCTATTTGAGGATAATATATAGTGCTGATGTTCAACATTTTACTCCAATATTCTTGAAGACTTCTCTAAAGCTTATAGGTAAATATTAGATCTTGATCAGACATAATATAATGTGGTACTATAAGAAACCATATGACTTTTTTAATGTATATCCATACAAGAATATCAATATATAAATCTTATCTTATGGTAATGAAATGTGTTAATTTCATAAGGTCATTGACTATAATCCAAATAGCATTATTCTATTTATATTTTTTGTGGATCCTAATGAGGAAATCCATGGTAATACATTCCAATTTCAATTCTAGTGTGGGTAATGATTGTAATATCCCCTTGTAATTTGATCTCTTTTCTTTAACATCTTGAAATACCAAGCATTGAGATATATACTCTATAATATACCTTTTCATGTTATTCCAATATAAATACTCTTTTATATCTCAATATAACTTAAAATTTTCAAGATGAATATAGAATTATGAACTATGAGCTTCATACAACAACTTCTCCATGAATGGTATTGATAAAGCACCAACTTGATTCCTGAACATTATAATTCCTTCAAAATCATGGTTGAACACATGGGAATTTATCACCCTCTTCAATAGTTAAACGTCTCCCTTTTGTGCTTCTTTAATCCTCACATGGATGGTTGGTTGAACATTCATTTAAGATTGATATGATCTATCCCATTTCTTCATGATTTTAAAATATGTCTTTTATAAATCCATAATAATTGGATATTTTTAAATCGTTATCATTGAAAAAATATTAAGGTCATTTCAATGTAGAGAATCAACCACATTGTCCACCTTATTAGGGTAGTAGTGTATTTGGTAATCATAATATTTAATCTATCACAGTAATCTCCTTCAGTGCGTATTAAACTCATTATATGTGAATATATAATTAAATATTTTATGTTGAGTATATACATCACATAGTTTTCAAAAATAAATATGAATCCATATATTCAAAGAATAAATTAATACTAAGAATAATAAATATTGAGTTAGATAATTTTACTCCTGAATTCTTAATTGGGGAGAGGCATAAGATATCACCAAATCAATCTACGTGAGGATGTATCCGAATCCATTCATTGAGGCATAAATATAAATCGAAAACTCGTATCCCCTACAAGGTGGTGTAAACCTAGATTCATATAGAAACCTTATTTTATATTCCACGATATTCTCCTAAAATCCATTCTTCTATTAGAACATGTATACCATCTAAGTAAACATGATTATTAGATTAGATAACTATGATAAATATATCACAAAGCAACAAACTATCCATCCAACCAAAGAAAACTATACATATTAGTTATTTTGGATAGTATTGGATATTTTTCAATAACTTAATTCTTTTAAGGATCCACCAATATACCCTTACAAGAGATTATATGATCCAATATTGAATGTTTCTCAATCCAGGATGAACACATTGAAAAATTTAGGATAAAAATTATCCTTACATATGGTGTTCACTAAAATCCTAAAATATTCTTGATGATTTAACTTTTTATATGAATATATAATAATATAGTATATAAATAATACAAAAAACTTACTAGGTTATCCCCAAATACACTATTCATTAAATATGTGACAGTAACATGAGAATTGGTAAGTCCAAACGGAATCAATCTAAATTGTTAAGGACCATAACTCATGTGAATGGTTGTTTTAGATAAACCCACCTTCTTGAATATCAATTGATGATATCTATATCAATGATAAATGATGGAATAATATTTATTTCCTTTTAATTGAACAATCATATCATCAATATGGGGTAGAGGGTACCTATTCTTAATAGTGATCTTGTTATGTTCTTGATAATCGATGGAAAGAAAAATAAAACCATATTTATTATTAACAAAATTAAAAACGGAGAAAGATGGTGACACCCTAGGGTATATTACTATCTTATCAACATTATCCTTGATTTTCACATTCAATTCATAAAACACAATTGAGTCCATTCTTTATAGATTATTTGAAATAGGTGTATCAACAAATATAATTTCTATTGAAAACTCAACTTCACGATTCGGAGGAAGACTAGGAATGTATTATTGAACTACAAAATCATAATATTAAATATTAGAAATATCATTTATGTTATGTTTTTTCCAGGTATTTGATATAAATATCCCTCATGCATATATAATCATACTCATACAATGGATGTTACTTCACTTGGATGTTCATATACATCCTCACACTGAAATATGATCATAGGTTGACATAGAATATCATATTTGACTACCATTACATAGAAATTGATATATGGTCTATATTGGGAAATAAAATACATGCATAATATCACATCAAATTCAACTAGAGGGAGAATCACAGAATTTTCAAGAATCACATAACCACAATCATGCATCAATGTGGATATATAGAATTGAATTGGGATCATTGTACCATTATATGTTTTTAATACTAACTCATGATCTAATTTTTGAGGTGATGATTTGATTCCCTTATCAAATTCTAAAAATATAAAAGTGTGGCTAGATCTAGAATCAAATAAAAATCTGCATCTCTATAGTGGATGGTACCTTTACTTTTCACCAATTTGTTCTCATGACCTGGTATAACAATTGTGACTGCATGATCTTTCTATTTTCCTCTAATATTAAGAGGTTATTTATGATAATTTTCACCATTAAACCTCATATTCATGAAATGATTAGTCTAATGTAAACAATCCTTGAAATTGTGGTCGGTGGAACATTTGTTTGAGATTTTTCATCATTTCTTTCATTGATTATCCACCTACACCAGTTCGACATTATTTTACTAGATGGACATCCTTCACACAATTTAAAATTTTACCATACCCCATAAGGTTATTTCTCTCATGCTTCCTCAAACACTTTTTACATGATTGAGGATTTATCTTCCTTCCTCTATGTGTTTTATTATTAAAATTTCATCAAAATTACGTCTTTTTATTTTTTTCCCTAAAACCACGAGAACATGAATATTATCTAATTTCCACTTCCATTTTGAGAGCACATCAGATAGTTTGTTAATTACAATGAATGAATATCATATATAATTACTTTTGGAGACTTCGTCTTGGGCCTCTAAAGAATTGGATAATTTATTATTCCGGATTTATGATAAAACTAGATGCATAGCTTTTAAGTATACTGATATTTTCTTTATAGGTAATAGTGAATTTGTGAAAATTTTTATTTAGTTATAGTAATTCACTTTCCTATTATTTTGAAGGATATTTAGGGAAAAAATTTCTAAAATACACTAGTTTAAACATTTTTCATGTCATAGATTTAATTTCCACCACTTTTGTCATATTCTTAATAAGAGTGAACTATTCCCCCACTTCACTGCCCAAAAGATATACTTTTATGTAATTTTTTTATGTTCTGAACATTAGAGAATGAAATATATATCTAAAATGGTATGGATCCGTTTCTCAGAAATTAGTGGATCCTAGGAACCACTAAACGATGGTGGATGTTGCTATATAAAAGACTCAATACTAAGTTATTCCTTACATTGGTAGTTAGAAATATTTTCATAATTAATGTTAATGTTTACATATTGAGAGTGTAAGGTGAGACTAAATAAAATATTTCGAATCATTTCTCTCATTTTATTTGGTCTCTCATGAGGATGATCATTGCATTTCTCATCACATTAATCTTTAACATTATTCCTCATAGGTCCTTCCATTGACTAAAATCAAAAAGAAAGGTGTAATCGATAATAATCATAGAGATTAAGAATGTAATCATGAAAATCATTCATGGTATGTCTAAATCATGAAACATTATTTTTAATTTATGAAAACAATGGTTTAAAAAAATTATTAATGTTCATCATCAATTAAAACCCCTCAGAATGTCTCATAAATAAAATTAGAACTATGTCAATAAAATCCCCTAGGATTTTAAATCTAGTCATTTTGTATTACGCATGTTTATCATACACTAGTGTCAATTGAGTTAATAACACATTTAACTCTTTCAGAGTTATTACCCGTAGGTGGATTTTTTCCAACTATTCGTCTAATTTATACATGGATTTATTTTTTATGAAAAAAAATCTAATTTACCAAATGTATATAATGATAACATGTACCATTACTTATCCCCAGAGGTTTAAATATAGTTCTCTAACCCTAATATCCAATAATAACTAAACCCTTGTATGAAACTAACTAAGGTGAACCAAACATTTCATACATGTATATTACATCATTTATATTATTAGATATCCATACTCAACCAATTTATTATAGGGATATATAATTCTAGTCCCACTCATCACATAATGAAATTCATACACACATGTTCCTCAAGATAATAAAAAATTCATCATATCATCATACCATAACTTTTGGAAAGGAAACATATTTCATAAACATTACAGCATATCATCATAACATAAAACATGAAAAATATAGGTTTCATAAATATTCCATCAATTCATTATAGTATAACTGGTGGAACGAAACAGGGTTCATAATGATTTAATCATAACATAATTAACTAATGGAAAAGAAATGAGATTCATAGAATAAAAATTAAATCTATATCATCCTAATACATATTAATAAATAAAGTAGATAGTATCATTAAATAATATCATAAATTAATTATAAAAATTACAAAAGGATGTTGACATAGATAAAAACCCACCAAAATATCATCTAAACAATTCTTTAAAAACATTAGAAAATATCTTTTTATTTTGATGAAAAAATTATCTAAAAATTCCCAAAATATTGAGAAACTATTTTTTTTTGAATATGACCATGGAAAATTTTAAAGGAATATTTAAGGAAACTAATGGTCATGATGGTGTGAAAATCAATTAATATGTTATATAAAAGAGAACATCAATTTCACACATTTATAAAAGGTCAAAAATGATTTTTCTAGAAAACATTCCTTTAAAAAGATTTATTTAAAACCATTATAAATAAATTAAAAATTAAATAAAATGAACTTTTAAGAAATTTTAAATTATTGGTAGAAAATCCATAAAACAATTTTTAAGATTAGGAATATTGATGAAAATGTTCATCATCCAAAAAAATAGTGTCAACTATTCTTTTTTAATAAAATTATCTAATGGTTTATGTAACAAAGAGAAGAAAACTGAGTTAATAAATAAAATGTATTGGAATAACTAGAGGAGAATACAATATATTATTTTTAAATGATAATATCTATATAATTTATCTCAATGAAAAAATTCATAGAAAATTCCGAAAATAAATGATATCATGACATAAACCCTTACCTCAAGTCCCATCATACAACACATTTGTTAAAATATCATATATAATAAGCATATATTTATTTCACATGTATTATAGAAAAAAAATTCAAAAATAACATTAAATTTATTATTCCTCTATTATTACCAATTATCAAATTATTAATAATTATTCTTTAAAATGTTCATTCAGGTGAAAACTGGTCCGTTTGTCATGCATGTTCCAGTTCAATGGTTCCAGTACATGAACCTTAGTCATGGTTTTATCTTAAAAATAATATTAATCAGGGAATAAGTATCATATTTATTCATTATATATAATTTTATAACCATTTACATAAATTAGTGATAAAAAATTAATGGTGTCACTTCATGGAGATGGTAGTATGTATGTACGCATGAGTAATGTTTCTACTTTTTAATGGATGAAAAAAAAGAAAATAAATAATAATTAAAAATTATAGATTCATTATTATATAAAATATAAAATATATTATCATTAAATATATCTCTACTACTGTACAGGTAAATAAAAAATGGAAAAAATGAATCACATCACTTTGCAGAGGTGGTAATCCACACGCACACTCGAGTGACATTATCATTTTCCAATGGATGAAATATTTATAAGGAAGATAAAAAATTTAATCCTAAATTAATTATTATGTAATTAATATAATATATTAAAATTAAATTCTTCATAATAACCAAAAATATAACATGGTGATGGATAGTGAATCATATTATTACATAGACATGGTAGTCCAAACATACACAAGAGTGATCCTTTCATTTATCATTTGGTGGAAATGAGGTGAATAATTATTGATCCATTATCATAGTAACAAATTAGTATATTAAAGAAAAAATGGCTAGAAAAAGTCTCATATTTAAATATAAGATATTAAAGGGTCTAATTATGACCATATAATATCACTTATATAGGTTTTTAGGACATTTTATCCCTTTTGTTTTTATTTTATTCCTTTTAACCCATTTTAACTTTTATTGTGCCGAAGGAAATTTTTCCAGATGTTACTACTAATAATGACCAAAATTTATGTTAAACATATTATATTTTATTATTTAGGATAATCCAAAAAATGGGATCCATAATATATTATTAAATTTAGATGTATGGTAGAAATTAATTTTAAAATAATTCTTTGAAATGGTACAAAAATATTTTTAGAAAAGTATGTCCCTTTCAGTGTTAACATGATTCATCCTGGGTCCACCAATTGACTAAGAAAAAACATATAGTGTGATCAATAATAATCAAAGTGAGTAATAATGAAAAATCAATCATAGTATGTCCAATTCACGACACATTCTTTTTAATCTATGACACATGAGGTTTAACCTAGGTTATTCATGGTCATAATCTATTCAAATCCTTCGTAATGGTTTATAAAGATAATATAATTAACCCAAGAATATACCCTAGTAGTTTCATGATAGTTTTATAGTCTTTGTACCATTAACCATGCAACACTATCGATCAATTTAATAGTTAATTATCCACTTTCAAAATTGGTAACCACTAGGTGCATTATGACATGACCACAACCAATTTATTGTATCCATACGGGGATGTATTTTCCAGGAAAACCACACATCCTCAACTTTAAAAAAACATTAGGATGTTATCATATAAATATACTTATCCCCATGTATATTCAATAGATTTATTTAACATTGGTTTACAGAAAAACTAAACCTTTCTCTGATATAAACATTACAGACCTACGAATTTAATACATTAATGTATCATCATTTAAGATGATTATTAAATAAATTTCCAAATAATACATTCATGAGGACTATTATGGTTTAGAGACTTTATCGAATATATATAATCACCTTATTTCATGACATATATTAAACATATCCCATAAAGATATCTTCACATAGTACAGACCATAGACATACCCTACTTAAAACCTTCATTAATTACATGGTGAAAGTAAAAATAAGAAATAGTAAAAACATATACTTATTAATGGTATGATATATCAATAAATGATCATAAGTGAGAATAAGATAAGTATAGGTGTCTGAATATGATCATTATATACAATAATCGTACCCATTTAGTCAATGATATTAAATCATGAATAACGAGAAAATGTTCTTTCAGTCTGTTGACGCCGAAAAAAACCCACAACTCCCGGAGGAAGTTTCGGAATGACGAAGTGAAGTCATATTCGGAATCAGAGGCCCGATCCGGAGGCCTGGGAAGTGGTGCGCAAAATAAAGGAGGATCCGCATGCATAAATGTTCTGCGCACGAAGTGCTCCCAGGATTCGCAGAATTGGACCAGTGAGGCGCGCAATAATTGCGCGCCCCGTTTCACCATAGAGATATTTTGCGCGCAAGCGGTTCCCGGTGCGGAAAACATCACGCGCCACCTGGATTCCGCGCCAGTGGTCGCCTATAAATATAAGGTGACCCCAAATGGGTTGGGGGTTGAGGAATCTGAAGCGACTCTCATGCACGCAATTCGGCTCCCCCCGCGCGAAAGATGACATCCAGGTAATCCCGAATTCCGTGCAACCTTGCCCCGGAGTTCGCCTTTGCGCGCAACTCCACCGGCTTCAGTGAATTTTCCCCTTCCCTCGGATTCCCCACTTGCGTACAATCCCTAGTTCACGCGCGCAATACCCTGCCGTGCACGCAAAACCTTGCACGTAATACCCTCTTCGTGCACAATTATGTTGCTCTTATTGCGCGTTGTCCTGGTGTTTTGCGCGCAAATCGTCCCTTTTGCGCGCACAGAGCCGAGGACCCCTCACCATGACGCCCCTTGGTTTCCCCCTACACCGGCACCTGGTGTCTCCCCTGCCGGGCATGCGCGCCATGCGTTGTTTTCCCGCATGGCCTTCCAGGCTCGTGCAAAGTAACCTCAAGGTCCATTGGGCCGTGTTTCCCATTGCGTTGCTTTGCCTTATGCTTCTCCGCATAGGCACACTAACGGCTATTGCTTCTTCACATAGCCATGCTAACGTGGACCCCCCGATGGTTTTCCCTGCGGTCCCCCTTTGCCACGGCCTTGCCGATGCCTTCCCATCCACAAGGGGTAGAGGGCGTTGGGCATGTAAGCCCTAGGGGTGTGGATTAAACCCACCTCGTCCAAGCTACAAGACGTTAAACTGCTAAGCACCTCGTCCTTAACACAAGACGTTAAACTTTGGTTTGACCCCGTGCTTCGCACACAGGGTCCCCCCAGCTCGGACATTTTTTACGCCCACTCGTCTCCACGGGAGTGGACTCTTCCTCACATGGAATGAGATCCTCCTTGTCGGAACGGCGTTTGTCCGCGGGGGAAGGGCTACCTCAGAACGTAAGCCCCTAACCATTCGTACGGATTATTGCACCCGTGCATCTCCGTACTTCCCCCCTGCCAAGGCCAGTGGAGTCCTTTTCCCACTGCGCTTTGTCGCACCACGGGCCTCCACCCTGGAGTAAGCCCCGGCACCAAGGGCCGCTAACCACACGTAAGCCCCTATTTCCTCTTTGGGCCCCTCAATGCGTAAGCCCCATTCCACTTCTCACGGACGCACCCTTCGCGACGTGATCATCTGGTCCCTACTGCCTCTTGTTCCCCACACCGAGCATGACTCACGTGGGCTTAGAGTGCGCATCGACCATGACATCCTCCTATGGGCCGCCTTAGAGCGTAAGTCACATCCCAGCGAACTACGTGGACTTTGATCCGTGCTAACGCATGGTACATAGGAAGCCTCCACGAGGTTCAAGCCCACCACACGGTCGTCCCGACCTCTCCATGTCGGTCCCCTGACCACGTTGGGCTACCTCAGAGTGTAAGCCCCAAATATCACATCCCGCATGACGTTAAACTGTACCCCGTCCCGCATGACGTTAAACTTTATCGCGTCCCGCATGACGTTAAACTGTATTCTGTCCAGCATGACGTTAAACTGTATCCCCCCTCTTGGGCCGTCTTAGAACGTAATCCCCATGCTTCACCCCACCATCCATCTTAATCGTTACCCGGGCCGCCACATCCCGGTGAGATCATGCCACCCTTTCCCACTCCATGTTATACGGGAGGCCACCCACTTGCCGGCCCCAACATCGGTGTTCCCCCTAGGGACCATTTAACTCGATCCGTCTCCGCAAGACATTAAACTCGCGACATACCCCGTGTTAAACATGGGAAGCTGAGGAAAACCTCAGATGGTACACATTCCCCGTGTTCGATGTGGGATTCCTCGGGCTTCCGCACCCTCGAGAAGCCCTGTGATGAGGGACCAAAGACATACAAGCCGACGATGCCCCAACGTGACCATTCTCCTCACCGTAGGTTGCTGTCCCGACAAGACCCCTTGGAGCGTCTTGATGGATGCAGCGTAATTAACTGGCATCCATGTAGATATGGCACCGAGAATGAGCTTTACGAACCCGTCTTAAATCTATGAGGGAGACCCAGACTAGGTGACGGGCTCCGAGGAGGAATCCACGGAAGGAAGAACCGACATCCCATCATCCCGGTTTCGATCAATGAGCAGACATCCCTGAACAAAGAATGGATGCCGCCCGCCTTTCGAAAGTGGGAATGCAGGGCAAAAGCTGCGTGTCCTCGACAGACGGATGCACGCGCCCCGGCAAAAGCGTCAAAAACAAAAAATGGTGAACCCGACGTGAAAATCTTCTCCTCAACACGGGGAATGATAGCCGTTGGAGAATCGGAATAATAGCTTGTCACCAGGTCCGGGTAACCCTCACCGGGATGTGAACCCGCCAGGTGTCGAGGCCATCAGGACGTTGACTACTCCGGTCTGTGACGTCGTCAGCGTGGTTCCCTCTTGCCGACCACTGAAGACGGAATGATGCTGGGCCTTGGTTGTTGATCTCCCTTCCTGTTGATACTAATGGGTTCATCTCACTATTTCTAGGGATCAGATCACTGCATTCGGAGCTCGATCACCACCTACCCATCGGCGCAGGGGCAGGGGAAGTGCTGACGTGGCTACCCCGTGTGGTCCCGCCTATCCCACGGTCGCTCCAACATTGACCATTGTAGCAGCCAGGTACTTGCGCCCCCTCTCCCCGTCAGAAATAATCCAACTGAGGGTGATCAATAACATGGTTTGTAGGTATGACGAGGAAGGGATCATCCCCACCAGGGGCATGGCCCAATTGGATCTAGAGGCGGTCGTGCCTCACCACCATCGCCGCCCTCGAGGGACGCGCAGGGATCTTCCGCTCCCCACGCCGACGTTCAACCGCTTCGGGAGCCTATCTCCGGAGCGCTGTGACACATCCCTCCCCTACGTCAATGAGGTGGGGGATGTCCGGGTCCACCCGATCAGCGATCCATCACAGGGGTTACCGGCAAGAACCCTCGCCAGGCTGCGTCGACGCCGCCACCCGACTCCCCGAGCCGAGGAGCAGGCAATATTCATGCCCGCACCGCTAGTTCCGAATCATCTGACTCGACGCCAGCGTCGGGCGCGAGTGGAGGAGAATGCCCGTCCTGGGGCACCAGCATCAGCAGCCATTGTGGCCCCTGCCACTGCTGACTCCTATTCCCAGATCCCTGCGCATGTCGAACAGGGGCAGCTGTGTGCCCGACTGGGATCGAAACCCCGACCGCCCTGCAGGCAGGTTGGGTTGAATCTCCCGGTCGCGGACACTGGCAATGGCCACTGCGGGCCAATCCACGGTAGTGCCACTCACCATGGAGTCTCATCCCATGCCACCGATCTGGGAAGCCGAAGGATTCTTCGCGGCGGCTATGCTTCGGGTACGACTCCTTCCAGCACCCACTGCATGGGGAATGAGGTCACTCCCCCTACCGCCAGTCGTGATCATGGACCTGATGTGTATCCAGTTGCTCACTCACATGGATGTCCTCCCCATGTCCCTTTCGACGTCTGTCCCGGTGCTTCTCGTACCCCGACCTTCGGTCCCCTCTGCCACAGCTCTATTATGGCCGGGGGACCCGATGACGGAAGTCTTCCTTACCTTGAGGAACTACCCAGGGGCAGGAAGGTCGGGCGTCGTCATTGTAGGAGGAATGTCAGGGCAGTCCGGACGGGAATCCGACCAGTCCGTTTCTCGGATTCCGAGGTGGAGTACGACTCGACGATAGAACCCCCCCCCCCCAACCTTTAGAGTTGAGGGCAGGGATGGGGATGCGGCACGTCAGTCTCGTACTCCCCAAATGTGAGATCTGTATGATTCCCTCCTCCCTTCAAAGGTATATCCAGGAGGATGAGGATTTGGCGTACCGCCAGGGATCAAGCCCGCAGTTGCCGCTGATCTCCTCGGAAGCACCTCCCTCCCCTGTTAGGGAGGGTGAGGATCTCATCTGGGGACCGACGGAAGGATCATGAGGCGACACACCCTCATAGAGCACCGACGTTGTGATAGGAGTCCCATCCACTGTCCCATCCTATCACGACGTGGCGGCCAGGGCACTGCAACCTCGGGAGGATGACCCGGGGATCGGCGGCCAATCGGCCTGTTCACCGTATTCCCCACCGGCCAGCCCACCGCCCCGACGGCCCGCCTCAGCGCCATTTCCAATTCCCTGACTTTCCTCGGTGGACGAGCAGGGGCGGCATGTTCCAGACCCCGAGCCGGAGCCGTGGAGCTTCTAGACCGTTCTTGTAGCGGGCCACTTCACTGAGACGTTTTGGCCGGTCGCAGAATTGGGTTTTGATGTGCCAGAGTCACTCACCCTGGGAGAGTTTGAGTGCTTCTTCCAGATTCTTTGGGTGACTCACTCCGGCCTCCGTCATCAGATAGCGCCTTATCCTGGGAGCCAAGCGCATCTTGAGGAGATTGGTGATTAGTGCCGCCGGGTTGACCTAGCAGCACTCCCCACGGTCCAGCACCCCGAGTCGTTAGGCCTCCACGAGGCCCTTCAGAAACAATGTGTCCAGATTTTTCAAGTACTCCGAAGAGTTATTGAGGAGGCCACCCCCCACGTGCACGTCCGCGGGTGGAGGCAGTACATTGCTCTCCTCTTCTATGCGATCCACCGGCAGCCCGATCCACTGGGCATCCCTGATGGAACGTCGCCAAGGGCAGTAGTAGTCAACTTTGCTGAACCATCAGATGAGGGAAACATTGTGGAGCCCCTCAATGGGGACTCACCCCCCAAGGAAATTCCACTGCTGGACCCATCTGGGAGGATTACTCGCCAACAGAGGAGCCTCCTAGGCCTTCCTGTACCCACGGAGGCACTGGCGCTGAGCCGAAACATCGACAAGGGTAAAGAGCCCGTTGGGTCTGTCAAACACGCTGACCCATCTGCCTCAGTGCAGAAGGAAGAAGAAGATCCCGAGAAGGCCACGTTGTGCCAACAGCTAGCTGAGCAAAAAAGGCTGGTTGATGAGCTCCTGGCCGAACGCATTGCAGAGCGGAGACATGTCTACGACAACCCTAGACTAGGACAGCAGGGGCAGGAATATCTACCCCTTGCTGAGGCCCCCCCGGGCATCCGTGACCGTGTCGTGTTATCCGACAGGATAGACACTGGAACCCATGGAAATAGGGCGCGATATCTTTCGTCGAACCCTCCCGAGAAGCGAGGCAACCTGGGAGACCCTGCTCGGTATCCTCCCGCCGCTCCGACAGTTGCTCCTCCAGCTGCCCCTCGAGCCGCTGAGCGTGACCATCGTATCGAAGAGCCAATTAATGCGCTTGTGGTTAGAGATCCACTTCAGGACATGAATCCGCATATGGATGATCTGATGGAAGTACTCATCACTCGCTTGGAGTCCCTGGAAACTCGGAAGGTGGCGATCCCACCGGATGGCAAGCCGTGCCCCGTATGGGTGGATGACATGCCGGCCCCGCCAGGATTTGGGAATCCCACTTTTTCCCCCTTTAATGGGATCGGAGACCCGCCACATCCATTGGCCCACTTCAACTCGAGGTGCGGGCCTATGTTAGGGACTCCGGCGCAGCAGGAGGCTGCCATGCTCCGGTACATCATTCAGACGCTGGAGGGACCAGCGTTCATTTGGTACAGCCAGCTCCCTGTTGGATCAGTAACTAGCTGGGAGGACCATCGTTGACAATTCCTCTACCAGTTCAGTTCCACAACCCTGAAGTCGAACATTGAAGATCTCTTCAGGTGCAAGCAAAGGCCCAACAAGCGAGTCACCGAATTCGTCGCCCGGTGGAAGGGGCTCACGTACTCCCTTGACATGCCACTGACTCAGGAGAAATTACTGACGATGTGTGTGGGGAACGTCAAGGCGGAGTTGGTTCCTTCCCTGATCATGCATAATTACCCTGGAGGGTTCCGGGACATCTCAGACAAGCCACAACGCCTCGAAGAATCCCTGCAACAGGCTAGCCAGGCACGTCCTCTGCCTCCTGTGATCTCCGCAAGGAGAGCCGCCAGAGCCGAGATCGCTGCTGTGGCACAGATAGAGGCCCCTAGACAGCTATAGTTGCATCTGGTGAGCCCAGCTCAGTAGGCTCATAGGGGTCCACCCCCACAGCCTCTGGCCCAGCAGCAACTGCCTCAAAATTGGCAGGCGCCTCCACGTATCGCACCGCCACCACCTAGGCGAGGTAATCCAGCTCCGCCTTCTCGGCCTGCTCCTCCGGTCCCTAGCCATGGTCATCCCCCAAGGGTCCCCTTTCTAGGCAGAAGGAATCAGGCTTACTCGTTTGACGAGGCCCAGGTCCCCGGTTATTTCCGTAGCACCTTGGAGCAGAGGATCGTGCGGCAGCCTGAGTGCCGAAAGCCAGAAGAGGCGTGTCTCGTAGATCGCCCTGACTACTGCCCTTATCACCGGTTCCTGGGACACACCATACAATAATGCTAGGTGTTCAAGGTATGACCAGATTGACAAAAACATAGTCAGGTTGGGCCCAGCCCCAGCACAGGTGGCAGGTGTCTTCGTGGGATCGGATGGCAGTAGTGATGACGGGGACGGGCGGGAACATGTTTCCGACCATGGGTCCCGGACGTATAACGACTAGATGGCCCACAGGACGGTCGCCCATGCCCATGGCATCATCCGTTCCCGCCTGGACCGGCCAGAGCCCTCAGAATCCGTGAGCGCCACTCCGACCTCGTCGTCCCGGCCAGCTTCTTCCTAGAAGAGCAGGCAGCGACGCAAGAAGAAAGAATGTTCCCTGCCATTTCCGTCATCTTCTCTCACACTTGGAGATTTCATGCCCCGGGGAATGGGGATCCCTCCGAGACCCCATCCGTTAATGGATGACTCCTCGACCGTGAGCCCGGGGTACGCTTCGGTTAACACCGTAGAGTTGGTAAATCCCTTCGTGGCTCTCGACGACGAGGAGAGCCGAGTGAATCTCCCCGAGAGCCCAGGGTATGCTTTGGTTAACACCGTAGAGTTGGTAAATCCCTTTGTGGCTCCCGACGACGAGGAGCACCGGGTGAATCCCCCCAATGTCTCCAGCCGTCGTCAACGTCGGCGGAGCCGTGGGTACGTGAATCGCCGGGGCACGGCGGTCGTCACCTCCAGTCAGGCAGTGCACGCTACCGAGACCAGGCAGCAGGCCCGATGTAGAGAGCAGCACTAGAAGCTCCCTCATCCGGTGACAACAGGTTCCCTTCCACCACCGTTCGTGTTGCTGGATCGGGCAGAATCGAGTTGCCCGCGTCGCAACCAGCCCATCCCTGCCATTGGCCGACTATGACCTTCCGGTCCTAGCATTGCAGCCACCTCCCGGGCTTCAGCTAGTGAACAGCGGGATGTGCCTAGTACCAGTCAGTCAACGGTCCCGCCAGCAGGGCCCGTCATGCCCCCAATCGCAGAGCGACCTCCTGTAAGAAGAAGCTCGCGTTTGGCATGAATGTATGATGTCCTAAAGCATCTGGCCGAAATTCCGGTGAGGCTTTCCATCCTTGAGGCCCTCCGCCTGTCGTCTGAAATGTGTGAGACACTCGCCGAGGCTCTGAGGAGCCCCCTCCAGTTTGAAACAGAGGTAGCAGCCACAAAATCCTTCCACACCGAGGTGATTGAGGACGCCGAATGTCAGGCGGTTATCTCATTCTCCGGTGAAGACGAAGACCCTTCTATACAGGGGCACATCCGCCCTCTGTACATCACCAGCCAGTTCAATGGAATGGAGGTTCGTCGCTGTCTTGTCGACACGGGTTCTGGGATTAACTTGATCCCAACTCGGACATTGCGAAAACTGGTGTTGTCTGAGGATGATTTAACTCCCTCCGACCTCAGAATTCAGGGGTATGATAGGACCGAACAAACTCCACTCGGCAAGATTCGTCTAATGTCCCAGTTCGGCGTCTTAATTGCCAATAATGAATTCATGTTTGTCTCTTAGGACACTGCATATAACGCGTTGATGGGTAGGCCATGGATCCATCTTCACGCTGCGGTTCCCTCATCATACCATCAGTTCCTAAAATACTCCCTTAAGGGTCGAGTGGGTGTGCTCTAAGGAGATGCGTCCCCATTTTCCTCTTGTGAAACTCGTTACCTGGATGCAGACTATTACAAGAGCAAGGACAAGCAGATCCTGGCAGGTGAGGTTGAGCCTTCCGCTGTCGCGAGTGATCCCTGGGCACGTTTGGAAGACGCATATGTCTTCCCAATACATTGGTTGGAGGCCACAACTCCTGATATGGGAGAGTGCTTTGTTGTCTCAGGTACCAGAGGAATGCACATTTCCAGGTCTAAGCGAAGGCGGGAAATCACCTCGTACTCTTAAACCAACCAGGCTCGGGTGATCCCCGAGCCTCCTACCCCCGTATGATATCGGGACGTTGGGCTTATGGTAATGACAGTGCATCATACGTGCATGTTTCGTCGATCCGGGATCGAACGGCTCAGGCCAACGCGCCACCACTACTTCAATGTCGTAAAGCGTGGCCCCTTGGGCCACAGGCCGGATCGGATTGGATCAACCGCCTTTGTCGCTACGGTCTCCGCGGTGCATGAACCTCCCGTCGTGATGACCTCGGCCGCCCAAGCCGGTGCTTGTTCCCCATCAGGGTCGAGCAGCCCCGAAACAGCTCCCCCCATGGACGATCATTCCCCAAGCATAGAAGAAGACATGGAAGATGCTCCTCCTTCCTTTGAGGAGGGCGTCTCCACCACGGTCGACGAGCTCGTACAGGTGAACCTCGGTAGTGAGGCAGACCCGAGACCCACATTGGTCAGCGCCGCTATGCCTCTCGAGGAACGACAATGGTACATAGACTTCCTCAAGCAGCACCTTGACGTGTTTTCCTGGAGTTATGATGAGATGTCGGGACTAGATCCCCAGGTAGTCGTCCACCGCCTTGTCCTCCCAGCAAACCATCGCGGGTTCAAGCAGCCTCCCAGTAAAATGCACCCCTTTCATGGTGCCATGGTTGAGGCCGAAGTTGATAACCACATTAAGGCCAACTTCTTCAGGGATGTCCAGTACCCCAGGTGGCTAGCCAACATTGTGCCCGTCAGGAAGAAGAATGGGCAAATCAGGGTCTGCGTCGACTTCCGCGATCTTAATCACCACTGTCCGAAGGATGACATTCCCCTTCCCGTGACAGAGTTGTTGATCGACGCAATGGCCGGGTTCCAAGCCCTCTCTTTCATGGAGGGGTACTCCGAGTATAACCAAATCCAGATGGCCCCCGAGGATGAAGAGTAAACTGCCTTCAGGGCCACCCAGGGCACTTTCTGCTATCGAGTTATGCCCTTCTGCCTGAAGAACGCCGGTGCCACCTATCAACGGGCTATGCACCGCATATTCAAGTCCATCCTCAGGACGCTGGTGTAGTTCTATGTAGATGACCTGGTGGTTAAATCTCATCAGCTCCAGGACCATCTCAATGACCTTGTGAAAGTGTTCGGTTTGCTCCGTTCTCGTCACTTGAAGATGAACCCGTTGAAGTGTGCCTTCGGGGTCACCTACGGAAAGTTTCTTGGCTTCATCGTTAGGTATCAAGGTATCGAGATCGACCTGGAGAAGATCATGGCCATCAGTAAAATTCCTCCCCCGAGTAAAATTCGGGAGCTTCGAGGCCTCCAAGGCCACATAACCTATATACGCCGATTCATTGTGAATCTGGCCGGCAAGTGTAATCCCTTATCTCGGATCATGAAGAAAGGCACCGCCTATGGGTGGGATGAAGAGTGCCAGACCGCTTTTGAAGAAATAAAGCAATATTTGCTTCAACCTCCGGTCCAGATGCCACCCATTCCCGGATGGCCACTAATCCTTTACGTGACCGCCCAGGAGCGATCCCTCGGCGCCCTTCTCGCCTAGAAAAACAATGAGGAACAAAGAATAGCCTCTACTACCACAGCTGCATGCTCCTAGACATGGAGATTAGATATTCTTCCATCGAGAAGATCGTCCTGGTGCTCGTATTTGCCGTGAAGAAATTACGGCACTACTTGCAGCACCATGAGGTACAGTTGGTCTCTCGGGTAGACCCGTTGAAATATATCCTGAGTCGGGCTATGTTGACCGGCTGATTGGTACACTGGACGGTGATCCTCCAGTAGTGCGACATTAGGTTCGTATCTCAGAAGGCCGTCAAAGGACAGGCATTGGCAGACTTCTTAGCTTCTCATCCAACCTCTGTGGACTAGCCACTGGATGTGGGCTTTCCTGATGGGGAAATCCTCTCAGTCGATCACGCCACCCCATGCTGGCAGATGCACTTTGATGGCACCTCCCAAAGCCCTACCGGTAGAAGGATCAACGATCCTAGTCTTAACAGAGTGGGCCTGGGTATCGTCTTCATCACCCTGGAGCATGTCGTGCTTCCATATTCTTTCTTATTGTCAGAGGGCTGCACCAACAATGAAGCAGAATATCATGCCCTCATCACTGGCCTCGAGTTGGCTCTGGAGGTTAACGTAGCCCACCTGTATGTAAAAGGGGACTCTGAGCTAGTCATCAAGCAGGTTAACGGTGACTACGCTGTCATGAAGCAAGAACTCGTGTCGTTGCTGGAGTGCACCCTCCATCGAATGGCTAAGTTCCCCTCCCGAACAGATGTCGTTCACATTCCCCAATCGCAGAACAGTCGAGCAGATGCTTTGGCCAGCCTGGCCGCATCACTCACGGAGCCTAAGCAGGATGACCTAATCATCCACGTGGCACACCGAAGAGTCATTGCTCTTGTTATCCCGGAGGGCGGTCATGGCCCGTGAGTAAACCATCTCACCATTGGTGGCCCCGCGTCGGGACCCCCCGGGGTTCTAGGCGTGGTGATCGAGACAGTTCCTGACCGGAGGACACCACTGGTTGAATATCTCCAGCACAGCAATCTTCCAATGGACCGAGCGGAGCGGGAACGAATCTGGCGCCGCGCGCCGCAGTTCACCCTTCAAATCGGTCCCATTCGTGAGCATATCCTCTACAGGCGCGGGTTTGATGGTGTTCTCCTCCGTTGTCTTCAAGGAGTTGAGATCCCACAGGTCATGCAGGAGGTGCACGCTGGCTCCTGTGGGGTCCACCAGGCCGGGTTGAAGTTGTCCCACTAGATTCGGAGGCTGGGATACTTCTGGCCCTCCATGATCCACGACTGCATCGAGTACGCCAAGAGGTGCCATGCGTTCCATGTTCATGCTAACTTTGTTCATCGGTCATCGGAGCCTCACCATCCTACTAATTATTCATGGCCCTTTGTAGTCTGGGGGTTGGATGTCGAAGGTCCCTACCCGCCGGCGACGGCCCGCCAGTGCCGGTTCATCTTAATCGCCACAGATTTCTTCACAAAGTGGGAAGAGGTAGCCCCACTTAGGGAAGTCAAGGCTGGTTCTATCGCCGACTTCGTGAGTTCCAATATCATTAACCGGTTTGGAATACCTCACACTATCCTCACGGACAATGGAACCAAATTCCGGGTGGCGGAGCTGAAGAGATTGTACGCCAAGTAAAACATTCGTTCGAACCACACCTCCCGCTATCATGCGCGGGCGAATGGATAGATTGAGGTGTTTAACAAAACCCTCTCTAACATTCTGCAAAAAATGGATGGTCTGAATAGGAAAAGTTGGCCGGACAACCTCCCCAACGCCCTCTAGGCTTATAGGACGATGACTCGCAACTCCACCCAGGTGACCCCGTATTCCCTGTTGTATGGAGTTGAGGCCATCCTTCCCATTGAGGTCCAACTGCCCTCATTGTGCACGGCGGTCTACGACCAGCAAGCGCCGGACAGAGTTGCCGAGATCCGTCTAGCCGAATTTGAAGCACTGGACGAATGTAGGCTTCATGATCTACATAACCTAGAAATGAATCAGAGTAGGATGGCTCGAGCTTTCGATAAGAAGGTTTGCCTCGGCTCCTTCCTGCAAGGTGACCTGATGTTGGCTCTCAGAGCGCCAATTATTCCCGGCAGGAAAACACAAAAGTTGGAGCCCATGTGAGAGGGATCTTTTAATGTCCACAAGGTCTATCCCAATGGTGTGTATTCCATGGTGACCATGGATGGGGAGTGTATCACTCCTCCCACCAACGCCATGTTCCTTAAGAAGTACTTTTCCTAAACTATTATGGTCCTACATGACCTTAAACTGTATGGTCCTAAATGACCTTAAACTGTACGGTCCAGCATGACCTTACACTGTATGGTCCGACACGACCTTAAACTACACTCTACCCTACATATGGGCTCTCCAGGGTCCGATCTCTAAGACGTAAAACTATGATCTTCTTGGTCCGATTTCTAAGACCTAAAACTAAGATCTATATTCCGTCCAACATGACGATAAACTGTATTGTCAAGAACTATGTGTGGCTTGACTCTCATCCTCATGAGATACGTAGGACCGCCCAAACATTTTGTCTCAGGTCCAGCCCAAGAGTTACCAAATTCCTCCCGTTCTTCCCTCTTGGTCCGAGTTCTAAGACCTAAAACTAAGATCTATATTCCGTCCAACATGACGTTAAACTGTATTGCCAGAACTATGTCTAGCTTGATTCTCATCCTAATGGGATATGTAGGAACGCCCAGACCTTTCGTCTTTGGGGTCTAGCTTGAGGTCCGCTGTCGCGTCTGTTTCGCCTTTGGGACTTCGATCATAGGGTCGTGTGGCTTGGTGTGAGATTATGTCCCCATTAACGTCGGGTTTGAAATAGCTGCACCCCGTGCACCCTGTCCTCAGGGATTAGCCCTCCTCTGTCCAACGACGTTTAAAGACGCATATCAAGAACTACGTGTGGCTTAATTCCCATCCTAATGGGATACGTAGGACCGCCTGAACACCTAGATTTCAGGTCCATCCCCATCTCTTAGGAGATCCCACGATCTCCCGGTGCTCACGGTGTTTGGCATTACGCCCCCTCTTTTTCTGAGGGATCTGGCATCTCTTGGCCGCTCTCGGACTGAGCCCTCTGACCCTTTCCAGTGGTCTGCTGATGTGCTCAAAGCACTCTGGTCTAGAACTTGGAGTGGTAGATTCGACTTAGGCATGTTCCATCCACTTGACAAGCTTCGTGTTCCCCTTCATTCGGGCCCCCTTCATCTTTCATACCCGGAGGGACCCCAAGAACGGTCTGGATACAATGCCCAAGGGCTCTCCTACCGTCATGGGCAAACTCCCCCGAGGGTTTCAGACAACTAATTGATACAAATCCCGCGTTGCGAACATGGTCATTGGTTGATGCTCATTTGTTTGTCCCCATGGCTAACAAGACAGGATGTTGTGTTGCGAACATGGTCAGTGGTTGATGCTCATTTGTTTGTCCCCATGGCTAATAAGACAGGATGTTGTGTTGCGAACATGGTCAACAATAGTCCTCAGTCATCATGCCAGTTCCCCAGGCCCTGAATGTTGGTGGCATGGTTCATGTCATTTTCGGCCCCACTGTGCCAAGGTGGAATCTCGGCACTCCTTGTACTAACCCTCAGTACACCCCTGCACATCAGACGGACCGAGCTGTGTAACGGTGTCTCTCGGGGCTCCTACGGTCTGAGCGCTAGAGCATGTGCTTGTGTCTCTTCCTTGCGGGTCGCGTGCAGCTTGACCTTCATCCCCTTAGGGGAGTGAGGAGTCGCCCAGACATTGCGTTTCGGGCCCAGCATAGCTGGGAGCTAGCATCTGCTACCCCTCCCTGATTGTTGAACCCTCGTAGGCTCCTTTGCTCGAGGCTCCTCTCTCGGTTGGTCCAAACCATACGACCTTAAACTGTGTTGCTGGTCCAAACCATACGACCTTAAACTGTGGTTTTGGTCCAAACCATACGACCTTAAACTGTGTTGTTGGTCCAAACCATATGACCTTAAACTGTGTTTTTGGTCCAAACCATATGACCTTAAACAGTGTTGTTGGTCCAAACTATATGACCTTAAACTGTGTTGTTGGTCCAAACCATATGACCATAAACTGTGTTGTTGGTCCAAACCATATGACCTTAAACTGTGTTGTTGGTCCAAACCATATGACCTTAATCTGTGTTGTTGGTCCAAACCATATGACCTTAAACTGTGTTGTTGGTCCAAACCATATGACCTTAAACTGTGTTGTTGGTCCAAACCATATGACCTTAAACTGTTCTGTTGGTCCAAACCATATGACCTTAAACTGTTCTGTTGGTCCAAACCATATGACCTTAAACTGTCCTGTTGGTCCAAACCATATGACCTTAAACTGTGTTGTTGGTCCAAACCATATCACCTTAAACTGTGTTGTTGGTCCAAACCATAGGACCTTAAACTGTGTTGTTGGTCCAAACCATATGACCTTAAACTCTATTGTGGGCCCAAAACATAGGACCTTAAACTGTGTTGTTGGTCCTATCACACGACCCTAAACTGTGACATTATTTTATTGGTCGCACGACGAAAAACGGCGCTGCATTGTGGTGACCTTGCTGTAGAGGACATCACGTTGGGTATTGGTTTTATGCCATGCCATTTGTCAATGCCTATCACGGCTTGATGCTTGTGGCGACACCATGGACTACTACTCTAGGTCTGTCACTTCACAACAACAAAAAACCACTCACCTTAACGGACAAAAAATATTTTTCAAATGCCGCTTCTTTTAGTGCAAGGGCCATGCCCGCACTCCCCCTTTTTTCCTTGGCACTGGTATCTTACCATGCCACTTTCAGAACTATGTGTGGCATGATTATCATCCTTATGAGATACATAGGAACGCCTGAGGCACTTCCCCGCAGGTCCAGCCTACCTCCGTGTTCGGTCCCTCGACTCGAGCATTTCCCCGGAGAGCACATGTTATGTAGGGCTTAGGACCTCCTTCATGTCGGGTTTTGTAGCCACCTGGCCATGTGTCTGTTTCTCCCCTATCCTCATGGTCCGAGCTCTAAGACCTAAAACTAAGATCCTCATGGTCCGAGCTCTAAGACCTAAAACTAAGATCCTCATGGTCCGAGCTCTAAGACCTAAAACTAAGATCATCCTGGTCGGAGCTCTAAGACCTAAAACTAAGATCCTCATGGTCCGAGCTCTATGACCTAAAACTAAGATCCTCATGGTCCGAGCTCTTAGACCTAAAACTAAGATCCTCATGGTCCAAGATCTAAGACCTAAAACTGCGATCCTCAGAGTCCAAGCTCTAAGACCTAAAACTAAGATCCTCATGGTCCAAGCTCTAAGACCTAAAACTAAGATCCATGTTTCGTCTCGCATGATGTTAAACTGTATTTTGTCCCGCATGACGTTAAACTGTATTCCATCCCGCATGACGTTAAACTGTATTCTCTCCCGCATGACGTTAAACTGTATTTCATTCAGCATGACGTTAAACTGCATTTTCAGAATTATGTGGGCTTGATTCTCATCCTTATAAGATATGTAGGACCGCCCGAACGTTTCGTGTTGGGTCCAGCCCCAGGGATAGCTGAACACCGTCCTTCTTTATTTTCTTCCCCTCGGCCCGACTTCATGAGAAATGGTGTTATCATGATATGTACCCCGATCATGTTCGGGATGCCCCATGGTAATGATGGGAAGCGGCAGTTCTCTCACCAAAGAGGTCCTGCCTGGAAATTGGGATGACCCGTGATCAGGTTGGTGCGTCCGCCTAATGCGCCTTCGCCCTGTTGGTGCAACATCGAAAGTGTTGGACTCTTTTCGATCAATCCACCACTCCACCTCCCGTGATTTGCATTCCCCCTTATTCGGACCCTCATTTCCTTTCGCATTTGACGGGACCCCCTAACAGTATGGATGCTCGAACTATGGTCCGCCTACTGTCCTGGGCCAACGTTCCGGAGAACTGGTCATGTTTGACGGGACCCCCTAACAGTATGGATGCTTGACCTATGGTCCGCCTACTATCCTGGGATAACATTCCGGAAAACTTCCCAACGATATTTGAGTTAGGCCCCGTGTTGCGAACATGGTCAGCGGTCAGCCCTCATTTATTTTCCTCCCATTCCGGGCCAACGTGATATGGGTGTTGTGTTTCCGCCACAGTTGATAGTTATCCTCCATGGTTACGCCCCATTGGGTTCTGAATTTGGGTAGTGCGATGCACCCTTTCTCTCTATCCCCCTGTGTTCGGATGGATTTCAATGCCCCCGACATTGCCTCGCTCGTGTGTTAAGACACATTGAGAATACGACACATCAATCGGCCCGAGGTCTCTTCAAAAGTCCAGGCCCGATTTTGGACACCTGAAGCTTGGTCAATGCCCCACAGTTGAATGGAATGATGGTACGAGCACCTCTTGCTTCTTGCGTTGGGCATGTCCCACAGGAGCTTAGGGGTGAGTTGTTATTCGTTTCAAAACTATGGTTGAGCGCATTAAACCAAGGGTACAAAAGAGTGGATTTGGCCATGCATTGGATTGAGAAGATGAGCAATACAATCAAAAGTTCATGAGATGGTGAAAACAAAGCCCTCAGGTTTTAGCGTGTTGAAGTGATCTTTCCAGCGCTGCGACCCTCTGGCTAGTAGCCTCCAGGACCGCTTTTCGCTCTTCGAAGACTCTCTCCTCATCGGCCACCACAGAGCGCAGCTCATCAGCCCTAGCATGTGCCTGCGCCTTCTCTCTTCGAAGCACAGTCATCTGGTGACTCACCTCCACCAGTTGTTCCTGGGCATCAGCCAGCTGGGCGGTTGCTCCACGAGCTCAGAGCATGTTGCGAGGAAGACCTCTTTATCTGCCTCATGTCCTTCATGGTGCCGGACTTCTTGCTCTGCCCTCAGCAGCGCTTGAGCTCTCGTCGATCCTGCCTGGCACTGGTAAATGTCGGTGTGCCAGCTGCCCTCACGCATCTTCTCGGCCATGTAATCAAGGACCGTTAGATGAAGGCGCTGAGCATCAGCCCCTCCGGCGCACAGGAAGCGTTGCCAGGTCTGGAGTGATCCCATCGGCCTCATCCAATCGGAATGGTGCTGCCTGAGAAAGCACTAGATAAACTTCCACCCCTTGCGTTGTGTCATCCGGATCTCCTCAGCTGCCTCCGAGTCTAAGTCCTCAATCTCCTCAGGGTCAGCAGGTCGGTATATGGGGATGGCCGCCAGCAGATCAATAGAAGGATCCACCCCAGGGGTGTCTTCATGAGGAATAGAATTGTCGACGTCCGGGCGACCTTCCCTCGCCCCAGCAGCAATGACGCCTCCACAAGCTTCCGACCGTGTTCCGGGAACATTGCCGCTGATATCCTCCGCCCTCTGTTCATCTATTGTCGGGGCCGACTCAGTGTAGAGAGCATGTTCCGAGCAAGGTGGTATGTCCGCCGCTGGTCCACTCGCGGATGGCCCAGGCTCCGCATCCTGACATGCCTCCAGTGTTGAGATCACTGCACGGGGCATATGCTGGTCAGACTTGACACCAAGCACCAGTAGTGAAGCGTGAGACTTACAGGAATCCAGAGCGTCGGTCCCCAGTGTTCTGGCCGCTACAGGAGCCGCCATAAGGGGAGACCCCTCTGCGCTGGTTAATTCAATGACGGTTGTCGGATCCCCATCATGTCACACTGGTTCCTCTCCGCCTTCCTCTGGTGGGGACACCCGTCCACCGCTCAGTTTCCCCTGAGTAAGATTGGGAAGTGAGTTAGATGTTGGAAAGTAGAATGGATGAATGAGGGAAATGAATGAGGACAGAGACAAACCTCAAGAATCTCGGTTATGTCGTGATCAGAGTCGGCAATCTCGCAGCTCTCTCGGAGACTCCCTTGGTAGGTCGCCCCTTGTGAATACTGACCTTCGGGATCCTCTTCTTCGTCTTCTCCCTCGCCTTCATCCTCTCCGGTGTCCTCCTCCCCCTCTGGCTCTTCGTCACTGTCACCTTCTCTCGGCGGCATCGCTTCCGGATCCTGCTCCTGGTCGAGCATCACGTTCACTAGGAAAGTTGGCACCGCACACCGCCCCCTTTGGCATGAGTATTCATCCATGGCCATCACATAACCATGTCGCTGATTGAAATTTACTCGGTCAGTAATCCGAACGACCCCGATCTCCTGCAGTTGGATCACATTCTGCATTATCTTCTGCCAGATGGCTTCGATGCTCAGCGATTGCCGCAGGGTCATCCAGGCCGACCATAGTGCCGGGAAAATTGCTTCTTGGGAATGTTCAAGAAGATATTTTATCTGCTTCCCAGGCAGTTCCCTGGCCGCCTCATGTGACCCACCTGCAGGTAACGAGGACATGGTGGCGCCATGTGATGTCCTCGCTGCCGAAGTCCCAGCCTGCGCAAGCCACGCTGCCGGACACGCCCTTGGTTCTCCCCTTCCGACGGCACCTTCCCTTCTTTCCCGTTGCCTGGTTTCTGCATGAGTAACATCGAGTTGCCAGACGCGCTTGGGTAATAGCCCCTCAGGGTACACAATGGTCCAGTTTTCTTCATATTCAGTTGCTATGCCGGCATCGACCCCAGTGGGAGGGAGAGTAACGACGTCTCAAACCCCGAAGGTGGTAAACATCAACCACATCTGGCGTAGGATGCATGGATTCTTCTCCTGCCAGACAACTGTGAATACCTTCTTCGGCATTCGCTGGAGGCACCCGAACTGCCTGGCGAATCGGGATGGCACATATGGCTCGCAGATCACCTTCCCGTCGATCCGAGCCACGAGCACCCTGCCCCGAATGCTCTGGAAGTATTCCTGTTGTTCCAGAGAGCCTTTCCCGTTGTCCACCAGCTGTCCAACAGGGGTGGGGAACGGGCTGAAGTTGAAGTTGGCATGGTTACCAATGTGGATCCTCACACCCTCCTCATTGAGCATCAATGGTGCCACCCCTGTAATGTTTAGCAAGGATGGTCACAAGCCATTACCCAGAGGACGGATGGCGTTTGGGAAAGTATACCCACCGAGATGAGCCACCACCCAGCCATGGAAGATCTGGAAGGGACCACAGACCCTCCGAGGTGACCCCCCTCATGAGATGCGCCCAAGAATGGTATACAGCTTTGCCAACATGGGGATGCCCAAGTTGAACCATTTGTTGGAGGCCATGGATCCCGTCATCACCAAAGTCGATGTACGGACGCCCATCCTCGCATCCTGCACCGGCAGGATCCACCCGCTCAGGAAGGCGGCAAAGAACCCGGCATACCGGACGTTCGGGCCCCCGGCCTCAATGACGCGGTAGCCCCATGATTGTTATTGCCCTGCCTCCAGGGTCTTCCAGTATGACCCGTCCTTACTCCTCTAAGTCGCGGTTGGCCACCGTTTGCCCCGTCCCAGTATCTTGACAGCGGGATCCTTCTCAAGGAACAGGCTGAACCATCCCTTGTAGGCGATGTCCTTCAGAAAGTCCTTGACCCCCAGCCTCTCCTTGACCAACTACAGCAGGTGCCACGTCAGCATAGGCATCCGCGACCTATCTCCGCAGGTGTTCTTTGGAGGAACGAACTTGTCGTATTAGTAACCCTCCAGTGGGATACCGCCGATGTAGTGAACGTCCCAAAGACTGATGTCGACTTCCCCGTGATGGAGGTGGAACGTGTTGGTGTCGGGAGACCACCGGGTGAATAGATCTGGTCCGAGTTCAGGCTGACGGTGGAAATGGAACTGCGATGTCCATACTGCCTCGAACAGGCCGATATACCGCAGTTCGTCTCCGAACTGGTCACATGTATGGTGAACCCAGAACGCTCAGGCCCATTCCCTGGTGAAGTTACCCCCGGACCGGAGGTCCCAATCCTTCAGCCAGCCCTTCGTGTCATCCGTGATGCTCTGACGGAACATGCTCGCGTAGAGGGCTGGAGAATCCTCCGCCACAGGCTTGTCCCCAGTAATGGTCCTAGTCCTCGGGTTCATGACATATACATCCATGTGTCTAGTTTCCCTGGCAGGACAACCGTTGTTGGTGATGTTGTAGTGAGGATGTTCGTCCTCCCGAGCCACCCAGGGTCGCGGTGTGTACACCTCGAAGCCCGGCAGTGGCACCTCCTCTTGGATGCCAAAATTCAAGAGTGGGAGGTTGTCCGACAAGGGATATGCCTTTTGGGATGGAGTCAGCAGATTGAACCAGGTGAGACTATTGGAGGCGATCACCTTGGCGTCATATACCTCCTCATTTGCCGCCATATCTGTCCTACGGGCAGCAGCTTCCCCCTCATCGACTCGGTTTGCAGCCATCTCCAATTTTTCAGGAGTTGGACGAAATCAGGATGCAGAGCGCGGAATCGGAGTGTTTGGTGCGCAATCTGGCTGAGTTGCACGAAATCCTAGAGTTGAGCGCGCAGTCGGCACGCTAAGCGCGGAAGATCCCAGTTTGGCGTGAAATCACGGCCAAATTTCGGAAGGAATTCCACGCTGCCAGTGCGTTATTACGTGCAGCCGCGGAGCGATTTCGCGGACAAGAGCAGTAAGCTTATCGCGGGAAAAAATACGAAGTATGGATCTGGGACCCAGCGCCCCTTTTTATAGGTGAGGCCAGGGTTCCGCGCCGCGCGGAAAGAATATTTTGCACGCGTCCGTAGGTTTTGCGCGCCCCGTCAGATTTTTTGCGTGCAACCTGATCAGGAGACTTAGCATTTTGGCGTTTCGGCGTTTCCCATGGAATCTATTCGTTGAGACCTCTCGCCGATCCAATTCCAAGGGGGGCATTTGTTGACACCGAAAAAAAACTGCAACTCCCGGAGGATGTTTCGGAATGACGAAGCGAAGTCATATTCGGAATCAGAGGCCCGATCCGGAGGCCTGGGAAGCAGTGCATGAAATAAAGGAAGATCCACACGCAAAAATGTTCTGCACACGAAGTGCTCCTGGGATTCGCAGAATTGGATCGGTGAGGCGCACAATAATTGCGCGCCCCATTTCTCTGCGGCGAGATTTTGCGCGCAAGCGGTTCCCGGCGCGGAAAACTTCGCGCACCACCTGGATTCCGCGCCGGAGGTCGCCTGTAAATATAAGGTGACCCCGAATGGTTTGGGGGTTGAGGAATCCGAAGCGACTATCGTGCACGCAATTCGGCTCCCACCGCGCGAAAGATGACATCCAGGTAATCCCGAATTCCGCGCAACCTTGCCCTGGAGTTTGCATGTGCGCGCAACTCCACCGGCTTCAGTGAATTTTCCCCTTCCCCCGGTTTCCCCACTTGCACGCAATCCCTGGTTCACGCGCGCAATACCCTACCGTGCGTGCAAAACCTTGCGCATAATACCCTCTTCACGCGCAATTCCCTTGCTCCTATTGTGCGCCGTCCTGGTGTTTTGCGCGGAAATCATCCCTTTTGCGCGCACAGAGCCGAGGACCCCTCACCTTGACGCCCCTTGGCTTCCCCCTGCACCGGCACCTGATGTCTCCCCTACCGGGCATGCGCGCCATGCGTTGTTTTCCCACACGGCCTTCCAGGCTCGTGCGATGTAACCTCAAGGTCCCTTGGGCCGTGTTTCCCGTTGCTTTGCTTTGCCTTATGCTTCTCCGCATAGGCACGCTAACGGCTACTGCTTCTTCGCATAACCACGCTAACGTGGAACCCCAGGTGGTTTTCCCTGCGGTCCCACTTTGCCACGGCCTTGCCGATGCCTTCCCTTCCACAAGGGGTAGAGGGCGTTGGGCGTGTAAGCCCTAGGGGTGTGGAGCAAACCCACCTCGTCCAAGCTGCAAGACGTTAAACTGCTAAGTACCTCGTACTTAACACAAGACGTTAAACTGTGGTCTGACCCCATGCTCCGCACGCAGGGTCCCCCCAGCTCGGACATTTTTTACGCCCACTCGTCTCCAAGGGAGTGGACTCTTCCTCACATGGAATGAGATCCTCCTTGTCGGAGCGGCGTTTGTCCGCGGGGGAAGGGCTTCCTCAGAGCGTAAGCCCCTAACCTTTCGTACGGATGATTGCACCTGTGCATCTCTGTACTTCCCCCCTGCCAAGGCCAGTGGAGTCCTTTTCCCACTGCCCTTTGCCACACCACGAGCCTCCACCCTGGAGTAAGCCCCGACACCAAGGGCCGCTAACCAAGCGTAAGCCCCTATTTCCTCTTTGGGCCTCTCAATACGTAAGCCCCATTCCACTTCGCACAGACGCACCCATTGCGACGTGATCGTCTAGTCCCTGCTGTCTCTTGTTTCCCACACCGAGCATGACTCACGTGGGCTTAGAGTGCGCATCGACCATGAAATCCTTCTATTGGACGCCTCAGAGCGTAAGCCCCATCCCAGCGAACTACGTGGACTTTGATCTATACTAACGCATGGTACGTAGGAAGCCTCCACGAGGTTCAAGCCCACCACCCGGTCGTCCCGACCTCTCCATGTCGGTCCCCTGACCACCTTGGGCTGCCTCAGAGCGTAAGCCCCAAATCTCGCATCTCGCATGATGTTAAACTGTACCCCGTCCCGCATGACGTTAAACTGTATCGCGTCCCACATGACTTTAAACTGTATTCCGTCCAGCATGACGTTAAATTGTATCCCACCTCTTGGGCCGTCTCAGAACATAAGCCCCATGCTTCCCCCCACCATCCATCCTGATCCTTACCCGGGCCGCCACATGCCGGTGAGATCATGCCACCCTTTCCCACTCCATGTTACACGGGAAGCCGCCCACGTGCTGGCCCCAACATCAGTGTTCCCCCTAGGGACCCTTTAACCCGATCCGTCTCTGCAAGACGTTAAACTCGCGACATACCCCTTGTTAAACATCGGATGCTGAGGAAAACCTCAGATAGTACACATTTCCCACATTCGATGTGGGGTGCCTCGGGCTTCCGCGCCCTCGAGAAGCCCTATGATGAGGGACCAAAGATAGACATCCCGACGATTCCCCAACGTGACCATTCTCCTCACCATAGGTTACTGTCCCGACAAGACCCCTCGGAGCGTCTTGACGGAAGCAGGGTAATTAACTGGCATCCATGTAGATATGGCACCGGGAATGAGCTTCACAAACCCGTCTTAAATCTATGAGGGAGACCCAGACTAGGTGACGAGCTCCGAGGAGGAATCCACAGAAGGAAGAACCGACATCCCATCATCCCGGTTTCGATCAAGGAGCATACGTCCCTGAACAAGGAACGAATGCCGCCCACCTTTGGAAAGCGGGAATGCGGGGCAACAGCTGCGCGTCCTCGACAGATAGATGCGCGCGCCCCAGCGAAAGCGTCGGAAACACAATCAAAAAACTTAATACATAAGATTGTGGATTCATTAATCATTAATCATGATCTATGAAACCATATAATAAAAAATATATATAAGTTTCTGACATGTACATAAGATAAAAAATAACTCACTTAGTCTTGGTTCACTCCCAAGAATATCATTATGGTTAAAGTCCCATAATTGAAATTCCTACCCAATAATTTCCAACATTCTCAAAGGATTAAATTCCATCTTGTTACCTATATCACATCATAGGAGTTTATTAACTAATTCGTCTCTTATGATATTTGAATATTCTTTATAGTTACGTAATTCATTAGGGGGATATATAATTATGATCCTGCCCATCACATAAAGATAACCATACATATGTATGCCAAAAGATCATAAAACATTCACTATATCATCCAATCATAACATATGGAAACAAATCATGTTTTATAAACATTTCATCAATACATCATATAATAACATGTGTACATGAAATGTTGTTCATAATGGTTTCATTACAACATAATTAAGCCATCAGAATAAAATGTGGTTCATATAATATTCATTAAATTTTTTCATTATAAGCTATACAGAGAAATAAATTGATCATATAATAATATCATAACACGAATGAATCATAAAAATATTTAAATGTTATTTTCATAGATGAAAATACATTTAAAATATCAATCAAACATATCATTGGAAAAAATGAGAAAATATCCTTTACTTTTGATAAAATGTTGACAGAAATTTCCCAAAATATTAAGAAAATACCTTTCTTTTCAAATAACAAAATAAATTATTAATGGAATATTAAATTAAAATACTATCTATGAGGGTGATAAAATACATTCATATCAAATATGTTAAAAAAGGTACTTTTTACACCATGTTAGAAAGTAAAAATGAATTGTTATAAAAAACAATTATTACAAAAGATTTATTTTTAAACCTAGTTAAATAAATTAAATAGTAGTGAAAATGAACTATTTAAAACATATAAAGTATATTTAATAACTTTTATAAAAAAAATTAAAGAGTATGTACTTGGATGGAAAATTGCATTGGCTAAAGAAGAAATATGGTTGACTTTTTTTTGGAAAAAATTAATTCGTCGTTTTAAGAACCAAATAGAGGAAAGTTGAATTGATACATAAAAATTCAGAAATATCCATTTTAGAATAAAATATATATTTTTTTAAATTATAATATTTATAAAATTTCCCATTAATGAAAATTTCACATAGATAATCGTGAAAAGTAATAAAATTGATACATAAAAACTTACCTCGAGTATCGTCTTACTTCATTACCATTAAATTATCATGTTTAAGAGATATATATATATTCCATAAATTTATTCTTATATAAAGTACATTTTATCATTGATTTACAATTTTTAATTACCCCTTGATTAAAAAATGTTTCATTAAAATTAACATTCTAGTGAGAATTAATCTATTTCTCAGGCATGTATTGGTTTGATGGTTCTAGTAGGCGAACCATAGTAATGGTTTAATCATATAGAGAATATTAATAATGAAATTATTTTAATATTTAATTATCATATACATTTTTATAATTATTCATATAAATTATTGATGTAAAATTAATTACATCATTTTGTGGAGATGACAGTCTGTACCTATGCACGAGTGATGTTTCAAATTTTAGATGGTTAGAATGATATAAAGGTGAATAATAATTATATTTTATAGAATTTTTATTATATATTAAATATCACATATATTAAGTAAATATATCCTTTTACTGTCCATTTAAAATGGAAATGAAAAATAAATCACATTGTTTTGTGGATGTGGTTGTCCACACATAATCTTAACTGACATAATTATTTCCAAACGAATGGAACAATTAAATGTTAGAAAATATATTATAGCTAATGAAGAATAATTATTTCATGAAAATTTTATAAAAATATTAAAACTATCATAATAACCATCCATTAAATAGGGTGATGTAAAATGAATCATATTGTTATATGGAGGTCGTAGTACACACGTATGCTCAAGAAATACTTTTATTTCTCATTTGATGGAAAGAATGTGGAAAATGATTTATACGTCCTCATAATTAAACTAATATATATTTATGATGAATAATTAATTATTTTTGGATAGATATCATATATTTATAAGACTATGTAGAAGAAATAAAATTGAAAGAACTTGGTTAAGAGATATACCTCTTCGTATAGAAACTTCCTTTGGCATACACCTTAGGACATGAAAGAATAACATTATAATAAAAAACCTAAATAATGTGGAGAGGGATGTTAGTAATTTGTTATTTTGTATATTTTAAAATATATATGGCTCATGAATTGTGATTAATATAGTAAAACTAGTATCCTTTTATAAGGAAGAGAGAGGACACATTAGGAATTTATCCAATGATTAAAATATATTACTGTCTTACTCAGGTCAAGTTAATCAAAACTATAAAATGTTTTAATATAATAATTATATGGTATAAATTACATAAAAATAAATAAATCAAATTATTGTGATGTTTTAAACCCTATCTCTTAAGATGATCCCCTGGTAAACTCGTTTTAACCTTAACTGTGGTAAAATGTGTTTACTGTATTTACTGTTCCTTAAAACAAAAAAATAATCTCTAAATTATTAGGTAATATTAAATATTATAATTAATAATATGGAATATATTTTACAATATAAAATTTATATTTTTCATATAAATTCATTTTACAATAACGAGGAAAAATGCAAAAAATCTATTTTTAGAAAATTTCATCTCAAAGCATATAATTGAGTTTATCTTAATTCCACTGCATGTAAAAACTATTATATTAATGTTAAAGTATTTTATTTATTATATTATATAAAAATTTAAATAAAATAATTTTCCAATATATATTAATTTAATTTTTTGTGATTAAAACACTTTATGGGTATAAAAACACTTTTCCAAAAAATATATCTATTTAACTTTAACTGATTTTATTTTCAAAAATAACCAATTTATTACAAATGAAATAATTTTTATAAGTGTAAAAAATAATTCTTCATTTTTTAGTTCTTCATATTCAAACCATTCAATCTAATGATTTGATGATAACTATCACATTAAATAATAATATTTTAATAGTATATCAAAGTTCGTTTAATCTCGGTGTTTTATATAAAAAAATATATAAAATAAAATAAATTTATTTAAATATAAATATAAAAAAATGTCTTTAGGTAATGAATGAAATATACTACTTATACTAATTCATATTCATAATTGTAACTATAAAGCTTCCCTTCATTCCACATGCATATTTTTAGGAAATCTCTGCATGTATCATATATCCCATAAAACCCAAAACACTTCAAAATGAAATTATTTCATTTTAAATATGTACTGATAGGTAAATTTAATATTTCATCAAATTGAGAAAGATTTTTAGTCACTATAGACACTATATTTTCCCAAACCATTAAATTTGGAATCCATCTTCAAATATAAAATGGTTTAGGTAGAATAAAATTTATATTCAACCTCATTTGACTTATTCATTTCGTCATGGAATAATATACAATTATATATTCATTCTATAATTCTACCAAAAATGATATCTTGAGACTTCATTATTTGAAATTTTCTTTTTCTAAAACTTCTTTCTTACTTTCTTACCCCTATAATATTTATCGTAATTCTCAGCATATACCTAGCATTGGGATACTCCATTCACATGGGACGTAATAGTCATATAAATATGTAAAATTATTTATACGTTCCTTATATTCTTTTAGTATATCCATAAATGTTTTTATGGTAAGGAATATTTGAAAATATTATTCTTGCTACTTTAATCCTAGTGATTTTCTTCAACCAACCCCCAAAATCTATTTCTCAAAGGAAAATATTTATCCCTAAAAAAAATAAATTCATATAATTTATTTCATTTCAATTCACCGTAATATTCAAACTTGAAAAATTATTATCATGGTAGTAATTAATTGAGTATAACCCACAAATTTGGTTTTGATATTGGAAACTCCTTTTTTTAAGACTACCATCAATGCTAGCAGTTGATATATTCCAATTATTCATCAAAATATATATAAATATATCCATAAATACAATAATAGATTTACATGTATCTATACCATCTTATGGGACTCAACCATTTATCTATACCTCTTTGTATCATTCAAATATTTTGGTCCAAAAGGTTGATTGTTCGGTGTTGAGGTTTTTGAAGAATTCTTCAGGTCAGGTTTACCATTTTTATCTTTCATAAAAACCCCCAATAGATTGTATATCCAAAACATAGTACAGATCTGTGTTCCAAAGGTAAGAATAAAATTGGGTATGTATACCTAATAGATCTTATAAACACAAATTGGTAAAGAGGATGTGATTTTGGGATCATTACACCATTTTGGGAGGGATTCTTTCACACTACAGGGGTATCTAACAGATTTAATATATGTTTGTGAATGTCTTCTAAATCCCACTATTAGACCATCTACACTAATAAAATGATCAAGTGTTAAACCCTTATATGTGTAAAGAGGTTATATTAATGAATCCATATATATGTATCCATGGTTCATCAAATATTTCTCATTAATGGGTAGAATTTATATTTTTAATCCATATATTCTTGCACTCAGTAGTTTAATATCATATAGGGAGGGGATTAATATCTCACAGATAGAATTTTCCCTTTTTAAGTCATTCTACATATTCTTCTTATAATTGGAATCAAAATCTAAATTGTTCGTCAAACCGTTGGAGTTTAATTTTATGAGTAAGGGAAATAGATTTTCAACTAAGGCATCCATTTTTTATCTTCAACCTCATGGTGGAATACTACGTATCCTTATTATGCCAGGAATCAGAGTCATTTTAGTTTGATCACGCCATTGGTACTTGAATCGAGGTGAATGTCCTTGTATGGGGGTATACATATACTTCCACTAAATAGAGATTACATATGAGGTTTCCCTTTTTGGGTGATTCAAAATGTAAATGATATGATCATAGTAACCCCAAATCCCACATAAGACATGATAAGTGTGGGAAATATGGGATAAAAATTAATCAATATCACTATATATGGTTATAGGATTTATGCATTGGAGTGTCTTTTAATAAGTTTAATATTGATCTTGAGCATTAGGATGGAATCCTATGTATCTTGATCATTGAATGAATCAATGTTCTCATAGTTTAGTTAATTTATCATTCAGTAGGTGGATGAGGAAGAATGATCAGCCCATGGGTGACATTGTGTCTGGATGGTTGGAATGTTTGAGAAATAGAGGGAACTACATTGAGGTATATTCCAATTAGAGATCTGGCCTTGGGATATCATATTATGTATCATACTTGTAGTATAATTCAATGTTATCATAAAATGGTGGATGTGAAGAATTATCTTCCCATTGGAGAGATTTTATCCCAATGGATGGAATATTGGAGACCTGGTAGGACTTAATTTCTGGTACATTCCCATTAGATCTTAGGTCTAAAGAAAGAATCATTTGTATCATATTTGTAGAAGAAATCATAGTTCCCATTATTCAATTTGGGGTTTTGAGGGACTTAATCTTAGGTGGATTCCCACAAGATATTGGGCCTCAGATAAGAATCCTACATATCCTGGTTATAGAATGAATCATAGCTATCATAGTTCAGTTTGATGAGGGATTACAAACTAAGGTTTATTTTGTGTATATCCACTGTACAAGGTTATCATGTCTAGGATGTCTGATTGACATGGCATGATTGTCTACCTGAAAAGTTTAGTTTTATACCTAACATGTTTGAGGATGTCAGGACATATCCTGTTTGTATAGAAGACATGTCCAAGGACTGTCCCAAGATTCAGTTGACTTGTCTGAATGTATTCTTCTAATATGAATGGATTTTCAAGAGGTCATCGCATGATCAACTATAACATGCTAGGAGGGTTTTAGAATACTTTTATGACTTATGATTAGGACATATAAGACCTTACTGACTTGTCCTAATAATCTACTTGTTGTGTTTGACGATGTCTAGGCATGTCTAAAGACAATCACATGACCCCGGGTAACTTGTCCTGATGGTGTCGCATGGCCCGGATGACTTTTCATAATAATGTTGCATAAACTAGATGACATGTATTGGTGAAACTGCATATCATGGGTGGCATACCTTCAGTCCATCACATGATTTTTATTGAAATCCCAAAGGACATCGCATGACTTGGGGGGAATTTCTGGAGGGCATCATGTGACTTTCTTGACATGTCTGAGGGACATCGCATGATCGAAATGGTATTTTGATTTATCATTGCATGACTTGAGATACATTATCCAATAACATTTCATGCTCTATGGGGTAGATCAGTGAATCCTTCTTCACATATTTCTGTAATATTTTTTAGTATTTTTTACACCCTTTATTGTATATGTGCCTCAGGTTTTTTTGTGTTAGCTTATTTTTGGTTTCATGTGATCCAAATGATATGCAGGACCTCCTTCGTATAATCTGATAGACATTCCTAAATCATTAAAATGATTTATAGATTAATCACATGAACTCTTAGGAATTTCGTGTGATTATTTATGTAATTCATCAAACTTTACCTAGCATAGTACATTTGAAATCGCATAACCATTCACTCTGAGAAGTATGGTAATGAATTCCCATGTGAGATCAATCATGGATGCATTTTTTTTCAATGGGGAGATATTTATAGGCCTCTACTCCCTAATTAAGTTCCACTTTGAATTGTTTATATCTATCTAATATGAGCTATAGTCAATCGTAGTATTTTTGTATCACATGCTTCATAAGATCTTGCCATAGGTCATCCATGGGGCATCTCATGATAAACATTAATCACAACACCACCCCATCATCACCATATTTATTGTTCCTCATCCAATCTGAGGGATTTTTCCTATCCATTTAGACATTCCAAGGTACTTTTACAAGGTTATTCCAACATGTATAAGAGTCTTCATGAGATTAGGATGGGAGGGGAAAGGCTTTCATTTGATTAAAGATGACTCGTCTCGGGATATACGCGAGACTAAGGGGTCTTTTCAAGGGGGCCTCCATAGGATCATGATGAAATATTGTTGGGGGATTCCCTAAATCAATAGTGATTTAACAATGCATAAAACCTAATTTTCATGAAAATAAACGTATCTTCCACTCACATGATTCTTCTATATTTTTTCGTTTTTATTTTCTTCTTTATTTTGCAAGGGTTGAAGATATCATGCAGCCATGAAAGTGTTTTAGAATACAATAACTCTTCTTATCTATGATATATCATGTGACCAATCATGGGCCATGAAATGATACATAAAAATTGTCATGGGAAACCCTTATTTTTTTATATGGAGCTAAAGAGGTAGCATATAATTAACAAGACATGTCTGAGACCCTTCTAATGATGAAAGAGAAATGTCATCAGGATATTTCAGGACAATGTATACATATAACTATGGTTTCATTGTGTCTTAAAATATTCATGAGGAGTTTCATGAATATAAACATCCATGTAAAGTTTCTTCCTTCTGTATATTTTCACCCTTTATTTTACAAGGGCTTTCATTGATTATCATGTGTCTGCAAGTTGAAAAGTTTCGTGGTGCATAGAATATCTCTTAACAAACTCCAAATTATTAGCAAGTGTCATGGATAAATTTTTAATAACAAGGTGTATTTTAAATGGGGATCTGTATGATCTCTAAAAGATCAGGCATTTCATTTGACTCTTTCAGATGATATTCCAAAGGTCATGTGATCTCAAGACCTTTTCTGAATTAAAGCGGACCTCCAAATTTTGGCCACCACATTTTCCTTTTTTAAAGAGATAATTAAACCCATACACTGTGTATGTCTTATATTTTTGATTTTATGACCCTTATATTGTAGGTGTCAACATATACCCCCCATAGGACCAATGTTCACAGGGTAAAGGGATCAGTTATGAGGAATGTAAGTACCAAACTGATTCTTTGGGGTTGTGTCTAATCGGTGTCTTGGGAGACGTTTGGTCTTCTATGTTACATATGGTATTCCATGTAATTACCTATAAATATAGGGATTGAGGGGAGATCATTCATCGACTACTCCAACTTCCCAGATCTCTTGTAATCTACTTTTTTCATGTGAAACCTTCAGTATACCTTATTTGAGAACTGATTATGAGGCCCTTCTGCAAAACTATTTTGTGAGGACCTATTTTGAAAGATATTCTTTATCTAAAAACATTGTAAAATTAATAAAAAATATAATATTATAATTTTTTTGACCTTGTCCTATTTATTTTGATTTATGGTTGTCTTATTATATATCATAAGATCATCTAATTCGGAAGCATGATCACATGACTATTATGTGGCTCACATGACCATATCAAGGTCATATGATCCTATGTTGTATGACTGGTCATGTAGTGGGGAGGTTCCATGTGGGTTCTGTGAGATCTCCATAAGTAATGTGGTTCATAAGACTTGTATTAGGTCATGTGATCACGAATTCCATTAGGGTTCATGTGATGCACATGATTCCATTTGAGTTATGTATTGATTTTGATGATTTTTTTATTTTTCAAACATATTAAACATGATTTTGTTATGATTTCTTACCTATCCCTTTCATCATACACTATGGATAGCCAAAGGTTCATTATTTCAAGTAACTATAACCCTGACCCTCGATATCATGTTCATTCTGAAAAAGAAGTTATAAAAAGTCTCAGGTCATCTAAACATTAAAGATATCCGTTCTCACCCTAGATTACCCTATATGGGTTTAGAATATAGAATGATGTTTCCATTACTTCTCATTACAACTATCTTGCATTTTCATTTTTGTCTATTTCCATTGATTGTATCTAGATAATGATTTCTGTTGATATCCAATTGGTCATAGAATAGTCTAAGGGGTTTTCTTATATACTGGAAAACTCCCCATTGGATCAAAATGGTCATGATTTCCCTCACCGAGCCATTTCTCAAAGATACTCGAGCATATTTTTCTATTCCATGAATAATATGGGTGGGTGAAAGTTCTCAAAATGTCATTTTCTCCCTAGTGGAAATTTTGCTAATGAATATTTGTGTCCCTTATAGGTTATACATATCTATTTTCAATTTTTTGACCAGATACATGTTATCCATCTTTATGAGGTTGTATATGTTTATCAATTCATCATATACTATGTATCTTATATTCTCTGAGAAATGATTATCCATTGGTGCCCTGGTACCAATACATTACATCTGTACCCTGGAAAAAATGATAATTAGATATTGGGATACCCACAGACTAGGCTGAATATCCTCACATGGGGAAATTTACAATGAGTTATTTAATATCAGGGATGACTGGTATGATCCAGTGAAAACTATAGTTTTGGAATGGGACTATTCAAAAATTTAAATGAAAGGTTAAGGAAGGAGATAAATATGTTTTCACTCATCTTCGTTAAATATTGAATCAAAAAATTTCACTATTGCATCAGAGTTTGGCCGACTACTATACGTCCTCATCAATTCACATACTAATAAGGTTGTGATAGTTTCTAATCATATTAAGAAATCATAGAAGCTGTTAATATACCACAAGGGGTTATCTAGTGAGATAGTATATGTCCCTCAACCTTAGTCTAGGGGTTTTATATACATGTTCTAGAATGGGTGGATTTTATTTTATGAGAATGAACACTTTGGAATATGAGCTAGCACAATGGAAATGGAATCTTTTTCATGATAAGGAAAACATCTTAATTTAGTTGCATTTAATCTAGTAGACATTACAAGATTTTGTTCTATATCCAATTGGATAAAGTCTCTTATAAGATTGGAGGCCCTTTCTAGTTTTTATTTGTCCTGACATGGAAGAATTTTCACTATTACAAATACCAAAACACTACTGGGATCCAAGATTTCATATTCATTACTTGGATATTGAACATCACCCATATTGAAGAAATTTTGTTTGTCCCTAGCGAGTTCACTGACTTGCTGATCCAGTCTGATCATTTCAATTTTAGGCATTATCTTGTACCAATTGGAATGATTATTGATAATTGTTGTGGCTATCTTGGTTAAAAACCATACAAAATCTCACATCGGGATGAGGTCATCATGGACATGATGGATGGGTTTATCATTTACAAGTCGTATTTGATTTTATATTTCTATATCTAATTGAAACGTATCCAAAAGGGTTTGTACTCTCCCCTCCACTAGAACGTGGGGAGAACGACATCCCTATATTACCTAAAAATTTAGGATTATATGGGAACATGAGGATACCAATAATGAGATTATCCTCCCTCTTCCTAGTTCCCCTATCTTCATATCATTCAATTAAGATCGATCATTGGTGGAATCCTACCCAGGTGGTATGCTGAATAGGATGGTTCATCTGGTGAAAAACCATGTGCTTAACTGACCCCTTTATCTTTAAAAATAATGTATTTGATTCATGATTCTAGTGAGACTTTAAGGAAGAATCCTTGTACTGAAAGTAACAATCCCATCAGTGGGTTTGTGTTTATTGAGGTATATAGCCCTATTGTAAGAGAAACTACTGATGCATCCATTGAGGGAAGAAAACATGTGTCTTCTACTACTGATTCTTTATCAGCTCAACCAATTGTCCCCCCTTATGGAGAATCCAATCTAGTAGTTGTATAAGATCAAACATAATGTTTCCTAATCTAGTAAAAATTTCACACCCTAATAATTGAGAATCCCCTGGAAACATTTCTCAAGGAAGAAGAATGCCTTCTCTAGTTCATTTAGCATTTGGGGGTGGGTGGTTTTGACCACCAACCATTATATGAAATCATGTGGAAAATTTTCCAAACTTGACAAAAGTTGTCAACTATCGAGTGGGGTTTCTTGATGTTAAATATGATACTTCCTTGTCCGAAATAATGAGGGAATCATTAGAGGTATTGTAATAGAGTCATCATATAATACCTGAGCTTTAGACCCAAATTTATACCTTGAATATGCAAATAGTGAGACATTAGGAGATCAAAAATCTATCAATGTCTGATCATTTTGCAATATCAACCTCATTAAAAACTACTTAGAAAAGAGTTAAGGATATGTTATATACTATCGATACTCTCCACCCATATGAAGAATTAGAAAAAGTGGGGAAGTAGGTGGTTTGGTGCTCAATTGATTCTTCTAATTAGAGCCTTGCTAAAATGGAAAATTCACATGATCTAATCTTAACGTATTTTTATCAACAATATTTTTTTTGATGAAATCCTACTAGAGGATCCAAAATTTTGCGATTCCACCCATTTGTGTGTCTCATAAATGAATGAATTATCTAAATATTATATTCCACAGTTTAGTTTACTATTATTCATGATGTGCATGATATTTCATTGATATGATGTTGCACGAATAATTTATGATACCCATCATTCACAAAATATTATGTAAACATAAAGGAAAAGATTTGAAAGTTTAAATCAATATATATATATATTTAGGAATTTTCATGAATTCCCATCAAAATTAGATTCTTTATTGAAGCATCTATTTGAGTTATCTTGAGATTACATGATTAACAATAGGATAATTTGGGTAGGATATATGTCAGAGAGGGAGGATTCTTACCTTAGCCGAATTCATGGGACTTTGTGAGCATAGATTAATTATTTGGAAAAGCTATATGGTGGGGCCAAAAATCATTATATATTTTTATTCATATTTCTCTAGCTTTTTCCTAAGATTAATATAGGGGAAGACTCAGAAGGATTGGAATCAATTTTTTCTCAGTCCACCCTCTTATATGTTTTTGTTTGGATATTTTTTGTTCTAGTTTTCAATCATTCAAACTAAATATTTATGGTGTTTTGGTTTATGTTCTTCTAGCTCGATCCTTCTATCTTTGATATTTTTGTGTATTTTATCCCGTAATTTCTATTGCAGTAGCTTAGGGTCTTTAATAATGGACCTTATATTATTTTATTTTAAGAACTTTTAGATCAGAACTTTTATTGGTTTGGTTTAGTGTATTTTATCTTAGGCCATTTATTTCTATAGTTTGAGGGAAATTATCTCGGATATTCTATTGATGTAGCTTAAATATATTTATCTCAAACCTTATGTTGTTGTAGTTTGTGGTTTTTTAGATCAGACCTTTTATTTCTGTAGTTTAGGGTCTTTTAGCTCAGAAATTCTACTGATGTTGTTTAGGGTATTTAATGTTTGGCCTTATGTCTATTTAATTTTTATAATTTTATCTCAAACCATCTATCAATTTACCTTAATATATTTTGGTTTGAACCTTCTATTGCTTTTGTTTAAGGTCTTGTGTATTAAAAAATACATCGTTGTAGTTTAATGTATTCTGTATAGGACCTTATATTAGTAGTGAAGGATTCATATTCATCATGGGTTAGAGAACCCTATATCCTTTATGGGATTCATAAGAACATGTTTCCATGAAGGGTTATGACACCCTACATTCTTAATTGATATTATGAATAATAAATATTCAGGAAGGGTTATGGAACCCTGCGTTCTTGTTGAAATATTGAGGGGTGAATATTCTTAATGGGATGTTACACCCTACATCCTAACCATAAAGGGTGGTGGTGGATTTTTTAATATTAGGGATAACAAGTCTACATGTATAGTATGAATGTGGGTTAAGTAAATTATGGTTCAAGGATTTTGAATCAATTAATCATTTAATGGGGACAACATACCATGGGAGATCCAAAACACCATATGTATTTGAGTTCTACTATGGTGTCATTAAGGGTTATTATGATTAGAACTCCCTTCCTGTAAGTAGGAGATACCTTTAGTTAGTAGTTTACGATCCATTATGTATAATCCCATAGCTATTATAATCATGGTCAAGTATAGGGGTTCCCCACAATTTTATAGGGGCTTTGAAATATTTATTAAGACTCAATCATATGTTCAATGAAGTAGGGTATGGAGAAAAAGACTATCCAAGAAGGGTTTATGTACCCTAGGGTATTTTAGGTTTTAGGTTCTGTGGCTCGAGCCTTGTGCCATGTGGTTTCGAGTCACGTGGTGTGGGCGATCAATGGATTCAGGAATAGAGTATTCCATTCCATCTTTGATAAGGGGTAAAACACATGGTGAAATAACATTGAGGATGTCATATTTTATTGAATAGTCGATATATGGGATTATAAATCATGTTCTAGGAATATTTCAGTTAAATACAGTTGGAAACTAGTGGATATGTTTCAAACATTGGTAATGGTGTGAGCCTCTAATGTTTCACACTGTCAGGAAAATGAATAATGGGTTTAATGGGGGCCTTCATGGGATTTGAGGGTCTATTTAGAGGATCCATTCAATATTTTGTGTCTTCTATGGGGAAGATCCCAAAGTATAAAAACACAGGGTTCATGCGGTTCCAAGTGAATGATATCAACTCAGGGAACATGTTTTGTTATCTTAACATTTAATTGCATGATCATAGTTTATGAAAGTTGTAATATTAAAGAATTGTTTGAGCACCCTAATAGTTATGATGCTTCCTATTGAACATGCTATCGCATTGAGGAGATGTAAAATACCATTACTCTATCTTTCTCCTAGTTAAGAGGATCCATAAAGCATGGCTTGGATATTACTAGGGCTATAATGTGGACCTTGTGAAATTTATGCCTCATTTTTTATGCCTCATTTTTATTCCATATCTATTTTATAAACTCTGGATATGAATATTTTAGTGATCGAATGCTTGATTTTTTACTTTGAATTCCATTTTAGGGTTTTAAACCAAAAAATTATTGATTCTATTTCACGAGATGTTTAAGGTCTTGCGATTTGGACCATCAAAGGATAATGTTTAAGGACATATATCCTTGAACACAATGTTTTTATTTTTTTTCATGATTCACATGTACCTGATTTTAAGGGAATTAAATATAATATATAAATTTAATACTCCTAGGTTAAAGAGTACACTGACATATTTCTGAGTGAGAGATGAAAATATCGAAAATCATGGCTCGAAGTTCTCATGTCATGAGTAATAATATGGGAAAATCATGATAGGGATTTTCCAAAACACCCTCAGGTGTTGAGTCCTACCATAGTGATTTCAGGATCATAAGGATCAAAAAGCCCTTCATATGGATCCATGATGTTTCTGGTTGGTAGTGCAAATCCCACATGCATAAATATCATGGTAAAATGGATATACATATTCTCATTACATAGCGATATGAAAATTTTGTGGTGACCTGAGGTGCTTTGGACATGAAGTTTGATTTATAGACCGAGGGGCATAAAAGATACCAGAAGCACCCTATACTCTAGTCGAACAGGGTAAGTATTTTTACGTTATTTAATAAGGGATGATGATGGGTGATGGAATACACATTTTTACATCATGTAGTGGGAACATGTTTTCTATTCAATTTTAATTTCATAAGACCATGATGTTTCCTTATAGTTTAATGTCATCTGGTAAGGATGTCTTTCTTTCCGTGAAGTTTAACAACATGTGGTAAGGATATGAGGACCGACATGAATGATTTAGGAGATATACATGGGGAAAATTTTCACTGGTAAGGGTAATTTAGATACAAGTAAAATCTCTTATCCATGAAAAGTATTATTGGTGGATAGACATATGTTAGAACCCTTCTTACACATATTTTTTACATGAGAAAGTAATCCATGCATATATTTGACTGCCACGTTGAGAAAAGAATCTTGAAGGAATTGACCATTTATTTTAAAGTGGAGTATACTTATATTTTTTAGTTTAATGCCATTTTTCTAGGAAATTCACTACATTATTCTGGACCATATGTAGTAAGGTGTGTAATTTTATCATTCCATTTGTTGCTGTTGAATCCAAAATTGGATATCTATGTGTTTCTACATATCCTCTGATGTTAGAAATCAAGACACACATAGTTATTTCATAAAAGTTACTTACACAGGTTTGACCCATACACATAGATGAGGGGAAATTTTTTTATCATTATTGGACAAAAGAATTAGTGATTTGGGTGTCACTACATATCATGTGATGATAAGAATAAACCCACACATACTTCTTGAATGTAAACTCTCTATACATGAATGACCAATATGTAGAGGGGGAATTATTCCTATTGATTGTTTTAGATAGACCTGGTACTAGAAATCTAGGTTTCACTGCACATACTATGATGATAGTAAACAATACACACATAGTTCCTGAGAAACCATGTATTTTAATGTAATGTGGAAAAGATATAAGATCCCACTTATGAAAAGAGAATATTTTAAATTGTCCCATGAATATTTAAATAGGTGGGATTACGTGTCATGTTATGGAAAGAATCAATCCACATATAATTAATTAATTGAGGTTTAGTGATATCTCAACACCAATGACAGTGGTCCTCTCGGGTGAGGTCCACGATGTTGTATAATTTTGTGTCTGGAAAGAAAATTCAAACATACATTTTAACATTAGGTGGTGAGGAATCATGGTTTTCCTTTTAAGGTCTTTCATTCGGGACCATACTAAAACAATTATGAACTAATATATATCAATCAAGTGGGTAAGTCCTTAAAAAAGTTCCTAAACCCATGTGAGATATGATCTATGTGATAAATATGGAAAGTTAAAGGTAAATCCCGACATAGAGGAAATTAGAGAAAGGATAGGGGAATGTTTTTATCATGTGTTGGTTGGGACATGATTTATGATCTAGGCATCCCTACATATATCATTGGAATGAGAATCAATCTTGTACATCATTCTGGAAACCTGTTCAGTTTAGTTATTTGTAATGAGAATACCAATGGATTAGTATAATGTCTTGGTTTAAGGATGAAGTTGACTTGACATGAAGAAGTGACATATTTAAGATGCACCAAAGAATTAAGGTAGGAGAATCACTATGTATCATATAATGGTAGGAAAAAATCCACATGTAGTTCTTGGAAAACATGTTGTTTAGTGTCATGAGGTGATGACATTAGTCATGAAATTTAATATATTGAAGTAAGGATGAGGGTCACCTGATATTGAAAAGAATGATTGAACAATATCACATAATTTGATGTCTTACATACATGATGTATATATTGTGTATAACCTTAGTATTGGAGACTTAGGCATCAATATATACCCTATAATGGTAGGAATAATTGCCCAAGTAGTTCATGGATGAAGATATTCCCTATGTGGATATGAATCTCACATAGGGAAGAGGGAACTTCATTTTCATTTCACAAATATCTGAATTGTGTACATTGAATCATTAGTGGGATGATTCTTCCTGTTCAGTTTAATTTAATACAGTTAGGACTCCCCCTATAAAGTGTAATGTCATGAGGTCAGGGCGTGTTCCCCATAGTTTAATTTCATTTGGTTAGAAAATTTTCTATATAGTTTAACATCATATGGTTAGGATGTATTTTTACATTTTAATATCATGCATAATGGGTGGAGGTAGTGCTTAATGGTAGTTATGAAAATCCTTTCTTAAAAAAACCAAGCATTGGTGGTGGCTTGACTCATTACCCATCCATTTTGGCAATTGAATATGATCAATTGTGATAAAACTTATGTATTGTATATTTCTATTCTCATTGGGTTCTAGCTTAGGAGGATTCTATACTGGTATTATTTGGGACCTGATAGCCAACAAAAGTTCTCCCTAAAGAAATGAATAGTGGATAAACTTTTTATTGAAGGCTCGTGCAATCCAATTATGATGGACTTTAAAGTTGTGCAATCTATGCCATCTATTATCATTAAGACACTATAATTCACCCAGATACATTTGTGATTTATAGTAATCTGAGAGTGTTACAAAAATAGCTATTAGAAGTGAGGGAAACTGAACTTCTATTGGAAACACTACATCAGTTTTGTATCCAAATGAATTTGAAATTTCATATGTAGTAGTACATTTGGTGGTATTGTAGGCCCATAGATCATGGAAGAGCCTATCTGGATAGAAATTCATGTCTGTATTAACTATAATCTAGAGTAAATTTTATATATTGTTAATGAAGGCCTCTTTTTGTCCATTTTTTGTTGCATGGTAGTGAGATGTGTGATTGGACTCGATGTTGTACATCTAGTACAATTTCTTTAACTTAGTAGAATAGAAATTAGTTTTATTTTCTCTCAATATATTATAAGGGAATAAAAACCTACTGAAGATATTGAAATTTATTAATTTTATGATATTCATCATCCAAACTTCCTTGAGGGGTATTTCCTCATACCATTTCAAAACATATTTTAGTTGCAATAAGGATATACTTAAACTTCTTAGCCATGGATGGCAGTTATGGACCCAAAAAAATCATCCATCATATAGAAATGGACATGAATATTTACATATCTATATAAATTATAGGTGTTGATTGATAATGTTTTCATGAATATGGAACACATGAAATTTTATGGTGAATTCCACAAAGTTCTTTATCATGGTGTTCCAGTAGTAACCAAACCTCTTGATTTTGTGGGAGAGTCTGGTCCCAGACTAATGAGCATGGCGGCATCTTGTATGGAATTCTTCCATGACTGTGGGAATATCTCTTTGTACTATTCATTTGCTGAGGATTCCATCAATGCCTCATTATTAGAGGGATTTCTCTGATTTGGAACATCCCTACGGGTAAATTTTTATTCTCTATATTGAATCTGTTACCGTATGGATTGGTCTGTTGGGAGAGTCCTGTTATAGAGATAATAAATAATGGGATCCTTCCATCAAGTGGTGGATATCAGTTCCTCATGATATGATGTGGTGTTTATCCAATTGACCTCTTACATTTCATATATAAGTACTGATGAGACTATCCTTTGGTGGGTGGTGTGAAAGATTACTTCCTCTCAATCATGGTCAGCCAGAACTGTAGCTATGTTGGCTAGTGCATTGGTTTAATAACTCTATGAGTGGGGGAAGTAATTAAATATGGCTTCAAATGGGAACTCTTCCATCATTCCTCTAACATAAATGTTTATAGGAGCCAATTGTTCCTTAGTGATGGAATGTTTATAATGGATTTGATTTATCAGTAGCTCTAAATACCCATTGTTGTTTAGGTAGGATATTTTTAACTATAGGGTTCATTCCAAACTTGAAATGAGGTCTTGGTATTCAAACCCATTATTTTGGAATCCTTTACATAGTGAGAATGAGCAGGGAAAATATGTTTTATAGATGAACAAACACAATCCATAGGATAGCCTAATTGAGCCTTGAGTTTTCTTGTATCTTTTTTATATAAATTCATGATGCACCATTGAAATACATTTAATATGTATATGGATTTTCATGAGAATAAAAAATATCCTCATATGGATGTTCGGTGTCCACTAGTGTACTTTAGGGGGTGGTATGTTCCTTAAGTAAAATATTTAGGGTTTTCCATTTTATTAACTTATATTACATGAATTGGATGTCATATTATTTATGAATGACTTCCCATTGGGATAAAATCCTAATCAACATAAATCAACCAAGGATGTACCTGAGTGAGAGGATATAAAAGACCAAGTTGAATTAATGGTGCTTCATGTAATTACTTATCTTCTTCCCAAAAATGATGAGTGCGGGGAAATTCATGTGGACATCAAAATACTAGGTCTCAGTTCTTAATATCGCTAGTATGGGTTAGTAAAGACTGTTTTTATTCACTACATCAATTTTATATTTAAAGAGAGTTGAAAGGGATTTTTCCATATAGGCCACATATAAGATGATATTATTTCCTTCCTCTAGTGGAATTATGAATGATTGATACAGTAGGTATGACTTGAGACTCTCAAAATATACATGGCAGTTCTCGTCCAATCAATAGGTGACTCATTTCATCATTATCATGGTGGAGGGGATATATTTTCGATCTAAGAGGGATATAAAATGTTGAATGTATGTGAGGTTCCCTTGGATACATCTCAGTTCTTTTAGATTCTGAGGGGTGAAATGGATTGAACTAGTATTATCTTTGTTGACCTTGATTCCTTGGTGTTATAACATTATGTTGATGAACTTCTAGTATGTTACCATGATTGTTCATTCTAATGTATTCATCTTTAGACTCTGATGTATCAAATTTTGGACGAATCATTGTTGATCCATGATATGATCACACCATATTTATGATTTAACCACCTTGTTGTCAGGATAATCGTCTTGTATTCATCTAAATAAGGGTTTAAAGATATGATTCATGGAATATTGATATGTAGTTTCAATTTTCTTTAAACCAAAGGGAATGAACTGATAGTAGATGATTCTTTGGGGAGATCTGAATGTGTGGATTCATTATCTTCATGTGAATTATTTATTTGATTGTTCCTTAAGTACCCATCGATGAAGGAAAGTGCTTAGAATCCAATAGTTTCATTGATAAAGAGTCCTCTGATTGGAAATGGGAAGTAATTCATTAGGAAGTGTCAATTACGGTCTCCAACATTAATGAAAAATCTAATATTCCCATTCCTTTTCTTGACCAGGATGATATTGGTGAGAAATATATGGCATTTCACCTACTGCACAAATTTTTATTTGATCAATTTTTTAACATCAAACAGAACATTAGTAGCAAGAGAGGGTGTATCCTTTTGGATTCTGAATTGAAACCTTGATGGTTATTGGGTAAGCCTACGTTGTGTGTGGACACATCTAGATTTAGCCTGAGAATTACAATATAATTCCATACAAACACATATTGGTGTAGCTTTAGAAATGCTATATAAATATCTTTCTTCTCAAGGTGAATAAATGAAATAATCAATGTAGGGTGGGGGTCTTCTTATTTTCCCAAATTTATATTCCTAAACACATTAATGGTTGTGGATACAACTTCCTCAAAAGTAAAAGTGGTGTTCCTAAGCCCATCCTCTTCTTCTTCCACATATAATTCTACAGAGGATTTTCTAAATAATGTAGGATTCTTGAGGGAATACATAACACTATCGAGATGAGATAGGCCATGAGATGATACATTATCATCCCCTATAGCTAATTATTGTGAGACTCCAGATATGAATATCTTATTTTTTACTAGCACTATAGATAGGAGATCTTGGATATCTGGGATTAGGTCTACTACTTCAATTAGATTTATGGGTAGCACAATATTATTGTTAAGCATACTTTTGGGATCTAAAAAATAGTTACCTAAGCCATTGGTGTATGGATCCTATATATTTTCATCCATAATTGGTTGTTTTATTTCCCTTTTATGGAAGACATCCTCAGAATATGAAGTTTCATTAATCTCAAAGGGGGCATTGTCAGGATGTAGTATTCTGACCTTCCCATTGATTGGGTATTTCAAGGATTGATGTAATTTTGAAGAAACCACAACATGTTATGAATCCAGGGTCATCTGGACTAGATTTTGTATATTGTGTCTTACCAAAAATGTTGAACTTGATGTTAGATATGAGATACCCAAACTGAGTCTTGATATTGATCTTCTCGAGAGGCCTTTTCTCATACTTATCACACCCTTGAGTTGTAAGATTTGTGGTATGTAAATCTCCATTAATATATACCAAAAATCAAAGGACCCATATTGAGACTTGGTTGACACCAGGACCATTATCAATGAGAAACATTCAAATTTCAAAATTTTTGAGTCAGGGTAAAACATATAGGGGTCTGATGTATCCCTGAATGACCTATTCCGATCTCTATATGTGAACAAGGTGTTGACATGGAATTATGACGGAATAGTCTTCACTCAATAATCCTCAACTGTAAAAACTTATTTCTTGAACTCCTATGGGTTCTGGATGGATATGATTATCCCTCTTTGATTTCTTTCAAATAATGGAGTATATCCTAGATTGAGTGTGTTGATGGGACAACCGCCAACTATTTCAAAATGATATAATTTTGTGCTGGAGGTAATAATTTCTTAAGGTGGGTTTTCACTATATTATATGGTTCAGGAGGTGAATAATTTGAGGTAGATGGGCCTGTTATATGTGAATAATTCAATGGATCATCTACTACCAGTGGCATAGGTCACACCGACCTTCTCTGTTGTATTTGTTGATCATATAATCGAACCTTTTCCAAATGATCGTGTAATACTACTGGGATGGGGAGACCCCAGGAGGGATTTGAGGAACCAAAATTTTTATGTTGAGATCACTGGAGTGCTTTTATAAGGGTTTCAACTGCATATATGTCATTTTCAGGAGGTGACCAAAATTTTGGGTTCGACCACACCCGAATTATCCTATTTATCCTCAGCTCCTTCTCTTTTAGTCTCAATCACCCTAATCATGTATGATGAAATAATACTGAAAGGTGTATTCATAATTAGATAAGGGGTATTATAACTATATCATATTTATTGAACAAAAGATAAGTTATTCATCCAATAAGGGTTCCATATGGTGGGGCAGTGCATATTTCCCAGATATTGCATGAAAGAAGTATAAAAGGGTAAGATCTTGCATAGGACCTAAATATAACTCTTCGTCTAATTTTTATTTATGTGTCCGACAATTATGTCCACCTTCAAGAGGAATACTTTATATGACCTCCCTAGGTGATGGGATCATTATTCATATACGAATCTATGTGCTTAAAGGCTGGGTTGAACTCAACAAACTATATTTTGAGTCTTATATTTGTTGAAATTATTCCCAGTACTAGCTGAATATTTTTTCCAATGACTATCTTCTTTTGACTGGGAAATAGTTTCACAAGTCAACTGTATCATGGAGTTTTCCATTATCACATATACATAATAGAAAATGATTTGGAGGATTTATTTGAAGACAAATTTATCTGGGATGTTGTGACTTAGCCTGTTATGGAAATGGTAGTAGATGGGATGATAGGTGGGGCTAGCCACATTGGGTTTCCTAGGTTGTGGTATCTTGAGTAGGCTATTGTCTATAGATTTAAGGAAATAATTGTGGACCTTTTAATTTTGGAAGGATTATAGTTTATTCAAATATTCCTCAAATATTAGGAAACCCTAATATCTTTTCAATGCTATTTAAGTGTGATTTATCTATTGTTTTCTCACAACTAGAGGTGATGGGAATATCAAGAGATTCTTAGGTTATTGAATGGGAACTACTACAAATTTTAGGGTTATGGTAGGAACTTCTTCTTTACTAATACTTTTCCCCTATGTTGAGGGTGTTATTTAAGACATAACTTAGGTACACTGACTGAAATCATACAAATGTTATTTTATTTCTACAAACTCTCAGAATCCACATGGATATTTCATCAGAATCAGAGGTGTCTATAGCCCATCCTAATGATTTTAAACATCAAGTTTCAATAATATCTCTTGTGATAGAGGAATGTTTAGTGAATTGGTTATAACCTTCCATCTAGTGATGAATTCAGAAAACCTCGTGTTTTTTTCTACTTGCAATTCATCAGGTCAATAGTCATCATTTTATGAAGTGTATAGATAAAATGATACAGGAACTAAGAATGAAGTAATTCCCAACTAGTAATGGACCCAAATAGAAATATATTCTACCAAACAAAGGATTTCCCTATATGATTTGGTATAAAACAAATCATCTTGGTTACCACCTATTGATCTCAAGGGACCATCATTGTGCCGCATCGGGACACAAAATGTGTGAAATGGTGTTTTATGTATCATGTGCCATCAAATATTAAGAAAGGTGTATTTTTGAAATTGGACGGGGGTAATGATTCATCCAAACATTCAATATATGTCTTTTTCTAATACTGAATAGTTGAACATTTCACATCCATAGATTCCATTAATGTATTAAGGGACTTAATATCCTTATGCAGTGATGATGGTACTGCTACTAGAGTTTCCTCCCATCTAAAGGGAGAGGTTGAGGTTTGATGAGGTGGCCTTATTTTCATTTCCCATTGTTTTTCAATTAATGATTATAATGAATGATATCCCTAACATGGGAGAGGCTATTTTCGTAATAGATTAATGTTATGATTATTTTTGTCTTAATCATTTATGTAGATAGAATGCCTTGATATGGAACTATTCTGATGCTTAGCTGAAACTTTATAGGAAGATTATCTCTTTAGTGATATATGGTTGGAGGGATATTCATCTCCTGCAGAATATGATACACAGGGGAATGTTTCACCTGAGAAGTTCCTTGTTGTGTTGTCTGAGTGTTTATATCTAATTTTCATATTGTGACAAATATTACCCCATGGAATCAATTTTGAATCTTCTATGGGATGATTTGGATATGAACACTTCTTTCACTTTATCCTTATAAGAGATTCAATGTAGATGTGAATACACTATATTCATAGGTGATAGGTTTTGTATTCATATCTTGTTTTAGGTGAGTGTATCCTTAGTTGGGGGATCCATATCACCATCCACTTAGGGAATAATTTCCATATTTCATCTTTATATACATGCATCATGGTACACATTATCTATTATTTAAATGGTGATTAAATTCTTAGAGGTATATTAGGAAATGGTGGACTTACCATCACTCTCATGGAAATATGATGATTTTGTCCTACATGTATCATAATCATTTCTATAACCCCTAGTCATATTCATTGTTTTTGGCTTGGATACCTAGTAGGGTTTGATTTACATTCCCATAGGTTCCACCCATATTGGCCTATGAGTAGTGACCTTGAGGTATTTTCCAATCATTATTTTCAATTATACCTTGAATATAAGAGGTTTTTCTTATTGAGGGAGGGGCAGATGGAATGTCGATTGTTTATATTTTCCTCCCAACCTAGAGAAGACTAATTCCCTATATCATTATGATTATGATGAGAATTCATCTAGCTCAATGGTATGTCGATCATTCAGGACACCATTGGAATATTTTGATCTTTTTTATTAGGATCTGATGATTTCATTCAAGGATTTGACGAATCATGGGATGAGAATTGAGATATAAATTACCCTAGCCAAGCGGGTTGGGGTTTATCTGGAATTTCCATTGATTTCCCAAGTATCCTCTCAGGGGATGATGAACATGGAAATAAAGATTGAAAAACAATTCCCCAGTCCAGTGGGATGGGGTTTATTTTCCAAAGCTGCTTGATATATCTTGAATCCTCTCTAGAATTGATGATATAAGAGGTGGGGAGGTTGTAAATATTACCCCAATCTAGTGGGGAAGGTTCACTCCTAGATGACTGATATGGTAGCTGTTATTGTTGTTGGAGTTTGCGGTATATAACCAACTACTATGTACTTTATTCATTAATAATAGCCTTATCACATCTTGATTGTTCTTCTGCGTGACAATGCATGTGATATTTTCCAAAGGACAGCTATTTCATTAAAGTGTCATAGCGGATCCCTACAATGATAAGAACCCAGAAGTTCCATAACATTGTTCTTGAATATTTGTTATATGGCCAGATGATATTATTTGAGGGACGCAAACAATATAGGTCATTAGGGGTGAGGACTCATAAAACATTGAGACACCTTTTCATGGTGTACGCCCTTGGTAATATCCAGAAGGATATTATGAGAAAGAGACCCGCCAGTAGGAAATCATCATTTCATAGTGTCATTGGATGTTCCTATCTGTGGACGTTTGTATTGGTCCTTATACTTTAAGATTATTATTAATGGGTATTACAACTTGTGCACTTAGATGTATTGATGAAAACTGCTACAACACACTTGTTGGACTCACCTGTTTTGATAATCCCAAATCATGTTTAAATATTGATCATGATATATTAACCCATTTGCTAACCCTTTTAAATCAGTATTTATAATTATTTTATCCTAAACAATGTATACTCTTAGTCTCATGACTTTTCTGCATCATCTTACAATTTACATCTCTATGAATATATGTTCACTATTAAAGGCTACTTGAAAGAGTCTTCAGTTCAAAGTCACTGTTATAGCTCACTATTACTCAAGGTCTATAATCCTAGAAGGTTACTGTTGAAGATCTAATGTCACTAATATAGGCTACAAGTACAATGTTACTGTCAAAAGTCTACCATTAGTAGAAGGATACCACTTGAAAACTCCTACTATCGAGATAGTTGACTGTTGTTCAAAGTCTACTGATGGACATATTCCACTGATAATAATATTATCTGTTGAGATATGTATACCGTTGAAAAGGTCACTGTTAAAATTGCCTGATGTTACAAACCTACTGATAAAGTCGATAGATGTGGAGCTACTGTTACATCGAGTAACAGCTACCGTTACAAGATATCCATTGACACAAACTCCACCATTTCAAGCCTATAGACAGAGAGCCTATCGATGAAGCTCACAGTTGAATAGCCTACCAATGAATTCCACAGTTGGAAAGATAACAGTTGAAGTCTACCCTGTGACATCAATATGCTACCAGTATAATGATATTCTATTATATTCTTTACCAATTTTATTAATACAATCATAACGGTCATGTCTAGACAAATTAATTCACCTGACATTATTTAATGTTATTTTCAGGAATATCAGGAGAGAATGTGATGTACGAGGAATACCACACGTGGTTAAAACATTTCTCTTGTCGGCACCTACTGTACCAAATGAGAAAAACTTAGCTGGAAAAGTGTACATATATGTATGTGTAGAGACAAACATTAATAGAATATGTAGAAACAAGAGACAAGTTTGGATATATTGAATATATAGAAGAGAGACACATACAACACCAACATATACAAGAACGAAGAAGAACACTCAAGAAATCATTCAGAAGAATACAGAACATCACAAAGATCAATTTGAAGAACCTTTTAAAGCTGTGGTGGTGTGCTTCCAAGAGCATAAACCCCAAGATGTTGATCATCTCTACATCTGGAAGTCAGAACCTGGAAGTTGTGACACTCTGTTTTGGAGTCAACTTGTAGAGAAGGACCAAAACTTCATTTCCTTCATTCCAATGAGTCCAGAGTTGATCTGCCAACACAACTGAGCATTATAAACTTATCCCTACTATTTTTATCTCTACTATGTTTAAATATTTTACATTTGTGAGCAGTGTGTATATGTTACACACACTGACTCTTGTGCTTGAATGGATGGATACTGAAAAACCCTATAACAAACTCTCTTTACATTTGTTTCCCACACATAACTGTGGAAAAATAATTGTGTGGCTTGGTAATTTATTTATCCCACGTATAACTATGGTAGAGGCTACAAAACCTGGATAGTTTGTGAAAACTATTATAAAGCCCGATACAGGCTATGTATCACTTTTTAATATAATTTCTTGGTGGAAGGTGATCACCAAATGGAGAGAACTAGGTCTTGACTTAAGACTGAACCTCTTGTTTAAATTGTTGTGTTCATCTTTCCATTACTATGTTTTACATTTATCCGATGTGCTTAATTTTCCAATGATATAAATATGTTTTTATGTTCACTCTGATAGTTAGTTCTGGTTTGTGAGTATATGTGACTCGTTTAGTAAAGTTGTTTCAAAAGTGGAATTAGTTCTCATACTGATTATACAGAGGAGTAATCAACCTTTGAGAAACATATTGAACAATAAGTCACTTATATCTCTACTGCCTTAATTGACTGGGTCGTTTTAATTTGGGGGATTTCAATCCTAAAAATTTTTAATAGAAATTTAAATTGGAACTCAATTCACCCCCCTCTTGAGTATCCACTCTGACCAACATTTGGTATCAGAGGTAACATTTTTTTATATACAATGTTTTCAAACCCTATGTTTGTCAAACTGTGATTTTAGTTTTATCTTCATGATCTTTAATTCTTGTTAGTTCTAAATTTTATCTATTTAATATGTTTTCTAAAATCTTGTTATGGAAAATAGACTAGAAGGTTCTGCTACTAACATGACACATTTTTTTAATCGTGTGAATTATGGTCAATGGAAAATTAAAATGAAAATTCATTTGGAAATTATTGGTTTCGATATTTTTTCTTTTATAGAATCGGAATATGAGATCCCCAAAACTGCTAGATCTACCTAGGATGATGCTACAATGTATGTATATAATAATAACTGTAAAGCTATGAATTACCTTTACTTCTCTTTAAGAGATGATAAATTTAACCAAATTTCTGCATGTAAAACATCTCATGAAATCTGGGACACCTTGGAAATTTCTCAAGAAGGAACTACCAATGTTAAGGAATTGAGATTAAATACTTATAATATTATGGATAATAATTTAAAGATGAGACCTGATGAACCTATTTCTGACATATACCTTAGGTTTAATGAGATTCTCAACACCATGAGTTAAATGGGAAATGTTGTTCCAGAGAAGGAGCAGATCATGAGAATATTGAGATGTTTTCTAGACAGATGGAGAGGCACTTCTATGTCTACCCACGAGTCATGTGTCATCAGCAACCTACCTTTTAAGGAGTTGATTGGTAAACTAATGATGTATGAAGAATAACTGAAGGTGAACAACGAAGAATATGATGAACCCAATAGAAAATCCATGGCATTCAAGTCTACTGCTTCAAAGATCAAAGACACGGAGAAAATACATGTACCTACTGAAAGTTCAACCAGTGAAGATTCAGAATTAGACAGTTATAAAGAAATGGATCAAATAGCCAGGATATTTAAGAAGTTCAATCGGAAGAAGAAGTTTTTCAGAAAACCAAACTACATGGGTAAGTATTATCAACAAGGTAAGTGGAAGAAGGATTGGAAGAAATCTGATAAGGAAGATGATATAGTCTTCTCTGAATGAAAGAGGATAGGACACATCATGGTTGATTGTCTGGAGTGAAAATTCAAAAATAAATATGATTATATGGAAAATAAGTAAAAGAAAGCCATGAAAAAAACTTGGAGTGCTTCGAAAGACAGCACAAGTGAATAAGAAGCTACTGATTCTGAAAAGAATCATGCTAACATGTGCTTCCGAACTAACATATCAGAGGTACCTGTTTCTCCTGTTCTAAATGATTATTATTCTGGAAATAATTGTGATTCAGATAATGATATGTCTAAGGGTGACCAGTTTGAATATTGAAATATTCTGGAAGATACCTGTAATGAACTAAAAGATAAATATAAATCTTTGAAAAAACATCATGCCTTCACTAGTAATATTAAAACTCATTTATGTATAGGAAATGAAAAGAATGCTCAACTGTTGAAAGAGAACAGTCAACTCAAATTATCTAATGAAAAATTAAGAAAGGATATTGAGAAGTTCACTACTGGTAGGGATACCATGACATAGTTTCTTGGAAAACATATTTCTCCAAAATATACAATGGGTCTAGGATATCAGCCTGGACAGAGACAAATTAGCAAAACCAAATTTGTTCTAAAATCTGGACAGTTCACTGCTAGTTCTGGACCATCTTTTGAGATACAATTTTCTAAAGGACCTAGTAATGTATTTATGTCTCAAAATAAGTATTTTGATTTTAGAAAACCTAAAAAGAAAATATGGGTTCCCAAATTTTTATTGGGTAACCTTTCCAGACCCAAGAAGATCTGGGTACCAAAATTAGCCCATGTTTAATTTGTTTTGTAGGGATGTTTCTTAAAGAGTTACTGTAATATTCTATGGTACATGGATACTAAATGTTAAAGACATATGACATGAGGCTATTCTTACTTCAAGAGTCTAATTAATGTTTATGGTGGGCATGTCACCTTTGGTGACAACGCAAAATAAAAAATCTTTGGCTTAGGCCAAATTGGTAACCCTGATACAATACTAATCTCTAAAGAACTTTTTGTTGATGGATTAAAGTATAATTTACTTATAAAATCTTAGTTATGTGATGATTTATTTAATGTTAAATTTGAAAATGATTCATGCAATGTTTTTAATTCAAAAAATGATTTATTTTTCACTGCATGTAGAAATGAGAATGTATACGCTGTTGAATTAAATTTCTAATCCAAACAAAATGTTTCCTGCTTAAATTCTTTTCATAAAGAGTCTTGGTTATGGCACTGAAGGTTAGGACATTGTAATGTGCACTCACTTAGAAAGATATCTAAGAAATGTTTAGTTAGAGACATACCTAAATAAGAATTCACAATTTTTAAAGTGTGTAATCCCTGTCAAAAGGGAAAACAACACAAAGTTTCTTTAAAACCAATGAAATAAGTTTCAACATCTCAACCACTTGAGTTGGTTCACATGGATTTGTTTGGACCATCGATAATTTCAAGTCTAAACAGGAAGCACTGTGTTTGTGTTGTTCTAGATGACTTTTCTAGGTATACTTGGGTATACATTCTAGCTCACAAAACTGAAGCTTGTTCCTATTTTGTCAAATATTCCAAGTCTGTAGAAAACCTTATTGGACTTAAGATTAAGACCCTGAGAAGTGATCATGGCTGTGAGTTTGATAATCAGGAGTTTGAATCTTACTGCTCACATAATGGCTATAGTCACAATTTCTCTTCCCCTAGGACACCTCAAAAAAATAGAGTTGTTGAAAGAAGAAATAGGACCATTCACGAAATTGCAAGGACTATTCTTATTGAGTATGACTTCCCTGTTTATTTTTAGGCCGAATCTGTAAATACAGCTTGTTATGTATTCAATAGAGTTTTAATTAGACCTTTTCTAAAAATGACCCCTTACGATCTTTGGAATAATAGGAAGCCTAAGATTAATTACTTTAGGGTTTTTGGTTGCAAAGTCTTCATTCTTAATACTAAAGATAATCATGAAAAATTTTCTTCAAAAGTGATGAAGGAATTTTCTTGGGTTATTCTATCTCAATTAATGCCTATAGAGTGTTTAATAAGAAAACCGAATGTGTGGAAGAATCAGTTCATATCATATTCGATGAGACTGATCCACATTAGCCTAAAAATTATCTTGAACATCTTGAGGAAGATTTGTCAATTCTGAGCTTTAATAATATGAATAGTGAATCCCCTGTAAAAATATCCATTTTTGGAAATTTTTCAGAATCTGCACCTACCGATTCTGAACCAATAAACAACAATGATGAATCTAGATCAACCCTTCCTAGATGTATTAGGACTCTCAAGAATCATCCTCTAGAAGCTATTGTACGCAATTTCAATAGAGGAACACAAATTAGAGCTTCTCTAAGAAACCAGGTTGAACATCAAGCTTTTCTTTCACATCATAAACCCAAAAATATTAATGATGATATTATTGATGAATTATGGGTAATGGATATGCAAGAAGAACTAAATTAGTTTGAAAGAAACAAAGTATGGGAATTAGTGGAAAGAACTAAGGACACTTTGACCATAGGCACTAAATGGGTGTTTAAGAACAAAGTATATGAGTCTGGGAATATAGTTAGAAACAAAGCTAGGATAGTTGCACAAGGATATATTCAAGAGGAAGGAATAATCTATGAGGAGACTGTTTCACCTATATCTAGACTACAATCCATTAGGATACTACTTTCTTATGCAGCTCATCTCAATTTCAAACATTATCAAATGGATGTTAAAAGTGCTTTTCTAAATGGGTATATAGTTGACGATGTGTTTCTAGAACAACCTCCTAGTTTTACAAATCCCCATTTTTTAATCATGTTTTTAAACTATTTAAAGCTTTATATGGCTTAAAATAAACTCCAAGAGCATGGTATGATAAGCTCAGCTCTTTTTTAAATTCAAAAGGTTTTACCAGGGGATAGCTGATCCTACTCTTTTTCATTAAATGGATTTCTAAATATGTTTTGATAGTAAAAATTTATGTGGATGATATTATTTTTGGATCTTCTAAAAATTCCTTATTTACTGATTATTCAAAAATGTTTCATAATGAGTTTGAAATGAGTTTAATGGGAGAACTCAAATTTTTCCTTGGATTTCAGATCAGTCAAAATAAAAATGGCATTGTTTTGAATCAAATTAAATATATTAAGGGTTATTTAAAATGTTTTGCTTTGGATGGTAGTAAAGGTAGTGATACACCTCTGAGTACCACATGTATGATGGATGTTGATAAATCTGGAGAACCAGTGGATCAAACCAACTACAGAGGTATGATAGGGAGTCTACTCTATATTAAAGCTCGTAGACCTGACATCATGTTTAGTGTATGCATGTGTGCTCACTTTCAAGCCAATCCCAAAGAGTTTAATTTAACTGTTGTTAAAATGATTTTTAAATATCTCAAACATACTCCCAACATAGGATTGTTTTATCCAAAAGGACAATATTTTGATTTGATAAGTTATTCTGATGCTGATTTTTCCGGTTGCAAGTTACATAGAAAAATCACTTTTGGGACATGTAACATTATAGGCAAGTTACAAGTATCTTGGTGTAGTAAGAAGCAGAACTTTGTTGCATTATCTACTGCCGAAGATGAGTACATAGCTGCTAGTAGTTGTTGTGCCCAAATTCTGGGGATGAAACACACTTTACTGGACTGTGGATATGAATTCAAACATTTCTCTATAAAGATAGACAATACAAGTGCTATTAACATTTCTAAAAATCTATTATCTCATGCTATGACAATGAACATTGATGTGAGACATACCTTTTTTGAGGGATCATTATCAAAAGGGTTATATCACTCCGGAATTCATTTTCACTGAACATAAATTGGCTGATATATTCACAAAGCCCTTGAATTATGAGAGGTTAAATTACATCAAACATGAGTTAAGTATAATTATCTTTAGCATAGGGGACCTCACTATTAGACCTCACTATTAGACCTCACAATCAGACCTCACTATTAGACCTCACAGTCAGACCTCATTATGGGACCACACAGTCGGACCTCATAGTTTGAACTCTTTGTTGGACTCACTGTTATACCTCACCATTGCACCTCACCGGTGTACCTCACTGGTATATCTCACTATCGGATAACTTGTTGTTTGTCTTTATTTTTGCGGGAATTCGAACAGTTTTTATTACTACTTATTATTTCTATTTTGTTTTAATCCCTAAATGATAAAACCAAAGGCAACAAAAATATCTCAATCCACCTTCCTCTCTCAATCTCGAACCTTGCTCTCGAAATTCCTTAACCCTAACTTTTCATTCGAGCCCTCGAACCTCTTTAATTCTTCATGGATAGAACCAAGCGACACCCAACTGTCAATGAGGATACGCCAAGGCCAAAGATAACTCAGGACGAATTCTGTGGCACCAGTAATAACCCTGCGGGACCTGTCAACCCGCATCTGACCAAAAGAGAAATATTTGCTGAGAAGGAGTTATGTGAAGAATGGCTAATGTCGAGCAAGTCATTAGTGCTAAAAGCACTAGATTCCCATGGATAGACTAAATGTTTTTCCAAAAATAATGGATCGTACTACCCGAAGCTTGTGAAATAATTCTATGAATATCTGAATTTAGAAGAGGAAGATGATGTGAATAAGCTAATATCCAGAGTCAATGGCAACGAAGTTAGCTTCTCATCTGCTGAGTGGGGTGCCTGTTTGAGAGTTCCTCCTGAAGGAGTATATGATTACTACTCTGGAGTTGCTCCTCCAGACAGTGATGTTTTTGAATATGAAAAAGCGTTGGAAGAACTGAGAGGAAATGGACATTCAAGGAAGATAATTATAGCTAATATGAATGGAGAAGACATGATTTTATTCAAATTCATCCAGCATGTAATTAGTCCCATAAGAGGAGATTTAGCAGTGCTGAAGTACCACGACATATTCCTGATGTACTGACTGATGCATGGAATGAAGAGTAACGTATGTAGGATTCTGATGGAACAATTGAAGGATATGACCAAGGAAAGCTCAAAATCCAATGCCATATTCCATGCCAATCTTATTTTAGTAATGCTAAAGGTAAAGGGTGTGGCTAGAAATCAAGAAGAGATGATAGTAGCCAGGAATAGTGTTTGTATATCAAGGTGATTTCTAAATTCATGAAAATTAGCTAGAATCCTGGGAAGAAGTCATAGGTAAATGATAAAGGAAAGGTATATGAAATGTTTCACCCTACTACACATCCAACTAGGGTAAAATACAAGAGAGATCCAGTACCGATGCCTGATGAGACAGAACTGGCTTACTATGATGAGGACAAGGAAGCTGATGGACCTATGGACCCTGGAAGAGAGAACACCCTCATTTATGATGGGAGTGATCCTGATTTTCCTAACAGTCCTATAAGGGCAGTAGATTTCGGAGCAGCTAGCCCTCCAAAAGAACTGCGAAAAAGAGAGACTGCCCCGAAGGAAAGTGATACTATGTCAATTGAAGAAGAAGAGGCATCTCAGAATATTGTCAAGGACACCTCTTGTAACACCTCAAGCTTTCACGATACACATCTCTTTCAATAATGCAATAGCTTGCATTGTACGTAAGTTCGAGATTCTAACACAGCGTGACCAATCAAAGTAGCTGTTATGAATAGTAATACCTCATTTTTGAAATTTTATAAATTTTTTCTCGCCAAATGGACTTCGTTTTTGGATTTGGAATATCTAAATTAGCCTATGATGAATTTTTGGTATTTTTCTGAGAACTTCCAATTTGTTTTGAATAGTGAAAATTACATAAAAACAACTTTTTTAATCAAAATAACTAATAGTGATAAATTATACTATTGAGTGGTTTTAAAGTATAATTAGAATATATTTTTACCATTTTATCCAATGGTGGTCATTATAATTAATTTCACATTGAAATTGGACATAAACAATTGTCAATCTTTTGATATATATTGTTTCTTAAAAACACGCTATTTGTTGTGACCGCGAGAATTAATTATGAAATTAATTAATGAAACTTATATTTTTGGAATTTTTTAAAATAGAAATCATTTTTGAATTCTGAATATCAATTATAGCTTAGGGTAAAATTTTGGCATTGTTCTGAAAAACTTCAATTTTTGATGAATAGTGAAACCACTAAGTGGTAGTGAAAAAACTATTTTTTTTAAATGAAACATTACCACTTCTGTGATTTGATTTTCAAAAATCTGACATATATAGTTTTTATTAGGAAGAAAAATGTGGTTCAATGCGATTAAAATAATTTTTTGGTGAATAGTAACTTTTCTGTTTAGTTAATCGCGATTAAAGGTAATTAGTGAAATTTAAGGTAAAAATGATATTATAAAAATATGAAAATACCTTTACACTTGTCCTACCCCTATTGGATGAGTCATGGCCGACCAAGAAAATCCATGGGTCAACTTGGGGACCCAATGGAGCCACTTTGGTAAGAAAATGACATAAATAACTTTTTATTTGATGTTAAAATAAAAATTTCACAAACAAGAGTTTTTTTACTAAAACAAATTTTAAATGGGATATAGAAGTCATATTTTTTACAATAAATATTCATTAGAAAGATAAAAAGATTTCCTACATCATTATCTTTGTTTTATAATTTTTAGACATTAAATAAATTAAATTATTTATGACTCCATGATGATGCATCGATTACCTCATTAATTAACGATTTAAATAAAATGAAAAGATAATGTAAAATCTAAGACTTACACATGTAAAAAACCTATTGGATGAGTATATTTCGAACCATTCTCACATTATACTCTAAATATATATGTTTGGGACCTTTAGAATCCGAAAAATCATTTCATAATAATGTAACATTTCAATCTTTCCAAGAGTGCCCCTTCTCTCCTCTTATAAAAGGCCCCCACCACTACCACCTTACTCACACCTTCAAATCCTGTTGGCACGGCCAACCTATGCCCAAATACTCTGCCAACTTCCCTCCCTTACTCATAGACACCTCACTTTTGGCAGAAGTCTTCCCAAGGAAGCCTTTGGCTCAAATCAAAAAGAGTTACCGGTTTTAAGGTAATGTCTTCTCTAATGTTGTTTTGTTTTATTTTTCTTCATCAGCCCCTTAAAATATTTTTATTCCTTTATTTTGTATCAAAACCAGTATAAAAAAATATACTAGGATGTTCTAATGATAAGTAATTGGTTTACACTTACACACACCTTCGTCTAATGGTTAAAGAACATACTGTTTTTGTGGGTGGTGAAATACTGCCTCATGAAACGATGATTGTTCAATATTCTTTTAACACCTCTAATGGTGGCCATTTTGATGAAACTATTTTCATATATGATATATATATTATTTTTATGTTTTCCTTATGCTTCTGTATTTCTCATTTATGGCATACATTATGATTTCCATTATGGGTAAACGCGATAATTTCATTTTAGGAAGTGCGGACTACCGCCCCCTCAAAGTGATTTGAATCGTTAATTCCATATGTGGGATGTATAAAGGATGGAGTAAATGGTATTATACATTATATTATACTGGAATTATATTATACCATTCTATAATTATAACATCATTCCATTAAATATGAAATGGAAATGAAAGAAGCGTTCATGCATACGTACGGCTTACCGTCTCCATGAACGGTGCATTTCATTTCTTACCTCTAAATGTTATGTAATATTATAAATGAATGTATATACTGGATATATATGATGTATATGATATATACATCATGAATATAATTATGGATATAATGGATATTTTACCACATGAATAAATTGTAATTATAAGAAGTTTATTTTTGACTCAAGTACCTAAGATAGAAAAAACGACCGTTATAAACTTAAATAATTACATAATGTTCATGACATGGTAATAAGTGATATAAAAGGAATAATGAACTTGAAAAAGGTTCATAAGAAGGTAGAGATGAACTCTAGTTTATTATTCAGGAGGTTAAAGAACGGTCGAGTCAAGTCGGACATGAGGTAAGGGAACTTCTTAACCCAATTTCCATTCTTTGGGTAAATCTCCTACTATAAAATTATGTCATGATATTATTATGTCCAATCTTGTATTTGTACTTTCTTTATGTGTACTTATAGTAATTAAACATAATAGATCTATTTTATTTTAAAAATTATCTTTTTAAGGACTTCGTCTCAATCTCCTTTCATTGAGGCATATTTGGTTTTATACACAACTTTCATTTATACGGTGTATAAACACCTTCGACGTTTACTTTTATACAAAAGGAATATTTTTATACGAAGCGTTTTTACTAAACAAAAAAAGGAATTTTTTTTTCTTGCGTATGCGGCGACAATGGGTTCTCTGCCACTGTGACCATTATTTGAGTTTTGGCTTCCTCTACAAGCCATAACTTTTTTTTAAATGAAAAATAAATACAATGTTTTAATTTTCATTAATTTTGATATTGAAAATGGTTTTGAATGAGTTTTTATTATGTCAATGTGTTGTATTGATATTTTTTGATTGAAATGTGGAAATGTTTTGTTTCCTTTATGCATGTTTTATGTGATATGATTAGGTAATGGATTATGATATGTTTAAACCTATTCATATGAGGAATGAATTAGACTTAATAAGTGACGGGTGGAGCCCACTCTAGATCCTCGATGCATCGGTAGGTCTCATGAGACAAACTAGTGTCTTGGCATGAGGCCTTGAAAAAATCTTATTTGTGGTCTTGGCACGAGGCCTTGGCTACGTGGTTATGATAGCCTGGCATTATGCATTCCATCATTATGAATGTGGTTATTGATATTGCATGTGATTATTCGACTAGTAGAATATCAATGTGAGTAAGTAAATGGCATTATTTAATTTTATTTTTTTCCATACCATGCTGATGATCAAGTTTAAAAAGGCTTTTGTTTTAGTTATACATTGATTTTAATGTTAATGTTTATTTATGAAAGCTTCCGCGATATTGTTATCCTTACTGAGCATCTGAGCTCACCCCTTTCAATGTTTTAATATTTTCCAGGATGTGAAGAAGTCTTTTATGAATGACATGCAGGGATAGTCAGAAGTGGATATGAGTGTGGACTATGGGGACTTTGTTATTGTAGTTTTTCACTTTATGATGTAATGTAACATTTATGAATATTTCTACTGTTTCCAAGACTTCTAAACTAATCGGTCTTTCGAGACATGATCTTTTGTGATCAGGCCTATGTTACGAAGTAATGCACTGACTCTAGGCAGCTGGGGTTGGGGCGTTACACACTTGAAGAGAATGAGGCTACCAAGTCAGATCATCTGGCTCATGAGAAAAATGAGGCTTGTGATAAGGATGAATTTAAGGAGGATATTTGTGAAGTTGATGATTAGTACAATGAAGAAGAAGAGATCAGTTTGAGCCCTTTGATAGATAATAGAGACAAGATAGTGTCTGGTCAAGAAGCTGGAGTGGCATCTCTTTCCATTGATGTGGAAGTCATTTATGACATGGTGGAGGCTGTGACTCACCCCACTGGTGAACTAATAAAGAAAACTGTTGTCGAATCTGCTGGAATTGCAGACGTGGCTGTGGAGTTACCTAGAGCAGAACAAGTAGAGGAGAATACTCAGAAGAGACCACTAAGTGAGGGGGAGAAACTTTGTTTAGTTTCTTTGTTGTATGACATAGAATGTTTGTCATTAGATCCAGGGTACATGGTACTTGGACTCAATTATGGATATTATGGTGAGGAAGACCAGCCTCAAAGGGATTCTGTCATCCTACCTGAAAGATTTCCAGTATTTGTGGCTGACAATTTGACATCCAAAGAGGATCTTGAGTCCTTAAAAGTTGAAATAAAAAAGGCAGTGATAGAATCAGTGGAATATTTGAAGAATAGCCTTGTTTAATAGCTTAAGAGTGTGGAGAAATCCTTGGATCTATCTCTAGGGTGTGTTGTGTCTAGTCTAGTGAATGAAATGCTAAAATAGGTCAAAGTTTGTCATACTCAAACTGAAAGCTGGACAACAGCTGTGGTTTCTCTGAGACATTCGGTTGCTTCATTGAATACCGTGAGTAGTTATCAGAACCAAGGGAATGATGAGATTCGATATATGAAAGAGGTAGTAAAGCAGTTCGTGGAAGTTTTTGAGGCTTTTAAGACACCAGTCAAAGAACACATGAATAGTTAGGATGCACTTGTTCATAAGGAGATTGGTAATTTGACTCAATCATTCAAAGAAACAGTAGCCTTCTCGGTCAAACCGCTTCCCTCATCTAGCTCCTCTGTGAACACTGACCAGATCAAAAATGTGATCCAGGAAGATCTTACTAAGGCCAGAACCAGTGGAACCTCTGATTCTCAGGTACTTTCTACCACTATGTAAGTCAACCGTTATGTTCGTGAACACTTGGAAGCAGTTACTGCTACATCGTAAGCCATTAAGAGCAAGGTAGATTCTAACTTTGAGAAGATCTATATCAAGCACAAAATGACCAACCACTTCAATATTTTGATAGAGAATTTGAAGCTAACTCTAGTGAATCATGCATTCAAGGAGCAGGTCAGCAAACTGAGAGAATTGACCCCTAAATTGGATATTTTTTTGGAGAATAAAGATGATTTTTTTTCTACTATGGAAAGAGGAGGAAGAATTATTATGGACTTCAGAAACCTTCTTCTACCCTTTCTCCATGTGGGTTGCACCCCTGTCATCATCTCTCCTTCCTTACCTACATCTCAACCTAGTGGTTCTTCCATGATGTCTCATGCTGAAGAAATCAGAAGCCGTACTCCACTGATACCTCAGCAAGCTACCCACTACAGACCCATAGGAGCTTATGTGGCTGCCCCTCCAGTCATTCCTGCAACAATTCCTAAACCTACTGATCCGTCGGCTCCTCCTCCATCTTCTTCATCCAAAGAGAAAGATCACTTACCTATGGATGATGTGGATTGAGTTTGTTTATGTATTTTTATAGGGACTCTGTATTATTTTTGGGCCATGTCTTATACTTTCATTAATACAATCTTTCTCAGTTCTCTCTATTTTTATTTCTTTTTTGCTAATCACAAAGGGAGAGAAATACTGTGCTGATTTCAGACTAATCATGTGATTGGGGAGAAATGTACTAATATACTAAAATGATCCTATATTGAATTTTTTCTTCCTTTCTCTTTGATACCATGTACCAATATTTTGTTGTTTTAATACATATTGGCATAATTTTTTATTATCAAAAAGGAGGAGATTGTTGGACTCACCTGTTTTGATAATCCCAAATCATCTTTAAATATTGATCATGATATATTAATACATTTTCTAACCCTTTTTAATATGTATTTATAATTATTTTATCCTGAACAATGTATACACTTAGTCTCATGACTTTGCTGCATCAGCTTACAGTTTACATCTATCTGAATATATGTTCACTGTCAAAGGCTACTGCTAAGAGTCATATGTTCAAAGTCACCATTATAGCTCACTATTACACTAGGTCACTAATCATGGAAGGTTATTATTTAACATCTATTGTCACTAATATAGGCTACCGGCACAAGGTTACTGTCACAAGTCTACCGTTAGTAGAAGGCTACCGCTAGGCAAATCCTATTGTCAAGATAGTCGACTATTGTGAAAAGTCTACTGATGGACATATTCCACTAATAATGAAATTATCTGTTGAGATAAGTCTACCATTGAAATGGTCAATGATACAATTGTCTAATGTTACAAACCTATCGATGAAGTCGACTGATGAGGATCTACTGTTACATAGAGTAACAGCTACCATTACAAGACATCCACTGACACAAAGTCCACCATTACAGGCCTATAGACAAAGAGCCTACCGATGAACCTCAGAGTTGAATAGCCTATTAATGAAGTCCACAGTTGGAAAGATCATAGTTGAAGTCTACCGTTTGACATGCATATGTTACCAGTCTAATGATATTCTATTCTATTCTCTACAAATTTTATTAATACTATCATAACAGTCATGTCTGGACAAATTAATGTACCTGACATTATTTAATGTTATTTTCAGGCATATCAAGACAGAGTACGACATACGAGGAAGACCACACATGGTTGAAACATTTCCCTTCTAAGCCCCTGCTGAACCAAATGAGAAAAATCTCAGGTAGAAAAGTGTTCATATATATATATATGTGTGTGTGTGTGTAGAGACGGAAATTAATATAATATATAGAAACAAAAGACAAGTGTGGATATATTGATTATATAGAAGAGAGACACATAAAACACCAAAATATATAAGAACGAAGAAGAACACTCAAGCACACATTCAGAAGAACACAGAACTTCATGAAGATAAAATGAAAGACCTTTTCAAGCTATAGTGGTCTGCTGCAAAGAGCTTCAAACCCAAGAAGCTGATCATCTCTACATCTGGAAGTCAGAACCTGGATGTTTTGACACTCTGTTTTGGAGTCAACTAGCAGAGAAGGACCAAAACTCCATTTCCTTCATTCCAATGAGTCTAGAGCTAATCTACCAACACAACAGAGCATTCTAAACTTATCCCTTTCATCGTTAGCTCTACCATGTTTAAATATTTTACATTTGTGAGTAGTGTGTATGTGTTACACACACTGACTCGTGTTCTTGAACTGAAAGATACCGATAATCCCTATACAAAACACTCTTTACATTTGTTTCCCATGCATAACTGTGGAAGAATCATAGTGTATCTTTGTAGTTTATTTATCCCACGTATATCTATGGTGGAGACTTCAAAACCTGGACAGTTCGTGAAAACTGTTATAAAGCCTGATACATGCTGTGTATCAGTTTTTAATATAATTGCTTGGTGGCAGGTGATCACCATGTGGAGAGGACTAGGTCTCGACTTAAGACTGAACCTATTGTTTAAATTGTTGTGTTCATCTTTCCATTACTCTGTTTTACATTAATCTACTGTACTTAATTTTCCAAAGATAGAAATCTGTTTTTACGTTCACACTGATAGTTAGTTCTTGTTAGTGAGTATATGTTATTTGTTTAGTAAACTTTTTTCAAAAGTTGAATTATTTCTCATACTGATTCTTCTGAGGAGTAATCAACCTTTGAGAAACCTGTTGAATAATAAGTCACTTATATCTCTACTGCCTTAATTGAGTGGGCTGTTTTAATTTGGGGTATTTTAATCCTAAATGTTTTTAACTGAAATTTTAATTCGAACTCAATTCACCCCACTATTGTGTATCAACTCCGACCAACAACACTGTTCACTGCGAGGTAGGATCCGTTTGGTGCATCACAAGTAATAATGCATTAATAGATAATACGAGAAAGTAATTTTCCCTTCTGTTTCTTAATACAAGTAGAAATATAAGACCCTTTGATGGAATTGATATAGCCTAAATAAATCCATGGCCATGGTAAGGAATGGGCGAGTTCAATTCTGGGAAGTCAAAGAAAGAATAATCGAGCACATGGTTTGATGACACTAGCATGCAACCTGATTGATTAGAGATATTGAGACAAAGGGATTATATTACACACTAAGTGTTTGATGGAGGTGAAACGTCATTACGATATTAACTTCTTTCTCTATGGGTTCCTTGGTGTGTTGCTAGACGCTAACCTTGGACTCTAGGCAGGCTCCGCCTAATGCCACGAAGAAAGAGGCCTAGATGGTCAGACACTAAGTGTGTCCATGTATCTCGGTTAAATATTAATTTAACAAGTTAAATAAATATTATTCCCAACTGTGGTTTAATAATTATTTAAGGATGCCAGATCCCCTTTATTTTGACACTAGTTTTTCGAGAGAATGTAGTGTGGGTGAAATAATATATTTATTAGCGAGTAATGCAGTAACATTTATATAAGAAATAAATAGCAATTACTCAAGGTCTAATAAATGTGGTGGAGAAAAATGAAAAAGAAAAGTACACGCCGTGTATATTAAATGTACACGCCATGTAGTTTTATGGAAAACAAGTACATGCCACATATTAATTATTAAACGTCGGGTTGTTTTCCAGTCAGGATTTTGATGATAAAATATTGTTTTATTAAATGATATTAATTATAATCAGTGTGGGCGCATGTCAAGGAATTAGTAATTCAACATGGGGTTTCAATAAGAGTTAATGAAATAAATAAAACGTGAAATGTGTTTATTTATTGTCATAACTCTATTAAGCTCAACCCCAATTATAAATATCCAAACAACCCAAATATTTTTACTGGTCCATTTTTGTGCACAACGGATTTGGAAATACTCTCAAGCCAAGAGAGAATTCCCTTTCAACCAGGAACGCCGTCATTTTATGAGAGCGAGATCGTCCATCGGATCAAGGCGGTCGAAGGCGGACATTGCAAGCAACGGTTCTTCCACACTAGCATCTGGAGATACCTTCGGTGACATCCAGAAATACATGGAGCACATGTGGATCACCGCTAGAGGAATACTATACATGAATTCTATGACGCAACAATGGATCAAAGGATCATGACCGAAGACATCGATGAATAAAGAATTCCACCGAGGTAATTCTTGTGAATTAATTAAGTTAACTATAACCAACATATGATGATCCTATCTCAATGGTTCCAAGAGTCTTATTTTCTTTTTCGTTCTTCATTCCATTCTGAAGATCCGGCATTTTATATCATGACGTATCTCGGATTGAACATTGTTTAACGCTAAAATTAAAGTTGGGAAATCCCACCAATGTGCTTCCACTGCGCCCGAAACCTACAAGTGGATTTAGAGGTGTCATATCATTGATTATAATTATTTATTTTTTCTTTGGTTAATTATGCATTTAATAATTTTGTTATTTAAATTCATGTTTAATAGTTCTGGAAATCTGAATCTCATGATCTATTCCTCCTACCACATTTCTCTTTCACCTCACAGGAAAAAAAATTCTTTTATTTTTGATTAAAATAAAATAGAGGAACTCATCTGGAGGAGCCAAACGTTTCTGGTCGTACAACACCAGAATACACAGCTTGTATTCGGAAGTTCACACCGTGTATTCTAGGTTCAATGCATTGACTGATCCTCAAAATCAGGCCGTGTATTGGATTCTTTCTAAGAATTTAAGACACCGTGTGTTGAGCAGAAATAGGTGGCACACGATTTCCGGATCACACGCCATGTGGTCCAATGAACATGACATGTAGTCCCTTCTGGTTAGGGTTGGGCTGTGTACCCCGTACATAGCTTTTCCGAATGGAAACCATGTAACACGGAAACTACACGACGTGTGTCCCACAGAACACGCCGTGTACTCTGAAAACATCCGAAGTACATTAACGTGCGCTATCCCCGGGCATGTACTTCGGATGGACGGTGAAGAAAAGTACACGTCATGTAGTCGGAACTACATGCCCTGTACTCACCCAAATTATGCAGATTTATTAAAATTTACTATTTTATTATACAAACCCTTGAGACGTGTACCATGGTGTAGGCGTAAAGCTGAGAAACAACACGTGATAGGTGTTATATATATATGTGTTAAATTTAACATCTACGTAATGAACGATAATTCACCGGGATTCCTCCAAGGTACAAGTTACGTACAAGGACAATTTAAAATGAATTTGTTTATTTAATATTATGAGGGATGAGATTCTCAAGGATGTTCAGAAATGGGTTTAAGATAAAAGTATTGATTAATTAAAGATAATTAATTAATTAGAGTGTGATTTATCTTAAAAAATAACAATTAAATAATTGAATGCCAGTTTAATTTATGCGTAAATATCATTGCATGTATGGATGATCATGAGAGAGTCTGAGACCATTGTATGTGAATGGTTTCTTTTAATTTATTTATTTACATTAAATATGTTGTCCTGCGAGTCATCTCCTCATTAACATGTAGGGTATGTGTTACCAAGGATTATTTTATGTAAAAACCCCTTTTACCCCTCACCTGTATGTGAGATAAATGCATATGTAATGGATGGAGATCCCAGGCTCGTGGAGGAAGATCATGTCAGGAGTCAAGGTAAAAACAATCCAAGGAGATACAAAGGTAGACAAGTGGAAAGCTGTAAACACGAACCTGAATGGTTCAAGGTGTTTCTCCGCTAGCTCTTGGGTTATTTTTTCAACTGCTATATAAACTAACCAATAGAAAAAACTCATGATCATACATTTATTTTATTTCTGTCATTTTCATGGTTTATTTATTGTGGGTGTGTTGTCACGATCACACAATTTATGAATTAAACAAGAATGCAAGATGGAACTAAAATAAAACCGATTTATACGTAAATATTTTCTTAGACACAGTTAATCACTTAATTATATCCCACATAATATTAACAAGTATGAAATCAAAGATAATAAAAAGGAAATTTATGTATAAGGATAAAATCCCTCAAAAGAAATATTAAGTCATTATAGCCTTCCATAATCTTGGTTTGAATCTAACCATGGTTGAAAATGCTTGACCAACCCTAGTTGGGGTGCTTTCAATTATCGGGGAATTCAATCTCATGGTTTTGGGTTCACTTGACTTGGTTCACATCAAGGGTTTCCTGCCACAATAGGACTTGGTGTGACCAAGAGGCATAGGTTGAGGAAATCCAAAATAAAAGGATTTCAGGATTGGGGAGTCCACTCATCGGATCAAGGAGTTGTGAGTTAATGCAGATGGAATTTGGAATGCCTACCTAAAACCCTTCAAGTATCATGACCAACACTAGTTGGGGTAATGCGAAGGGAAATATGGATCCTTGCAACTAGAATATTCAGGCAATAGAATATTCCGAAATCAATGGTGAGGGCTATTGGATTTTGATAAAATAGTGGGATATTAATAAGTATTAATTTATTTATTTGTATCAGTTTTGTAACAAAGTGATAAATCTTTGATCATCTTAATTTGTATAAATGACAAGAAAATGGCTTCAAACATATCATTGTGTACCATACTCGAGAAGGAAAACCTTCACACCGACACCAATTTCCAAGAGTGGCAGAGGAATTTACGCGTCATCCTTCACCACGAATGGAAATTGTATATACTGGAAGAGCCTATTCCAGTTGTTCCTGGGAAAGAGGCAAGTGATAAAGAATTTTCTCTCTATATGAGACACATGGATGATGCCACAAATGTCCAATGTTTCATGCTATTGTCCATGTCCAATGATCTCTTGAAGAAACATGAAAAAATGGATGCGTATAGCATTATGTCTCCCCTTAAGGATCTCTACCATGAGAAGGTGATACAGGAGAGGTATGAGATCACCAATGCTTTTATTACAACTAAGCTTGGAGAGTCTGCACCAACTAGGCCTCATGTAGTCATGCTTATTGGCTATATTGAATGCCTGGATATCTTTGGGATTAAAATCCTAGATGAGTTGCATACAGATCTCATCCTATCATCACTGTCCAAGACCTTCTCAAGCTTCATTGTCAATTATAACATGAGCGGTAATGAGAAGAGTCTATCGGAGCTTCTAACCTTGATTCGCCAGGTAGACAAGGTCATGGGATGTGACAAACCCACAGTCCTTATAGTGAACAAGAAAAGGAAGGATAAGGAAAAGTCGGCAAAGACTTATAAACGGTCTGAAGCCCCCAAGCACCATCCCTCCATGAAGAGGAAGATCCAGAGGCAGGGCAAGGAATGAGAGGTATTGTGTTTTGCATGTGGCAAGCACGGCCACTGGAAGAGGAACTACACCCAGAAGCATGGGGATGCTAAAGCTGCATTCGTTATCGAGTGTAATATTTCCATTTCTACACATTGGGTATTAGATAAAGTTTGTGGGGCTCAAATCTGTATTCAAATGCAGGAACCAAGTAGATTTAGAATGATTTCCAGAGGAGAGGTGGATATTCGAGTTTCCAATGGCGCAAGGCTGGCTGCGTTGGCTATTGGTGACTACCACCTCTCATTACCGACGAGCATTATTTTGGTTTTACATAAGTATTATTATGTGAATAGTGTTACCAAGAACATAATTTCTGTATCTTGTTTGGATATGGATGGATTTATTTTCATGTTTGGAAATAAGGGTTGTCTCTTTTATAAGAACAATGTATTTTATGGTATGGAACATTTAAATAATGGTTTGTATGTATTAAAATACTAAAACCAAGTGTTGGAAATCGATAACAAAACAAACTCACATGACTCATACGTCACCCAGTTGTGGCATCACCGTCTCGGTCATGTAAAGGAGAAGCTCTTGAAAAAACTCATCCAAGATGGTTATTTAGACTCTAGTGAGCTAAAACCACTTGATAGATGTCACACTTGTTTACATGGTAAAATAACCAAGCTTCCTTTTGGTGGATTGGGTAAAAGGGCCATAGAGCTTCTATGATTGGTACACATGGATGTATGTGGACCATTTCTAGTAGAAGCTAGAGGTGGATATTCTTACTTCATTACTTTTACGGTTGATTTGAGTAGATATGGATTTTTCTACTTAATTAGGTATAATGCAGAATCCTTAGAGAAATTTATGGATTTCAATAAGGAAGTAGAGAATCAGCTTGGTAAGAAGATAAATAAACTTCGATCGGATCGAGGTGGAGAATATATGAACCAAGATTTCATCGATCTTCTATGGGAGTCTGGGATTCTATCCCAGCTCACTCCTCCTTATACACCATAGTGGAATGGTGTTAGTGAAAGGGGGAACCACACCTTGTTGGACATGGTGAGGTTGATGATGAGTCATGTGGATCTTCCATTATCCTTTTGAGGATATGCATTACAAACTACAACATACAGATTAAACAGAGTACCAACTAAGGCAGAAAATAAAATTCCCTCTGAGTCATGGAATGGAAAGAAACCCATTTTGTCGCATACACATGTATGGGGATGGGAACCGTTTGTTAAGGCCTTCTCACGCAACAAACTAGCACCCCAAGGCACAAAGTCTATCTTTATAGGATATCATAAGGAAACGAAAGGATATTACCTATATAAACCTCAGGACAAGAAAGTTACTGTCGCTAGAAAAGCTGTCTTTCTTGAGAGGGAGCACATCCTCAAAAAGGATATTGGGAGACATATTGACTTTGAAGAAGTTGATGCTCAAGATGCACATGAGTTGGTAGAGGAACATGTTCCACAGGTCCCCATGGAAGAGGTTCCAGAAACACAAGTACTGCGTAGGAGTCCAAGAGAGGTAAGGGAACTAGAGAGATTTGGTTTCCTAGTCACCAAGGATGGAGAATCATTATTGTTGGACAATTATGAACTTCTCTCCTACAAGGTAGCAGTAGAAATCTCAGAAGCTTCAAGATGGCTAGAAGCTATGAATTTTGAGATGGATTCCATGTATCAAAACCATGTATGGGTTCTGGTCGATGAGCAAGTTGATGTAATGCATGTTGAAGGAAAATGGGTATTCATGAGAAAACTAGACATGGAAGGTCAAGTTAGCACCTATAAAGCAAGGGTAGTGGCTAAAGGATTCAGAAAGCGTCAAGGAATTGACTATGAAGAAACCTTCTCGCTAGTTGCCATGTTTAAATACATATGAATCATACATTCCATAGTAGCTTACCATGACTACGAGATTTGGAAAATGGATGTCAAAACATCATTACTTAATGAGAACCTTCAAGAAGATGTCTATATGACAAAACCAGAAGGGTTTGTGACACCAGGTGAAGCCAAATGGGTTTTCAAGTTGCAGAAATCCATTAATGTATTGAAACAAGAATCCATTTCATGGAACATTCGATTTGATGAAGCCATAACGAAATTTGGTTTCATTAAAAACGAATGTGAGCCATGTGTTTATAAGAAATTTAATGGGAATGCAATTGTTACCTTAGTAGTATATGTTGACGACATATTGCATATTGGATATGATGTACAAGTCTTACAGTCAGTTAATGACTGGTTGAACAAGTGTTTCTCCATGAAGGACTTGGGTAACGCATCCTACATTCTAGGGATCAAGATTATTTGTGATAGATCCAAGAGGCTTTTTGGGCTAAGTCAGGGTACATATATTGACCATATACTAAAGAGATTTAGTATGGAACAATCCAAAATGGGATTAATTCCAGAGTCACATGTCCTTCATCATTCTAAGAAAATGTGTCCTCAAACAAAACAAGAGAAAGAGAGTATGGTTAAGATCCCATACGCTTCATATATAGGATCCATCATGTATGCCATGTTATGTACCTGGATTGATGTTACCTATGCACTGAGCATTGTAGATAGATATCAAGTGAATCCAGGAGAACAACATTGGAATGCTGTTATGACTATCCTTAGGTATCTGAGAAAAACTAAGGATATGTTCCTGGTGTATGTAGGAGACGAGGAGCTTGTCATCAGAGGGTATGCTGATGCTGGTTTTCGAACAGATCAGAACAATATGAAGTCACAATATGGATATGTTTTTTGTCTCAATGGAGGAGTTGTGAGCTAGAAGAGTTCAAAGCAGCCGGTTTTCACTGATTCTACAGTAGAGTCGAAATATATAGTGGCTTCTGATGCAGCCAAGGAAGCCTTCTGGATTCAGAACTTTGTCCAGGAGCATGATGTGGTGCGTAGCAGTAAAGATCCCATTACATTGTATTGTGATAATACTACAGCAGTGGCTCTTGAAAAATAACCAAGGTCACATCAATGGAAAAAGCACATACTCCGGAAGTATCACCTCTTGAGGGATTTCTATCGGAGGGGTGATGTTGCTGTGAGCAAAGTGTCCACGGAAGAGAACATGGTGGACCCCATGACTAAAGTACTATCTCAGCAGAAGCATGAATATCATGTGAGAGCTTGCGGGTTAAAGGTTGTTACCAGTTGGCTCTTGTCCAAGTGAGAGTCTGTTGGAGTTGGTGGTCTAGAACCAACTACATTGTACTTTATTCATTTATAATAGCCTTATCACATCTTGATTGTTCTTCTGTGTGATAATGCATGTGATAATATCTTAAGGACAGTTGTTGCATGAAAGGGTCATAGCAGATCCCTTCTATGATGAGAATCCAGAAGTTCCATAACATTATTCTTGAATATATGTTCTATGGCCGAATGATATTATTTGAGGGACACAAATAATACAGGTCATTAGGGGTGAGGACTCAAAGAAATTTGAGGCACCTTCTCATGGTGTGCTCCCTTGGTAATATCTAGGAGGATATTATGAGAACAAGACCTGCCAGTAGCAAATCCACATTTCATAGTGTCATTGGATGTTCCTATCTGCGGACATGGGTATTGGTCCATAGACTTTAATATTATTATTAATGGGTATTACAATTCGCGCACTTAGATGTATTGATGAAAACTGTGATGACACACTTTTCGCAGCGTGGTTGGATATGTTGGGTGCATCACGGGTAATACTGCATTAATAGATAAAGCGAAAAAGGATTTTTCCCTTATTCTTCCATAATAGAAGTAGATATCTTAGTCCCTTTGACAGAATTGACATAGCCTAAATAAATCAATGGCCATTGTAAGGTATGGGCGATTTCAATTCCGGGAAGTCAAAGAAAAAATAATTGAGCACATGGGTTGATGGCACTAGCATGCATCCCGCTTGATTAGAGATATCGAGACAAAGGGATTATATTACACGGTAAGCGTTCATAGGAGGTGACACGTCATTGCGGCGTTATCTTCTTTCTCTATGGGTTCCGTGGCATGTTTCTAGACGCTAACCTTGGACATTAGGCAGGATCCGCCTAATGCCACCGAGAAAGAGGCCTAGAGGGTCACACACTAAGTGTGTCCATGTATCTCAGTTAAATATTAATTTAACAAGTTATATAAATATTATTCCTGACTGTGGTTTAATACTTATTTATGGATTCCTGATCGCATTTATTTCGAAACTAGTTATTTGAGAGAATATATTGTGGGTGAAATAATATATTTATTAGTGAGTAATGCAGATACATTTATTTAAGAAATAAATATCCATTACTCAAGGTCTAATAAATGTGTTGGTGAAAAATGGAAAATAAAAGTACACGCTATTAAATATACACGCCGTGTAGTTTTATGGAAAAAAAGTACACGTCGTGTATTAAATATTACACACTATGTAGTTTTCCAGTCATGATTTTGAGGATATAAATTTTTTTTATTTAATGATATTAATTATAATCACCGTGGGTACATGTCAATGAATTAATAATTTGACATGGGGTTTCAATAAGAGTTAATGAAATAAATAAAATGCGTAACATGTTCATTTATTGTCATAACTCTATTAACCTCAAACCCGACTCTAAATATCCTCACAACCACAACACTTTTCTTGAGCCATTTTTGTGCACAATGGAATTGGAAATACTCTCAAGACAAGAGATAATTACCTTCCACCAAGAACGCCCTCATGTTACGAGAGTGAGATCCTCCACCAGATCAAGGCGGTCGAAGGCCGACATCGCAAGCGAAGGTTCTTCCGCGCTAGCATCCGGAGATCCCTTCGGCGACCTCTAGAGATACATGGAGCATGTATGGATCACCTCTAGAGGAATCCTATACTTGGATTCAACGACGCAACAACAGATCACATGATTGTGAAAGGAGACTTCGATGACGAAAGAATTCCACCAAGGTAGTTCTTGTGAATTAATTAAATTAATTATAACCAATATATGATGATCCTATCTCAGTGGTTCCGGGACTCTTATTTTCTTTTTCGTTCTTCCTTCCATTATGAAGATCCGACATTTTATATCGTGATAGATCTCGGATTGAACGTTGTTTAACGCTAAAATTAAAGTTGGGAAATCCCACCAACACGCTTCCTTTGTGCCCATAACTTACAATTGTGACCTACATGATGTAGAGAAGATGTAATCATGTATGATATGGGTAAAATGGAAGCATGTGATTATAGTCTATTTATATAGGAAGGCATTGGATTGATTGTAACTTATTGTTTTGTGACTAAAATTCTTTCATATTATTTTGAGGGTCCTTGTTCAAAGACATGTGGTCTACCTCTGTTGAGTCAACAAGGTTCTCCTTATGACTTTTCCATTGCTTCATGTAAAGGGGGTGATTGTTAGGTCATTAATGTATCCTTATGAATTTACCATTCCTTATTGTTTTGAAAATCAAAAACACCTTATTTCAAGGCAAAAATCATTTTACCCCTGTTTTACATCCATAATGAAAATTTCCTTCCTAAAAGAAATTTAACATTACCTTGTTTTCATTATTCAATAAGATTTTTCTAAGTGTAAAATTCGGATTGAAACCAAAAACCATGGAATCTTATAATTACCTAGAATATGAATCATTCTATTTTAGGATCTTAATTTTAAGAACCCGTTTTATTCTATAAAAGACTTTGTAATATTCTTTATGTTATTCCAGAGCAGCGCCTTCAGATGTTGTGCGATTCCAAGTACCAGTGTGGCCGGAATTAAATTTTCAGTGCATTCACAGTAGGAATGAATAATAAACGGGATAATATCTAAAAATAGATCAGGACCAGTAATCTGAGTGTAATAATGGGTCCAAAATGGGGTGTTTACCCTAGGAGTGAGATAAAATGAGTCATCACAGGACGTTTAGACCCCTCGCTCGTTAGCGGAGTTTTAAATGGATAAATTGAATTAAATTATTTTTTAATAGCTCAAACTAGAGTAAATCCTAAATAGTTGCTCGGATGGGAAAACTGAGGGCACCGTTGAGTTGGGAGCATGTCGTTTACCCTAGGCGGGGTGTAAAAGTTGCGGGCGTGGGCCTGCTGTGAGAAATGTCACCCAGGGGAGAAATGGTCATTTCGAAATGAACACATAGTTATTTTTATCACTGGCATTCTTTTCAAATAACTATTAAATGATGTCTCAGAATGGAAATATGATAATTTCGTTGAGTTTGAAATGGGGCGTTTTTCATAGGCATGAGATAAAATAGGCGTGTGCGGGGGTTTCAGAATCTGTGCCCGTTGAAGGAGTTTTAGTGAATTTTTATAAATTCGCTTGAGAGGAGACAACCCATTTCTCTCCCCCTCTGTCTGTCATGTTATTTGGCATTCTTCGCCTTTCTTCGATGGATAGAGGAGCGATCTCCGCCGGAGCCTTGGTGTATAGGAGCGGAAGCGTTGTGGACGCGTCGCCAACGACGAACGGGGGATCTGAGGTAGGACTCTTGTTAAATTTTTTTCACCTATGTCAATTTTGTCGTTCAAATATCATTAATTCTGGAATTGGGATGATGGTCGAACCAACACGACCATCGTCCGAGCCCCGTTCTACATCTCGCTCTTGGGTGTTCTTCGCCCCAACTTTCGGACGCATCAAATTCTCAACGGATCTACTATCGGGGGAAAGCGCTGCGAAGGCCTCGTCCTGAAGATACTGAACCCGCGTTTGGTTCTGAAATCGGGCCACTGAATCAGTGGTGGTGGCCGTCAGAAGTCCCGGCACCAGCAAGGGTGGTGGCCAGAGCCAGGGGTGGCACAGCAAGTGTCAGGGCGTCAGGCAGCAGTTGCAGAAGGTGTTCGAACCAAAGCAGCAGGTAGCCGAGCAGGGTCAAGTGTCGTCGGCTGGCCAAGGGAGGTGTTCGGTCGGAGGGGTGGTGGGCCGATTGTGTTGCACGACCGGAAGGGCGTGGCGAGGCCGGAGAGTGGTCCAGCGGGTCTAGGCGACTGCGGCTGCGGCATGGCGGAGGACCGAGGCCAGGCTTCAGAAGGGTGAAGGGTCGAGTGGGGAGCCCCAAGCAGAGCAGCGCGGGTGAGCGGTGGCATCGGCGCGGTGCAGAGAGCATCGACAGGGTGGAGGCGGCCGGGGCTCACGTCTTCGAGCGGTGGTGCAGGCGAGGGGTGACCGCGGGGGCTGTCGCGGTCGAAGGAGGAGGCCCCCCGAGGTGCTGACCTCGAGGGAGGAACCAGCGGACAAGGACCCACTGTTTGTGGGTCCTGCGGGAGCCAACGAAGACCGGCCTCCTGGCCGTTCTACTGGGGATAACCGAACCCGAGGGGTTAGGTGCGATGGGAGTGAGCCGCGACCGTCCAGACCGGGATGTCGGTCCGGTCCGGACCGACCCCTTACATTCGGGGGGCCGTAGGCTCCAAACGGCGTGCTCGTTTGATGTGCCATCTACCTCAATGAGTTCGTATCGGCGAGGCGCTCTATTTAATGTGGGAATCAGGATTTTTGGATTCCATGCCCAAAGATGGGAAACCCAGGGATCTTTAATTTAATAATAATAAATTATTATTAATGTTGCGACGGACGTGGCTCGGGCGCCGGACGTCTGTTTCATGAGCCGTCAGAGGCGCAGTGGCCCCAGAGCTGAGACGATCCTTCTAAAGTAGGTTCGGAACCTTTTCAGGTTGGTTTCATTGCTCTAGGGCACGAAACTCCAAAGGTGAGTAATTGATTAATTATTGCGTCAGACCTGACCCCTGTTTGGGATGTCCGATTCACGTGCGGTCAGCAGCCGCATAATTCCAGTCCTTGTGCATAATTTTTGAGATGGATTAAGAAGTGTTCTGGTTGGTGACAAGGTGCGGGCCCCATAGGGCCTAGTTCACACATTTTACGGTGGAATGTCACTTTTTCACCCGACATCTGTTTGGGGGTGAATGCGCACTCGTATTTGAGTGTTTTTTCCGAGGGGATTGTGATGGTGCAATCCACCCACTTAAATTCGGGCCTTAGTGTGGGCCCTACGGAGTCCCGTTTGCGTGTAACACGGGGAGTTGTGGCTTCTACATCCGTAGTTTGTATTAGGCACCATCAGTGGTGTTGTGACCCTGGCATCAAGATGAGGTTGACCAGGGTGGTTTCAGGCGATGAAGTCGGAGTTGAGATGTGGGCCCCACGGACTGTCCTTGATCTGTGTGTAGCGTTTTGTGACTTTTTCATCAGACGTCCATTCGGGATGAATGAATAGTCATTTTGATGTGTTTTTTGAGAGCATCGTGATAGCACAATTTGCCTGACCTTTTTCGGGATCGTGGTGTGGGTGCCACCCGGGCTGGCTACGATGAATAGTACCCTTTTCACCAGGTGTTCGTTTTGGGCGATTGAGTAGTCAGTCCCATGTGTTTTTCTGAGGGGATCATTGTGGTGTGATCCGTTTTTTCAGTTTTGGGACCTTGGTGTGGGCCCCACATGGGATTGCTATGATGGATAGTGCCATATTCACCGGTTGACCGTTTCAGGCGAGTAAATGGTCTATCTTGCATGTTTTTTTGCGAGGATTACAACGGTGTGATCCATTCAGGAATTTGGAGTCTCGTTTGAGATCTCATTGATTGTAGAAACATGAAATGGTGTTGGATGGAGGTCCCTTTGACGCACTCTGAGCCAATTCACTGTAGAGATGTTGGCAACACCCAGTGATGTTGGTTGCATTGTTGAGTTGACAGACCCGTTTCCAGGTCTACCCTCCAGCAGGGCTGTGTAGTGGGTCTCCTGTCGACTACATTCAGGTCTACCCTCTAGCAGGGCTAGGCAGTGGGTCATGTGTCGACTAATTTCATGTCTACCCTCCAACAGGGCTAGGTAGTGGGTCGCATGTCGACTACTTTCCGGTCTACCCTCCAGCAGGGCTTGGCAGTGGGTCGCCTGTCGACTACTTTCAGGTCTACCATCCACCAGGGCTGGGGAGTGGGTCACCTGTCATCTACTATCAGGTCTACCCTCCAGCATGGCTAGGCAGTGGGTCACCTGTTGACTTCTTTCAGGTCTACCCTCTAGTAGGGCTGGGCAGTGAGACACCTGTCAACTTCTTCCTGGTCTACCCTTCAGCAGGGCTGGGTAGTGGGTCATCTGCTGATGTATTAGGGTTTACCATCCAGCAGGGCTATGCAGTTGGTCATCCATTGGGATTTCAGACTCATGCCTTCTTATGAGGCTAGTCAGTGATTTTTCTTTTTCTCCATGACTATCGGAGTGGGATCTTTGGTTGTACAGATCGGTGATGTGACAACTTTGACGTGACCTTAGGACATACAAGAACGAGGTGTTCTTTTCCCACCGAGACACATCCTTGAAACGCGACTTAAAAGTCGTGTGTGTGAGACAGTGCTACACAAAGTGGATTGTATCGAGGTGTGGCGATTGATCCCCTTTGACTTGAACCTCCTAGGTTGATGTGCAGGATGCTTGGGTTCAGTGTTGGATATCCTATGAACTATTGGTGACTCTCCTTGGGCTGAGCATGGATATAGAGAACCTCTTACACACTCATTGGGGTTTCTCATTGAGCATATATATACATCCTATTATTGTTTCCACTGCATGGGTTCAGTTACTCTACTTCTAGGAGGGATGAAGACGCATGAGGTATGCCATATTCTTTCTGTGTCTAACTCCTCTTGGTCGGACGAGTCTACTCTCCTGCTATAGGTAGCGAAGACTCAACGCGATGTTCATCTTATCACCGTCTCTAGATCCTTGCGTCTGGACGAGTCTACTTCCTTTCTCTTGTTGGGGTGAGATGCACTCTCTTCCTCTCTTTTGCACTCTCTTTCTCTCTTTTGTACTCTCTTTCTCTATTTCACACTCTTACACTGTTCTTTGCTATGCCTACTACTCCCCTTTTTAGCACTTCCCTTGTTGCTACCTCAAGCTTTCGGGGCATCCTAATGAGTATTTTTATACTCACCCCTGTTTGGGATTTTTACACACTTGGTGTGCCCTTGCAGATGACAGGAAAGTCGGTCGAGACTACGGAGGAGCGTAGAGGACACCGGAGCTTGGGCTGCATTCGGTAGCCGTAGTTGGACTTCCTAGGTGTGAGACTCACTAGAGGTGTACCATTGTTTTATCTGTTGCCGGGTTGCATCACCATTCTGGATGGGCATGTGTTTTTCCCCTTTTACTATTCAGTTTCCTTTTCAGCACTTTGATTATACTGGTTAGAGGTTGATGCATGTATGTTAGTTCCCCTTTTTGTAGCAGTGTTGTATCTTGCTTTCTTTTCCCAGCACTATTGCTTGAGTTGGTTGCGTGTGTGTGTACAGTTTCATAGGAAAAGGCCCACCCTAGATTATTGTGCCATCGGTACTTGTCTCCAGCCCCTGGCCTATGGAGGCGGGCTTGGGGTAGTCGCGGCTCGAGCCTCATTACGGTTCGGGGTCGTGACAAGAATTCTTATAATTCTGGATACGAATTTCTGAGGTCTGACTCTGAATTCTGAATCAGAATTCTGGTTACGAACTTTCTGTGTTCTGACTCTGAATTCTGAATATGAATTCCAGATACGAAGTTCAGAGTTTTGACTCCGAATTCTGAATCAGAATTCTGTTTATGAATATTCTGAGTTCTGACTCTGAATTCTGAATATGAATTCTGGATATGAACATCTCTAAGTTCTGACTCCGAGTTCTTTGGATAACAGACTTCGAACTCCTAGGAGTTATGACTCTCAATTCTCATGAACTCTGACTCCGAACATTTTGAGTTCAGGTTCCAAATTCATGTGAAATCCAGATACCAAATTTACTTAAAATTCAGACTCCATAATTCTATAGAATTCAGGTTCCAAATTCCTACAATAGAGAATCTAAATATCCTTTGTATTATAGACTCTGAATTCATTTTTGGTTGACTCTGAAATTTCATTTTCTTTATTCCAAATATCTAATTTTTTTATTCTTTCACTTGTTTAGTTATAAAATGACGTCATGCTTTCAATTAGTCACTAATTTTTTTTTGAGTGACACATGTACAGGTCTCTCCAAAATTCATGGAAGAATATGACTGTTGGAGTAAGGAGCTGACTATTGGAGTTGTGCCAATAAATATGAGCCCATTTGAAAAAGATGAGAATGGTTCAATGAACCTATAGACCACATAATGTTGAAATGATTTCTAGAGAGAGATAATCTCATGCTTAGTGTGTACTGAACTCCTGGTTCAGTTTTTGCTTCGTGGGACTCCGATTGTTGTTGTGTACAGTTGAGGGATTCCGGGGATAGGAAGACAGAGGTGCTGAATACCTTGAAGTTGAGAGATTCCTTGCTAAGGAAGAAAAAGGTTCCGTCTACCTGATAGTTGAGGGCTTGCAGGGATAACAATACAGACTATGATCTTCGTATCAAGGGATTACCTTGGTGTGGGTATGACAGACTTTCTTGAAAGTATAAATCAAGGGACCCTTATCCGAGGTTGTTAGATATCCTTCTCTTTGGGTTAAAATATTTACTATTTGTTTATTGTTTTGTTACCTGTTTTTTGCTGTATTTATATTTTTGAGGACTGTATAACATTCTTATACTTCTTTACTCTTGTACTCTGATTTAGTTAGATTCTATATACTTCAAGGTAGAGTCTTCATCTGTGTATTCATTCATTAAGTTTCATTTTTGGAATCACTTTTTTGAAATTGCTTTCTAGAATCAAACAAGTGTTTAGAACTTAGAGGTTTTGTGAATTATCTTGTTTATCCTTGTTAAACATAACCATATTTAAATGTTCCAAAGGAATTTTAAAAAATTACAAATCACCCCCCCCTTGTATTTGAGCATTTACATTCTTATTTCCATCCTTCAATTGGTATCAAAGGGTGGAAACCTCAAACCCCGTACCAATTCAACATCCTCTCCCCCTATTCATGATGTCTTACAACCATTGAACTGGTGGAGTTCCATCTTAATGGAAAACTCACTCACAAGTTTCCTAGGCCCATAATGTTTCGTGATTATATGAAATTATAGGATTCCATATTTAAAGATTTCTTATTTTTTAGGGGTGTGGTGAAGTTAAACGCTTCAAACATTCTCCATAATTGAATATATATACCTGACAAGGATTTTTGGATAAGTTTCTGAAGGATTTTGATGTAATTGAATCAAGAATGTTGTATATTTGTGTTTTGATTTTCTAGTTTTGGTTGTTGGACCATGGAGATAACAACCAATTCTATCTGAAAATATATTCTCTTAAAGGTATGAAGGTGGCCCTTTTATAATAGAAAATGGAGGTGTGTAGCCTTCAATCGATGACGAGTTGTCCACATATTTTGGTGTAGATAAGGCATGGAATCCTTCTATAGAGAATCTAGGATATCATATTAAGAAGTAGAAAGGGCCCAAAACATGGTGGGGAAGTTTTTTATAGATAACTCTATACATATGTCAAAGAAAAATTCCATCACATCAAACTTACACCCCTCCATCATGTTAGACTATAAAAGGTTCTTCTCATGGTCTATTTCTAAACAGAGTAGAGTCTTGTTGGCAGTTGATGGGGAAATATATATGGTTGACCCTGATGTTTCCCGAATATCTATAATATGGGGGATTATTTTCGAGAACCTATATATATGTAGTTGTTTGGTAAATAAGTGGATATACCTATCAATGTTTGATTTCACCATGGGGATGTTGACCAGAAGTATGTCGGGAGTAGAGTCTCTATGATCCATCTACACACTACCATGATGCGGAATATCTAGATAACAAATGTTTTATTCTTTGGTTGAAATGTTAGTAGACCCTTAGGGTGTCGAGAATGTGTCTTGAACAACCTTATGGGCACTGGAATTGATAATATTAGGGATATAAGACTCGTTCTACATTGTTTATAGAATATGTTGACCTTCCTTTTGGGATTGTGTATGGAAATAATCATATTATATGATAATTTACAAAATATATTGATAACCATATTGTGTTTTAGGAGTATGATCCTGCTGGTAAAAATACTTGGTTGCATTCTAGTGAGATTCTTCATTTCTAACAGGAATATAAGCCTTCATGTGTGTGGTTGAGAGAATATGCCAATCATCATTAGATGTAGTTGGTATAAGATCCCAATTCATATATTCATTCCCTATTAGAATGTGGAGATAGACCTAAAATATGGGAGAAGGGATCACTATAATAAATTCATGTTGTAGCCATAGTTTTTTGTATTGTGGCTTTTATTTTCATTGTAATAGGTATATGACTATATACATGGTTTCCACCATGGAAATAAACCCATGGACATTATTTTGAAAGGTTGATATAGATAATTTTGCGATATTACATAACCACAGTTTCAAATGGTGGCTATAGGCCTCTCTCTGTTGTTCAAACCATGGAATTAGTTATGTTTCTACATTTTACAGCCATGGATACATCCTCCAGTTTCTATAAAAAACACACAAACTCTACTACACTAGTTTAAAAATGTGGCTACACCCTGGAGTTTCCAGAATAAAACACCATCTCTAAGGAATCCTTCACCATTATAAAACACATATTGAAAATAAAAACACAAAAAGACACACCTAAATATCAAAAAAAACATGAATTTTTTCCCCAAAGTGCACTGGTAATTTAATTCAATTTCAAGAGACAAGTAAACCCTAATAATACTATCTTATCTTAAACACTTAATTGGAACCACCTCTATCATCCATTGACATGAATGTCTAACTACACAAGACTATAAAATAATATACACCACATCATCTACCAAACACTAGCATCATTATATGATATAATTCAATGTATATACCAAGAATAAAATTTAATTATAAAATATAACTCAATATTAGTATAACCAGAACCATCAAAACCCTCATCTTGTCATATAGAAACACTAACATCATTATCACCTCCTACCATACTTCCAACATCATCATCGACATCTATATTGGCATATGTAACTATATTAGTGGAGAGATTATTATAATCCTCATGAACTAATCACAGTTAAATGAGAAAATATTTAATTAATAATAAAATAAAAATGTTAACCCTAAAATCAATAAATAAACATAGATTTATTTAAATTAGAAAAAATATTACAAAATTTGAAAATATAGCAATGACAGATATTTTAATGGAATTTGATGGAATAAAACAATGGATTTAAAATAAATATTTAGGAAATTTGTAGTTTGATCACCCCCACACATAGTTTATTCAGATCAGAGGTAGTACATTGTCTATTGGACTTCCTAAAATAGGAACCACCTCATGAATATGATGTTCACAACCCTTTTATCTCATCCAAAAAATGAATTTCCAAAAACTGGGTTCAAAATCAAGTATAATTAGGTAGAATATTGACATTCCAACTCAAAAAAGTCAACAAAACATAATTTATTTTATCTCCAATAAACATGGAAAAATTAAATATTCATAGTAACATAATACAATGTTCACATTTCACTGTAATTCCAAGATTTTACTAAGAATCATTCACAATAAATATCAACTCATATTCAAATAGTCAGAGCTCAACAATTAACGACTCATCATCAAACATAAAAAATTATTCAATGAAAAAATAATGTTCTATACGAACATTTTATATTTATTGTTTTATAAAATACCTCGAATTTTGACATTTTATTAATATGAAACTATAGACGACTCATTGAATATATTCCACAAAGTGAAAATTTCAGTAAAATTAAAAAAGCATGAAAATATTTCATCAATGAATTTTTAAAATAAAATTTAAGATAGTTCTAACAAATGCACTTATTTTTTCAATTATTATTTCCAAAATTCCAATATAAAGAAAAAATTTGAAACATTTAAATACCCAGTACCATTTTAGATCAACAATTTCACCACATTCAAAAAGAATAAATTGTTTTCCAAAAATATGTGCTTCCCATCTATATTTTCACTTTCATCAAATCTATAATTATAGTTATTTTTTTTTCAAAAATGAAAATTTACAAAAGATCCTAAATAGTACCACACAATAATGATGTTTTCTTATATTTCATTTTAGTAATTCAATGAAATAGTATAATCTAATAAATCATGACATTGTTTTCATGTAAATTAGTGGAAACGTTTAGTCATTGATTCAAAAGTCATTTATATTTATAAAACAATCCAAAAACAAAATTAATGTATTTACATAGTTTAATTTCTCACTGAAATCATATTCATGTTTTTTAATGAATAACATATTCCAAATCATGTTTTCCAATTCCAATTCAATAAAAATTATTTAGAAAAATTAGTCAATGAACTAGAGACTGTAGACTCATAGAAAATATTTAATTACAAGAAAAAGTGAGAAATATTTTCTCAATTATTTCCACTATAAAATATATCATAATTTAAACATGAATTAAATCAACTACTATAAATTTAATTCAATTTAAAATTCAGTTCCATGAGTTAAACAAATATATTTTAGTGGAATTTAAATTTTCACAAGGGGAATATTCAATTATAAATCTCCTTTAGTTCCTTGAAACCAAGATCCATTTTTGATCTTCATTTATAAAACTCAAATGATATTTTTATAAGTAAATTTCCCCTTCCTTATATTGATTCAATATTCCCCTTTCCTAAGTGAGTTTATTTTTGATATGAAGGGAATTATTAAATTTTTCCCATCAAATGTTTGTTCATAAAAATTACTGGATATATACATTGGAATTTATTTACTCACCCAACTAGTGATATTATTATGAATATTTGAAGGAAAATTGTTCCAGAAAATAGTGGAATGTATGAGAAGATGCATGATGAATAGGAAATGTGTGTCAGAGGGAAAAACACAAGATGGTATAGAAAATCGGCAATAGGGAGAGTAACATGTGGATTTAGAGCCACATATTTTAGTATAAATCAAATATTTTATATAAAAAATTCATTATGACACACTCCACTAATTTGGTATTGAATATAAAATAGTAATATGGGTTCATCAAACATATCATTATGAGAAAAAACATCATAAAACCTTAATCTATATGAAATTTAAAAAGATCTTAGGGTTATCAACATCATATATATGGGAAATTGAGGGTTGATGTTCAGTGATGGTGTTAGTGTCAGCATAAATAAAATAACAAATAATTTTTTTAGTAGTCATTAAAAAATTTCATCCATATTGTTAAAATGAATTTGGTTAAAAAAACGAAAATATTAACAATTAAAGATTCCTTTATTGGATGAAAATCATTGTATGATTTATGATAATTAATTGAATGGTATTTAAATGTTTATTTTTTAAAAGAATCGATAATTTTCACATGTAAAAACAAATTAAGAATAAAATGTTAATGGTTGATTCATTTAATGGAAAAAATGATCAAAAAAAAGTCATTTCATTTCATTATGATTATAAATTTATGGTTTCCAATAATAAAGTAAACCAACAACATAAATCTAAATTCAGAGTGAAGTAATTATTACTCATAATCATCAAATTAAATCTTTTTCAAACCCATGAATAGATCATTTTCCTTAAAAATGATGTGGAATAATTTTTTCATTCTATGATTATATTTTATTCTAATTGAAAAATTAATGTTTAGTACCTTCCCTAAAGATATTAGAAATGTGGAGTTGTAAAAGGAAGGGATTCCCTATCATAGAAAATGTAGGAATTAACGATGAAGAGAGTATGGTATTTAATCCACTTATCTAGTGGTCATTTTTTATTTTGATCCTACATAATCTTGTGACAAGTAGGTGAACTCAAACAATCATTAGGATTTAAATTCTATGTTTGTGTGTGTGTGTGTGTGTGTGTGTATGTGTTATATTTATTGGGAACTATGAAATCAATGTAAATGAACCAATCAAGAATCCATAGTGTCCAAAATTTTATTACATTGATTAATTTCTATGTTATAAATTCAAAAAACATTCCATACCATGAGTATTTTTAATGGATAAATGATTTATGGAAATGTATACCATTTTTTTAAATGAATGGGAAATTTCATAAATTATTTAATTATTTCACTTGTATTGATTATATCATAATGAGATATTTCATTTTGTAAATTTAACAGATATCATTTGTTAGATATTCTTTATTGATTTATATTAACAAGTGGAATTTTTTATTCTACTTCATTCATTCAATAACTATATTTTATAAATATTCCTGATAAGTGAATATTATTATGAAAGATAACAAAAAATTATGTAATTTATAAATACAAATGACTTTCCTTGGTATAATTAGGGCTAATATTCAGGAAATTTCTTTTAATATGTTATTTCTATGGTTATTATCTCATTTATTAAAAATTTTAAAATTTTTAAAAATTATAAAATATATAATGAGGATATTGATTTGAAAACTATGAAAGATTTAGAAATAGTGGTAATAAGGTAAATTAAACAATGATGATTAAAAAGTAGATGGAAGTAGTTCAATTCCTAGTTTAATTCCCATGAAAATAAATTATTCATTAAGTACAATCATTTTTTCTCAATATAATTCACTAACTATGTTGCATAAAAACTATTAGATACCCTACTTCTACTATTTTATATGTAGATAACTAACACTGAATTATATATAAATAAATCAACTTCTTACTAATATATTAAAAAGTATGTTTATCTAATAATGAATACACTGATCAAACAAATAGTAACAATAACTATTACTAATGTATATTAAATTTAAATATAAAATCAAAGTTGATTTAATAATCAAAGCATACAAAATCTAGAACACATAAGGAATAGTTCAAATTGTTTCATCACATATTATTTAACTATATAACAAAAAAATTGATAATAGTTTTGTTATATTTTTTTATTTTTAAAAAATAAAAAGTAGTTTTGGTATAGGGAAGTAAAAAGAATTATGTAACATTACACATTTTCCAACTATGAAGAATATCATTGGCCCTGGTTCATCACTCAGTAGATTTAATGGTGGTCACTTCATTTTAACTATTGAGAATGTAAAAATAATTATAATAAAGATGATCCACTAAATAATAATGAGATTTTAATGAATAAATTTTTTCATTATGACAAATATCCCTAGATTATACGGGCTCACATTACACTTGGTGACGAATATGAAATATCTATATTTTTATGGTCTGGTCTTTTAAAAAATATTACATTGTAAGATGAAAAAATTGAATAAAATTAACATATAAATAATATTTTGATGAACATATTTTAAACTGAATCACTAAAACAACAATAACTAAACTGATATATAAATAGATATGAATTTCATTAAATGATTTTTTAAAATAGAAGTAAATGATAGATGAAATAAATTTTTAGATACCTTAAGGTACAATCTTTACACTTGTAAGAATATCATCATGATTATTTTTGTGAATTAACGTAATTAATCCTAAATCATACACTTAAATCATGATAGGTATTCATATAATAAAAATAAGACTATTTTTAATGAATTAAAAATAATTAATTAGAATACAATTTATGAATTTATTTCACAAAAAAATACTTATTTATGTGGGATCAAATTTGATGTTTTGAGAATCTTTAATGCACTATTTAGGGGAAAGAGGAAAAAATTTGGTTTTTGATCACATATATTTTTTTAATGTTTTTTGAACTATAATTAGTTAATTTATTTGGTATTTTCATCAATGCCAAAGGGGGATACTTTTGAAAAATAATCAACTTAGGAGTGGTCAGAATTTGTGTATGATAACATGCTAGGTGAATAAATGTTTAAAATATCTCACAATGGTTGGATGAAGTCTTATAATGTGATGTTTGGTAGTGTTCTGGTGAAATTATAGAGTACAATGGTTGATTTTAATGTTTTTGTATTTTATCTATATAAAAATCACAACCTATATCCATGATTTTATAATGTTGATGGGAGTATAAATCATCGTGTTCCAATGACTTCATAAGGATTATTTTAGAATATAATAAGGTTATTTTCCCCAACTTCATATGGTTGGTTGGAAAAATTTTTAACACATTTTACTATTTTTAAGGTTCATTAGGTAAATTAATAAGTTTAATATCCATTTTGAAACATGAATGTCAATTAGAAATTCAAGGGAATATTATTAAGGTTCATTATCTTATTATATGTTGATAGAGGATCAGAAAGAGAAGTATAAAAGTATTTTATTAATCATAAAATATTATTAATAACTTTGTCAAATATATTAAGAGAAAATCAAGTTAAAGATGAAATACAACTATTATTCAAGTATAAAGGTAATTTAAAATATATATTTTCTGGATTTGGAAATCACATCACCTCCCAGTAAATACATCCACATGTCTGTATGAATGGGGAAAACATTATTCACAATATCTAATTAATATATCAGTCAAATTTGAATGATAGACCCTATAAGTTTTGTGAGTAATTGAACTCTATGATGTATAATACTTTTTGTGAGGCTTCTTGAGATGAATACATACCTTGGTGTGAGACTAAATTTTCATATGATAAATGTAAAGAGATATTTTTGTGGGGTATCAAGTGAGAGAAAAACAGTTTTAGTCTAGTGACATCAATTTTTGTTGTATGAAATTAAAAAATTAGAAACATATAAATTAAATCATGAATGTCCATCATTATTGATATTGTTAAGACAATCTGGTTTCTTTATGTATTTTACATTCCTCTATGTTTTGAAAATCTGAAACTCATTATCTTAAGAAAAGTTGTTATTTTCTACAGTTTATTTTCAAAAGAAAAATTTCCCTTCTCTAAGGAAATTTTTATCCTTACATCTATTTTCATTATTTCATTTTATAATCTCTATAAATCAAAATCATTTTATTACTAAGTATAAAAATCAGATTCTTAAGTAAAACCTCAGAATCTTATAATTCCTTGTATATAGAGTGTTCTCTTTTCAGACTTTGAATTCTCTAAAATTTAGATTACGAATTCCATGAAATTCAAACTCAAAATTCTCATAAATTCAGACTCAAAATTCTCTTAAATAACGATTCTGAATTATTTGAAATTCAGACTCTAAATTTTCTGAAATTTTGGCACCGAATTCTCAGAAATTTTGAATTTTAATTCTCAGAAATTCGGACTCTTAATTATCTAAAATTTGGATTCTGAATTCTTTGAAATTTGGTCATTGAATTCCCCAGAATTCAGACTCTGAATTCCTTAAAATTCAGAATCCAAATTCTATAGAATTTAGGCTCCCAATTCCTCAGAATTGTGACTGTAAATTTCTTATAATTTAGACACTGAATTACTCAGAATTTGAACCACGACTTCTTTATAATTAATACACTTAATTCCTTAGAATTTGGACTCCAAATTCCTCATAATTCAGACTCCCAATTTCTCAGAATTTATACTCCAAATTCCTCATAATTCAGATTCCGAATTCATTGGAATTCAGAATCCAGAATCATTAGATTTCAGATTCCTAATTATTTGTAAAAAAATCCAAATATATATGTATTATATTTTTTTAATATTTATATGGTTAGAAAATGAATTCTATTTTTCCTTAGACTTAAAACAAAATTGATTTGTTTAAGTAATTTATTTTTTCCTACACATACTATGAAATTATTTGGTATAATCTATTTCTAACTAACCTTTGGTTGAGTGACATGTGTACTGGTCCCTCTAAAATTTAAAGAAAAATATGACCATTGGAGGAGGGAGCCAACCATTGGAGTTATTCCTATAAATAAGATATAATTTGAAAGATCCCATCACCATTCAATCAATCTAAAGATTACATGATATGAAATTATTTATAGAGAGGGAGAATACCATTCTTTTTGTGCTCTGAACATCTTATTCAGATGGCTTTGTGAGACTCTTATTGTTGCTAAGTACAATCGAGGGATTCAGGGGATAGGAATAATGAGGTTCCGACTGCATTAAAGTTCGAGGTCTTGTGAGGATAACATGACAACTTCTGATACTTTTATCGGATGCTTACCCTGGTGTGGATAAGATAGACATTTTTGAAATTATAAATCAACGAACCTTTATCCATGGTTTTTAGATACACTACTATTTCAGTTAAATGATTTTTTAATTATTACTTGTCATGTTTCATGTTTTATTTCTAATGTATTTGGATAAAGGAAGAAAGTATAACTTTCTTATAATTTCTTTTACTTTTTCATTATCTGGTAAGTAAGATTCTATAATCTTTATGGAATAATCTTTTCAATGTAAATGTTCCTTAAGTTTCATTTTCTGAACCATATTTCCAGAAATTATGAGTTTTTGCTTCATGGAACTATTTTTAGGATTTGTGAATTTACATTATTTAACATTGTTAAACGTTTTTTTTCCATAAGATGAAAGTTTTTAACCTTACAATCCACCCCCCTCTTGTAATTGAAAATCTACATTTGTATTTTGATCCTAAAATGGGTATCAAAAGAGATCTCTAAAATACTTATATTGACATATAAGTTTTCTTGATCAAGTTTTTTTTTATAAATTTTTATTCTTAACATTGTTTTATTATGTTTTTCTTAGATATTTTTATCTTTGTTTAAAAAAACATTACTATTATAATGTTTTATGGAATGATATTTTTCTTATAGAATGGAATGAATAAATATTGGTCAAATTGAAATACTTAATCCTACTAAACCACCTATATTGTTTTTGGAAATGATTATGAGTACTTGAGATATCAAATGAAGACTTAAGTTATTAACACTGGAGTAGAAAATTTTTTCAGGCTTACTAGAGATTACAAAATTTCGGATAAGGATGTCAAAACCTTTACCAAATAATAAAGTCAGAATATCAATTAAATTACAAGGTACAAAATAATTTTTTGTGTTATATGACCAGGAATATATATAGTCAAATTTCATCTTATGAAGTAACTAACTACATCTGGAAGAAACTTGAGTTTACACATTTTGGAACATCAAATGTGATAGAGACTTGAAGATATATGCTTAAAGCAGAATATCACAGATTTCTATTTCCATATGGAGAACCAGTTTGCAAAGTGAAATAATGATTTATGTCCATTTTCAATAGTCTACAATCTATGGGATAGAAAGGTCTTGATAATGAAGATCTTATGGACAAGATAATTGAAATCATGCCAAATGAGTGGGAATCTAAAAAGAAAACTATTAATGAGAATAGGAATGTATCTGAAAATACTCATGATGAGATTTTGGGAAGTCTTATTCAATATGAGACTATAATGAAAAGATATTCTGATATGAATAAAAATAATGATGACAATGGAAGTGTAGCCTTTACTACTAATAAATCCATGTCTCAGAAATGGTCTAAAAGATCAATGTCAAAGAAAGTCACTTTTCAATATGAATCTAGTGAAAGAGAACATTCTGAAAATGAGCTCTCTAATATTTCTCTAAGGATGAAAAAGATTGTGCGAAAGAGAGACTTTCAATATATAAATAAGAAGAAAGACAATAAAATAAAAGAATGACTTAGAAGTCACTTCTTATGAATATAGAAGGGATTGAAACATCAGGCAATAATGTTCCATAATCAAAAGAAAAGATAGAAGGGAAAATCATTCTACGAGAAATAAGAAGAATTATTACAAGGATAAGGATAAGAATATTTTGAAACCAAATGAAACCTGGAGTTCCAGTGGTGGTGACTCATCTGATGAATCCTCAGAGTGTGAATCTTGTTGTTAGAAGAAGCTTGGTCTACAAGCTAAACTACCCATTGAAAATCAATGTCTTATGGCTAAAGTACACAATGCTGAATCTATTACTAATGTATCTTTTAATTAAAATTATAAAGATGATAAATACTATAATTCATTATATAAATAATCTTTTTCTGATGAAGATAAATAATTACCCTCTTTTAAATAAGTTTATAGATTTTTTAAACTCCTTGAAATTTAAAATGATAAGATAAATAAGATGTTTGAGAAAGAAAATTATAGAATTTATGTCTTATGTAACGAAGTACCAGATAATTCTAAAGTTTTTAATAAGAAATTTTTTAATTTTTAAAGTGTTTCTAGAAACTTTAAATATGTTAATTCTGATAAGGATATACTTTCTAAGGAACATAAAATTTTAATTTATATGAAAAAATATTTTAATGGATATCTCTAGTTCTAAATCTAATAACATTGAGGATAAAAACATGGTTATTAATCTAAAATAAGTAATATTTTCCTGATGTAAATGTTTTTCAAACTTTTACTCTAGTAAAAAAACATTGGAAAGATGTATTCCCAAATTCATCCTTTAAGGAATCATTTTATATTTGGTTATACCTATTCGAAACTAGTTTTTAGTAATAACTATTTTGTTCCCTAATTTCCTCCATTCTTCACTGAATTCTAATTTGGTGGACATTGGGAGAATTTTTTTTCCATTAAATAATACCGAATAATTAGGTTTTCATAAAGATTATTTTCCTAAGAAATTGTGGATTCCTAAAATCTTCCATTATGAAATTTCCAGATCCAAGAATGTTTGGATTCCGAAATTATAACTCTTTTATTTTCAGGAAAATACTGATATTACTAATAAAAATACATGGAACATGGATAGTGGATTTTCCCAGCATATGACTAATAATAAAAATTTCACAGAAAATATTATCATGATGAAAGGAGGAAAATTAACTTTCAGAGATAATGCTCAAGGAACAATTGTTATAATATGTAACATTATTCTTATTGAAAAAACATTGATTTGAAATGTTATATTTGTTATGGGTATTAATAACAACCTCTTTATCTTAACTCATTTATTAGATTATTGTTATCTTGTGAATTTTAGGAATGGTAAATTCTTAGTACCCAATTCCATGGAAGCGTTTATTATTTCTGCCATTAGGTAAGAGAATGTTTACATACATAACATTGAAGTCCTATTGAGACAATATCTACCTTGTCTTAGTGCAATGAAAGATCAGTATTGGTTTTGAATAGAATATTAGGACACAGTAACCTTTGGAACCGATGAAAACTCTTGAAGAAAAGGATTTTTAAGGATATAAGAGAGCATATATTTTATTCTTCAAAAGTATCTGATTCTTGTCAATTTGGCCAGAAAAATAAATCATGTTTTAAATCAATCAGTGAAGTCTCAAATTCTGATGCATTACAATTAGTGCATATGGATCTTTTTGGACCAACACAAAAAGGAAGTATTAGAGGAAAATATTATGAATTTTTCTTACTATATAATTACACTAGATTGACATGGTTCAATTTTCTAGAAATGAAATATGATGATTTTTCATATTTTAAATCTTTTGGAGCCAAAGTCAAAATTGAGAGAAATATTCCTTCAACAACTAATCATAGTGATCATGGAGAAGAATTTCAAAATTCACATTTTGAAACTATTTTTTATAAGAACGGCATTACTCACAACTTCTCTCCACCAAGAAATCCTAATAGAATTATGTTGTTGAAAGAAGAAATCTAATTCCTCAAGAGTTAACAAGATCCATGATGAGTAAATATTTAATTGCTATGAAATTTTGGGATGAAGCTGTTAGTACTAATTATTATACTATAAATCAAGTTTTAATCAGACAATTTCTTAAGAAAACACATTATAAATTTTGGAATGGTAGAAAACCTATACTTTATTACATTAAAGTATTTGGATTCAATGTATTCATCCTGAATACTAAAGATAACATATATAAGTTTGAACCCAAATCTGATGAAGGAATTTTCCTAGGATACTCCACAAATTCTCAGGCTTATATATTTTTTAATAAGAATACCTGAATTATTGAAGAAACAGTGAATGTCAAATTTGATAAAACTGATCCTTTTGTTTTTACGCAATCCCAACCTACATCTTTGGATGTGTTTTGAAAAACTAATTTTCAAAACATGATAGAAGATCTTTTTGATAAGAAAAATTTCAAAAAAAATTCTAAAGCATTTACCCTAGAATATTTCATACCATATGTTGATAATTTTTTTAAAAACCCCAAATTAGTTGTTTCTTAAGAATAATCCTAGTGATAGTATCATTGGTGATGTAAAGAAATCATTAAGGACTAGATATTCCATAAGAAATAAAGTAGAACATCTAGAATTACTTTTCAAATTAGAACCAAAAAGGACTGATGGATATTTAGGTGATGATGATTGGATTAAATCCATGTAAGTTGAGATAAATGAATTCAAAATGAATAAATTATGGACCTTGGAAGGATGACCTAATGGAATTTATGTAATTAGAGTAAAATGGGTCTTCAGAAATAAATGTGACAAAAATGGAATTATAGTAAGAAATAAATCTATACTAGTTTCTAATGGCTATAATCAATAAGAAATAATAAACTATGAAGAAACATGTACTCCACTAGCAAGACATGAATCTATTGGCACTCTACTTGACTTTGTATCATTCTTTAATTTCAATCATTCCAAATGGATGTAAAACGTGCTTTTCCTTAATAGATATGTTCAAGAGGATGTTTATTTTGAACAACCTCTGGATTATGAAGAAACAAAACATACTGAACATTTTTTCAAACTTAACAAAGCATTATATGGACATAAACAAGCTACTAGACCCCAGTATGATAGACTTACATGATTTTTTCTAAAAAACAATTTTGTTCAGGGAATTTTTGATCCAACTATTTTTAAAAATAATGATATGAAGAATGTTTTTATTATTCAAATTAGGTTGGTGAGATTATATTTGTTTCAACTCATCAATATTTAATTGATTCATTTGCGAGTTTAATAAAATATGAGTTTGAAATGAGTATGATGGGTGAGTAAACATTTTCTAGGTTTTCAATTTTCTCAAAATCAAAAGGTACATATATGTCTCAATAAAAGTTTATTAAATATATACTAAAAAACTATGGATTTTACAACATAAAAATTATAAGAACTCCAATTGGTACTTCAAATTTTTATAATCTTGATGATGATGGTAAACCAGTAGTTCAGACATCATTTAGAGGTATGATAGGAAGTTCATTAAACATGAGAGCTAGTCATATTGTCATAATGTTTTCAGTATGATTATATTGTAGATATCATTATAATCCAAATGAATCTCATTTAAAAGTAGTAATTTGTTTTATTTATTTAATGGGAACCATGGAATTAGAACATTTTTATACATCTGGAAATGATTTTGTTTTAAAAAAAATTAGATGTTGATTTAGCTGGATATAGAATGGATATGAAAAGTAAATCTGGAACCTATCATTTCTTAAGAGATTCATTCATTTCTTGGTCATGAAAAAATAAACACTCAGTATCACTCTCCACTATTGATGCTGAATATGTAGCAGCTGGAAATTATTGTGATCAAGTGTTGTAGATGAAACACACACTCACAGACTATGTTATGAGTTTTACCAAGACACAGATATTATGTGATAATACATGTTCCATTTCCCTAATGAAAACCCCTTCACATAACTCCCATGAAAAACACATATATTTGAGGCATCACAATCTTAGGGATGACACTCAAAAAAAGATATCACTGTTTTGTTAATCAGAACAAAAGATTAACTTGCTGGTATTTTTACAAAAAATTTACCAACTGATAGATTTGAATACATTAAACAAAAGTTAGGAATGATCACCAAAGGGTAATATTCCATATTTACTTTTTCATGAAACCTATATCCTTACATTAAGAAACTCTTTTTATCAGAGGAGTACATTTTCATTGTTAACCAACATTTTTCGTAATAAAATTTTTTCGTAATCAAAATTATTTTCGTTATCAATTTTTTTCGTAATAATTTTTTTTTTGTAATAAAAATATTTTTCATAATAAAAATTTTTTGTAATCAAAATTTTTTGTAATGAAATTTCTTTTAATCAAATTTTATGTTAGTCAAATTTTCTTTGGTAACAAAAATTTTTTGAACTCAAAATTCCAGAACATTATTTTATTTCACCCACTATTTTTTTCTGGTTTTAATTTTTCTTAAGAACATTTTCTTGAGTCTAATGTATGTCAAGAATAATTTTCCTCATTACTGACAATTTTCCTAGAAATCCTAAAGTTATGTTTCTTTAATTAAATTTTAATAGTGGAATTTTTAACTTATTGGTATCTTAATCTCGTTTTAATTTTTTTTTCAATTTAACTTGTCATAAATATGAGTTTTTTTCTTAAAGAACTCAAACGATAGGAACCTATCAAAATCCTTCTTTTGGATTTAATCTCAACTGTTAGATCATATCAAACTTCTTTCAACCATTGGATTATTTTGGGAATATAAACTGTCACTTCAATCCCTATATAGAGGCACCTATTTTTTGTCACAAATCGATTTTGAAAAATTTGTGTACCGAAGCTCTACCTCTCTACATAATGGTCATTCCTTATTTATTGGTTTTCATAACACTGAATGTATTTGGAAGCGTCTCCTCAGAATCAAATGTCTCTAGTAAAGGAAATTTAAGAATATAAAATATATGAAGAATGGTTAGTGTATACAAATATATTTTCTAAGTATGATTCTCTCATTTTGAAAAATATCAATTTGAATGTATAATAATGTCTCTACATCGCAAAACCAAAAAGACAAGATCTGGTTAACCCTCAATTACTTGTTATGTTTTATAAAACAATGATTTTTTTTCAATGATGGTGACATAGATATGTTTTATTTCAAAATTTATTAAAAAACATATTCCCTTTCCTTTAAAAACATAGAAATCCTAATAGGAATTTCGTTTGAGGGTGATGTTGTTTTCTATACCCATAAATTATAAGATGAATAAGGATGTTTTTAGATGGAGATGGATATAGAGTGTCTTGGTTTGATATAAATGAAGAAACCAAAAATCAATCATCTCTCTATGAATCTATGGATCCTAGAAATATGTGTTCATGGATTTCTGATTCTGGGAAAAGGCGATAAAGACACCATGAAGAAAAGTGATATATATGTTATGGATTTTTTGGTAAACTCGAGGAAGATAAATTTGGTACAACATATCTTGTTTACTATTTCCAAAATAAATAATGGCACTCTCAATTCAAAAATTATCATGCATCCTGTAATCCTATCAATAATTATAGTCCTTTTCCTAGATTCATTCAAAATACCATACAGTTCTAAGCCAATAATTTTCATGATTTTGTTGTTGAGTGATGATACTTTGAGGATAATGAAGGTTGGATTTAATAGAAAATCCAGAGAATTATATGATTATCATAATTTGAAATAAAATCCCTATCAAAGAAGTTGAATGTCAGTGAGACTTCCAATAAGGGTGGAAAGAAGATAATTAATAAGGACATGGAAGTCAAAGGAAAAAACATTTATAGTTCGTTAAACTCAATCAGCACCCCCAAAGTCTAAGAATCAAAAAAATATGCTAATGAAGTGGTATCTAATTGGAGAGAAGAGAATGAGAATATGAACAAAGGAGATCCTAGCTTTGAAATTGATCATATTGAGGCAAAATCATTGAATATTAAGGCTGCTGAAGAGTATGAAAAACAAGAAAATGAGAAGAAGTAAAAGAAAAAAATGCCTGAAGCTGAGATAGTTCAAGCTCTTCTCAAAGATACTAAGAATGATTCTAAAAAAACTGAGTACCAGAATCCTTTCTACAAGAATCAGTACCCATGACTCTGGGAAAAAAGTTGGTAATTTCAGAACAAGAATAAGAGGAAGATATTGTTCAGGAAAAGGAAGTGGAAGAATAATTAGAGGAAGAAAGTGAGGACCCTGATGATATGATAAGGAATGTTTAAGAATATCATGAGAAGGAAATCCCTTCTGAAATTTTGTCGATCCATTCTTCTTTGGTTGAATTAGCAAAAATTCATTTTCCCAAAAAAGGTGATGATGGTTAAGAAGAAGTAAATAAACCATCTAAAGATGAATGTAGTTATCATGATCTTGTTCAACTGGATGATCTTGTGGAAGATGCGGAGAAAAAAAGATTACGAGGAAAAAAGAATTCAAGTATCAGATAGTGAACATGAATCCCCAAAAGTTATAGAGACTAATTCTAAAGATGATAAAGGAATACAGTTGAAAGTTGATACACCTAAGAAAGTTGTGGTATCTATGAATGTTTTTGGTAGTTCTTCAAAAAGAAATGTTGTTGAGATAGAGAAAGAATCCTCAAGAATAAGGGAATCAGATTTTGAATCGTCCTCCTTGGGATAGGACTTTGTGGTTCCATAATTGAATAAATTATTTGACACCATTCCATTAATTCTGAGTATTGACTCAAGGTGTCAAATGGTTCAGCATTCATTCGATCAAAAATTATATTATGTTTTCATGCTTATGGAAAAATTAATTAATCTTGAGGCTTATTTCCAAAATATCTATATAGAGTATGATGCTCACATGTGGTCTTTTATAAAAATCACTTTGTGGTCCAAGATGATGATTTAAGATCTGAGAGTTCTTGATGGCTTTCAAGACTCTGTGAAAGATTCCGTTTATAAATCATATGTGAGGTTGATGGAGGTTATGATTTTTTTTTTCTAAAAATATGAACCTAGAACAGTAATCTTGGAAGCAAGAAGTAAAAGATCTGAAATCGAAATTGAATTCAATTGCTATGAATTTAAAAAGGTAAAGATATCTCAGAATCATGTTTAAAGAGAATTTTAGTAATCAGGAAGATCTTTTGAAGTCTGAGGAAAATATCCTAAAGTCTCAAGATGAAAAGATCAATTATCTCAAGAAGAAAAATGAGAATCAGGCACAACTACTCATGTACTTTGAATAAGATCATAAGGAGCTTACGAAGCTAAAGACTATTTCAAATAACTTCATGCCGAAGGAAAAAAGGATGATTATTTTTCCTTCCAAATATGATCTTTTCTTGTACCTTCCTCATATCAATATTTCCAATCATAATGAAAATTCTTGTTCTGTTTAATTTTTTTATCGTATATAGTTCTAATCTTTCAGTTACCATATTCATTCTACTCTCTTTATTCCTTTTTGAAAATCACATAGGGTGAGAAAGGAATGATAAAAAATAATACTAAGTATTCAATAGAATTCCCTAAGTAAGGGGGAGTCAATCTAAGGTGGGAGTTTTCTCAAAGATTATTTCCATATGCAATGAAAAGAAAAAATATCTTTAAAGAAGTCGATAATAAGATCTTTAGGGATTTCAAACATAAGGGGGAGTTAGTCATATTCACCATGATTCATAAGTAAATGGAGATAGGTTGTTCTTATAAGATCATAAAGAGTTTTTTTAGTTCTTATATACTTTTTCGTAAGGATATTTGTGCTTTACAAAAATTGGGAGACTATTAATTCAATAAGGGTTCCTTATGAATTTTCCATTCCTCTTTGTTTTGAAAATAAAAAGAAAATTATCTTAAAAAAATTTGTTTCCCTAAGGATTATTTTCATTAGAAATATTTCACTTCTCTAAGGAAATTTTTAACCTTACCTCTGTTTTCATTATTTTATTTTATAATCTATCTAAATCAAACTCATTTTATTACAAAGTCTAAATATAAAATTCTTATACAAAACCACAAAATATTATAATTCATTTGATATAGTGTTTTTTGTTTTTAGATTCTGAATTCTATGAAATTCATATTCTGAATTCTCTAAAAATCAGACTCTGAATTATCTGAAATTCAATCCCTGAAGTCTCTAAAATTCAGATTCTGAATTCTATAAAATTTAGACTATTAATACTCTAAAATTTAGACTCTGAATTATTTGAAATATATACTTCAAATTCTATTAATTTCAGACTCTAAATTTTTTGTAATTCAGATTCAAAATTCATTGTAATTTAGATGCTGAATTCTAGGAAATTTAGATTCCGAATTTATCAAAATTAAGACACCAAATTCCTCAAAATTCAAACTCTAATGTTCATAGACTTCTGAATACAGATTCCTCAAAATTCAGACTCAGAATTCCACAGAATTCAGACTCTGAATTCCTCATAATTTTGAATCGGATTTCCTCATAATTATGATTCTGAATTCATTGGAATTCAGACTCTAGAATCTGTAGATTTCAGATTCTGAATTCTTTGTAAAAAAAACCGAAAATCCATGTCTTATAGATTATAAATATTTATATGGTTAGTCGTTGAATTATATTTTTCCTTAGAATCCAAAAAATATATTTGTTTAAGTAATTTCATTTTGTTACACATACTATGAAACTATTCCATACAATTTGTTTTTAAAAAATCATTGGTTGAGTAACCTGTGTTCAGGCCCCTCTGAAATTCTAGCAAACATATGACCATTGGAGGAGGGAGCCGACCATTGGAGTGGTTCTTATAAATATGATATCATTTGAATAATCCCAACACTATTCCATCAATATAGATATTACATTCATTGAAGTTATTTCTAGATAGAGAGACTCTCATGCTTTGTCTTCTCTGAACATCTGTTTCAACTTTCTTTATTCGACTCTGATTATTTCTAAGTATAATCGAGTGATTTTGAGGATATGAAGATAGAGGATTCAAATAACTTAATGTTTGAGGGCTTGTAAGGATTACAATATATATTCCTATATTTCTATCATGGGATTACCATGGTGTGGGTAAGACATACATTTTTGAATGTATAAATCAGGTTACTTTTTATCCAAGGTTCTTGGATACCCTACTCATTGTGTTAAATGATTTTTTACTTGTTACCTCTTTTGTTTCAATTTTATTTCTACTATATTTTGATAAAGGAAGAAAATATCACATTATTATAATTTCTTTTACTTTTTCATACTTTGATAAGTAAGATTCTATATACATTAAGGTAGAATAATTTCTTTATAAACTCTCCTTATGTTTCATTTAAGGAACCATATTTCTACAACTTAAGAAATTTTGTTTCGTATAAATATTTTTAGGGTTTTTTAATTTACCTTGTTTAAATTTATTAATCATAGTTTTCCTTAAGATTAATAATGAATGTTTTTAAACTTACAATTCACCCCTCTTATAATTGAGCATCTACATTCATATTTCGATCCTATAGAGATTGTGGAGTTAATAGACATTATGATGTATGAGTTGTTATGTTTTATAGGTAGTTAATTCAATGTAGTAATATCTATAAAATTTCACATTCAATTAAGAATAATAGAATGGATAAGGATAATATCACATCATTTAAGTGATAACCAGTGTTTTTGATGTTTGGAGAGGGAGGTTTCATATTTTCTAGGAATTTCACCAGTTTGGATGTGGTAATAACATGTTAAAAATCATAATGTGATTTAGAGGTTTAAATATGCATATTATATCAATAGATGAAATTTTTCAATAGATTTGTGCATGAAAAATTCTATGGGATGAAAAGTATCTTGAAATTGATGTAATGATTACCCATGGATTGTTAGTTGTATTGAGCTGGGAGGTGGGTGATATTTTTTCCATCCTTGTGAATGGGTGAGTAATCAATTTTGGATTCATGATGACATAAAGATGATATGGATATATTTTGGAGGATTTTCTGGGTGTTTAAAGTAGTTTTTTTAGAAAAACCCAACCAATGGTTTTTTATTAGTGAAGAGATCTTGGTTTATTGGAAGGTAGCTAGAGGCCACCAAAAAATAGTGGTAGTCAACTAGAGTTTTGGATCAATGGATAGTGGAGTTACAAACTATAATTTCCAACAAAATATGGTGGAAACCATCAATGTATTAAATGAATATTTTGTACTTTTTAAAATTGGGGTAATGGGTAATTTCATGGTTTTTTTGGAACATCACATAGGGTTTCATCTTGCTGGTTGGAGATCAATGTTTTGGAGCCCAAATTCCTCAAACCCTATTACTTTAATGGTTATATGAGCATTATGGGGTGGAAATGTGTTGTTATCTCTAGTTTATAGTGATTATCCTTTCATTGAAGTTGTTTTAATTGGTGTGATAGATCATTCACATTTTGTTTCTTTCCATTGGTAGAATGTAAAACAAAATACAAAAAATAAATGAAACCCACCACAATTATGTGACATAAATATAAAAATGGAAGGATAAAAATTTTAACCTGGTCATAGGAGATAAAATACCAAAATAATAACAAAATATGAAAGAATAATTTTTTCCAATTAACATAAAAATATAAAAAAGAATTAGATATAGTACATTTTTTAGAATGGGTGAATATAAAATGATTCTAACCTAAAACAATTAATATACACATAAAAACATTATTAAAAACCCTTATATATTAAAATTTCATAAAATTATTCTATAATAGAATATTATTTTATTGGTAATGTTGATGGAAAATTTCAAATCAATAAAAAAATATTAAAACCAAAATAATTTTTCTCATGAATATAGCCACTGTTAACATATACGAAGTCTAAAACATATGTAAAGTTTTTTAAAATTTGATCAAGAAATAAAAAAAATGAAAATTATAGAATTTTCATTGAAATATATTACTTCACATTATAAAAATTAAACCATAATAATTATTAATCAACAACATGATTCCTCGTTTACTTATAAAACCCTTCTCCACATTTTAAATTACATGTCACATTTTCATGTATCCCAGTAAATGAAAAAGAATTGTAAGAAATATGAAGTCATGATATATAGAAAATAAAATTTCATTACATGGAGAATATATACTATAATATGTCTTAGTGTGAAACATATCTACTAAAAAGACTTATAAAACAATAAAAAATGCACGAAATGGTTGTGGTTCTTGGAATATCATGTAGGGTTAGTATACTAAAAAATATATGTACACACCCTTAGGAGATATCATACAATATCTATTTTAATATATTATTCATATTCATTACATTATATATATGTTTCTCTAATGAAATAGTTATGGTCTTGATTTATGGGATCCTTGTTGGGGAGATTTTCATTATCATTAGAATCATTTGGTGATTATTTTATGTAACTTATCCAAATTTTTAGTTAGTTTCTATCATTAATGTAACTTGTATGTTTAGAGAAAAATAATCTTCAAAATAGTGTGTAAACCATTGTTTTAGTCACCATTCAATGTCATTTATTTGGACATTTCTGAGGTCAGTGGTAGTCAAGAATTTGTATTGATCATTATATTGTATGGTTAATAAAACAACATTATCATAATTTAATGTTTTTTCTATAAAAACTATAATCCGGCCAAAACATTGTTGTAGCTACTCATCCCAAAAATGATATATATTAATAATGTGTTAATGTTTGACTGTTATAAATTTTTAAAATCATAATTCATAGTGACTTTTTATCCTTATGTTAAACTTTGATAGAAATATTCTAATAATACATTTTATGTAAACTCCTAGACCCCTTGGCTATGTATATTATTGTTCTATAAGGTAAGATTATTTCATATCTTTGTTATACTATGGAAAATATAAATGGTTATTGATAAATGAACATACTAATTTTATTGTTGATTATTTATATGTGAATTTCCTTTATTAGTTAAATATTAATTTGATTGATTCAAATAAAAATTGTATGGTTTATCATTTTGTATGCCATAATTTATCACAGTCTATAGAAAATGATGCCAACTTCTAGTATAACATTATACAAGAAATTGATTTGAAAGAATTACCTATTCAGTTATCCTTTTCATGATGAACAAGACAACATTCTAGTTGTGGGTGGGAATGAATAAACTATCACTAGTATTATAAAATACATACCAAACTTATGTTTAAAAATTGTTTTTGAATGAATATTTTCCCTCCATCTGCACCTTCCCCCTCCTTTAAAACATAAGAATATAGAAGAATCATAAATATATTTTTCATCAATTAACATCTATTATTTCATTAGTTTTATAATTTTCATCAAAATTTATATCCACCAATTATTAAAAAATGATAAATGGGGTAAAACATAAACATCATAAACCTTCATACATCATTTTATGAAAGTGGCATGATCAGAGGGATCACCAACCTTAGTTATTTTAAGAGAACATTTTGTTTTTTGAATATTATCCTTTTTCTCAACATTAATATTTTTATGATATATATAAAGAAACAATAAAATCCAATAAATAGGACAAAATATTACTACTTAGCTCATTAGATATGGAAACCAACATCTTGTGGTGGACACAAAAATGATAATTATAACTAGTTAAGAGATTATAGAGATGCACCACATCTACTCATTTCTCTAAATTTGTATCATGTGACAATATTTTTAAATCTCAAATATGGGATTTAGGGGTCAATTAACGAAAAAACAAACAATTTAAGGAAATAAAGTTAAACAAAAAAAATAAGAGAACATAATTTAAAGTTCTTTATATTTGTAAATAAACCAAGGTCTAAAAAACATGAATAAAATATGAAAAATTCTAAATGAAATAGAAAATAAAATTCATCCTAGGATAGTTTTGCAGAAATGAGGTTGATGCACTAAAATTTCATGGTTGATGGAAAAAAGATTGAATGTGAGCACCGAGAGGAGTATGCTTCAAAAAATGGTAGGGGTCAGCTCACATAGGTCCAAATTATAGAAGGTCTCATATACATCGCTCATGCACAATCAACTCATAGGAGTAAAAGGGCTCAGAAGATGCACCGAATGGAGGAGTAATGCATTGAATAAGTGATGAAGGATGGGATGAACACACGATGAAGGGGGTGAGAGAGATCACATGTGGGTTGGAGGAAACATGAACGGTGAATTTGGAAATGATTGGCTATGGGAGAAGTTTTTTGAGTGATGATCTGCCGAGGGAGAATGGTTTTGGGAGTTTTTTGGCCACGTGGTTGTGTATGAGAGGAAATCCATGAGGAGGATAAAGATTTTGATAATCATGTTTCCATGGGAAAGCTTCACCCATGGGTATATATTTTCTAATTCCATTTGTTTTAAATAACCATGGATAAATATCAAACAATAACTATGGATCAATTAAACTATGGATATAGGTCCATGACTATATGTCATTTTTTTAGTAGTGTATATGACCCTCCTCCTGTGTTTCCTCTGAAAGATGTTGGTGAAATCATTATTTTGCAGAATTTGGAATATGAGCCTATCTTTCATAAGCTACTGGAATATTTGAAGTAGCTTCACTAATAAAAAAATGAGCTTATCCTAAGGCATGTTGATCTATCACCTAGAGGGCCTTGGTTAAAATGGGTATATGAGCCCAATCTTGATCCTCTAGAGTATATTTCCATTCTTTATTGACATGAATATGAGCCCATCTCAAGGCATGTGTCACTATCACATGATGATCGTCATTAATAAAATGTATATGAACCTAAACCTGAGACTTTAGATTATGAAACTAATCTTTTTTAAAGGAATATGACCTTATCCTGTATCATGTTCTCCTCTAACTCGGTGATCCCCAATTAGAATGGGTATAGGGCATGATCATAATCCTTTAGAGTATGAATCCTCTCATATTCTTTATGAATACGATCATACCTCAAATATTGTTTCACAATCACTTGGTTGACAATGTTTTTAATGGTAATATGATCCCGGTATAGTGCCCTATCGTTTATCAGAATATGTTGATAATCCTCCAGGACAAGAGAAAGAATGTTTTCTTTCTCCAAAGATACCACTTGTGAAAAAAAATAAGAGTGTTTTTCTTCACTATATTTAGTTATTATAATATTATATTTTCCATGTATCTATAGTAGTGTACAAAAAATGCCAACAACGTTCTTCAAATGCTACTAAGATGTAGTGGCACATTATTAAAGTATTTATAGTAATGTAATCCTATAAATTTTATATCTCAACCATATACTAGCATATATATTCAATTGAAGTGGGTATATGATTCCAGTTATGTCCTCTATGTTCCACTGATAATTCTATTGGTCTTTATATGTGGGGGTAAGGATATATTCCTCCACCATGCTTACTACCATAAAATTTCAACAGACTTTCACTGAGTGAATACAGATATGAGAAAGCCAATTGGATACCACTAGAATATTACAATGGGTTTTATAAAAAAAGAAGGGATATGTGCCCTACCACTATTATATACATCTTTCTACACCCTATGTTTATTACTTGTCCCTTTTTCATAGACATTAGATGTGGAAATTGTGTTGGGGGATGTCCTCTGCATGCGACTAAGGGGAACTGGTGGGAAAACGCTGGTGATGGTATTTGACCAGAGCCCTCCTCAATGGTTCCAAAACTTGAAAGAATCTATAGGAGAAACCTTGATCTAACTTCATTATATAATAAAGGTGGTTCTTTATTTACTCTATGGGTAATATTTGGAAATAGTTTGTGTTGGAAATGAGCGCCACATGCATTCTTACAGCCTTTTTTGGATGATGTGGGCCTGTTGGTTTCAATTTTTAGATGTCATGGCACATATACTCAATGGTTTGGATTGTAACATGTCAATTTTATTTCTTTACCATTACATTCTCAACCTGATTATGAAGATTTTGGTTGGGTGAGTTCATCCAGTGACTCATAAGGGTTGCATTTGTATAATATTTTCTATAATGATCATATGATGTAGTCATCATCTTGGGTTAGGGTGTTATTTGTGAGAGAAGAATCTTCAATCAGGAAGAAAAAATTTAAAAAGGTCTCCAATTATTATATGACAGTAGTCATGATACAAAATCAATAAGATATGAACATGCCTCACAATTATTCTCTCTTCGTTATTGTCTATCCATTCTAGTCATATGGTATTGTCACATCGAGGATGAACTTATTTCATGATAAACCCTATTTTTTCTGGTCAACCAATCATTTTATTATTTTATTGATTTACGTATGGTTCACACTTTTTTCATTCTAATGTTTTTGGGCCTAACAGTTGATTATGGGGTATTTTTATTGCTTCATAATTATTCACATTGGGTTCACCATTTTTATCATTCATATAATATCCCACTAGTTCCCATATCCCTAACTAAGTACTACCTTATTTCCAATGGAAGGTTTTCAATTGGGGTTTCAAACCCAATGATACTTATAAACTCACACTGGTCGAGAGGATTGGAGGTTGATCTCAATACTCCATTTTGAGAGGAATATTTTCCTTCTATAAGACTCTCTTATATATTTAATATTTGTTTGTGAATCTTTTCCCAATCCCAATATGGGACAAGTTACCCTAATAAAATGATCAATTGTTGAACCCATATATGTGTAAATAGGAGTATATTAAGGATTCCATCTTAATGTATATGATTTTATTCATTAGTTTGTCATTAACGGATAGTTTCCTATATTTTGAAGCCAAATATCTACATGCTCTAGAAATTACAACTATTTAGGGTGTTGAATAATATCATAAGGATGGGATTGAACCTTTATGAGGCATTATACATATCATGATTATAACGGGAATTAAAACCCACATTGTTTATTAAAACCATGTATTTTAACATCACGTGAAAAGAATATATATGAGGGAACTTAGGTATCAGGCATTTATCTCGGACCTCATAGAGGTATTCTATGTATCCTGGTTATGGCAGGAATTAGAGTCATCATAGTTCGATCACGCCCATGGGACTTCCCCTGAGGTGAATATCCATGTAATGGGGTAGTTATATAAAGTCACTGAATAGGGCTTACACTCTAAGTTCTACCATGATGGGGATTCATAATGAAATTGATATGATCATTGTAAATCCCTATTTCCACGTGATCTGTGCTTAGTGTGGGAAACTAAGGGTAGAAAGTAATTAGTTCTGATATATATAGATGTAGTAATTATGCATTGGAGTGAATATTGGGGTGTTTAATATGGATCTCAGGGCTTAATAAGGACTCTAACATATCTTCATTATGGAAGGAATCTGAGTTCTCATAATTTAGTTTCATTCTCAATACACTATTAGATGAGGAAAAATGATCATCCCATGGGGGATATTGGGTCATGGTGGATGGAATGTAAATTACATTAGGGGATTTATGAAGATGTAGATTATCATTAGAGATTGTCCCTTAGGATGGTGTCCTATATATATTGGTAATAATAGGAGTTGTAGTTATCATTGTTTATTTTCTTTCTCTTTTTGATGGTGGACGAGGAAGGATGATCAGCCCATGGGAGAGATTGGGTAGGGATGGTTGGAATGTCGGAGAAATGGTGGGACATACATCGAGGTAGATTCCCATTTTAGCTCAGGCCTTAGGAATGAATCATATGTATCCATTTTATTGCAAGAATCAGCGTTATTATAGTTCAGTTGGAGGTATTGGGGGACTGACACTATGATTTATGTCCATTAGAGCATGGACCATAGAGAGGCTTTTCGTGTATCTTTGTTATTAAAGGAATCATATTTATTCTAGTTCATTTTTCTCAAGGCATAAAAACTCATATTTCCTTTATATATATCAACTAGAAAAGGTTATCAAGTCTTCAGATATCTACTTGACATGATCTCATTGTTTTCATGGAATGTATGATTGACTACCTAACATGTTTGAAGATATCTAGACATGTCCTTTTTTGAATAGCGAACATGTCTAAAGACAATAGCATGGGTCCGTTGACTTTTATAATGGATGTATTATAATATAAATGGTATGTAGAGGGGAAATCTCATGATCATGTTTGAATTGGTGGGAGGGTGTCACATGACCTAGATATCTTATTCAGAGTACATCGCAAGACCTGACTGACTTGTCCTGGTTGTCTTCCTGACATGTTTGATGATGTTTGACATATGCGAACAGAATCACTGGATCCATAATGACTTGTCTAGATGTTGTTACATGACTTGGATGACTTGTCCTAGTGACATTTCATAACCAAGATGACATATCCTAGTGTTTCCTAATATATTGGTTGACATTCCTGGAGTCCATTACACGATTTAGATAGAAATCCCAGTGGAATTCACAAGGCATGGTTGGAATGCCTATAGGACATCATGAGACTTTCTTGACTTTTATAAGGGACATCACATTATCTCAATGGCATGTAAAGGAAGTGTCTCATGACTTGAGAAACATTTCTCAATACTATTTTCATGATCTGGGTGGGTTATACGAAGCACATCTAGATTAGTGGATCATTATGCACATATGTATTTCGTATATTTAGTATTTGTTTTTAACATTTGTTGAATATGTGCCTCCAGTTTGTCCAGTGTTATCTTATTTTAGGTTTCACCTGATCCAAAAAATATGTAGGACCTCCTTCACATGATCTAGCTGTCATGTAGGTTTTCTATCATCTGATCTATAAAGTGTTAATGTGATGCACCTAGGCATTCTACAAGATAATTTAGGTTATTCCATGGACTTTTCGTAGCATAAGAATTTTGTGATCGTGCGACCAGTCACCCCAAGAAGTCTACTCCTACACTTCCATCTATAATCGATCATAGATGTTTTCTTATATTTTGGGAAGGAATTTATATGCCTCACAACACCAATTATACACATCTTTTCATGGAATGTGTCTTACTAATATGATATTGAGTGGGTGGAGGGATTTTGGTATCATGCACTTTGTGAGATCTAGCCGTAAGTCAGATGGGGGCAGTGTATGATAAATAGTGACAACAATACCATCCTTTAATAGCCATATTTGTTAGCCCATAGAAAATATAATGGATTTTTACTAACCATATGGGCATTTCAAGGATATTTTACAAGCTGAGGTCGATATTTTTAAGATTCCTTATGATATCATGATGCCCTGTGGAAGGATTTTTTGTGATCAAAGGCAACATGTTTGGGGATATTCGTGAGACTAAGGATGATTATTAGGGGGGTCGATATGATCATGATGACATGTTGAAGGGGTGATATACAATAAAAATGGTGACAACTAAGGCAATATAACCCCATTCACATGAAAGCGAGTTTATATTCCCCTCGTAAGAACCCTTTTCATTTTCAATTTTTATTTCTTTCTTTATTTTACATGGGTAGGAGATCTCAACCAACCATGAAAGTGTTATCAAATATAATCAATCATATTTTTTGAAATGTGTAACATGACCAATAATTGGTCTTGCGCTGACAAGCACACATTATCATAGACAAACCTTCTTCTTCACAATGGAGTTGAAGATGTAGAATATAATCAAATGTACATGTCAAAGACCAATCACATGAATAAGGTGTCATGTCAAGTGGCTCTTTTTTCTAACAAGGTAAACATGTTTCTAGAGCTTCATAGGGTCTTGAAAACTGATTAAGAAAATTGCATAAATATCAATGATTACATATGGTCTCTGGCTTATGAATATTTTCACCCTTTATTTTACATGGGTTTGGGATTATTGTCATTTTAGTATCTGTTGACAAGTCACATAGTGCACTAGATCCCTCTTGGCATCCTCCGTGTGATAAAAAATTGCCTTGGAAGCATTAAAAAAAGAAGGATCCTTGTTAAATTGGATTTGTGAGATCACCAGTAGATGATACACTAAACATGACATATTCACATGACCTTATGAAGTTTATGTGACCACATTTACTTTTTCTATTTATGCAATCCATGTGATTTTTTCCACCTTCTCTTACTCTGTTTTCAGCGAAAATAATAGCCATACATTAGGTATTTATTCCCCAATAGGTTTTTTGATACTCATTTGGTTGTTTTCAACACTCTTTTTGAACCTTATTGTATGTGTTCCCATCTCTTCACTTATTTTCACTTTTCATGGGGACCCTATATATCTATTTTTTAGCATTTTTTAAACAGATTCCATCATGGATATGGATAGGATTTCCAATGTAACATGGTATTTTTTTCATAATAATATGTTCATGATTCTCATAAGAAATAGTTTACTTGTTCTATATTTCATTATCTCCCAGAGAAGGACAATCATACTATAAATGTTAATTATATTTATGAATTTCTCAACCGAAGACATTAGATATGTCTAACTTCTTCATAAACATAATTAAATAGTCATCCAATTATTTGATATTTTCTTCTTATTATACCATGATTTTCATTCATATCTTCCTTGAGTGTCTTCCCATTAGAAATCTCATCCTCCAATTCATGAGTAAGTGTGTCTAGTATTTTACTTTTTTCTATTAATATTATGTTCATCTAATTAATGGGATCTTTTAAGATATGTTTTTTATTTCACCCTTTATTTTTCATTGACAAATTTTTCTGGGGGTGCAATAAGATCCTCCTTTTTAGACCTTAATTTTTTAATTTTTTGAATCCTATTCATTATTCATATAAGCAACTTGATGATTATATAACTAGGTAGAAATATATTTTAATTAATCATACTGCGATTCATTTTTCTCTATTATATTTGTATCCACTTCAAATGGTCTCTTAGTTATGTTTTTTGATTTATCATATTTAGTTTCCATCACATCAACATGGATATTTTGAGACATGTTATCCTCTATTAGTTACACAATTTATTCTTTCAACATATTATCTAGATCCTTTGATAAATGGTTATATTCACCCTTTTGGATTCATTGGGATCTCTTAATTTTTAATAAATGAAATATCCCTTGGAATATCAAGACCCTTATCTAATCATTCAGTATCATTGAATGATATAATATATTCATAAACATATTAATTAATACCTTTATTTTTTAATATGGCAAAGTCTTATATCTGAATCACGATTTCCCAAAAACTATTCCATATAATGAAATCCTATTTGAAATTTATTTCCCCTTTTCCTTTTTCATATCACCATAATAACATAAAGGTAGAACAAAATTTAACTCTGAGATCCAATAAAATCACTTTCAATAAAAAAATAAAATAAAAGTAATTATGATATTATACCACTTATTAGGATCATAATGTAGTTTAGTGAGAGATATCTAGATAGTGGTGGTTGAATAAGGGTATGAAACATTTCCAATTAAATTACTTTTTCCATAAACTCTCACAGTCCTAGATGATCTTAAACCCAAAATTAGTTGGGTCACCCTTTATCCATTATTTTAATGATTATTTTATTGTAAATTATATATTCCTTATACCTTAATGGGATTATTAAATTATGTTTTACCCACTCACATAAATTATGTATTTTAGATTTTAAACAATCAAGAATGAAACACATAAGGATATTTTCATGGATCACCAACACTAGGATAATATAAAGAACATTAAATATATAATGTTTTGATGAAAAAAATATAATAATTTTACTATTTGTTAGTGGGATTTGGATATTTTTTGGGCCACTCCTCTTAAAATGGCTAGGGATAACTCATTGTTTCCCAGGGATGACTTCCCATATACCTACCTCTTATTCTAAAAACTCCATAAAGAATGAAAAGTTGTCATGAAGGCCAAAACCAAATGTCTTCACCATTATTGTGTGGTTATAATTAGTTTAGTTAAATTTTCAATCCATGATGATCCTTTATATATAGTTTTTTAACATCTCCCCGAAAATCATCATCAGCTTTTAATGAGATGTTATGGGAACATAAAATTATTATTTAAAGGGTTATTCATATAATGATAATTTTGTCTCCTCTTATTCAAAATTAATTGAACGTAAATTCTCTCTCCTTTAATTTATATCAACTACTATAATCTTCTATGACATTATATAATATCTCTAAAATTCACATTACTCTTCCAACTCATAGATATTTCAATAATACAGTCAAGAGTCTATCTTAACATCCCTTTTGTCGATATATAAGTGAAATCATCTCTCTCTCTCTCTCTCTTCTTTCCCTTATTATTTTCTTTTTATAAACAACATAATATCCACATGAGATATTTTTCCATATTTTTAGTATTAAAATCCTCCTCCATTATCAATATCAAGATCTCTTTATTATTCAAGCTCTCATGAATCTAAATACATCCTTTTTTATATTTATACATGAGATATATTTTATATATAAAATATTTAAACTCCAAGAAATCATTCCCTTTCTATTATTAAAAATCCCAATGATTTAAATACCTAGATCATCAATTCTTCACAAAATCTATAAGCTCTATTATTCAAATATGACCCCATACAATACTAATATTCACTTTTGATCGAGTTATCAAATGAATATAATGAATGATAATTTCACCATTCTTGAAAACATGTTGTGTAACACCCTGATATTTTAAAATTTTCTCAATTCTCTATAGTGAATTTGACATGCAACAGTAAGTATATATAAACTACAACATAATATTAAAATATTATTATATAAATGTGACCAATATTACATACTATTTATGTTGTCGGGTTAGAATAGTTTTGACTACATTATTAAATATTCATAAATTATCTAATAAATATAAATTTATTTAAAAATTATTAATAAAAAAAGAACACAACATAATAATGATCTTTAATTATATATAAAAAACTTGTTTCCTTCAAAAAAAAATTATTAATTTTATGAGAAATTATTATAAATAATTTTTCTCAATTTTTTTAATATTTTTTATATATAATTTTTGAAATAATTATATATATAATAATTTAGAGTGAAATATTTAGATTTTTTTGGAAAATATTGATTATTAAATGAATAGTTAGAAATAAAGATGTTTTATAAAACTTTGATTTCTTTTTAATACATTGAGTCATTTAAAAGCATAATTAACCATTTAATTTTTTTTAATTTAAAATTGGATTTATTTAGTGACGTTTAATCTAATTAATTACATTTAAATCATATTTATGATATATTTTATTACAAGTATTTTCTTAGTCTTAAATACTCATGTTTTCGAAAAACTATTTTAATGTTCATAATGTTATCCAATTTAATTATTTAAAATAAACCCTAAAGAGTAATTATTTAAATAAAATTTATATAATAAATATAAAAAAATATTATTAAAATCAATTTATTTTTATTACTTTTTATATTGCTGTTATAAGATCACCTTCTGATTGAAAATAAAATTTCTTGAAAACCCATTTTTCAACACGTCTATTGGAATTATATTAAAATTAAATATTAACACCTATGTAATTTTAATTTTTCAAAATGGATTACATATTTTTAATAATCATAATTTATTTAATATAATAATTTCAAATTTATTTATTTACCAAAATGTATATTAAAAATTCAAAAAATTAGTTATCACTATTAAGGTAAAAACGGTTTCACATGGGGTTAAACTAAAAATATAAGTTACAAAAATGTTAAAAAAAATTATATAATTCATATTTTATTATGATATTTTTACCTTATATCTTAATATTTTTAAAATTTATCTATTTTTGTGCCATATTGCATGCAAAAAAATGTGGGTGCAATTCTTTCTTTTCATAAATTCCATGTGTACCGTCTCCCCCATTTATAAAAGGCCTCTCTCTCTCCTCTTCTCATCACACATCAAAAAACCATTGGATATATAAATAAATAAACAAATAAATTCAATAATTCAATCCCCTCATCACATAGGCCTTGTTTTGATAATAAATACATCCTAGGATGGTTTTTGATGAAAACATATAGAAGTTCTCCGGAAAAGGGGTAATGTCCTTAGCCGAGCAATTTTTTTTTATTCATAAGTATCCTTAAAACATTATCTAATAACCATAATATAATAAATAAAATATCTTCTATTTACTTAATTTTTTGTTAAGTATATAACCTACAACCATCACCTCCTCCCACAAATAGGAAATGAAACTGTTAATCGTGTGTACAACGGACTACTGCCTCTCAACTGATGTAATTTTTTCCATCACTACTTCTCATATATGGATATGATTATTTATATTTTTATTATATATTAAATATATAATATAATTATAATTATATAATTATAATATCAAATATACCTTTATTTATTCAATTCTGTAAGGAAAATAATAACATCCCTCATGTATACGGTGGGCTACCACCTCACAAAGCATTGTGATCTGGGTTCACTTGTGCTTTAAATTGAAGGAAATAAGGATTAATTTTATGATTATATATGATATTAACTATATTTTTGTTATTCTATATAAAACATGTATCATATAATTCATCACCTTACCATCAATTGAATATGTGATAATTTCGTTCGTTTGTACGAGAGACTATACCCTCACTAAGCGATGTGATTTGGTTTTATTACCATATAAAATAGATGTGTATGTTAGGATATTTAATGAAATAATATTATATTTATGATGTAATTATAATCCTATGATGTTAAAATAACACTTACCTTATTTTTATTATGATCATTGAAAAACAGAAATGTTACTCATACTTATGTATGACCTATTATCTCAATGATTGTAATATACCTATTTTTTCATTACCATATTTCATGGATGTATTTAAATTTATAATTTATGTATTAAAATGATAATTATTTCCTTATTAACATTCTATATACTATTAAATAATAATTTCATTGACCTTAGTCAACTCTCTAAAGTTAATTTGGACCTATGAGTCATTTATCATTAAAACGTCCAAAATGAAAATAAATTGTAGAGTAATTGAACATGACAGGGTAAAAAATAAAATAACATGAATAATAAAATTTAAAATTATTCTTATGAAATTAAATAATTATCATAATTTTATAGTTTATGAATATAAGGAACACAATTGATGATTTGGGCTGGATGTAAATGTTTCATCTCAAAACTCCCTTCTTTGAGACACATGTTATTTTATGAACCTAAATTTTCATAAATGGTTTATATACATCCCATTTATGTAAATTATCATGAATCCATAACACTCATTGTATTTTATGTTAAAATTATTCTACTTCATTCATGGGATGTTGTGATTCAAAACATACCAAAGCGGTTAGTGTATATGTTTCAATATCATTTGATTGGGACTGTTTATGCTTGGGTTTTTGTTGTAGAAAATTAAATTTTCATTATCTATCAATGACCTTTTATTTTATTATAAATTTTTATTCATGAATTAATCATATAACAATACTCTTTTCATTTCTTTGATACTAAAAATGTTTAAGAAATTTATTTTAAGGAAATTTGGATTTATTTCTCTTTTCAGTTGAAAACCCTTTCTCTTCAATGTCCATGTTTTATATAATGTTTTTTGAAAAAAAATGTTTTAATATTATTATATGATATTTTTAATTAATTTTTACCATTTTTTACATATTACAATTTTTTAAGGGAATCTTCTTGTAATTTTCCAAATGAGTTACTTCATAACGTTTTATTGAAAATGTGAAAGGAATCATTTTTTACATGTATGACATGAATGATAATTTTCACCATTATAACAACTGTTTTAATTGAATAGTAATTTATAATTTCAAAATTATATTATAAAATAAAAATATTTTCACAATATTTTGAAATTTTTTTCAAAAATTGATTTTCAAAGTAAAACATTTATTTCCATTAAGAATCATTTAATCATTTAAAAGTATTTTATTAGTCAACAACAAAAAACTTTAATGTTATAGAATTATTATAAATATATTGTATATATTTCTTACATATATACATTTCTCAATTTCCATTACTTTTGTAGGGTAATATATTCCGTATGATCATTTTTCAAATGTCATCATTATAAAATTTCCTTAAATTATGATATGAAGCAAGATTATGAAACCCATTTTCATTCCATGGTTAATTCTTATATTGTTACTTATTATTGATTTACATTATGTGGTACAAATAGATCATGACAATCTAATGATAGATAAACCCATATAGCACTCCAATGAATTTGGTAATGCTTTAGTCACATGAGGTGTCATGTATGGGATTAGGGAGTAAACATAATCAGTTATAGTAATTTTCCACCATATAATATTGTTTAGGTAGTTAGACTTAAATCATTAATATGTCATGTTTTTTTTCTTCCACATTAACTATGACTCCATGTTAGTACGATACCATGTCAATTATGTTATGTTTCTTGGTGATTACTCATTTTCCTTACCTTTTATGATATCATGTTATGACTTTGAGTCACATGTTATACTTCCTTATCATGCTTATTTTCTTACTGGTATTTTTAGCCTCCCCACACCTTTTCTCTCACGTGCCTTATAGGTTATCCTATGCAGTTTTAGAATATAGATTGGATTTAAGAGCTCACTGTGGAGAATAAAACAAGGATACCATGTTTTATGTTTAATTTGATGTAATGTGATCTAAGTATTCCAAATAAACTAAGCATCATTATATTTGGCATATAATTAATGAGTCTTTATGTTAAAACACATTTATTGATATGTGTAAATGGGTGGGTTCCCAAAAGTTGTTATAAGAAAAAATATTTAGTTATCCTTTGAAATCTATGGCAATGAAAATTTAGTGAGAACTATAGGGATATGTTTAAGAATAAGAATAAGTATAGGAAAATATCCTAGAATCTCAGTGGGTTATAAAGCGAGCTATTTCAGAGAAATTATTTCCCTTTTTTGATACTAAAAATGGTTTAGGTTTTGGAACAAATGTACCTATGGGTTATAAATATAAAAAAAGAACATCAGAATTGACTCGAGAATTACATGGTAGAAGAAAATGGTCCTAAATACACACCTAGTTTGACACTCCTATGGGATTTTATTTAGAAACTAACCATCTATTTAAAACCCATTATAAAGAAATTGAATGAATATTAATGATAGAAAACATAATAAGAACCATTACCATAGTTATCATAGATTAAAAACATCAAGGTACATAAATAATTAAATACTAATCATAATATGTTATTCTTTATAGGTTTATAAGTTTCCCTTTCATATATAAATTCATTATCATCTTTATTCTTCTAATATTTTAGTTAATAGAGAGAAATAGTAGAAAGAATGATGAAATACAATGTGATGTGAAATGAATTGGTTTTTATAATTACATTCCTAACCTAATGGGAATGGTTGTTAGATATCTTATGATCATTCCATGTGAGATATCTCGAATTACAATAAAAAAATTGAATATATTTGAATTCTCAAACACATCAATAGATAGAAGGATGGTGTCTCAAAGATGTTAAAGTGTTAATGATAAAAAATTAAATAATATTCATGTTTCTATATGTCATGATTGTGCGAATAAGGACCCATAAAAATATAAAAAATGGAGGAGAATATTTTTATATATGGCAATAATGGGCATTAAGAAACAAATTACCAAATAATTCAATGTCATATATATGGGAAACATGGTAATTACAAAATTCAATGCCATAATCCAGGGATTAGATCCTAAGGTCCTATTTTATGACAATAATTGAACTTTAATGATTGATGTTTTTAGATTTTGGAATATGATAATCAAGTTTTGTATTTTTAAATGGTATTTTAGTTGTAAGAATCATAAAACTTCTAAGGGTTTTTGTGAAATAGATTCCATTAAGGATTTTATAGAATATATTTAATGGTACTAATTACATATAAAGGTAATCTAATCATAAAGAGATATTTTATGTTAAAAACACATGATTGAGTAAAATATAATCTCTAATGTCTACTTACTTTTGAGGTATTATAGTCAATTAAGACTATTTCTTTTTGTGGAAAAGATCAAAATGGATATAAATCCAAAGCGGTTTTAAAAAAGAGATTTTATGATTAATTTTATTTTGAATATGTTCATCATATTCTTGGTAACATTTTAAGTATTATATTAAATTAGTTTCATAAAAATGAAATCCCATAAGATGGTTGAAATACCTTCACATCTAAAAAAGTCATGGGGCTTGAACCCATTACCGAAGGGTGATAAGAGTGAAGCACCTTCCACTATCCTTCTTAATGTACTTCTTAGTATGGTATTGTTTAAACATAAAAATATTAGTGGATAATATTAATTTGATTTCGGGAAACATATTAGAGGATTAAATATTTATCATTTTGTTTTATTTTTAGTTGATTAATGATATTTTGGGACGAAATTTATTGGGTTTATATATATATAACCTTTAGGTTTACCATAAAGTTTTTTTGGGATGAATGTTATTAGGTTTTTTAGTATGTATCATAAATGGTATGAAATAACAATTGGGGTTAAAATATTCTTTCATGTTGAGTTTATTGAGTATTTTATTTGGATATAGAGATACTTATTTAAGGAATTGTCTTTGTTAAAACTTTGATTTTATTGATAAATTTAATAGATCAATATATTCATATTCATTTTGGGAATTATTTTTCCTTGGGCTAACCATTTAAGTTTTAATAATGATAAGCTAAACATTATTTTACAATTTTATAGATCATAAGATATATTTAAAGGAAATTTTAGTGCTATGGGTTTTAAAAATTAATATTGAATATTATTTTCATTGGAGTATGAAATAGAGTGGAAATTTATTGAATATAAATTAAATGTTAAAATTATATTTATTAAATAAAAAGTTATCTAGTAGGTACATTTTATGGTGTTATATAACCTAATAGAAATGAAATCCCTCTACTCTAGGAAAAGAAACTTAAAATAAAAAAACATATATTATTACCTTCATATATGATGAATTAGTGGTCTTTTAATTCCTCATACAAATATGGTTTTGTGGTTTTTTACTTTCTCATGATCATTCACATTCTTGGATTAATGATTTTAACAGTATTCATAATTATACACTCTTTTTATACATGCCCATATTTTCTATCCCCTCCAATGTTCTCTAACTTGGGACCCAGGTTATGTGTTCTTCTAGATTGCCTTCATATTTCCCTATCAATATTTTGGAGTGGAAGTTTTATTAACCCTTTTGGTGATGTGGGTTCTATGTAACAGATTTTTCAAATGCTAAACCCGTGATTACTTAGAAGAAGTTCAAATTATAAGGATGTCATATTTTTAAGTGTGTATAATTTAATACCCAAATAATGTTAAAAGATAATTATTTTCAATACTATATTCATCACATAACACTGAGTGTAAGTAAACCACGACATATTATTATTTAAAAGGAGCTGATATAACACAACTATTTAATTAGAGGGTATATAATGTATTAAATTTATTATGAAATTTATATAAAGGTCTTAATCAAAAAAAATTATTTAAAAATTATTAATAAATTATCAGTCAACTTTTATAGAGATATTTTATTATAGAAATATGTGTTTCCTTCAGAAATATTTTTTTATTTTATTAGAAAATATTATAATTAATATTTAAAACTTTTATATATGTTTTTTTAAATGAACAGAATTTTTTAAATAATAATATAGATATTAAACTAGGGTTATTTTTTAGATTTTTAGAAAAATATTATTTTATAAATGAATAAATAAAAATAACAATTTTTTTAAAATTTTTCATGTCATTTTAATAAACTAAATAATTAAAATTTCACATTATTTTTTACATTTTATTTTAAAATAAAAATAATTCATGAAATTTCATCCAATTAATTTCCTTTAAATAATCTTTACACTAGATTTTATTATAAATTTATACTCAGGTTGAAAAACATTTTTTCCTACATATTATTTTAAATGCATAATATTTCTCTATTTTAATTAATTACAAAACCCTCAATAAGGAATTATTTAAAATTAATATATAAATTAAAAATTCATAAATATTATTTTAAATTAATTAAATTATTATTACCTTTTAATTACTTCTTTTAAGATCATCTTATGCTTAAAAAATACTTTTCTTAAAAACCTATATTTTCAACACCACTGCATGATTAATTTTAAATTAAATTACGTGAATTATATTTATTGAATATTAAAAAATTTAATATTTTTTAAGAATAATAATTTATATTATATAATAAGTTCAATTTAATTTTTGACCTTTTTGAACAGTAAAAATACAAAAACAATTACTGTTGTTATGGTAAAAACTAGATTATATGGGGTTAAACTAAAATTATAAGGGTTAAAAATGACCCAAAACTTGTCTAAATAATATTTTTGACTATTAATAGAATTTAAATCTTAAAAGGTTCTAAAATTTCACATTTTTTACCATGATTAATCCAGAAAACATGGATGAAGTTATTACATTTCAAAAATTCCATGTGTCTCCTCTCCCCCTTTTAAAAGGTCACCCCCTGTCCTCTCTACTTTACACATCCATACATTAGTATTTTATAATTTTCCTTCCCGTATTACTTCATTACATTCCTTAACTCATCCTATAATCTGTATCTTGATCATAAATCCACCCTAGGAATGTCTTTGATGAAAACCTATAGAATTTGTCTAAAAAAGAGGTAATGTCTTTAACCGAGCATTTCATGTTATTTATTATTTCACTTATTTAAGAAACTATTAAAAAATTATGATATAAGAACATCATTATATTAAATATTATAATGTTTTGTTATGTTAAGTTCATGACTTACAACCATATCCTCCTCCCTCAAATGGGAAACATAACTTTTGATCGTGTGTGTGGCGAACTACCACCTCGTGAACTAATGTTATTTTTTTCCATCACCAATTATCAGGACACAATATATTGATGGATATAATAATTATATTTTATATTTATTATATAATTATACTTATTTAATTATAATATCACATATAATTTCTTACTTTCTATTTGGTTTTTTAAAATGATAACATCACTCATGTGTACCGAGTACCACAGCATCACATAGTGTTGTGATTATTTTTTTCACTTACATATTACATGGATGGTAATAAGGATAATTTTATTTTTATATATTATACTCATGGAATATTAATCCTTACTTTGGTTAATTATAAAATATAATTTCTAGCCTTACCATCATTTAAAATATGATAATGTTGTTCTTGTGTTTGGTGAACTACCATTGCACAAAGCGATGTGATTAGGTTTTAATATAGAATCACATTAAAAGTGTATATAAGTGTATTTAATGAAATAATATTATATTTATTATATAATTATTATCTTTGAAATATAACATAATACTTACTATCTTTCCATCATGATCGCCAAAAAATGGAAATGTTACCCATGCGTACATACGACCTACCGTCTCTATGATTGTAACATAGTTAATTTTTCATAACCATGTTTCATGGTTGTTCTAAAAATTATAATTGATATATAAAAATTATAATAATTTAATTATTACTATTCTGGGTAAGAATAAATAATAATATCTTTTTCCTTAGTCTAATTACCTAAATGATTTTTGGCTTATAAAATGATTATCATCAAAATGTATGATGTGAAATTAATTGGCTGAGTAATTGAATATTATATGTTCAAAAATATAATAAAAAGAATAATAAAGTAGATAAATGTTATAAAAATGTAAATAAATAAAAAAAAATTAATATTTAAGATTATAATGAATTCACATGGGGATTCAGGCTCTAGGTATGAGTTTCATCTCAACGACATTCTTCTTTGAGACACATGTTATTTTATGCACCGAATTTTTTAAAATGGTGTATATACTAACCTTTTACAGAATATTTCATATATCTTTCATAAATAAATATATTTTAATTTATAATTCATATAATTTGTTCATGGGAATTTCTAATTCAAAAAGTAACAAAAGTGATTAGGGTATATGTTACCATCTCATTTTAATCAGGATTATTTATGCTTGATTTTTTTATAGGAAATTATTTTATTATAGTCTAATAAAACCATTTAGTTTTATTATCTTCTACATATTCATTAAATTTTCAATTAATAGTTCAATTATCCTCTCTTTTTTACTAAAATTGTTTGAATTTTTTTAAAGAAAATCAAATTTATTTCTCTCTTCGATCGAAACCCCCTTTTATTCCATGTATATGTTTATTTTAAGTGTTTTAAAAAAAATTCTAATATTATTATATGGTCATATAAATTCATTTTTACCTTTTTTAAAATTTTACAAAAGATTTTAGAAAGGAACACTATTTTCATTTTATGAATGATGTACTTCTTTAATTTGTATACAAACTTTAAAGTGAATAATTATTTTAACATGTATGGTATTAATTGTATTTTCTAAATCCACGAAAATTAATTTCCATGATGATTAAATTATATATTTTAAACGATATTTTCAAATAAAATAATTTATATTTTGTTAATTTTAAAATTTTAAAAATATATTTTCAAATTGAAAAGGATATTTTCCTTAAGAATGTTTTTTAATAATTTTAAATTAATTCCATTAGTCAACTACAACAAAATATAATAATATTTAATTTATATAAATACTATATATATGTATCTTGCATGTATACCATTCCCACATACCCTTAATTTTATGGGGTAATACATGAATTATGATCACATCTCAAATGCCTTTATTAAGAAATTTCCAAAAAATATAATATAAATCAAGATTATGAAATCCATTTTCCTTTAATGGGTAATTATTATATTATGCCTTATGAATTATTTCCTTTATGAGATACACATAGATCAGGAACATATTATAATGGGTGTTCCCAGATAGTGATCCAATGCATTGGGTAAAGATTTAGTGTCACGAGGTGTCATGTATTAGATTATGGAGTAAACCTAATCTATTATGGGACCTTGTCCACTATATGATATTTTCTAGGTCGTTAGCCTTGAATAAATTTTATGTGTTGTTTTTTATTTCTTCTACATTTCCAATTATACCATTTTCTTATGATATCGTGTTCATTATATTATTTTTCCATGTGATTATTCACACGAATTATATATTATGATATCATTTTATAACTTTGACTCGCATGCTATGATTAATTATCATGTTTATTTTCTTACTAGAATTTTTATATTACCTATTTCTTTCAGGTACTCTCTAGGTCATCCCATGTTTTTTTAAAACCACGATTGGATTTAGGATCTCACTATTGGAAATAAAAAATAGATACCATGTATTATGTCTCATTTGATGTAATATTCATATAGTATTCTACAAACATCAGGACTCATGATATTTGGGTTGTGATTAATGGATGTATAGGGTAAAAACTATGTAATAACATGTGCAAAAGTCTTTGGTCCCTCTGTGTGGCACTATATTCTAAATCTCTACATTATTTCCAGAGCTATAAATTATATATTTCAAATTACTAATAAACCCCCAAAATAATCATAATTTAATATCAACTAGAATATTTCCATGTGTAGTTAATAGAGTTCTAAATCATTTATAATGTTTAATAAAACAATTTCACACTTCTATAGACAATAGATCATTAAAAATAAAAAATAAAATTCCTCATGAATATATATTTTTAAAAAGGAAACGAACCTTATGATATTCCTAGATCATCCTTATGATATTCCAATAACATCGTTATGATATGTATTTTTAACCTTATGAATTTAGGAAATAATTATTATGATGTTAGGTGAACCTTATGATGCGCCTTAAAAAGTTATCATATCATCTTTATGATGTTAGGATTTAACATTAAAAATACATGTGAACCTTATGATGAACCATATGAATTTGGGCATTCAACCATAAAAATATTTCCTTTTTTATATAATGATCCTTATATTCACAAGTTGAATTCATTCCATTTTCATAAAATTAACATTACACACATAAGGGAACTTCGATTCCTTTTACTCAAAATGAACCTTATGTACTATAGGAGTCCGTCATGGCTTTACTACATAATTAACCTTTTTCAATTATAATTAAACTTATGAAATCTAATTTAACATTATGATATAATGATCAAATTTATGATATTTAGGATATACATTTTTAATTGGACATAGATAAAGAACAAAAAAATATAAAAGTTGAAATTCAATTAGAGAATTATTGAGTCATTCTAACCCACATCAAGCCCTCTTGTCGCACCCTTGATGGGTGGTAAAATTATGATGTGCTTTCTTCCATGAATTTTTCTTCTACCAGAACATATATAATGAACTCCTAAACATTATATCATTAAAATTTATCCACTTACATAAATCATATAATATAACTTCTAAAATCCATCTAGATATCATCAAGAAAACTAGAGTGCATTCTCTATTTTTAACAAATCCAAGAAACTCTAAATTCTTTTCAAATAACACATATTATAACTAGAAACTATATATGTTTTTTGACATTAAATCCAACACCAAAAATAACTATTTATTCAAAACAAATCCAACATAATCAATCCAAATCTAATTTAAAAAAAAATTAATAACATCCAATCATTCTTCAATGGGGTGGTAATAATGTTCTACAAACCAACCATACTTTTAGTCATGATATTTTTATATTTGGATCATTGACTCTTGAATTTTTGTCCGATTGTTCTTATTGTGTTTCACTGGAAAAGGAATTTTACAGTGGGAGAGTTCCTATATATTGTGTGTGTTGTAGAGGGAGACAGAGATAGAAGATGAAACCCCACATGATCGTACATGGGACTTGGGATGTAGTATTAGTAATTGATCAGTTAATATCATAGAGTAACACTTGGAAGTCACATGTTAGGTTTTTGAAGCCCATATCATGAACCTTGGCGATAATTGGATACAATATCTAACACTCCCCCTCAAAATTACATTAGTTGTTAAACATGTGCCTAGATATGATAATATATATATCAACCCCCCATCCTTCCATATAAGATATTATTCACTTAGTCTTAGTGCATCAGAACTTTGTTTTCTGAAGGTCTCACAACCCATCACTATAAGAGGCCTCTTGTTGATAGAGAGTTAAAATATATATATATATAAATATTATATCATGTACCTCCACCTCTCCTAATGTGGGACTTAGGAGAAAACATCACGACATGACTAATTAGTGCCATAATGTGATTTCTAATTATCACATGGTATGGTTTGAAAACCCATGTCACAAATCTTAGGGATCACTAGAACCTACATCCAATATTTATGAATTATAATATTATACATTTTAGGATTATTACATTCATTTAAGTGTTCAATGAATGAGACACCAATAAGAAGTAACATGAGAATGTCATGAGAAGACACCCAATTCATTTGATGTTCCATGCTCTGTCTTTTCATTTATAAAAATCATTATGAGTTAATATAGAAGGGGTATGATCCCTATAATGACTCAAACTATTATAAATAAAATCACCCTTTTTATTTCATTAAATTTCTTATTATGTTATGTGGTCATAGAAAACACATGAAATTATTTTCTTTTATTATATCATTTCATATTTGAATAAATATTAATCATCTTTACAATTTATAAAATAGTCATTGAATAGTGATCACATTATTAGTATAAAAATATGGTTTTAATAAACTCAATTAACACAGAAAAAGAATGTAATGACATCAACAAGTAAGATCACACCCTATGAAGCCAATTACTGGAGCTTTTGTGGGAGATAGAAACTCTGTGATTTTTAGTTTACAAAGCCCAAGCTGAGGTCCAGAAACAAAATCATGAGTGAAACCATTTATGGGATAATTTAAATCTCATAGGGATCATGTACCGAACCATGTATTCCAAACCGACCCATGAATGTCCCACCATTGTGCGCCTTACACTTAAGGAATTTTATATTGTATTAAATTGATATGTATTGAGACCCTATAATTATGATAATATACATTATGTTTTATAGAATTATGAATATATTTTCATCTTATTATGGTTACTTTATAAATGATTTCATTTCGATATAACAAAAAAATAGTATTTTGGATAATATTGAAATTGAATTGTGGAATTTATTTCAATGAACTAATGTACTTTTGAAATAAATACAATGTTAATAAAATATTATTATTGAGTAAATTTTATTAAATATAAATGATCATATAATTATTATGAAGTCAAATATAATTTCTATAAGGGTTCAAAAACTATTATTTTCAAAAAAAATACCACATTTCTTATAAATTCCCATAAATATCAAGGAAATTTTTTTCTTAAATTCTTTGGGATTTTAGGAGTACGTAGTTTTAGACAGAACCTGATTCTGAGGCTTGATGTGCCCGGAATCAATTTCTGAAGTTTAGCGTGGGTACGTTCAGCGAACAAACGAGCGAGCTTTTCTAACTTTTGAACCGGTGCTTGGAGTCGAAATCTAGGGGCACCGATGAAACCATAGCACCAGTAATTGCATAAGAAGACCTTCACTGGAGTTGTAGAAAAATGTGTGGATTAAATGAAGAGTAAAATAAAATTGTGTTACATTTTTATTTCTTTTCAATGTGGTTTAATCCTATGAGTGGAAGTTGGGGTGGGACCCGCTAGAAACTAACAACCCTTGAGTGGTTAATGGTGAGGTGGGGCCCACACGAGCCAAACCCTCAAACTTCCTAACTCCTCTAAACCACTCAGAAGTTATTTAACTCTCCCACATTTACTCATGCCAACTAAACACTTAATTAATTAGACAAATTAAGTTTAATTAATTAAGTGATTTGTTTCATAATTTTGTAAGTTTAAATGCATGCCATCCTTTAATAAAATAAGGGTGTACTTATTTTATTTGGGGGTTGGATCGTTGTGTTGGGCTTGGGAGGAGAAAGAACTTCATCTTCTTCATTGAAGAAAGAGAAGAACGCCGATGCCATCCTCAACTTCCTTTTTCTCGACGTTGACGAAGCAACGTCGTCATCTCGCAGCAACGTCAATGGAACAACGAAAGATTTTACTTCCTTCGTCAAGCGATCAATATTATTGATTTGATGTAGGGGTTAATTTCAATATTGGTGAATTAAGATTTTGGTTTGAATTAACGTTGATGTTTCTCATTTAAATTTTCCAATTGTTACCAACGTAACGGGAGGAAATAGGACCGCACAAACACGACCGATTCCCCTCCCCGTCTCTTGTTTATTAAAGAAGGCATTTGAGGTGAAGACAGCACAGTGACGTTGCACCGTGCGGGAATGATGAAGATCGTGGACGGAGTAGGCCGCAGCGGTAGAGTGTAGCACCATCACATCCTGGTGGAGAGGCCGAAGGAGGCTGCGACGAAGAGCGGGCCGCGGCGGAGGGGCGCATCGCCATCGCGCCACGCAGGCCGCCTGCACACCAAGAGGCGGGCCCGCAGGGGTCCCACAGCATCTCACCGTCCGGCCATTATAGCCAGCCGTTTTTGGGATGAACGGGGGTTACAACCCCTGGCTAGTAGGTAAGGGTGGGCCCCGCCGAGAGGGGGCCGCCGTTTTAAGACAAGGTGGCCCCCCTTCGAAACCAGCGGCCGGCTCTGAGCCGGGCCGCATGCTTGCTCCCCGCCAGGGGCCAGGACGCACCCAACTGGGCTGTACTTGGACCCGGGTCAGGTCTACCCGGTTCAGTCTGACCCTGGCGGTATTGGGCCGGGTCGGACCGGGCCCAAACCCCCTATTTTCGGATTGATCCATTCTAACAACAATATCTTGGGCTACAGACCTCCTATTGATGCACTGTTAGTTTCATTGGGATCCTTTGGATTGAGAAGGTCGTATTGGTATATTACAGTCATGGTTTCGGAGAACTTTCGGTACAACCGGGTTGGTTCGACCACGAAACCAACCGGGCCCTTAGAGTGTAAACACTTATTACTTGAGCTCCAGACATCTGATCGATGTGCCGTCGACATTGTTGGATTCCTCTTAGTGAGATGGTTCTTTTAGCTTACTACGCTCGAGGTTTCAACACAACTGGAGTATGATCAGTTCCTAATGGCAGTTGATGTATCGACCCCCTTTGCTCGTGGAGTGGACCCTCTCCGAATAGAGCGTACTATGTGCGGGAACCCTAGAGCTGGTTGAGACTGCAACGACAATGACTACTGTACATTTATCCTACGTGGGTTTGGCAGTGAGGATGATTATACATGGATCCTTCGTGGGTTCGGTAGAGATGACGACTGTACTTGGATCCTATGTGGGTTTAATAGCGATGGTTACCGTACTAGGATCTTACGTGGGTTTGGCAGCGACGACTTCTGTACTTGGATCCTATGTGGGTTCGATAGGGGAGATTATTCAGAGGATACATCTATCATCACCACCCCTCTTCGTGAGTAGTATACCTATGTGAGCTGAGTCTTGACTTTAAATCATTTCCTTGAATATGATTGACTTTCTATCCTGTGTAGATTGGGTTGTGCTTCTTGTGTGGACTGGGTTGTACTTTCCTGTGTGGACTGGGTTGAACTTGGGCTCGTGAGTTGGAGTAGAACTGGAATTTATGACTTAGGTATATGTATGGGCATATATCTAAGTAGAGTTGGTTGATACTTCATGTTTGTATCATTCCTTTGTGGTTTATCCATTGTGGATTTTGGAGACCTTCGGGTGTCTCGGGGTCCCTAGTGAGTATCGTATACTAACCCTTGAGTGGGCTATGCCAGCACTACGTTGTGTTGGATACAGACGACGAACAACGCTGATCGAGGTGGAGGATCATAGATCTGGATGATACCTGGAGGTGGATCAATGGATGGGACATACACGGGGTAGACGGCTAAACCCGTGGAGCTGTGGGGACTATCTGTACCCACCCATTAGGTGGGATTTCCATAGGATGGCTCGGTGTTGCTGCTTTACTTTTGTGATGCTTTACTTTCTTTTAAGTTGTACTTTACTTTCAGTTGGGTTTGTATTCTGGCCAATTTACTTTCCATCATTTACTTTTGTACTCAGTTTACTTAGTGTTACTTCATCTTGTGTACTATGTGGTGATTTTTTTCTTATATAACGACAATGTCTTCCCTTTTATTTGGATTTTCTCCTTTGGTACAAGTCACCAGCCCCTGGCCTATAGAAGGCATGCTTAGGGTAGTCAGGACACGGGCCCCGAGGACGGGTCGTGACAAACTGGTATCAGAGGATTTCGATTCTACCACAGAACTCAGGACTCTGATCTTTCAACTATGTGAGAAAAATTGTTTTGGGTATTGAGTGTGGTTATCAGTATAGGGAGTCTAGTGTAGGTGTGGCGGTCGACGCATCCATACACCAGGACCCTAACTTCTGATTTCCAACTAAATGCATTAAAATCGTTGATTGCATGAGTGTTTCAAAAGTTTTCATTTTGATTACATTGTGTCAGCTCACCAGGTATACTCTATTTACCATTGGGCACCTATTTCTTTTGAGGATGGCCCCACAATAGCAGCATGCTATGGTTCCGAGTTTTGAGCAATATGGAAGCCCCCGAGTGAAGAGGCCTCAGTGCAGGGCCCCATTACAGCGGAGGTACCGATGGTACCTCTACCCGTTGAGCCACCAATGCCACCAGCACCAGCAGATGAGAGTTCACTGCATGAGTTTCAGCTTCAGAGACCGCCCAATTTTCATGGGGAGATAGACCCTCAGGCAGCCGAGGATTGGCTGGAGGCTGTTTTTTGAGTCATCCGATTGGTTGGGACACCAGCAGACCTCATGGTGATCCTTGCAGCGAGTCTCCTACACACGGTAGTAGGTAGATGGTGGAGCCTGATTCTCTAGGTGCACGAAAAGGCTTATCTTCTTTGGAAGGACTTCGATAGCCTCATTTGCTCGGTGTTCGTACCCGCCACCCTCCATGAGGTGTGCATTCAAGAGTTACTATAGCTGTGGTAGGGAAGCATGACAGTAGCCCAGTACTCGGTGAGGCTAACCGATCTCTCGCTCTACTCCACAGACATTGTACGGGACACAATAATCTGGGCACGGACCTTCGAGCAGGGACTGAGGCATGAGATCAGGGCATGAATGATCTCCTTCAGCATTCCGATGCAGGCAAGAGTACTGGAGAGAGCCCTTCTTGTGGAGAGATTTCTAGCTGAGCCTATGCCAGCAGTGAGGCCTACTGTAGGGAGACACATAGAGGAGTCTTCTATAGCTGACAGTAGACATATGTCATAGAGGTCTAAGTGGAAAAGACAAATAGGTGGGCGACCACAGGACAGTGGTTCTGATGTGCGGGGCACAAGCAGTAGAGCCAATCATTCGAGAGGCAGACACTGCTATGCATGTGGTGGGTAGGGTCACATGGCACGTGAATAGCCGACCCGCCGTGTAGAGGAGCAACAGACAATTGAGGGACCACCCAGAAAGAGGCAGATGTTCGATTGTGGCGGTCTGTAGGGAGTAGGTGGACGAGGCAGAAAAGTTGGCCGAGCAGCGGGTGGTGGGCGGCCCTTTGAGGCTCTACCACCACCACTACCAGGAGGTCCACCCCGACCACAGGGAGCTAGAAGACTGAGGCAGGATTGGCTTCTGGAAGTGGAGGCCTTGGACCAAGGTGCACCTGAGATGATTAGAGGTACTATATATGTCTACTCCACCCTTGTTGCAGTTCTTATAGACATAAGAGCGGGTCATTATTTTTTTGTCGCTGCTGTTGTTCAGATCTTGGAGATTCCGACAGAGCCATTGGCTCGATCATTACGGCTAGAAACTCTTACGGGAGTAGACTCGATGATTATGTACTAGTGCCGGTAGTGTAAGCTTACTCTAGGAGGTGAAAGCTTTGACTGGGATCTTCTTGTAGCGGCGCCGAGGCCTTACGACGTCATCTTGGTCATGGATTGGTTATCTATAGTCCATGTTCATATCGACTGTATTAGGCACAAGGTGCGATGTGTCTGCACCGATGGGAGCAGGTTCAGCCTCACTAGTGAGAAGGGAGCCTTTGCAGCGCAAGATAGGATCACACAGAGGAGAGGACAACTGATTACTCATCAGTTTCCTAGTCTCATCCTAGGAGATGTTGATGTGCAGAGTCCGTGTTTTCTTGTAGTGGTGGATCAGTATGCTGACGTTTTTCCTGATGACGTTCTTTGACTACCTCCTTGCAGAGAGTTAGACTTCTACATTGACCTGTACCCTGGGAAAGCCCCAATATCTACTCCAGCATATGGGATGGCTCCAGCTGAGCATCGTGATCTACAAGTACAGCTAGAGGAATTGCATGGAAAGGGATTCATTCGACCCAGTGTTTCACCCAGAGCTTCCCCGATATTGTTCACCGAGAAGGTGGATAGGAGCTTGCGACTATGTGTCTACTACCATCGCCTAAATCAGATGACTATGAAGAACAAGTATCCACTTCCATGGATTGATGACCTCTTCAATCATATGAAAGGTGCATGATTGTTCTCGAAGATAGAACTCAGGTCAGGCTATCATCAACTTAGAGTTCGAGACGAGGATGTGCAGAAGACAACCTTCAGGTGTCGGTACGGCCACTATGAGTTCTTGGTTATGCCTTTCGGCATAACCAATGCTCCAGCAATGTTCATGAGTTTCATGAATAGGATCTTCCAGCCTTACCTCGATCGATTTGTGGTAGTCTTCATCGATGACATATTGATATACTTGACCACTGAGGAGGACCACACCTACCACTTGTGGGTTGTACTGGATACACTCCGAAAGCACCAGCTTTATGGTAAGCTCTCGAAGTGTCAGTTCTAAATTCGAGAGGTCCACTTCTTGGGGCATGTCATCTCTGAGGCAGGAGTTGTGGTGGATCCTGGGAAGATTGAGGCAGTGCTAGCTTGGTAGCCACCCAGGAGCATGATGGAGGTGCGGAGTTTCCTAGGTTTTGCTGGGTACTATCGGTGATTTGTTCCAGACTTCTCCAGAGTTGCCACACCACTCTCTGTTTTGACTAAGAAGGGGAAAAACTTCATGTGGTCGAATAGATGTCAGCAGTGATTTCATGAGATCAGATAAAGATTGACCAGTGCACCCATCTTGAGGCTACCATAAGAGGGAGTAGGGTACGTAGTTTACTACGCTGCATCAGGGACCAGAATCGGGTGTGTCCTGATGCAGGATCGGGCAGTGATCACCGATGGATCACGATATTTGAGGTAGAATGAACAGAACTACGCAACCCTTGACCCGGAGTTAACAGTAGTGGTCTTTGCTCTGAATATGTGGCGACACTATCTAATGGGAGAGCGCTTTATAGTATACTCTGACCCCCAGAGTCTCAGGTACATCTTCTCGTAGAAGGACCTGAACCTAAGACAGCGGTGATAGATTGATTTTCTCCAGGACTATGACTTTGAGATAGTCTATACTCCTGGGAAGGGTAACACAGTATCTGATGCTCTCAGTAGGAGAACATGCATTCATCTACTTGGAGAGGGGACATAGCAACTTGCTGCGTTGCAGATATCATTCAGGGATAGAGATGGATCAACCTTTCTATAGTCGCTCACAGTCACTCTTCCACTACTTCAGTAGGTCAGAGAGGCACAACGTGGGGAAATTGACTATGAGATTAGACGTTCATAGATATCCTTAGGACATGCATCTAATAAATTTCTTATAGGTGGAGAGCACATCATCCTTTTCAGGGGAGAACCATGGTACCATTTTCTTTATGGGAGGAGGTGATGAGAGAGATTCACACTTCCCCTCTAGCGGTACATCCAGGAGTGGTGATGATATACCAGGATCTCATACGACAACACTAGTGGCCAAGTATAAAGAACGCTGTGGCAGAGTTTGTTTCTCGATGCCTTACCTGCGAGTAGGTGAAGGTGGAGCACCAGGCACTAGAAGGCTAGGTACAACACTTGGAGGTCCCGGAGTTGAAGTGGGATGGTATATCTATGGATTTCGTGATAGGGATTCCACTTACTTCCAGAGGTCATGACTCCATCTGGGTGATTGTCGACCAACTCACCAAGTCGGCCCACTTCTTACCCATCAGAGAGCAGGGCTCAGTAGAGAGCTTGTGATGCCTCTACATTCAGGAGATTATACGGCTTCATGGTGTGCCATCATCCATGGTCTCCGATTGAGATGCTCACTTTACTTCCCGACATTGGAAGGGGTTTCAGGATGAATTTGAGATATAACTATGCCTAAGCACCGCCCTTCACCCACAGACGAATGGTCAGATTGAGAGGACCATTCAGACTCTCAAGGAGATGCTCCATGCATGTGTCCTTGACTTTGGTCACAGTTGGGAGGATCACCAAACCGTGGTGGAGATTGCGTACAACAAAAGGTACCACTCCACCATCGGGATGGAACCATACAAGGCATTGTACGGCCGACCTTGTAGATCAACTCTGTGTTGGACAGACCCTGAGGAGCTAGCACTTGTAGGACTAGAGATGGTCCAGGCCACGATGGAGAAGGTGCAGATCATCCAAGAGCGGATGAGGACTACCGAGAGCCGACACAAGTTGAATGCTGATAGGAGGCGGAGACCACTAGAGTTTGAGGATGGCAACCACATTTTCTTACGAGTCTCACCACGGTATTGATTACGAAGATTTGGTCAGGGTGACAAGTTATCTCCGTGCTTCATCGGACCATTCCAGGTTCTTAGCAGGATAGGGGAGGTGGCTTATCTCCTGGCTCTTCCACCTCATTTGTACCAGGTGCACGATGCCTTCCACGTATCTCAGCTGAGGTGATATGTGCATGACCTAATGCATATCATCTACCACGGGGAGCTGGACATCGATGACGAGGCAACATTTGCCGAGGACCCGGTGGAGATCGAGTATCGACAGGAGCAGGTCCTACGTGGATGGTCAATTCCTCTAGTGTACATCAGGTGGCAGCACAGGATCCTCCAGGAGAACACATGTGGGTTGGAGGCTCAGAAGTGTGCTCTATACCCTCATTGGTTTCCCTAGTTTGTGAAGTATCTTTACGAGGACATAAATCCTAGAGGTGGGAGTAATTTAAGTACCCCTAAATTTCAAGGAAATTTTTTTCTAAAATTATTTGGGAATTTACAAGTACGCAGTTTCTGACAGCACCTAAATTTGAGGCCCGGTGTGCCCGAAATAAATTTCTGAAGTTTAGCTCAGGTACGTTCAGTGAACAAACAAGCGGGTTTTTCTATCTTTTGAACCGTTGCTCGGAATTGATATCTGAGGGTACCAATGAAACCGCAATGCCAGTAATTGCTTAAGAAGACCGTTACTAAAGTTGTGTTTCCTTCGGAGGAGTTGTAGAAATAATGTGTGGATTAAATGAAGAGTAAAATAAAATTGTGTTACAATTTTATTTATTTACAAAGTGGTTTAATCCTAGGAGTGGAAGTTGGGGTGGGACCCGCTAGATACTAACCACCATTGAGTGGTTAAAGGTGAGGTGGGGCCCACATGAGCAAACCCCTCACATTTCCTAACTCCTTTAAACCACTCATAAGTTATGCAACTCTCCCACATTAACTCATTCCAACTAAACACCTAATTAATTAGAAAACTTATGTTTAATTAATTAAGTGAGTTGTTTATGAATTTTGTAATTTTAAATGCATGACATCCTTTAATAAAATAAGGGTGTACTTATTTTATTTGGGGGTTGGCTCGTTGTGTTGGGATTGGGAGGAGAAAGAAGATCATCTTCTTCATTGAACAACGCGAAGAACGCCAGTGCCAACCTTAGCTTCCTTTTTCTCGACGTTGACAAAGCGACGCCGTCATCCCCCGACAACGTCAATGGAAGAAAGAAAACTTTTCCTTCCTTTGTCAAGTGATCAACCTTCATGGTTTGATATAGGGTGTAAATTCATTATTGGTGAATTAAGATTGTGCTTTGAATTTACATTGGCATATCTCGTTTAAATTTGCCAATTGTTTCTGAGCACGCATCTGAGCCGGGAACAATGAGGCGAATACGGCACGGTGATGTTGCACCGCGTGGGAACGATGAAGACTGCAGCCGGAGTGGGCCGCGATAGTGGAGCGCGGTGCCATTGCGCCATGCTGGAGAGGCCGAAGGACACCGTGGTGGAGAGGCGCGGCGCTGTCGCGCTGTGCCAGACGGACAGAAGCCGCAGCCTTAGGCCGCGACAGTTCTGCAAGAGGTGGTTGGGCTCGGCCGACCGCCAACACACTAGGACACGGGACCGGCGGGGGTCACACAACCGCTCACCGGCCAGCCATTATGGTCGGCCGTTTTCGGGAAGACTGGGGGTTACAACCCTCGGATAGTAGGAAAGGGATGGCCCCACTGAGAGGGGGCCGCCGTTTCTAAAAGAGCCCCCCCCCCCCCCCCCGTAGCACCCCGCGGCCGGCTCCGAGCCGGGCCGCGCTAGCTGGGCCAGGCCACACCAGCTGGGCTGGAACGCTCCCAACTGGTCCAGACCCAGACCCGGGTCAGGTTGACCCGGTTCGGGCCACCCCAGGGGGTATTGGCTCGGGTCGGACGGGGCCCAAACCCCGTATTTTCGAACAGATCCGTTCTACCCCCCAAATCTTGGGCTACGAAACTCTGATCGATGCACCGTCAGTTGCGTTGGGATCCATAGATTGAGACGAGCATTTCAGAATATTACACTCATGGTTTTGGAGATCTTTGGTTATGACCGGGTTGGTTCGAACACGCAACCAACCGGGCCCTTGGAGCGGAAAAACTTATAACGTGAGCTCCAAACATCTGATTGACGTGCCTTCGACATTGTTGGATTACACATAGTGAGACGATACTTTTGGCATTCTCTGCTCATGGTTTGGACACAGCTGGATTACGGTTGGGTTGGTTTTATCTTAAAAACCAACCGGGCCCATGGGACGAAAAAGACAAAAACTCTCAGACTGGGCGTCTGATTGACGCGCAATCTATCGCGTTGAGTTCCTATTGATGAGGCAGAACATTGTTATACATCAAATCTGGACTTCGTAGAAGTTTATGTAACGACCCCCTTGGCTCATGGGGTGGACCCTCCCGGAATCGAGCGTGTTGTGTGCGGGAACCCTAGAGCTGGCTGCCACTACGATGGCGATGACGACTGTACTTCGATCCTTCGTGGGTTCGGTAGTGAGGACGACTGTTCATGGATCCTCTATGGGTTTGGCATCGATGATGACTGTACTTGAATCCTACGTGGGTTTGGCAGTGATGGTTACTGTACTAGGATACTACGTGGGTTCGGCAGCGACGACTTCTGTACTTGGATCCTATGTGGGTTCGCCCGGGGAGATGATTCAAAGGCTACATCTATCATCTCCACCCCTCTTCGTGAGTAGTATAACTATGTGAGCTGAGTCTTGACATTAAATCATTATCTTCGATATGATGGACTTGTTATCCTTTTTGGATTGGGTTGTACATTCCTCTGTGAATTGGGATGTACTTTCCTGTGTGGAATAGGTTGAATTTGGGCTCGTGAGTTGGAGCAGAACTGAAATTGATGACTTAGGTATATGTATGGGCATATATCTATGTAGAGTTGGTTGATACTTCATGTTTGTATCATTCCTTTTTGGTTTATCATTTTTGGATTCTGGGAGACCTTCGGGGGTCTCGGGGTCCCTACTGAGTATTGTATACTCACCCTGTACGGGATATGACCGCACTAGTTTGTGTTTGATGGAGATGACAGACAGTGCTGATTGAGGTGGAGGCTCGTGGAGATGGACGGTAACTAGAGATGGATCAATGGATGAGACATACATGGAGCAGATAACTAAAACCGAGGAGCTATGAAGACTATCTGTACCCACCCTTCAGGTGGAATTTCTAGAGGAAGTCTCATTTTTGTTGCTTTACTTTTCTGCTAATGTACTTTCTTTTCAGTTTTACTTTACTTTCAGTTGGGTTTGTATTCTGACCCATTTACTTTCCAGCACATACTTTTGTACTCAGTTTACTCAGTATTTACTTCGGCTTGTTTACTATGTGGTTATTTTTTTCTATATAAAGGAAATGCCTTCCCTATTATCGGGATTTATGCCTTTGGTGCTAGTCACCAGCCCCTGGCCTATGGAAGGCGGGCTTGGGGTAGTCATGGCACGAGCCCTGAGGATGGGTCGTGACATTTCTCAATAACTGTCAATTTTATTTAAAAAGTGAAAATTCAAAAAATTTATAATTTTTTTTATATAAAATGAATTTTTTTTTCAATCAAAACATCAAAATTATCCAATGGAGATTTTTTCATAATTTTATGTGATAATTGAATTTTTGGGTAAAAATTAAATTCCCTATAAAAATTCATAGTGTTTTATGAAATTATAATGACCCAAAAGTTAATTAATAAATACTATAAATGAAATACATGACTAAATCAATGTTTTACCTTTAAAATAATACTACTTTATGTTAATTTTATAATTTGATAAAGCCTTTGTGAATCCTCCAAAACCATTATTATATATTATGGTTTTGAAATAATTTCTTTAAGAGTATGAGATGCCTCGACATAAAAATGTATTATTTTATTATGTTCAGACCTTTTCCATATAAATTAATGATAAAAAATCCCTTTCAGTAAAAACCATGGACAAAAACCATGGTATGTTCTATGCTTTTTGTTATTTTATTATGTAGTCCCAAAACCTAAATAATAATGAAATACCCTCTTTCCCTATGTATACCCACCCAAGATCCCCTTTATCTTCACTCAAAATTCATTTAGAAATATAATACTCTGACCTAGACTATCTATAGTTCTACCAAGGTTCCCTAAGCTCTCAAGAATCCCATCTCAAGAATTTGGAGTCACAAAATCATGAAAGAAATTTCCCTATTCTAATTTACATTCAAGAACATATTTTCTGTTATGTCTCTTAAATTATAATTTATTATGTTTTAGTAGGTTCTTCTATATTCATATTATTGACCATTTATCTTATAAATTATGATATCCCATATCTCTCTAATTAATCCTCCTATTATACTTTTTGTACACATATTACTATGTTTAAATATAGTTAGGATAATTTTTATTATTCATGTTTCTTCATTAACCTATTAATTTTATTTCCAATTTTTAATATTTGGATATGTTTCTCATTGTACCCATCTCTACCCATTCAGTGTATATGTTATGAGATACCCCTTTCTCTCTCATCAACACATTACTATGAAACATTGAGTGATGTTGTTATGTATCCAAATTTCATCATGGTTGTTCATGCCAAAATGATTGTGTATTGGATACTATACCAATTTCTTGTCAAAGGTGTTAACATTTAGGCATATAATTTTTTTTTGATTGAGTACTTACACATATTTATTCCACACTCTTTGTTCAGTGAATAAATTATGATTATGAATCAACCCCTTTTTTATGATCCATGTGGCACATGTAAGTATGAGAATGAAATTAATATGACAGGTGAGCCTGAAATTATATTTCAATCTAATTAATTGGGTAATGTTTAGTATCCCTAGAAGTAAATTTTATATAGGGAGTGGACATTATTCCTTAATGGAAAATTTTCTACCATGATGTATTGATGGTTTACCCTTGACCTATGTTAATTATGCAGTGTTTCATGTTGTTGCAACATTTCTTCATATTATGATTATCATGGAATATCATGTCTTATTGTTCATGTTTAAAATTACTACTATTTTATGACCCATTGGCATGACTAATTACTATCATATAACACCATAATATATTTTTATTACCTTATTAGAATTTTAATCTCACCCCTTTCTTATGTATGTCCTCAGGTAATCCTGTGCGGTTTTAAAAGCCCTAGAATATTATTATATTGTTAATGAAGTTTTCAGTAAAGCTTTTTTATTTTCTATATTAGGATGTTATGAAATGAACCCAATTAAAAAAATATATTATTATTATTGATCTTACAAGTTTAAATAAGTGTAATATTTTAAAATAAATCATGAATTAATTTTTAATAATGATAAAGGTTGTTATAGTTAGTATCAGAGTAAAAGTTTAGTTATTTTTGCGATTTGTATTAGAAAACTCTAGGGAAATCATTATGGATAATACTAAGTATAAAAAATTTCCCTAAATTTTGGTAAGTATATTTTAATCATTTTATCATGAAAATAAAACCTTGTTTGAATACTACAAGTGGTCATGGTTCTAGAACAGATGTACCTAGGGGTTATCACTCCAACAAGGTGTTTTTAGGCCTAATTTAGTGTAACCTGGTACATAAAAATAGGCCTTACTATGCTCTTATTTTGTCACAACCATGGGATATTATTGGGTAATTTTATAATCTTATCATGCAACATAATTAATGGAATAATAAAAATAATTTCATAAGTATATATTTAAGGAAATATATCAAAGATAACATAGATTGAAAACTATAAATTTTAAATTAATAAATAAATGTAATTTATATGTTATTAATTTAATGTCATTGGATTCCCATTAATGTGTTTATTATTTTTTTAAAAAAATTCATGATTCTCTTTTTGTGTTATCCAATGGTCAGAAATAGGATAAATCTACTAAACAATTAATGCAATAGGTAATGTGATGACTCCCCAATGAGATGAAAAACTATATGGGAGTAGGAATCATGAAAATAATGACTCTAATATCTTAGAGAACTCAGGTTCTAAATATAAAAAAAGATCAAGAAGAGTTTCCAAATACCCCTAAAAGTGAATAATCTAAAATTTATACCTTTTTATGCAAAGGCCACTAAATTTCAATAGGTCATCTGATCCCTTATTCAAAGAATAATAGATCAAATCCATCGAGAATATCTTATAAATAATTAATTTTTTTGAGAAAGAGAAGGTAATAATAGGTATTTATCTTATAGATGGAGAATCTGATCAGTGGTTGACCTTGATCAAGAATAAAATACCTGAGGATTATATAGAACTCATGGAGTGGAAGGGAATTATAAAATGTTTTTCGATAAACATTTTTCTTGCACTCTTCAACATAAAATAGAATAGAATTTACTTTCCCTCAAGAAAAAAGATAACGAATCCATCGAGGAATACGAGGAAAACCTATCAAGACATTCACAATACATAACCATCTTTGTTTTTTCCACTTAATGCAATGTTTGATGATTATTTGGTGGAATAAAACCTACTATACTAAATTCATCGGTGATCCTATAATTTTATATCAATAAGGAAGCTTTCTAATGTTCCCAAAAAGTAAAAATAGAGTTAGATAAATCTCAATGGTATCAAGGGTATATAAAGTTGAAATTGGTATTTATTTCTGATGATTTGATGGAAAAATGTAATGGTGCCAAGAAATTTAAGTATCCCACTTATCAAAGGTACATATAGAAGGACTATGGAAATTCCCTAAGGGGACTGTGGAAATGCTTTAGGTCTGGGATGGAAGGACACCTAAATATCAATTAATGACAAGAGAATCCCACTAATGAAAAAGATAAAATGAATTCTATGATCAATCATCAATTAATTTTTCATATATTAAACTATAAATATCCATGTAACATTTCAAATAAATTCCCTAATCCATCAGTTTTCAAAGACAACCAACAACTTTTAAGTTAATGTGGGAGATATTTTTTCCATAAAAAACTCCATGTTGGATCCTGAAAATGAAGTTGAAAAAAGAATACTTTTTTTCATTCATCAATAGAGAATTTAATTTTTTATTATAGTTCTTCTCATTCCTTCATATCATAAATGTTTATTAGAAACATTCTAAAACCACAATAAATCCCGGATGTAGAGATATTAGTGAAATGGGAAAATGGGTAATTTTTTAATCCCAAGTATATTAATTATCCCCTATCACAATTAGTGGGATGAACTTCCCAAAAAATTGATATACTATCTTTGAGGGAATTAGATCTAATTTAAGTCATGTTTTTTATATCCCTATATAGAGAACACATAAATTTACGTGAAAGGGAAATCACTAACCATATTACCAATCGACACTTGATTCTATACAAATATAAATAAGATGATTTATATTATTTGGAAAAAATATCTCATGAATTTATATTATCAACCTATGAGAAAAAATTTCTTGATCAAATGATTGGGTCTAAGTACAAAAATAAACCTTTAATACATTCCCATTGTGAGGGAATAGACTGATATGTTTCTCAAGGAATTTTATGGCCTTTCTCCTAGCCAAGGGGTTGAATTTCCATTAGATCTTATACCTAGAATGTTTCCATTATCCAAGAATCAATATATAATGGATGTTGTGGATATTGAGGAGATGAAAAAAATACTTCAAGAGAATATAGATAAAGGGTTCATATGGGAAAGTGCTTCGCCATGGGGTGAACTAGACCTCTTCATAATGAAGATGGATAGGTCAATGAGACTTTGAAATGATTATTGTGATCTCAACAAGACCACGATTATGAAAAAGTATACTTGACCATATATTGATGACTTGTTCAATTAGCTATTTTGATCACAATACATCTCCAAGGAGGATCTGTGGTCATGATATTACCAATTAAGGGTGTAGTATGAATAAATTAGTAAAACTACTTTTCATACAAGGTATGAGAACTATGAGTTCAATGTAACTCTATTTGGACTAACTAATTCTGTAGAAATTTTCATGGAATTGATGAACAATGTATTTATAGAATACCTTGATTTTTTTGGTAGTCTTTATAGATGATGTTATAATATAATTTAAAAGAAAGGAGGACCATGAGGAGAATATGATAATTGTGTTAAAGACATAATGAAAGGATAATCCTTATTCCATGTACAAAAGATGTGTGTTATGGTTGAGGGAAGTCTCATTATGGGGACATATCACCACAATAACTGGGATATCATTGAAACCTTCAATGACCAAATAAACTAAAGAATGAATGAGGCCAAAATCTATGACATTTATCCATAGATTATTTAAATTAGATAGGTATAATCATTGATTTGGATGAAATTTATGTGATTGTACACTTTTAACGAAGATAACTCAGAATAGATTCGAGTAAAGTTATAACAATGATTGAGAAGAGATATTCGTGGAACTAAAAAAGAGGGTTATCAATACCACTATGCTCACACTACCCACACATAGAGATCTTTTCATAGTGTTCAATGATGGTTTAAAGAAGGTATTTGGTTGCATTTCAATGTCAAAAGACAATGTTATAGCCTATGCTACAAGGTATTTTAAAGTCCATGAAAAAAACACCCCAACACATGATCTGGAGTTGGTTGTTGTTATATTCGATTTGAAAATATGTTGACATTATCTATTTGAGGATAAGGGTGAAATATATACTGATAAAAAAAGTCTCAATTACATATTCACATAGAACCAACTGAATATGTGCCAAAGAAGATGGTTAGAGATGCTCATGGACTATGACTGGTCATTTCATACTATCCTACTCAATTGAATAAAGTGGATGATTCTCTATGTTGACATGATCCATAAATTCTATCACTGATGTGAATTGAGAGGGATCTAATCTTCTTATATTTACAAAGGATGGATTTGGAAATCATAAAGGATTAAAAATAAACAATCCTTTCACCAATGACTGCTCAATCATCCCTAATATAGAGGTTAATGGGTGATCGAATATGTGATGTGGGAATTTAGAAGAATCTGGAAACTATAAGAAAATGGAAATCTTAATAGTTCAATGTTAATGAATAAAGAGTTGTGTGATTTGGGTCACGACTGTGTGTACCATCAAATCCAAATTCAAATTGAAAAATCCTAGATTATGCACAGAGTTCAAATTTCTCCATTCACATAAAAAACATAAAGATGTATCCTGATCAGTGATAGAAATATTTGTGGGAAAATATGATGAAGGAGATCACTAAATATACATAAATGTTATTAATATTTCATCAGGTGAATAATTAAAGGTAAATGTCTCATTGTATTATGAAACCATTACCCATACCGACATGGAAATGGGAAAACATCACAATGGAAATTATCATCAGAATTCTGAATAAATCCATGGGAAACAATTCTATATGGGTTGTTTTGGATTGGATTATAATGATATCTCACATTATTTTGATTCGATAGGACTTATCTATTTCTCAAATTTTACAGATATAAATCAAATAAGTGGTAAGGATTCATAGAGTACCACTATCATTTGTATCTGATCGTGATATGAGATTCTCCTCCATGTTATGGAATAGTCTTAAACATTATCTAAACATTGAATTGACTTGAACACAGATTATTAACCTCAAATAATGGCCAATTTGAGTTGACTATTCAAACACCAGACGAAATGTTGTGATCATGTTTTATAGACTTCAAAGGAGGATGGGACAAACATGAACCTGTTGCTAAGTTCTTATAAAACAATAGTTTCCACGTGATCATCCAAGTGGATCCCTAGGTTGCCCTTTATGGGAAGAGGTACATAACACCTGTGTGTTTGAATGAATTTGGGGAACATAAACTTCTAGGTCCTGAAATGGTCAATGAAATTATTTACAAGGTTAAGACCATTCAAACACACATCAAAAGTGTTCAGTGCCACTATAAGACATATGATAATAATCATCGACAATACCTAGATTTTTATATTGGAGACAAGGTATTCTTCTTGTATATCTTCATGGAATAAAGTGATAATATTTGGTAATAAGGGAAATCTTAATCAATGATACCTCAACCCATTTTAGATACTTGATCGCATCAAAGCGGTGGACTACCGACTAGAAATCCCACCTAAAATATCTCAATTAAATTGTGTATTCTTTGTATCCCTCTTGAGAGAGTACATAACATACCTCTCACATGTACTAAATCCAAAGGTGGTAACATTTCAGAATGATCTATCATATGAAGAGAAACCAGTCAAGATTTTAGATCGTGTAGACATAGTTCCATGAACTAAGACAACACCCCTGGTAAAAGTATTTTGGAGAAATAAAATGTTTGATGAAGCGATTTGGGAACTGGAGGAAGTGATGAAACATAGTTAGCCTCATCATTTTTATTTTGGAAAATGAATGTTTCAAGGTGGAAAAATACAATGATCCAAATTGTTATAAATAAATTTCCCCCTTCGATTCAATTAAACTGCTTATTATGTAAATTGGTTATAGAAAACACATGAACATCATCAGTTTTATTATATCCAATTAAATTTAAATAACTGTTAAGAATATTTACCATTGATAAAAAAGGTTTTGAACAATTTTCACTATATTAGTATAAATATAGGGTTTTAAAAAATCTAATTGACATAGAAAAAAGGAATTAATGGCATCAACTACTAGGATAGTACCCTATGAAGACCATTTATTAGATCTTATAATAGAGATATCATACTTGATATTTATCCTTGACCAATATAATGCTGAGATCCAACAACTTAAGAATGTTCGAAACTATTTGTTGGAAGAGTTCATGCTCATCCAGATCATGTTCCAAACCGTGTATGTCGAAACACCCCATGAAATTCCCGCCATTACAAACGTGATCCATCGTGAATTTTATAGTGTATTAAAAATGATATGCATCAAGACCCTATCATTATGAGTATGTGAATTATTTATTATATAATGATGAATATTTTTTCATCCTATTTTGGTTAATTTATAAAGGACTTTTGTTTCGATATAATAAATCACATATAATATATAGGGTAACATTCATATTCTAGTAAAGAATTTATTTTAATGAATTAATGTATTTTTTAATCATATAATATTATAATAAAATATTTGTATTGAATATTTTCTATTAATTATAAATGATCATATAATTTTTAAGAGTTTAAATGTAATTTTTAAAATGGTTTGAAAACTATTATTGTCATAAAAACCGATATTTTTTAATAAATGTCTATTATATTTTAAAAGTACAAAGTGAAATATTTATAAATTTTTTAGATAGAATGAATAAATTTTTTTTAGTTAGAACATTATAACTATCCAATGATGAATTTTTCATAATTATTTAAAATAGTCCAATTTTTCAAAAAATTAAATCTCGTATAAATATACTTGGTGTTTTATCACATCATAATTACTTAAAAGTGAAGTAATAAATACTATAAATTATATACAATAAAAAATGTATTTTTTAACTTCTAAATAATGGGATTTTATTTTTGTTTGACTAATTTTATACATTAATTCTAAATCCTCCAAATCGATTATTATATTATGTGTTTTTAAATCATCTCTTTAGGTGTATGAAACACCTCTACATAAGCAGAGGAATTATTTGATTAATTTCGTTCCTTATCCTTATAATATATTAATAAAACTCCCTTTTTTCAGATACCATGGTAAAAAACCCTGTGATGGTTTGTGATTTGGTTATTTTATTTTGTAGATTCCAAAAAACAAAATAATAATGAAATGCCCATATTTTCCTATATAAACCCACCCATGATCTCATTTATATTCACTAAAACACATTGGATCATAGAAATAATCAGACCTAAAATTTTTATACTCCTCCCAATATACCCCAAGCTCTCAATAATCCCTTCCCACGCCTTTGGAGTCACACACTCAAGTAAAGGATTTCTCTCTTCTCATTTTCTTTCAAGCACTTCTTTTATGTTATATCTCTTAAATTACACTTGATAATTTTGGGATATTTTATTATATATTATACTTAAATTATATTTAATTCATAAATTATGATATCACCTTCTCAATCTCATTATGACTCATTTTATTTTTTATACACATATTACCATGCCGAAATATAGTTAGGATTATTTTTTTATTCTTGTTTATTCATTAAATTATGGCTTATATTCCCAATTTAAATGTTTGGATATGTTTTTCCATGTCCATTTTACTTACCATATGATTTATTTGTGATTATAGACCCCCTTATCTAACAGAAAAACATTTTTATGAATCATTGAGTGACATCGATAAACTGCTGAAATTTCACTATGATTTTCTTTGCAAAACACATATAGTGAATACCATACCTATTTACTATCAACAGTTTTCAAATTTATGGACATATAGTTTTTTATTAGGGGATCACATATCTTTATTACAAAATCCTTGATAATGGAGTAAATTATGATGATGAATTAATCCATTTTGTATGATCCTTGTGGCACACTTACACATAAGAATGAAATAAAAGTGATGGGTGTGCCCAAAATTATATAGAGATCCAATGAATTCGGTAATTTTTAGTCTCAAGGATCATCATGTTAGGACAAGGAGTGAACCTGATTCATTAATAATAATTTTTTCCACCATTATTTACTTTCATTTTATCCTTAAACTTTTTTGACAATTCATTGTTTAAGTTGTTTTCACATTTCCCCATGTTATGATTATCATTTTGTATAATTTCTCATTATTAATATTTTTGATTCATATTATTTTTATTCCCTATTGATATTCGTATTGTCCTAGTTATATTACCTTATTCAATGTTTATTCCCTTACTTGGATTTTTATCTCACCACTTTCTAAGGTATGTCCACATGTTTTCCCATGCAGTTTTAAAAGCCTTGGAATTTTATGATCATATTAAGGATGTTTTCAATAATAATGATTTATTTCTTATTTTAAGTTGTTATGTAATGTACCTAATTCAAAATAAACCTAGAAATATAATTCATCAGAGTTGTATTAATTATAATATAGTGAAATAAATCCTGAATTAATGTGTAATAAAGAGAAGGGAAGTTATAATCCCCTTATTGGTTATTTTTCTGATCTTTACTCCAAATATAAAACTATTTTTATAATTTTATCATCATTCATATCCATACAGGAGTCACTAGAACCTATTATATGATTTATAAGCCTATGTATATGATTAAGGATCTGTTGGTGGGTGTAACACCTTTAGAGGAAGGACACATTTAGGTACTACCTTACAAATCACCATCAAGCATACATCAATGAATAAGTGATGGATTAATCAAAATTAAAATTACACAATATATTATTTATATATTTGAATGTGGATTTATTTAAAGATAAATTATGTATTACATGGATTTATTATACTACAATGTTAATATTATAAAAACCATAAAACCCATAATTTCAAATAAGTTGGTCAAAAACATATAGGATTAATTTTGTATGTACAAATACCCAATATTTTCAGAAAAAATATTATATATATTGAAACTAATATTAAATACATAACATTATGATTCATTCTATAACTATTAATCTTTAGTGTACTTGGGGACTATATATATAAACATATTATTTATGTATATTCATATTTAGATCTCATGATGTTCTTCTAATTTTATACACTTCATGACATACCCTAAATAAAATATTTCTTCATAATCGTTGGAAAGGAAACCTATGAAAAGTGTGAGCTCTTATGCTCAGTATGTTTAAACATTGGAGATATAAAATAATGATCATATGAAAGTATACGATAAGAATACGGGTATCTTATCATAACTATAACATACCAATTTCATAAAAAATATATCATAGATCATAAATATGAGTCTTGGTATAAAACATTATCATTTAAAAATACATGAAACCTAACTATTAGTGGTCATCATAATTCAATCATGAAATCATAAACCTAAAAACATGTCATAATAGTGTCAACACATTATTTATATAGAAATAAATTAATATGTGAACGTTTACTACTTAAATAATCACATCATATTAGATCCAGAATCAAGACTTATTTCCCATGTCCTAACAGGTCATGCATCATCACATGTTTACCAAATTGGACCTAGTTTCCCTAACTGTTTCTGACAGATGACCATGAACATAAACATGTTTCAAAAAATTATTTAATGTTATATTAAAAATTAACAAGTGAATTAGATGGATATATAATTTTAGGACCACCGATCACATAATGAAAATAATATATATATATATATATATATATATATGCACAAGACCATAAAAAATCATCATATCATTATAAAATAAGCCATGGAAATGAAATTTGTTTTGTAAACAGTTACTAATTTAATCCTAGTAAACCTCATGGAAAATAAATAGGTTTCATAGAAATATAATAATCATAATCATAACATATATAGATAAATAATACATATGGTAGGATTGGATGATATCCCTATTAGATCAAAATTAACATCAAAGTTTGTTATTATAAATGAAAATTGCATTAAGAGATCACTAGAATATTTTATTTTAATATTAAAAGAAGATCATTAAGTCTAAAATTGATTAAAAATAATGGGAAAAATTTATTTGAAAATAATTAAGGGTTATTTTAATGTAATAAACAAATATTTGAGAAGTCATGATGACAGGAAACTCCATTCATGAGGTTTATATTAAAACAAATATTCCTTTCACAATTGTAGTAAAAAGTTAAAAGTACATCATTCAGAAAAAAAAAGAAAATTCTTATGAAAAATTATCATAAAATTTTAAACAATGGTTAAAATTAATGTTTATAATCCTTATTGAATAATAAAAAACATTCTTGAACCATTTTATAGAAAACATGGTCATGTAAGTAAAATATTCCTTACCAAATAATTATACACAATCTTTTTCCTTAAAAAAATATTTTTGTATCTTGAGTAATTTAAGTGGGATAAATGATATGAAAATTATTTATTCAGTATAATTAATAAAATTATAATAAAATATAAATTTAATATTCATATTATCATCATATAATTTCCTCAATGGAAATCCATGCATTAAAAGTCCTGAATAAAATGGGATTAAGATATAAATTTTTTACTTTAAGTATCAACTTTATTCATATGTTTTTTAGGTTATAGAATAAGAAATATATATTTACTATAAATATATTGAAATACAACAATAATATATATCGTACCATTTATTATTTATTTAAAATATCTTATCAACCATTTATTATCATTATTTTAGAAAAATCAATATTATGAGAGATAACTGTTTTGTTTTTCATGTATGGTTTGGTTCTGTAGTCCCAAAACATGAAATTTTACCATGGTTAGATAATATATATAATTTTAATTGTGATATAAATATAATATACATTATACATATATAGAGAGTCATCCGTAAAATGTAGAGACAGACAAATGAATTACACCATTCATGGAGATAGTAGGCTCTACGTACACTAGAATGTTATTTTCATTTCTTGATGGATTGAAATAAAGAATGGAAGATATAAATTAACCTTTAAATTATCATTATTATATTATATATATTCATTAAATTTATTTTCATTATCATTCTTTTATGATAGAAGTAAAAAATTAATCACACCGCTTCTTGGAGGTGGTAGTCCACACAAACACACGAGTGTCGTAAAAATATTCCAATGAATGGGAAAAACATGGATTACGGTTAATAAATTACAATAATAATAATTTAATATGTTTATTATACTAATTTATTATTTTATGAATAGATAAAATAAGTTTAGAAGAAGAATAAGAATAAATAAATTGAAAGAGGTCGGGTGTGATGATTACCTCTTCTTCGGTAGTCAAGTTTAATATTCCTTATTAAAGACACATGGAATGATATTTTAAGAATACCAGAACCTATAAATAATGTATATAAAACATTATAATAGTAATGATAATGTTTTTTTTTCTATAAGGCTAATAATTTTAAATAATAATGGAGATTAGGTGTCATTTTGTATGTGAAATGTGGGGAACTTTAGGACTGGCTTAAATTATTAAATTAATATAAATAAAATTTATATTATTAAGATATATGATTATGATTATTTTAAATTGTTTAATTCATAAAATGTGCTATTTTTTATGCCTTCACCCTTATATCTCAGTTTTAACAATCCTTAACCATGTGGAAAATTACCAAGATAACAATGTTTTTTAATATTTAATAGTTAAGAATGTTACTATAATAGTACAAGTGACTCATAAATGGACCATGGTTTAATTTTTTACCACATTACATTCACTTGGATGCAAAAATAATTTTTTATGGATTTTAAATCACTTAATAGACAATTAATTGTTAAAAAATATCAGTTTTGTCCTTTTGAAACAATTCATTTAATTTTAAATCGAAAATAAAATGAAAAAATAACTTATAATATAAATCATAAAAACTAAAAAATATATTATATTTATCAATTAAATTAGTGGTACACTACATATCACAATGAAAAAAAATACATTTATAGATTTTAAAATCATTTACTTGATTTTTCTACTCCTTTCATAAGTATTGTGTCGACATTACGTATAAATTTAAGGAAATTATTTCATTATTAAAATTTAAAGAAAATTTACCATAATATCAAAATAATTTTTATTTATATAAATTTTTATTCCAAAATATAATTTATTCCTGTACCTACCACAACATATTACAGATATTAAAATCATGAATGTGGCATTTTTACATTATATTTTAGTTAAATATTATAATGGTGAAAATCTAAGTTAAGTGGAAAAAATATCATATTTAAAAAATTATGAATATGGATGAAATAGACTCATCCAGTGCGATAAATCAATTTTTAATGAATTTTATGCCTTATCACATTATTTTTTTAACCTAACTAACTCATTTAAACTTTTCTTTCATAACAAACTATTACTATAGTTTCTATCCATATTGACGAAAAATAAATGTGATATATTTTCTAAATTTATACCTCCAAATTTTGAATATGTTATCCAATTTGCATGATTTAGTTTATATAATTTTTAGTAAATAATTTAACCAAAACTCAAAAATAAGTGAGAAATATTTTTTAGAAAAATTGAATTTTTAGCATAAAAATGTTTTTATAAAAAATAAAACCACCATATTAATTAAAATAAACTGAATTTGATCATTAATATTATAATAGAACTAAATTTACTTTAAAAAAGTTTTAAAACAAAATATAACTTTTTAAAATCTATAAATGAAAAGTAATTTTTTAAGAAAATTATTATTTCTCACCATTGATCAACAAATTAATATTTTCACAAAAGACTAAAAAATTAACTCTAATAAAATTTCAAAATGATAATTTCAAAAATAAATTTTATTTTTTAAATGAATCTTTTCAAATAAAAAAATTAATTATATTATATTCTGATAAAAATCAATTAAAACTCTTTTTGATAAAAAATATATTTCAAATAGTATAATGTCATTAAAAATGAATACGTATTTAGAAATATATGTGATTTAATTAAAAAAATTAGAAATAATATTTAAAAGGTATATATTTATATTTAATGTTATAAGTTAACAACTATGTTAAAATGGTACACTATATCAGGGTTCGTTTAAACTCAGGTTTGTGTGTATCACTAGGTATCAAAGAAATTAAATTTATTTATGGTGAAATGTGTTATATAATCTTGGGTTGTTGAATTATATCTTCATTAAAATGACTTTTTCAATTGAAATTCCATAATTCCAAAAAAATTGAGAATATCCCTATTTCATCACATCACTCAGATCCCAAGTAGCATCCATTGATTTATGGTATTGCTATAAAACATTAAACAATGGAGTGATCTTATTTTGTATCACATTATCTCTGCAATCCATGTTCTATATAAGTTATTCCTTATTGGAAATATCATGTCCAAATGGTGATACATCTACATTATTATATGTAAAGGATAAGGTATATATTTTTTGGATTGAATCATGTATCATATCATGAACTTAATAGAGTTTTGGTCGAAGCATCAACTGATAACCTACCATCCCACTCTATTGAGAATTGTGATAGGGGAAATATTCATTGAGATCATCTTTATATTCTTTTAAATATCATTACCTTTTTTAAATTGATATGTTTAGGAATACCTTTTCCCAAACATCATACTCTATATCTCACTCATGTTTGTCAGTATAACTTTTCAGTCGAATATGAGCTTATATTATATAATACTAAATACAATTAACTTTTTTTTATATCTACTCAGCTATTTTAGGTACCAGTATCATTATTTATCATAATTTATCCCAGAACATTAGAGTTCTATACTTTATTTCATATATGGATTTATAAGGAGTCATTCGAATAATTGTTTGAAAGATATTTTTGTTGATTATAGGAATGTATTGATCCCAAACACCATTGAAATATAGGGAATAAGTTATCTACATATCCTATAGGTTTTGATGGGTTATTTCATAATGATGATATAATGGTGATAAGCAGTATTTAAAAAAACTCCAAATCTATATATTTCTGAATACTTCTCCAAAACATCAAGGTAAACCTAGGGTCCTGAATAGATATAATAGAATATGGGAATCCATAAAATTTCACTACATGAATAATGTATATCCTAATTAAATAATCAATAGAGATATATTACATGATAGTAATAAGTGTTTTAAATTCATAAGGATATAAAATGAAACCAAAATAGCATTATGGTCCTTAGATGTTTTGGGAAGTTAGATGAAAAAATACTTAGGATGTTTTCCCATTTTTATTCTATTATGGGTACCAATTGTAACATCCCCTAAGACATTATCCTCTTAGACTTAACTTTTTGAAATAAAATGAACCAAGATACGTATTATGAAATATATCTCTTCGTTTTTTCAAACTAAAAATATTTTTTAAGACCTATATACAACTTTATACATTCATGATGAATAGGTAATGATGAAAAATGATCTTAATGAAATATTTCCTTCTTCAAATATTGTATAGATGGGACACATACATAGTTCCTGAAACATATCAGTATGTCATAATAAAATTTCAGCTTATAAGCATTTAATACTTTATTTTGATATTATACATCATCCTTTTGAACTTCTTTAATATTCACCTAGGTAATTTGTTGAATAATCTGTTGAGAAAGATAATATTTCTCCCCTTCCTTCAAGGTTTCACGATCCATCCATTGAAAATCAAAACATATTGGATCCTTTTTAATCCTCATCATATATAATATATCATGATCCCTTCTACTCATAGCATCAACCACCTTGTTCACATTACCAGGGTGGTAATGTATTGAGCAGTCATAATCTTTAATCAGCTTCAACCATCTTTACTGGATCATATTCATCATTTTTTGGTGAATATATACTTAAAAATTTTATGATATATATATATATGTTTATATTTTACACCTTTAACCATTAATATAATTCTTCCATATCTCCAATTCAAAAACTACTTTTATAAGGTCCCAAATAATGAGTTGGGTATCTTTTCTCATGACCCTTAAATTTCAACGTGGAATAAGAAACAACTATATCATTCAACATGGGGATGCATCATAGTTCTTTCTTCAATGCATAAATAATGACACATAAAAATATCCACTATAAGGTATTGTATGAATAGGTTTGTTGACTAAAATTCTCTTTAGTCCCTTGAAAATCTATTTAAATCCATATATCCAAAATAAATTATACGCATAATGATTTAACCCAGTGATTGGATTACACACCCATAATAAGTTGTTCATAATGAAAAAATAATATCCATAAAATATATGAAACCTACATATCACAATCACAGTGTTTGGGATGGCCTAATGTTCAATAACTTCTATCTTTTCTGGGTCCACTAATATATCGTCACATTAGACTATATGACCCAAAAGTGAAAATTGTTTGTCACCAAAATTCAGAATTTGAAAATTTTTCATACAAATCTCCTTCGTTAGGAACATTAGTAAAATCCTAAATTGATTTCCACTATCATTATTACACATTGAATATATAAAAAATAATCTACAAAAACTACCAAAAACTAATCAAGGTAATCTATAAATATTTTATTCATCATATACATGATTATAGTTGATGAATTATTATGACCAAATAGAATCACTATAAATTTATATTTTCCATACCAGATATAGAATGATATCTTGGGTATGTCTTCACTTTTGACCATTAACTGATAGTATACATATCAATGATCAATCATGGATAAGTCTTAAGATTTGTTATGTTGATAAAACAAGTCCTAAATATGAGTTAGAGGATAATTTTTCTTGATAATGATCTTATTAAGTTCTTGATAATCATTGAAAAGTATAATCGATCCATATTTCTTATTAACAAAAAATGTGAACCCCATAGTGATGAACTTAGACAAATGAATCTCTTATTAATATACTCAGAGTTTTCTATTCAATTCGACCAACCCATAGGGTAACTTATATATAGAATCCTAAAAGTTGTTTTATAACTAAGTGGGAGTAAAATTAAAAACTATACTTCATGGTTTAGGGGAAGACTAGGATACCATTTTGAAAAAACATCATCAAACTCTCTTACAATAGGGATATAATTAATATTGAGATTCTCTAGAACCATATAAAATAAACAATCATTTTCTATAGTAATCATACAATATATGTTATTTCCAATGGATGTTCATATTTATCATCACACTGATAGATGATCATATGTTTGTTCAGAATATCAAACATGACTTCCATTCATCAGAAATTGATATGGGATTTATATAATGAAAGGAAGTACATTCCCAAAGTAACATAAACTGGACTATATTGAGAATAATAAGATTTTTATTAATCCCATTCACACAAACATAAATTGAAGAAGATTTATTGATTTGAGATGTGACCATCTTACCATTACGATTTTCCACCACTAGCTCAACAAATAATCATTGAGGATTCAAATTAATATTCATTGATACCTTTAGTAATATACAAGAATTCATATAACTAAGACCAAATATAGTTACCAATTTATATGGATTTCAATAAATGTTTTATAATTTTATAACACAGTTTTATTGAAATTGATTAACCTTTGTTACTTTTTTTGTTTAATTTTTCATAATTTCATATTTTTCAAGATTTTTTATAATTTTTATTCAGTGTCATTAATTTTAGAAATATTTTTACTGCTAATAGTTTTTATTAATTATACTTAGTTTATTTATTTATTTATTTTGAACTTTTTTAATTTATTAATAATATATTAATCATAATCATTAATTTTTTACTAATTTATATTAGCATTTATTTCTACTATTTTTAGGATATTATTATTTTATATTTACCTAATTTTTATCTTATGAATTAATCCTAGTTTTTATAATTATACACACACACACACACATATATATATATTTATTTATATTTATGTATGTATATATATATTTTATTATAATTTATATTACTTAATTAATTACTAATATTAACATCATATTATTATTATTAGTATAATTTAACATTTAGATAATCTAGTGTTTTAAATATTAAATTGGATTGTTTTTGGAAACCCTCTTTCTTATGAAAAAATTTATGGGGATCCTCTTCTCCAATTGTTCAACACATAGTGAGTAAGGTAACATCTTTCATAGTAGCTTCAATAACCCCGACCAAAGTAGCCTAGAGTTGATTCCTTAAATTATTAAATTGGTACTATAAATAAGAGATTACATCCAAATGGATTTAATAGTTTAGTAGATTTTGAAAACTAGATACACACTTATGTAATAAATTATTACTTGAAATAAAATATCGAATCATAACTTCATTTAACACACTATTATTATATTATATTATCCCTGCATGTCAGTTATAATATACATATTTTCATCATGGGGAAAAATAAAACATAACAAATAGGTGAGCTCAGATGCTCAGTAAGGGTATGCAATACAGAAGAGACTATTGTATACATAAATAAACAATAAGGAAAGATAAATAAAAAAATATTACATTAAAACATAATCATGATAATAATATTGTAGGAAAAAAATCTGAATAAGTAATGAAATATAAAAAATCACATAAGAATGAAACATAACCATGGATAATCCACTAGTAAAACAATCACATGGGTTATTAATTTATAATTTCATAATGAGGTAATTCATAATTATGGACATCATAAACATGCATTCACATCCTTTTCCAAGACACTATATATATATGGGTACTAACATGGTTTAGCTTGTCTCAAGAGACCTACTGATGAATCGAAGGGCTATAAATGGCCTTTCCCATTACATAGTAAGACCAATGTATTGATCATATTAAAGGGGTGGAATATAAACAAAATATATATTCATATTGAAAATATAAAATGAAATATTAATAACTTTCCCCAAATAAAAAACTTAATCACAAACCTTCCAGAGTATTATAGAGAATAATTTCAATAAAGTACATCCAAAAAAATAATTATAGACCATTAAATAAAAAATGGCAGATGGTAACATAATAGATCAATATAAATTAAGAATAGTATTCAAAATATGATATTGAAATATATTAAATTAATCTAATAATATTATTAAGATATTCTTATTAGAAATACCCATTTACACTATAATGAATAAGTACTTTGGAAAATCATTTGAATTTTTCATTAAAATAAAACTGTAATCATGTATATCCAACGAAAAAATGGAATGAAATTATATTTTAGTAATATTAAAATATTATTTATAATGGAATTTAAAATTTTAATTGAGAACCAATCGAATGTGTGTTTAAGAAACTTTATAAATTAACTTCATTGTAGATTAAGGAAAAATAATAATGAGTCTTAAAAGAGGGAAAGGCATAATGTTTTCATAAAACATGAAATAAAATAAGATAAATTTTCAGGATAAAAGGGATATTATATAAAAATATTTCTGGATTAATTTTTATTATGTAGTGTACGTGGAATTAGGTAAGGAACTAGGATGTTTCCTGTAATTAGACATGCATATCAGAAGGAATCTAAAAAGGGAACCTTATAAAACATGTATTCATCCATAAAAAATGAATGATTGAGCTAGGTACATATCATTGGAACATAAAAATAGAATTTATGAGGAGTACATTTGAATAAATAAGATCTATATTGGGGTAAAGAGGGATAAAGCATATCACGATGGAAATAATGGAGGTTCGATAAGAAACCCTTAACTTAGAATTGAAAGTGTTATACACATGCACTTATTGACATATATAATGAAATAAGATTCCTTAAAAATATAATACAGAACCTCTTAAACAATTATTTGATTTATTATAATTTTATTAAGTTATTTACGAACTTTTTATGAGTTATAAAATTTAATTTCTTCATCTATGAGTGTTTGTTTCCTTGATTTTTGTGATTGGTTCACTTTTATACATTTATGAATGATCATGTAAAACTAGGATAGATATCTAGAATTTAAATAATAATTTATTAATCAATATACAAAATTTTAAATGTTTTTATAAATCAATTTTCAGATATGAGTATAATTAATTATATAAAACATTATTAACAATCTTTTAGATTATGTTAATTTTTTTTCAATCACCATGTACTAGTTTTTATTAATTAATTAATTATATGTATATATACTTGTTAAAAAACAATAAATAATATTTAATTCATATGTTTTTTCCATTTTAACCAAAAAATGGTTTTATTAACATCCTTGAAGGCAGAATTGAAAAAAGAAAACTCATCTTCTAGGAAGGATAAAAATCAGTATCTCATATATTATGTATTAATTTTTAGAATAAAAGTAGGAGACAATAGAATTGATCGTTGATAAAAAAATTCATAATAACATAAAATTATATAAAAAACAGTAGTTATTATGACACTTTTTTATAGGTAGGTGAGGAAAGGATAATAAAAGTAATGAAATTAACTGAAAAATAAAGAGGATTTTACATCTTCAACTTCTTCTCCTTGAGATTCACCTTAAGGCCCTTTGGAATAGTATTTATGTGAGACCAAAAATATCATAACATGGGGATGATTTTTGTGAGGGTAATGTTTTATAATATAATAATGATTCATTCATTTAGAGGTGTTAAGATAAGGGGTGGTGTGATGTCGTATTTTTAGTGGAGGAGTGGTGTGTTTTTTATTGTTTTATTTATCAGTTTATTTTTTTATCAAGAATATGAATAGTTGTTATTCCCATGAATAAATATAGTAAATAAAGAAATATATTTGTAGATTATGGTTTGAAATCAGCCACACATCATCCATTACTCAATAATTCATGTATTTTATAAATACCATAAATTACCCTATTTTACTATTAACAAAGAATCATACTAATTTATAAAAACCTAATAAATTAACCCTAAACAATTTTCGATTTGTAGAATAAAAAATGGTCTACATTTTATGAAAGTATTTTTATAAATATGTGAGATTTAGGTTTTATATAAAATCACCTTTTACACAAGGATTATATATTTTAAACGTATTACTCATTTTATGACACTTTGAAAAATTAATTAAGATTTAATTAAATTATATTATAATAGTTAGACAAATAAATATTAAATTATAAATATATTTTTTTTAAAAACATTTTCTTTTAATACATTATAGTAATTATAATATTTTAAATTAATAATTACATTTCACAAAAATACCAATACTTAACTTATTATTTTTAAATCATTTATTTACATATTCCATAATGTAAATATACCATATTTTAATATATGAGTTACCTAAATTTTATTTATAATTTCAAAGGTGAGATAAATTTAAAATCATAAATATAATTTTAATATAACGAAATAGATAGTTTTATGAAAATTGATATTTTAACTATTCATTGGAAAATAATTATTTTCAAAAAATTTCTAAAATTTCACCATAAGATAATTTGGAAATCCAAATTTATGTTTTTTATTTTATTATATTGAATTTATGAAAGTGTCAAAATTTAATTTTAAAATATATGCACAATTATAATGTGGTAAAACAGTAGTTAAAAAATAGTCTTTTATATATAAAATTCTATTTATTCTTATCTTATTTCAATAATGATAATTATGATGAATTTAAAAATATAAATTTCATAATTTAGATAACACAATAAATTCCCAAAAAATAAATATCTAGGTGGTAATGGTCAAATTTTAAATAGTATGTCATGGTTTTGGACTTTGTGTTTCATCTAATATAAGCAATTTATGTTGTTAAATTTAAAAATGACATTCTATAAAATCGTGGGGCGTTAAATTCTCCCCTCATTCAATAAATTGAGTCCTTGCAATTTAAACATGTGATTAGTAATGATTGAATTTTTATTTTAGAATACCCTTTTGGAAATACCAAATTTCAAAGAGGCTTTATAAAACATACTCTTAAAAAGCGGGAAAGAACAATGTGTTGGTCACCATAAAACTAGGTTTACCTATAGGAAAACATTAATGGGAAGTGAATACATGGTCATGGAAAAGAAATATAACTACCAAGTTCTGATAGAGAGTGATAAAGACCTTGGTGAATAGAAATTTAACTATCATAAAACAATAAATCTAAGATCAATTAAAACACCATTGATTTCTCAGAATGAAATGTATACTGATAAAAAAAATTTTCCAGAATATTTTTCCTACAGTCAATGGATTATTTTATTATAAATATATGAACATTAAAAAATAACATTACATGTCTTCATTCTATTTATTAAGTATAATCTAATCCTTTAGTTTTGCATTGATCTATTTTCTACATAATTATTTTCACTCTTGGATATTCATGATTTATTTTTTATACATGAAGCAATTTTAATAAATCAAATAGTCCCTATGTAATTATTTTGACCCATTAATGTTTAATAAAACAAATATGGTGAGAAAATGTTATCAATGAACAATAATTTCCAATGTTTAACTTCTTGCATTCTTCATGTAGTTAATCTTATGAATCATCCAAAACATGTCATTCCACATTCAATGACTAAAAATATTAAAGGAATGACACTAAATTTTTTAAATCAAATTAATATAATATTTTCTTGAAAATTATTTCTCTTATATTCACTTATGAAATATTTGAATACCTTGATCAACATAAAACCTTCAAGCTTTAAAATATATAAATAAAAAGTACTCCATTATAATAATTATATGTCTAATGATTTATATATTTAGAATATCATAACATACTTATTGAAACCAAAAAATACTTTAATTACTCAATTTCAAAGATAGTAATAGAATATGATTGACAATAATCCATTTTATTCTTCTGGGATATATTCCCTTGAAACCTGGTACATTCATTTTTATATTACCCCTTATATTAATAGTTTAAGTATTAAATATAGGAAGATTATTTACTTCCCTTTTAGTCACAACCCTAGTAGACTTTATCTCTAAAATGGTAGCCAACTCCCATTACCATCAAGCATGTACTGAGGTGTTTCTTCCCACAATAATAACATGTGAAAAAAATACTTAATTCTTTTCTTCTCTTTATCTATTTTTTATCTTCTATTTTATTCTTCTCTTATAAATATTTAGAACCTTAAGAAATGTATAATTCATTGTATGTCTTGATAACACATGATATTATATCCTCATATAATGAGAATTTTTTGTAGACTAGTTCCCTTCGTACTATAAGATCAATACCATAAAATAAATGGTCAATATTTCTCCTTGGATTACATATGTAGTCTGAAACAAGCCTTCCTGAACATGTAAAGTTGGGTTCATTCATAGAAGTGTTTTCATCTTCTTTCTATATAAGACTCATGAATTTCCTATCCATATCATCTCTTTCTTCTCTTTGAAAATTTTCTTACACTAAATGTTCTATAAAATACTTTCATTCAATGTTTTAAATTTTATCTCCATATTTATGTTTTTAAATCAATGAACACCATTGATCCACATCTCCTAAGAGATAATATGCTTACATAACAACTATATCCTTTTCATTACTTCACAAGGTCATAAAAATATTCTCTATGAAACATATACATTTAAATTTTACAAATTTATTTGTATTCTCATTGAATAATGGGCTTTTTTTGCATGAAGTAGTTTAACATTGATTTTCCATGTTGTGGAATAATATTCCCTATATGGGTATGGTAATTTCTCACAAATTGACATAGTTGTATCGGTATAGTTATAAGTAGTTCAAATCCAATTGTAGATCCAATTGGGTGCTATTTCTAGATAATGGGATTCATAAATAAGATCATAACATTATAAAATATAATGTATAATCATAGAAATAATGAGTCCCAAAATCAAAATTTCATGACTTAGATATAACTAATCTCTAAATCATAAGCTTTTTTATTTGGGAATATTCCAAAAGACCATTTAGGTATATATTTCCATAACTAATGTTCTCAGAAACCTAGTTGACAATGTTCATACAAACTTTCTTTGATACCAGCTGTAATGGACTTAACCCAAGTAGCTCAGAGCTAGTGACATAATTTATTATATTGGATCTATGAACAAGATATCAAATCACAAAATACCAATTATTTTAGTAGCTTTGGAAAACTTTATACAAATATAAGTATTTCATTACAAAATGATATGGAAAAAAACTTATTAAATTCATTGAAAACACTCTTATTCTCTTAGATTATCATTTCATCTTAGTTTCAATATTTATCTTTGCATCCTAGGGAAAAATAAAAAACAAGAAATTGTTGAGATCAGATTCCCATTAAGGGTATAAAATATATTGGATTATATCACATATAAAAATATAAAATGGTTATGTGAATAAAAAACACAGGCCATTATAACATATTCATGAGCACAATATAACATGCACAATAGTTGAATAAGTAATTCAATATAAATAATCACACAATAATGAAACTTAACAATGGATATACCACTAGATAAATAATCAAATGGATTATCAATTAATAATATCATAATTAGGGAATCAATAATTTTGGAAATCATAAGTACACCATTAAATCATCATCCAAGATATCATACCAAAATTGATAAAAACCCAATTTAGTTTATCTTGTGAGACCTACTTATGCATCGAGGGGATATAGTGTGTGATACCCATCACTCACTAAGTAAAATTCATTTATGATATGAAAGGTTTGGAATATAATAAATATATATATTCTTACTAAAACAAGAAAAATAAATATTAATAACTTTACCAATAAAATAAACATAATTATAAACCATCCAATGTAATATGGAGAATGGTTTCAAGATAATACATACCAATAAATAATCAAAATCTATTTAATAAAATATGGAAGATCGTTAATTAAAAGATAAATCCCAACAAACAATAATATTCAACATAGATTATTGAAACAAATGAATATACTCTAATAAAATCATTGACAAATTATTAAGTGAAATACCCTTTCCCTTTAAAAAATTATTTTGGAAAACCATTTTTATTTTTTATAAATATCAGGATGTCAGAATGTATATACAAGGAGAAAAGAGATTGAAATTATATTTTTTAAATATTAAAATAATATTCATACTTAAATTTTGAAACATAACTAAAAACATATATAAATTGTGTTTAAGAAACATTATAAATGAGAAACTTCAATGTAGTTTAAGGGAAAATTTAAATGAGTATTTAAAGCGGGAAAATAATTAATTAATTTCATAAAATAAAAAATGAACTAAAATAAATTTTCATCATAAATATATAGAATTTATAGAAATAATTTTTTCTTAATACATATTATGTATTGTACTTGGAATTGGGTATGGAATTTAGTGGTTCCCTTTAATCAGGTTTGATTATCGGGAAAAATTAAAAAAGGAACCATATAGAAATTTTATTTCCCCATTAATGAAAAAAATTGAGCTAGTTACAGATATTTGGAAAAAACAAAAATAGAATATTATATGATTAAATAATAATTATTAATATTCACATTGAGGTAACGAGGGAAAAGTCTATCCATATGGGAAAATAGAGGGTTGAGAGAAAAAAAACCCTTACCATATGTCCGAAAGTGTTCTCCATTTTTACTTAAAGACCTGGAATATAAAAATAGGTTCATTGAAATTTTAATTCGTAATATATTAATCTTTTATTTGAATTATTATAGTTTTTTTATGTTCATTTATTGCATTTTTAAGAGATATAATATTCTATTCCATCATCCAGAAGTGTCTATTTCCATAGTTTTCATAATTGGTTAACTTGTATACATTTATAGAAGATCAAGTAAAATGAGTATAGTTATCTAGAATTGAAATTATAATATATTAAAGAAAATAAATAGGACTTAATTTTCTTATATTTCATTTTCTATATATTATGACGATTCATTAGATAAATCTTTAATGATAACCATTTTTTTCATTTTATCAATCATCACACACTATTTTTGATTAATTAAATAATAATATGTATATAGAATAGTTCTACAACAATTAATAAATTTTAATACATATATTATATTCTGTTTTAACCATAAATGTTTTTATGAGCAACATTGAAGGATAAATTGAAAAAAACTCATCATCCATGAAGATTGTAAATCAGAACCTCACAGGTTTTGTTTTCATTTTTAGAAGAAAAGGGGAAGAGAAGAGAATTAAATGTTGAAAAAAATATCATAATAAAATTATATTATATAACATTTAATATAGTTATCATTATACTTTTGTATAGTTAGGTGAGGATAAGATAAGATATTAAAATAAATTGAAAATAAATTAAAAGAAAAGGAATGAGGATTTTACATCTTGAACATGTTCTCCTTGATATCCACATGAATGCACATGGAAATAGTCTTTTCGTGATTTCATAAATGAAAGGACATTGGGAAAATTTTTGGGAAGGGAATTTGGAAAAATATAATCAACCTTCAAGGATTCTGAGGTGTGGGGAGAAGTGGTGGTGAGGGTGGTATTTATAGTGGAGGAGAGGGGTGACGTTTGATTATTTTATTCATTTGTTTATTATTTTGGCACAAGAGTTTGAATAGTTTTGATTAACATGACTAAATACAGTAATTAGCTAATTATAGTTTGAGATTATGGTCTTACATCATCCATACATCAGTCATGACTAACTAATTCAAGTTTTTCTGAAATACTATGAACTACCTTATTTCACAATCCAAACAAAACAAGTATGTCAGAAAAATGACCCAAAATTCACATTTAACATTTTTAAATGTTTATAATTTAAAAATGGATTCCATTTTATGAAAATATTTTTCAAAATATTTAAATTTAGTTTTTAAAATGAAAAATCTTCATTTATATGAAAAATATTGATTTTAAAATTATAACTAGAGTTATGACCCTTCAAAAAATTAATTAAGCTCTAATAAAATTATAATATAACCATAAGATGAAAAGAATTAATTTATAAATATTTTTATGAATATAAATTTTATTATAAATGATTTTATTAGGTATAAAAATTTAAATAAAAATTTATATTTCACTGAAATACCAATATATAATTTATAATTTTTAATGCATTTTTTAATTATTCTATGATGTAAATATATCATATATTAATTTATTAGATACATAAATTTTATTTTAAATTTCATAGGGGTGATCAAATTAAATTAATAAATAGTATTTAATCTAATGAAATGGATAGTTTTACAAAAATCTATATTTGTCACTATTCATTGGAAAACAATATTTTTAGAAAACTATAAAAATTTCTCCTTAAGATAAATTTGACATATTGATTTTAAAAATAAAGATTATTTTCTTCAATAGAATTTATAAAAGTGTCAAAATTTAATTTCAAAGCAGCTGCACAATTAAAAGGAGGAAAAACTACTTTAAAAATAAATCCTTTAATGAGTAAAATTTTATTTAATATTATTTTATGACTATAAAAATAATTTGGATGAATTTTAAAATGTATATTTCATCATTTGGGTAATACTATTATTTCATACCAATTTAATAACTAGTTTATAACAATAAAAATTTAAATTATATATCATGGTTTTAAACTCGGTGTTGTTTGTAACATAAGCTATCGAAGTTATCAAATATAAAATAGATATACTATAAAATATCAGGGTGCTATGGTAGAAACCCACCTTAGAAAAACTCCCCATATCTTTACTTCATGAACATCGGGCGACCTCCCTCCTTCTCTACACCATCCTACATCACTGATCCCTCCTCCACAGAAATAAACTCACACTACTGCCACACTATTTTCAAAACCCTAAGTTGTGACGTATAAGGTCGAATGACCTTACACAACCAATATACTCACCATGCACCACCCACAAACCTACTATTGAAAATCACCAGGACACCTACCCCTTCACCATCACCCTACCACGCTGATTCCTATATTTATATTGATCTAACCTTTCATCAAATGATGTACTCTCTCAGGTAGACCGACTTACACATCACATATAGCTCACATAGTTGGGATAAAATTCTCATTGGGTGACCATTTTGGGTTTACCACTTTTCATTTGGTTACATGATGAGCATTGATATTGGGTGTTATCTTTTATTGGAATATTGATGATAATTATGATAATTTGAATGTTGAGAGTACCGACTTATATAAGCTTCATCTGGGTATCAAGGTTATTAATTTTTTGCATTATCAATTTGTAATCAAATTAGTTTTTTCAATTTTGATGTTAGGGTTGTTTTAGTTTTTTGAGGATTTCGGTTGAGTAATTAAAATTTTTTTCATCAAATGTTGACCTTTTATTTTATTGTTATTTTTTCAATTGAACTTATTTTTAGTGTAATTTTTTATCTTCTTAATTTATAATTCTCTTAAATTATTTCTAAATTTAAAACTGGATTTTTAATTTATAGTTAACTCAGTGATACAAATAAATTTAATTGATAGATTCTAATGATAATTTGTGGTGAAACATTGTGTGAAATAGATTTTTTCAATTAATTAATTGATTTGGAACTCAGAACGATCTGGTAATTATTTATAACACTAGAGAACATGAAATAAAATATATTAGTATACATAAACATGACATTATAAAGAAGGATAATACATTCAAAACTGATGAAAATTAAGCAAGATAAATAACTGACCACATTAAAAAAAATTGGGGTTGTGAATTAGTTTGTTTACAACATCAACATCTCAATCACACTTTCTAATTAGGAGTTCATTATCAATGTTTTAATTGTATTTAATTTTTTTGGTTTCTGAATTATTAATATTTTAAAAAATTAAAATTAAAATATGAATTCCCTTAATGGATCACCAACTTGAAAAATGATGAAAGTGAAAATTTGTTGAAATATTCCTCATGCTCTCTGTGTTATAACTATATAATCCACTTATATAATAACCATAGGGTTATAAAATTATCAAATTGGATGTACTTCAACAACATGCATCAAATTTATGATTTCATTTTAATGGATAACACACACATCTAGCATAAAATACCTTATTTATTCCTTTATTTAAGAATCATTTCACTAGACAGTGAAAACATATAATTCAACTAAATACCAAGATGATCCACCCCTTGATCTAAAAATATAACATCAATAAAATGGAAAACTCAAATTAGAATCTCTTCCAAAAATAAAATGTATCCCTGATATGAATGTATAGATAATCGGATTCAAATGCTTTCCAGAGGACAAGTCCATCCCATTTTCAAAATCATCTTGACAATAAATGACCAAAGACTACAATGAGAAAGGAATTGAGATCCAATATAGTTAGAGTAACCTCAATCATTACAAGACCAAGAATTAAAACAATAAATTTAAAAATAAATCCTTCACTTCTTATCCTAATCCAATAAAGATGTGCAATTTCATTTTTTGAGATTCAAATTCCCTTATATGCCTATGAATATATTTCTCGAAGATTATGACATAATTAAATACAATGGGGAAACTGATGAGGTGATGGCCCTGAGACAATTTCCATTCTCATTGTAAAGAAATGATAATTACTAGTTGGAATGTCTTAAACTATATACTATCATACCTTGGGAAGTACAGAGAATAAAATTTCATGATCGATATTACACAACATCACAATATTTTAAAAAATAAGAGAGGCCTAGAATCCTTTTTTCCAAAATTAATATTAATCGGTTAGAAAAGATTAGTAAAGATTCTAATATATGTTAAGGTATTGTTCACATCATTGGATGAATCTTGAAATCCAATCTCAATATTTATACTACGTACTAAAACCTATGTGTATGTCATAAATCAACACAGCTATAGGAAATGTGCTCATGGAGATGGATCCTGAAGATTCTTACACATTAATTCAAAGCATTATAGAACATAGCTTCCAATGAACAAGATATTTTTAAAGAAGTAATGAATGAGTGAATCATGTTTATTCAAATAAATTAATATTTTAAAAACCTGTAGATCTAAAAAATATGGTTGATGTCTTACCACTGAGTCTTCCTAATCTTGTCTATGTAGTTCATGTTAAACACATCCCCCACTCTGGCAGTATTTATGATTATTCCATGTGTCCATATAACACATCTGAGAACAACATGTTTGAAGCTAACATCATCAGCTATAAAATATTAAATCATGTTAATAATTTTAAAAACCTGAGTACTGATAAAATTATTTGTTTTCATATTTATTAGTATTTGTATTCATTATAGAAATTTTATGTAAATCTTCATATCAGAAAGGAAATAGTTTTTTTAATTTAATTCATACAAGATTATATTTATAAGAATAATTTCATAATTATATAATTTTAATTTAAAAAATCAATTTCAATTTTAACACCATAATTTTTAAATAATCTCAGAATAAATATTTGATTAGTTTTTGAAAATATTTACTTCTCAACAAATAGTGAATAAATGAAATTTTATTGAAAATTGTATTTTCATTCATTGTATTTATAGTGAAAAAATAAAATTTGAATTAGTTTTAAATTAATATTAGTTCATTTTTTATATAATACAATTTGGGTTTTCTAAATGGATATTACACATAAATTTAGTATAAAAACATTTTATATTTCAAAAAGGCATTTTTTTCAAATAACATATTTTCTTTGTGTTTTTGCATATTATATTTAAATTAAATTCTGAAACATTTTTTATTTGAATTTTGAAAAATTGATTCGATATCTAGAATAAGCTTGGTACACAATTATTAAATAGGACCCTTTTATTTTTTATCAATATGAATAGTAACTAATAATTTTGGTTCCCATGGTAAAGGGTAAATACGATAATTTAGGTTAAAAATAAAATGATAAGAACCAAAAAATGACCCAAAAACATGAAAAAATATTATTTAATTTGAATATATAGACCATAACCATCAAAGGGTTTAATTTATAACTTTTTTGGTCAATTTGGAGGACATTAAACCTTTATAGTATTTTATTCAATGAAAAGTCAGAAATTTCACACAATTGTTTTAAATAAGTGTAATATTTTTTATATGCTACTATCGAAGTATATGGACAACTATATATATTATTTTGAAAAATAAATTTTTTTTCATCATGTATTTTTTTTAATTTTTAGTAAATAAATAATTACGTTAAATTATTTTACCACACCAATAAAGTATTTATTCACAATAGTAGAAATTATTTTTACCACATCATAATTTTAAACATTAGTTATAAATAACCGCTGTGAAAAAATGAAAAAAATGAATTATCATGTAGGTTATACTATAACTGACATTAAAAATGAATTATCTTGATTTATCATGTCATTTATTTTATAGCTGACGTAGTAAATCAAATTTATGACTTCAATTATTTTATAATAGATATGATAAAGAAAAAAACTTTTCTTTATTATATATGTTATATAATAGTGGACGTTATAGATTATTTTATCTTTTCAAATATGAAATAATTGATGTGACAAATGTAAATAAATCATTATCATGTATGTTATTTAAAAACTGACGTGAAAAATCTTTTAAAAATATAATGAAGTCCCATTTCATATTATTTAGCTATTTCGATTTCAAGAAAAAATGACTCGGTCTCTCTTGCGATGAAAACCCATATTCAAATCATCAATCCCATGGCATCCAAACTCATTTTTTATGCTTCATTCATCATGTTTTTTAACGGTGCATCTATCTATTCGACTTGAAACTCTCAATCGTATTCTTAAAGTCAATCACCCTTTTTTTATTTTTCAACATCTATAATCTTCCATATACCTATTCATTTATGGTATGTCTATCCCTATAAACAATAATGGCTATGTGGATGTGAATAGGATTTATGTATGGTTTTAATTTGGGGATTTTTTTGGTGTTTTTGAATTATAGAGGGAACATATTTGATTTATTTGGATTCATCATGGTCGAAGACATTCTATATCTTTATTTCTACTCGATATAGGTAGTGGTTGTGGAATAAATACTTTAAATTACATTTCATTTAATTAAATAGGTTTTATAATTACATTTTTGCCTAATTAAATATCTATGTGATAGTCCGAATTCATTTCATAATATTTTTATAGTTTTTATCCCTTTGTATACTCAAATTTTTTATGATTTTGTAGTTTCTTCAGATATGTTTGAAATAAAATGTGATTGAAAAAATGTTTATTTTTTTCTTAATGAAATTTATCTTATGAATAGTTTATACTGATTTTAGTCTTTGGAACAGAAAAGTTGTGGTTCTAATGATTTTCTTGAATAGATGAAAATGAATGGATTTTAAAAATAAGTTAAAATTAATAAAGTTAAAAATAAAATGGTTTCATATGTGGTTTAACATGGCTAAATTTTAGTGGAGAATTTAAAATTGGGACTTTAAATGGTAATAATGAATTGAAATTCTATTTTCAATTTGGTAATGGATCATTTTGAACATTATAGGAGAGTTTTCATATTGAATATGGGACCCTTTGATGTCCCTCTTAAATTTTTACACTTGATATTGATAGTGGTCCCTAACGGGGATGCAATTTAATATAAATTGTGACATGGTTGATTTGAAAAGGGGTTAACAAGAGCACTAGTGGTGATATGATAATTATGTATATGGAATTTTTTAGTTGATATATTAATCTAATGATTTAGTATTTTCACATATCAAGTTTTTTTACATTCGTGGGAAGCTTTATAACTAAGATAGTGGTCCAGATTTATTCTATAGTAGATCAGTGGAGACAAGTTCTAGTTCCCCAGTAATGTAATTTCATGTTTATGCGATGAAAATTTTTTGACCGAAAAATTTCCCATGGAAAATAGTCTGTGGACAGCAAGTATTTTTGATTTAGGTGGATATACATCTCAAATAGTAACTATTTACAACAAGGTTATAAATCTGCCGCAAAAAATTTTGACAGGATTTCCTTTTGCCTTACTTGAAATGCATTCAGAGCTTGCATTTGCGAGATATTATTCAACCCGTCACAAATTCCATTTGAGTTGATAATATTTGCGATGAAAATTTTTTTCCGTTGCAAATAATTTTTTATAAAAACATTATTTTTGACGTAATTAATTACATCTCTATTATATCATCATAAAAAGTATCGGTATTTAGTATACCATGTCGCTCCCTTCTTCTTCCACCTATTTTGTTCCTCCTTCCCTCTCCCATGGAATTGCATGGCTGACCCGCTTCGTGTAGCACTAAAAATCATTGTTTCTTTTCATTTTTTGGTGATTTCACACCAAATCTATAAGGTACATACTTTTCTTCTATCCTTTGATACTTTTTTCTATTTATTTTAATTAGATTGATAAATATACAAAAACTAGCATTAAAATTTTACCATATTTTAATGATTTACATGACATGTAGGGTTAGTCTAAATTTGTTATTTTAGATTTGAGTATTTTGATTACGCACAAATTGTTTTAATTTTATTTACAATGTTTTTCACAATGTTTTATCTTTAAACTATATATATTTTATTTGGGTGCTTATGGTTGTTGAAACATTAGTATTTTTTATTATCTAAAATATAATAATTATTAAAATATCTTAGATGTTTTCATTTGTTTTACAATAATTATATTTTCGCACACATAATATTTATTTTTATCATTGCGTGAACAAATATAATTACGCGAGCATATTGGATTATTTTGAATAGGTTCATAAAATTTGTTTTATTTTTGTGCACACATAATATTTATTTATAATAATATTTGTGTGCACATAATATATTTTTACAATAACATTTTATTACAATAATATTATTTATAATATGTTTTTTGGCACACGTGCATGTATGTATGTGTGTCTAAATATTTTTATGTATAAATATAACTGGTTGATTTTTAATAAGGATGATATAATTTATTTAAAGATAATATTTTAATAAAACATTATTTATAAGAATTTAGTTTTGTAAAAAATGTAAAAAAATTGTATAATTCAAATAAAATTAGAATTTGAAATATGTAATATTTAGTAAATACATATTTAATAATAATTAGGATAATTTTTTGTAATAGTTTGTAAAAAAAATATAAAATATATAATCAAGTATTATAAATGGTTAAACAATGATTAATTATTAAAAATGTATTATTAATTTTAATAAATAGTATAAAACATTAAATAATTAATAATAATTAATAATTAATGAATCATTATTATTAATAAATTATAAATATTAGGGATAATTATAAAATTAAAACAATTTGTAAAAAAATTATAATAAAATGTAATAATGTTTAGAAATTCATAATAATTCTTATAAAATGTTATATTAATTAAAATAATTATTATTAATATTTTGTATTAATGTTGTAAAAACACCCTACTCATACAACTATTATAATACATCTAGGGTATAAATTATCAATTCTAAATAATTATGAATTCAAATTAATTATCAACTCAAAAATATGAACTCAATTTAATTAATTAATTGTTTATATAAATTATAAATTAAAGTTAATCAAATTATATATATATGTTTATATATATTTGATATTTTTATATTTATTTAAAAATGAGTTAGAATATATTTGATGTATTTATATTAATTAAGAAATTATTATATATATAGAAATTATTATAATAGTAATAATTATTCAAATTAATTAATAACAATCATTACATAATTTATAATAATTTAGATAATTTATAAAATTGTAAATATAATAATCATTACATAAAAAATTGTATTAATAAAATTCAAATAATAATTTAAGAAATTTTGATTTATGTATATATATAATCATTATATAATTTATAACAATGTATATAATAAATAATATTCATTACAAAATAATAATTACGTAATTTATAGGAATTAACAATAATTAATTATAATTATTACATAATTTATAATAATAATCATCGCATAATTAATAATATTAATTACATATTTTATAATTAATTGGAATATATATAGTAATTATTAATTAATTAATAATCATTTCATATAAATATTTAATTAATTAAAATAATATTTATTAATAATTTCTGTTCATATTGTAATATATATTTATATATAAAAAACTTTAATTTTATAAATAATATTAATAAATAATTAAAAATGATACCACCTGCGTGCGATGTAACCAAACAGTCAATGCTAACAAATCTTACGTCGTGCCTAGGGTAAACCCCACATCCCAGACCCAAGATTGATATTTAATTTATCATATGAAACATGGTTTGGAAGATATATGCAATTTTTATAATAATTTATAATAGTAATATTAAATGAATTACCCTCAACTGCAATGTAACTACCAATCACTCACAAATCTAATGTCGTTTCTATGATAAACCATACAACCCAGACTCAACGGTGATATCCAATTTATCAAATGTGACACCATTCAAGAAATATTTAATTGTCTTCAAACAATAACATTGTCATATATAATATTTTTATTATTATTATTTTTATCTACACAGAGCCTTTTAGAGCTCCGTAAACTAGTGTTAACCCCATACCTCACTCTACTCAAATTTTAAAGTATGTTTCAAGATTTTAAAGTATAATAATAATTAGCAATTAGTCAACATTATTAGAAATAATTATTCTTATTCTAGTTTTTTTATAAATCTATAGACTCGGGATGTAGACAACAACATCTATTATGTGATCATGATTGGATAAATAAAGGACAAAATTCCAATGGATCTAGTTTAAATCCTGTCTACATAGAAGGTGTTGAATCCTTTATATTATTTACATCTTCAAATTCATATTTTGTTTTGGAAGGAACAATTAAATGTTCATGTCAGAAATGTGGTCATAGAACATTTTAAACATTTGACAGTGTTTGACATCATCTATTTCATTACAGTTTTTGGAAAGATTATATTTTCTTGTATCAACATGGTGAAAAGAGTTCAGTAGAAAATAATAATTTTTTGGTTCTGGATCCATCATTTCATAATTTAATAAACGAGTCATCTGGTCCATCTATTTCAGAAACAACAACTTAGAATGGAATTCCAAATCCTTAATTTAAACCTTCTCAGTTTTATAATTGGGTTCAATCAGTTGAGGAGGCTTTATATCCAAGAATCCAAATGGGAAAACGTCATGATTTTATAACATTTAGGGATATTAGATCTTATTTTTGAATTTCTAATAGTTTTTTTGATTTGTTTTTATCTTTGGTTAAGACCTTTCTTCGTGATGGAAATACATTAACTAGAAATTTCTATAAATTTAAAAGGTTTTTTTAATTAGGGTCTAATTTTTCAGAAGATCCATGCATGTTCAAAGGAATACATCTTATATTATGGTGAATATGAATCATTGGTAAATTCTAGAACATGTGGATAATTGCGGTATAATGTGGCATAATAAGGAATGTCTAGAGTTTTGTGAAATAGTTGAGATATTTTCCAATTACACCTTGTTCACAACATTCATTCATTTATCATAGATCAACTAGATTTATGACATGTTATAAATCAAATATTTCCATCAAAAAAATCTTAAATAATCCATTTGATTGTGACTCTTGTAATCATTTTGATCAGACACATCCTTCTTTTTCTACCGAACCTCGTAACATATGGATGGGTTTTTTTATTAATTGTTTTTTCTATTTGTTGCTTACACCAATCAATATTCTTATTATCTTATTTTCATTTCTGCTTACATATTTCACCCCTAGATATTGATGAAGCTATCATATATATATATTTTATACTCTTTATTTCAGGAAATCCAAATAAGAATATTGGTGTTTATTTGAAACCACTAATTGAGGAGTTAATTTCATTTTGGAACAACAATATGACTTCATCTGAAATAACTAAAGATCATAATTTTATATTGAAGGTTACATTATTATGGACAATTAGTGACTTTCTGGCATATGGTTTGTTATATTTATGTAGCACACATGGTCTAAAATAATGTATATACTGCACTCCTAAGAACAATGAAGTTACTCTTTGTAATGGGAGAATAGTTAGTTATTTTGATTGTAATTGGAGATTTTTTCCTAGAGATCACCCTTATCAAAGAATAAAAAAGGAAAAATTGAAATAGATTCACCTCTACTAGTGCTCTTAGGTAAGCAAGTAAAATCTTTTGTCTCTTTATTACCTCATGTTACTTTTAGACCAAACATAAATGGGAAAAAGATAAATGGTTTTGGGAGAGATCATATTTGGATAAAGCGGACTATTTTTTCGGACCTTCCATATTGGACTGATTTATTGGTTCATCACATGTTATATGTAATACATATTGAGATGAATGTTTTTGATAACTTGTTCTATACTATGTTGGAAACACCTGGTTTGATCAAAAATAATTTAATGTCACAGTTATATCTCACACAAATTTGCAGATGTCTTGAACTTGAATTATTTGAAGATGAATTATCACACAAATTTTTAAATCCGAAAACATTTTACTCACTTATTAAAGAATATCGATTATTTTTCTATCAAGGGATTATAGATATGAGGTTACCAAATGGGATATATTACTTCTTATTGTTCTTAAAGGGCCATTGAATTCTTCAATATGGGAGGTTTTGAGCGAAATTTCATTTGATTCTGAGATATTTTCTCAGAAACATTAGATTATGATACATTGAATTCCCTAAAAAGGGATATTGTTTTAATTTTATGTAAATTGGATAAACTTTTCCCACCCTTTATCATTGATTCCATGGATAATTTAATATTTCCTTTTCCATATGAATCTAAATATAGAGGGCTGGTACAATTCCAGTGGATAAATCTATTTGAGACATGTATGCAAAAATTAAAGAAGAAAGTATGTAACAAAGAATCAATTGATGGATCAATTTTAAAAGCATGCTTGTAGAAGGAAATTTCAAATTTCTGTTATTATTAGTTTCAATTGAAATATCCTTCAAAACATAATTAGATGGGTCACAATGAGATAATTGTTGATGATTCCATAGACCAATAGTTGACAGTTTCTAATCAACTAAAGCTTGAATTCAATGGTTATTGGAAGCGATGGATTACAGATGAATAATCACACAAATCTCATACTTATGTTCTACTAAATTTTAAAGAAATGAGGTGATTTGTGTAGTATATACTAATTTTTTATTACTTTGTTAAATATTTATAAAATATCTCTTTATTTACATTACCTTTTTTTAGACTATATAATGACTATATCAAAAATCTATTTCTAAAAATTACATCTACTGTTCGTGAGGAACGTCGAAAACAATAATTTTCATATTGGTTTCAAATACTAGTAAGTAATGTTTTTTAATGGAATAATAAATCAATATTTCAATGATATCTATTATTAATAAATTTTATTGTTTACAATTATCAAAACAAGAAAATAAAATTGATATTCAATAATGTGTTCTAAAAAACCCTCCATAGAAATTACAAAAATATTATAATGGTGTTTTGGTTATTGAATTTCGATTCCATACACATGTATATGGTGACTCAAACAAATAAATGATTAGTTGTGTTAGTTTTAAAGGATACCATCATATGGAAGTTGAAGTTGATTTTTATGGTGTGCTAGATGAAATAATTGATTTATGTTATCTCAGACCAAATTATGTTACAATATTTAAATTTCATTGGTATGATACTAATCTAGGGTTGCATGTTCCTCCATGACATGAAGTTATTGACATATAGATATAAAAATATTTTTCATAAAATGAACCATTTATGTTATCACATCAAGAACATCACGTTTAACATGTAAATTACTATGATGTCTTGAGATATTTGAAGGACTAGTGAAGTGAGATAAAAATGAAATCACATGAAAATATGTTTAATGAAAATGAAAATGGTTATGTGTAAGTGAAACATCATGAAATTTTTCAAGAAACATCCTAAAATATATCTTTTACCCAACGAGATATTAATATCAATGATGAAAACCCTCTGTTAAGTGATGATGATATAGATAATGTAAATGAAGTAATATGGGGAAATGAAACTAAAATTTGTATGGATGTTGAAAATGATGAATATGAGGATGAAGACATTTATGTCGATAAAAATAGTGATGAAGATGATAATTGATGGATTATATCTAGGTCCTTAGTTATAGTTAATTATTATATTCTCATATTTATTAGTTTTTAAAATTTTATATTTGTGTTAAAAATATTTTATAGGTAACATTTCATTATTCTGATATTCATTAGTTTTATATATTTCATAACATTTTCAACATTTGTTATAGGTAATTATCATATTCTAATATTTATTAGTTTTTGTAATTTCATATATTTATTTATAATGTGTTATAGAAAACCTTTTTTTATTCTAACATTCATTATTTTTTTATATTTCATTTTTGTTTTAACATTAGTAACATGTAATTATCATATTCTTTTCTTTATTAGTTTTTTAAATTTCGTATTTGTATTAATAATATTTTATAGGTAATAATATTTTATTCTTATATTCCTTAGTTTGTTATATTTCATATTAGTGTCAACATTAGTTAGAGGTAATTATCATATTCTAATATTTATTAGTTTTTTAATATCATATTTTCATTACCAATTTGTTATTGATGGAATTATTTTATTCTACATTCATTAGTTTTTTATATTTCATATTTCATTTAACATTAGTAATAAGTAATTATCATATTCTGATATTTAATAGTTTTTTAAATTTCATATTTTTATGAAAAATCTGTTATAGGTAACATTATTTTATATTGATATTAATTTGTTTTTTGTTTAATATATGTTTTAACATTATTTATAGGTAATTATTATATTATGATATTTTTTGTTTTTAAAATTTCATATTTGTATTAACAATAGGTTATATGTAACATTATTTTTTTCGAAAATACATTAGTTTTTTATATTTCATATCTTTTATAACATTAGTAACTGGTAATTATCATTTTCTAATATTTATAAGTTTTTAAAATTTCATATATTTATTTACAATCTGTTATATGTATCATTATTTTATTCTGACATTTATTAGTTTTTTATATTTCATATATGTTTAACAATCTTTTATTTGTGAGGAAAATTTGTATTAGATGGCTGGAGATGATCCTCATGATGATTAATTACATTCTCATTCTGATTCCATACTTCCTAATTATGAGACTATTTCAACTGCTCCTCCTCAGTCTGGCGTGCCTACAAGGAGGGGGCACAGTCTTTCTCGATTACAAATTCTAGATCCTATTCCAAAGAGATGACCATCTATTGATTTTGATCTATGTTTATAGAGTTATGTTTAATTATTTAATAAGAAATATATTTTATTTAATCTAAGTGTATTAATTTTCACAATAAATTTATGATTATATTTTTTTTAATTTTCACAGTTTTTCGCATTTAGTTGTTGGCCAGGATGGTGCGATTCTGAGAAATTATTTTTTCGAGACATGGGTGTCATCGGACCTGGTACCCATCACTGTGTGTGACCAGATATTTGACCATTTTATTATATATTATTAAATAAAATATACTTTTCTAAAATTTATTTAATTACTAACATATTTTTCCAATTTTCTTATAGAATTTATTTTCCCCAATTTCTGATAGATAACAGGTCCTATCTGAAAGGCCTGGGATTCAATTATAGATATGCGATTTCATCAGTTTCTAAATAACATCAGAAAGAGAGCTTTGTATAATGTTTTTTCTAATGCCTTCGATCAGTATTTCATCTCTTATTGTCCCAATTGTATGTCATCTCAGGTGTGGGACATGTTGTTCTCCTTTTCTCTAGAAGAGAATTTTAGTTTGAGATCAGAAGTTGGACGACAGAGCTGGGGGGGAAGAGGTCACCCATATGGACTAGAGTCATATATTTGGCATACATCAAGAACATATTGCAAGTGATATTATATATTAATGTATATTTATTTTAACTATAAATTTATTTTTATATTATACAAGCCGCTACTAGCCCATCTATTATGGATAATGGTGTTTATAAGAAGATGTATTTTGATCCCCATATAGGAGAAGTTATAGGTGAAGGACAACACCATATTGTGGTTAATGAATTTTTTGAACAATGTCTTCAATATTAATTTTATTATTATTCAAAATTTTCATAATATTTAAAGGAAACAAATGAGGCTATGACTTCTCATTAATGAGAAATTCAAGATGAGTTCAAACAATATGTCACAGTTGATTCATATTTCGATGAGGGAGCTTGGATACATGTGACTTCATATGATTTCAAGAAAGGTCATGTGATTGTTAGTGGCTCTCCACTGACACCTATGAGTTATTATTGTACTTATGTGATGGAATTAGTGAGCATAAAGGGAGCCCATGGAGAGTCGTCAGTGATACCATCTGCACATTATGAGGAGAGGTTAAGGGCTTCGGATAAGAAGATACAGTAGATATAGAAGTAGAGGTAGGAGTAGCTTGAGCAGCATCATTTGAGAGATGAGAAGGCGATGGATTTTATATAGAGACTTGTGCATGGAATTGGTATGGAGTTTCCTACCCCTGGTCCATCGAGTTATCCTCCTCCACCTGATGCCATTTTATGATATATGATGATTTTAATGACTATTTTGTAATTTAGATATGATATGAATATTATTTATGAAATGATTTATTAATTTTATGTGTGTTTTTATTTTTTAAAATCCTTAATAATGTTTTTTAAAATATTTATACTTTTTTTATAAATAATTCAATTGTTTTTTAAAAGGTTATTTGTGATAGATTACTTATCTGTCAGAAAAAAGTTTGTACGACAGTCCATCGCAATAGGGTTGTAAATAATATTTCTGTTTTTTTGTAACAAACTGTATATCCGTCATAAAAAATGGTTTTCTACAATAGACCATTGTAAATAATTATATTTGAGATCACTTCTTTCATGATGGTATATTTGTGATGGAAAACCATTATAAAAAGTCATTACAATGATAATCCATTTCAAATAGACCATTAAAATTATAATAAATTCCTCTTGTTCATTTGTTATGTGAATATAGGGTGGGGTCCCTGATTATTTTAGTGTGGGCTTGGTGGATAGTTTTTGTTTTGATTCAGACACAAAATAGCCAACAATTTCTTTTTAATATTTTTAAAAGATTGGACATTCTCACATTAGGTATTATTTAGATTCCCCTAATAATTATTGATGGGTGATGAAATTATAAAGGATTACCATCATTCATTTTATCAAATTCCCCAGTTAGATTGGCATGTGTGGAACCGTGGTATGTTTTTTCATTACATTATTAAATAGATTCTTTGGTTCTTGTTGTGTTTCATTTTTATTCTTCTAATTTTATTTCATTTTTCATAATGAAATTTAATACTTAATTTTGAAAAGGTATGTTTTCAGAAAAGAAATTATTGTTTTTTATATATGGAATTTTTTAGAAAGGGTGGGTTTTAGAATTTTTTTTTATTTTTTAAAAATAACCAAGCATTATCTAAAATGTTTTCAATGTGTTTGTTTATTATAGTAAAGATCATAAAAAATTTTATGGTATGATATTTTCATTAACCCAATATTGGTCCCATATCCAAGATCCAACCCATCCATAATGTTATAAATTATTGGCCATTCGTAGTTACCCTAAATCTATATTTTTTGGATTTCATTCATTGTTCCTTTCACTATTAACTGTTTAAGTTATTTTATTATTCTTATATTCATCAGTATCCTAGAATCTGTATTCAATGATTTTTTCCCTTTAGTTACCCGACTTATTTCCAATGAGTATTTTAGAGAGATAAAACTAAATATAAATTATCATTTAGATATGTATACCATTTAACTCAGTCAGCATTTTTTATGTATCTTGATGTGTTATAAATGGATGGTATGATCCTTGGGATACTAGACGAAATTTGTACCTCTTGAAAATGAAGTCATTAGAACTTCTTATAAATAAAGGATATTTGCAGCCCCTTCCCATGGAAATCTATGTTCTTCTCAAGGTCTGTACAGAAGACCTTTATCCATAATACCATTTACCATTAAAAAACAATAAGAGTGTGAAAGCACATAAAATGGAACCATCAAAGTTACTTTAAATAAATAAAATATTCCAATTCAATAAAATATTATGATCTTTTAGGTTAATATTTTAGATAATTAGGATAAAAAAATAAATCAAAAACTGATGATGTGATGGGAAAATAATACATCATAGTATTTTGGTGGTGTTTTTTTAATTTAGTGTTTTTCAATCTTATTTCTCAAAAACAATATCATTATAATTTTCAAATAATAATATATATGTTTCATATTTAAAAATTGGGTTACATTCAAATTATTGAATATTTCATATAATTATAACATCTATATATATTTTATTTTTAATATTACTTCCATGCTTGTATTTTTATGATTTATCATTTATATTGAAACATGTCTTCCATTATAGTGAAGAATTTTTAATTATATTTTTCAAATACAAGTATATTTATTTTATATTTCATAATTGTGTTACTTTAAAATTAAGACATATTTTGTATAAATATAAAATTGGATTATTTTAACAAGATGTACAATTTTGATATTTCTTATAGGTGATAATAAGTCAACGTTGGATTATAGCACATATTACGATAGATTAATATGAGGAAGTTGTTAATGATTTTTTTAGAATTTTATAAATTAAATGTTCCACAAAATAACAAATTTTTATATCCATACTTGAAATGTTTAAATATAAAGAAATTAAAAAGTATGGAGGTCAAAGATCATTTAATTTTTCATTGTATTAATCAAAGTTATAGTCCTTAGATTTGGCATGGTAAAACAGGGAATAATTTTACATATAGTGATGATGATGCTTTGCATGGTGGTAACTTTGATGACATTGAATAAATGACTCATGATATTAAAAACAAAAAAATTGAGAATGAACCAATAATTGTGTGTCTATATAGTGATGCTGAAAAAACATTGTATCCTGGTTGTAAGAATTTTACAATTTTATCATTCGTATTAAGATTGATTAACCTAAAGGAAAATCACGGAGGAGTGTATAGAGTTTTACATTGTTGCTACAATATTTTTAAAGACATTCTTCTATAAGACAATGATCTTTCTAATTGACATTATATGGCCAATAAAATATTATTCCCGATGGGATTGGGATATAAGAAAATACATGCATGTCTGAATGATTGTGTGGTATTTAGGAAGGAATATGGATATCTTTCAGAGTGTGCTAAATGTAAAACATCATACTATAAGATGAAAGAAAAATCATGTGATAATGTAGAGATTACAAAGATCCCTACCAAGGTATCTTGGTATCATCATATAATTACTTATTTGAAATTATTATTTTCTAATTCACATGATGCAAAAAAGTTTAATATGTCCTGCTAATGAGAAAATATGATATGGAAAAATATGTTATATTACAGATTGTCCATAGTGGAAGAAAATTAATTAGAAGTATCCTATATTCTGAAATGAAGATAGAAATCTCATATTTCGGTTCTACATGGATAGAATAAATCTATATCGATGCCTTAGTAGCACACATAGTTCCTGGCCTATTTTATTGGTAATTTACAACCAGTATCTTGAATTTTGTATGAATCATAAATATGTCATGTTATGTTTAATGATCTATGGAGCAAAGCAACCCAGAAATGATATTGATGTTTTCTTTTCACCATTAATTAATGATTTTAAACTATTATGGAATGATGGTATTAGGGTGCATGATTCTTATAAAATCGAATATTTTCAACTCCATGCAGTGATTTTGTTCACTATAAATGACTTCCCAGTATAAAGAAATTTGTCTGGATATAGTGTTAATGGCCATAAAGCATGTTCAATTTACAAACAGGTGACCTAATATTGTCAATTTCATCATGGGATGAAAAAATATACATGATTCATTGAAAGTTTATTCTAATAGATCACTCTTATAGAAGATTAAAAAAGGCATTCAATGGTTCATAAGAAATCTATATTCCTCTATAACCTTTATCCACTAATGATTATTTTGATAAGGTTCAAAACCATGATGTGACATTGGGAAAGGTGCATAAATTTTGTAATGATAGACATATTTGGAAGAAAAAATCAATATTTTTTTAGCTATTATTTTTGAAATTTTATAATGTGAAACATTCATATTGATGTCACGCACGTGGTGAAAAATATCTGTGACTTTTTGATTGGAACATTGTTAGATATTAAAGAAAATATTAAAGATATGTTGAATGCATGATTAGAATTACTATCAATGTGAATATATTTGGAGTTAACTCCAAATCTGGACGAAATATGAACATTTCTTCCCCCGACTTTTCATACATTACCCACGAGAGAGAAAATTAGCTTTTTTAGTGTTTTCATTATATCAAAGTGTGGCATGGTTATTCTTAGAATGTAAAAAATTATGTCTCTTTGAAGGATTTCAATTTGATTGGTATGAAATCTCATGATTGTCACATCATGATGAAATGACTTATACCAATTTCATTTCATGGAATATTTCTCGCCCATGTCAAAAATACTATCATGAAGGTGTGTTATTTCTTCAATTAAATTTTTAAGAAGGTGATTGATCTATATTATTTGAACATTTTGGAAAACTAATAAATTTTTATACATTTTCAGTTAGAAATATATTTTCCTCAATATTTTTTATGGATATAATATTGCATTTAATCGTTCATCTAGTTTGAGAAATAAAGATTTTTGGACCTGTATATCTATGTAGGATGTATTATTTCAAATGGTATATGATGATATTGAAGGGGTATGTTTGGAATCCATATCTACCTGAAGCCTCTATTATTGAAAAGTATATTTCTGAGGAAGCGTTAGATTTTTTTACGAGCTACTTGTCTACGGTGGAGCACATTGGTTTGCAGACATCTCTCCATTAATGAGTTAATAATGAGGTAATGAGGATTTGTGGACTGAATGTCAAATCATTGTTAGGTGAAAAAATGAATAAGGTGTATTTATACATCCTGAATAAAATGGATAATGGCTAACCATATTTAACATTTCATATTAATGAGTTGAAACAATGTTATCCAAAGAAGAAAGAAATGTAAATTTTGAATGAGCATAAAAAAACATTTTTTCCATGGTTAAAAATGATTATTCTTGGTAGATCCATGCATCGAAGACAATAAGATGATTAGTGGGTGGTTCATGTGTAATGGTGATAACATTATCTTAGTATAACATTAATGTCTATACATTTGATACTAAATCTTAGGATAACATATGTGTAGTTAAAAATAGTTGTGTATTGGTGTTCAAAGAAGCAATTCATTTTTCATGTTCTAATGAATAAAACCCAATTTCGACATCAAGGGACTATTATGGAGTCATTTAAGAAATATGGGAGATTTATTACATTAAAATTAAATTTCCCATATTCAATTTTAAATGGTTTATTGGTAACAACAGTTTCATAGACAATGAATTTTGAATGAAAAATGTTAATATTAATATATTAGAATACACAACTGATTATTTTATAACAGAAACACCTGAAAAAATATTTCCTTTGTTCTTGATCAATTTGATGTGTAGAGTTATATTGTTTCACAAGGGAAAAAACAATATATTAGTGATGATAAAATTGATGAAGATGATGATTTATGTGAGATCCATACTACCATTTAATGAATAATAGATAATAATGATGATCATATTATAGACAAGGTTTGTTACATAAGGAATGATCACGAAGACAGAATTTGGGAAAACAATCCATAAGTAAATTCAAAATATTAAAGTTAACATATGTTTATTTCTTATTTACTTTTATTAATTTCATAAAATGTTAGATATTGATTTTTTTTCTTTATTAAAATAGGTATTAAAATGAATAAGTATAATTTTTTTTTATTTTAGTATATTTGTGTTTAGTTTACATTATTCACCATTACATAGCATATATAATTATTGACATTTTTGACAGAAAATTATTTTAAATCTATATATTAAAAAATATTCTTATTTTTGTGAAAAATTGATTTATTAGGTTGGATCATTTTTAATATTTCTACACAAATTTTATATTTTTTTCATTAATTTAAATGAAATTTCATATATAATTTCTATTATTATAATTTTAGTATAATTATAATAAATATGAATAATAATATGTTAAGTTTTTTTTACTTTTGTGTTTCATAATTTTTCTTCTTTTTTTAAATTAGTATTGTTATATGGGAATTTGTATACTTTTTTACTAAATTTTTGTCTCATTATTTTGAAGGATGATGGTAGATCAACCAGACGATCAACCAAAAACATATGGAGAAGAGTTTCATGATCATACCTTTGTATATGAATATCCACACGATCCTCTTGATGTACCTCAATATTCTCCATTTTCTCAGACAATGAAAAATTAGAATTCCAGGGTCGGTAAATGTGGAATCACACATTTACCAAAATTTTCACTTTCATATAGCTTGGACCAGAGGATAGTTGTAGACTATGATGAGAGTGATATTCCAAGAGGTATTAATGCAAAACAATTAAAGAGTTTTGTATAAAATCATGATAAAATCAAAGTGATCATTTTTTTAATAATAGGATAAGGGTTTCCAAAACAACACTAGGTTTGTTTTAAACTATGTTTCTATTGTTTGACTAATCTTGAAATTTCTGTAGTATGATATGTTTTCCCTCTTCTTTATCATATGGAATTTTATATACCTGACACTAGAGGATCCAAAAATAAAATTTTAATTAATGGCTACTATGAGTTAAAGGGATTTAAAATCAACCCTAACATCTGATTTCATTTTTGGGGATAGGCATCATGACAGTCCAAGTTATATATATATTTTTATAAATAAAGAAAAATATAAACAATTTGTCAAAAGTATAAGGAAAGAATAATTTTTGGTAAGTGAAATATAAACTTTTAGAAGTCTCCTTATATTAACTATCTTATTAATTATTTCATAATGATATCTTACTCTTAATTTATTGGAATCAAGGATATTTCATTAAGAGATCCATTCTATAAATTTATACCATCATAGTTATTCTCGGGGAGGGTATACATTATTTGAAGAACAAATGATAGCAGAAAATTTACAAGAACATGGTGCCTAGTATTATAGTGTTGGATAGGTTGCCCCTCCATCCCCTCCTTATAGACCTGAAAAATGGAAGAGGTCTCAGATGAAAAAAAGGGCAATATCTTACTGAAGAATTGAGGGTTGTAGTCGAGAGTATTGTATGTTGTTTCATTTATTTATTTATGTCAATTAAATTATTTATATAATTTGAATAATTACATAATTTTTCAAATAATTCATACATGATTCTATTGAGGGGCAGAGCACATAAGGGGTATTTAAAGTTGATGGGTGGGATGATATTTTATCTTTTGCATTGGGAAAGCCTGAACACTCGGGTCATGTAAGAGGATACCCGGTGGGTGTATCTATAAGAAAAGCGTTAAAAAGTTCTTCAAATTCTTCCATGTAGAGTTTATATATAGAAAATTAAATATTTAGGGGATAAAGATCCCAATATTAATTCAATGATGGAGGACATGATCAGAGAATCAGTACAATCTATGTTTGCAGATATGAAATGACAATTTCATACTACAACTCCCGCTCCACCCCCACCAGTAGCTACCACTCTCCCACCTCTGTCTATAAACCCCAATAATTATCCTCCAACCCCACATATAGACACCATTATTTATCATCAACCTCTGGATACATAACCCATTTTTATCATACTCTAATACCCCCTCCTCCACAACTTCCTAGTTATTTGAGTTGTATGTTGATGATTCTCACTATCAAATTGTTGCATATGGGATGATATATTATATAAGAGATAAAACTCATCATAATAAATTCAAGGTAGATTAGTATAGATAAAATAAATATGATATTATAGATATATCAGCTGGGGTACCATTACCTATAGATGAGGTGATGACAGTTAGACAAAGTATCAACCACTTTTTAGTTTTTCCATCCAGAATTCTGCGACCCATTACCATATAAGAATGTGTATCTTATATATTTTACTTTATTTTTGTATTAAATTTGTTTTAATATTGGAATGTTAATATATTTATCTATTTATTTACCATAATACATTAAAGGTAGAGAAATATTTTATAGTCAACATCAAAGACAAAGTGCTATGACATTAGATTCAGATTCTATTAGTTTGGACATATTGTCTATATATTAAAATTTTTTGGTGGGTCATTATATGTTTTTAGAGGATGTTAATGTTTGTGGATGTGAAATAGATATAGGGATTTAGAAAAATAATATCATGGAGCTTGTTATTGGAAAAAATTTGGGTATCAACATTGTGTATTTTTTTCCATGTACGTCTTAACACAAATATTTCTCAGTGTTAAATTTATTGAAAATTTAAAGTTATGGATATTTTGTATTAGGTATATTTATAAAATGTGTGAGATGAATGAGAAGGTTGATGTATATGGTTTGATTGACCTGCAGTTGATTTCACATGATGGGCATGAAATGGATGAGGTATAAAAATTAGTTTATATTGTATAAGGATTTAAAAAAAATAAAATTACGCACTGTTGGATGTTTTCTTAAGTTGATAAGTATGAAAAATATGTCTCAAAAATTGTTAATTATATTTTAACATAATAACTACTAATATTAAATTTTATTTTATATTTGTGACCATTGGATGTTCGGTGTATTTTCTGAAAGGGAGAAAAAACAATATTGGATACGCTCTGTCGATGGCAATGTGAGAAGAAATTTTACAAACATGATGGAAAAGTAACTTTTAATTTATTAATATCTATTTATATTATAATTAATAACAATATTTCTTTAGTAATTTTATTTTATAATAGGGTATAGTCATTGTTTTGAAGATGCACAAAGAAAAAGAGACAAAAGATCAAATATGTAAAAGTTATGGTGAATATACGATTTATAATTAGTAAATTTTCGACTACATAAAAATGATATTTTGAATTGAAATACTCATTTGAATAGAATTATCATAAATAATAAGGAATCATTGAATGAAAATATTATATTTTAAGATTTATGTATAAATTCATTACAACTAGAATAGTTACAAAGATTTACCAGGTTAGATTTTCTTATAAATTATTCCATAATATTTCATTTCTTTTATTCATTATACATGTTGACTACTTTATTATTAATTTAAATCTATTTTAAGTCCATCATATTTGTAGTTAACAAGAGTTCAAACACTTACATGTTCTATGGTCAAATTATTTTATAGGTTCCATTGGATTTTAGTTTTTTTTAGTGAATGTTATAATTTTGAATTTTGTAATTATACATTATTTGGTAGTTTGTTTGGTTTGATTTAGGTTTACTTTTAGTTAATATTATAATTTATGTTAATTTTAAACCTGAATTTGTAATTTTTCTACCGGGTTTTCCTATTTTATGTCTGTTTCTGTTTGTTTTTTTTTTCAAGTTTCTTGTCTGGTATTACATGTTTCAGGTCTGGTTTTGTAGGGGAGGGGAAGGGTTTAAAAAAATTATCTTTTAAAAAAAAGTTTTTATGTAGGTTATTTTATAACCGACATTAAAAATAAATTTCACTTTGTTTTTTTATATAATTTATTTTATAACATACATAAAAAATTCATTTTTTCACATCAGTTTTTTTATAACAGACGTAGTATATAGTTTTTTACATCGAATTTTTTAATAACCCACATCAAAAAAATTCATCCTAACACATTTTTGACGTTTTTTATTTAATAACCGACCTAAAAATGTTCCAGGATCATGTTTTTACACATTGGTTATATAAAAACTGATGTGGTAGACATTTTTATGTCGGTTATTTTAATAACGGATGTGAAAACCCTTCACTGAAGTGTCATTAATGTTGGTTATTAAATAATTGATTTGAAAACCATCAAAAATATGAAATTTTATGTTTGTTATATTTAACGATGTAAAAAATATTATTTTTTACATTACCGGTAACAACGTCACCATAAAAATGACATGAAAACCCTAAAAAGGGCTGTAAAAAATGTATTTACACTAGTTTCAATTTGTAGAAAAATAAAATTAATGATATTACAAATACTAAAATAAATATAATTTGAAATATTTAATGTGATAAATAAAATTTATATAATTCAATGAAATTTTTAGTATATTATAAAATTGTTTTTTTTCTAATTTTACTTAATTTCATGATGTTATTAAAGACAATTTAACGAATATTATCAAAATTAAAATTAATGATAACTTAGAAGATCAATATTTTATTTAATTACATAAAAATCATAAAAATCATAAATATGGATTATGGGGATAATATTTGGTCTATAATTGTTTTTCCCTTGAATCATTATAGATTATTTAAAAAAATCTCTATAATTGTCTTATAATATTTTAATATTCTAAACAATTTCATGAGTCCCCCTTAACTCTCTTATAAAAACAAAATAATTCTTCTCATCTATTTTCATTTAAAAAACCTTTTGGTTAAGCCAATATATTCACAAATTCATTCATATAATCTCAATACACATTATAGAGTTCTTTCTTAGGCATAATACAAACCATAGTGGACTTATGTTATTAAGGAAAGGAATATTTATAAATAAGTGGTATAGTTTTTTTCTACATGTCATATATTTAATTCTTATTCCACATCCTTAAACCCATATTAAACCATGATAAAATAATAAATAAAGTATCCTCCATATGATAAGATGTTATTATGTTACTATAATCATCTACCCTTCCATCAAATGGGATAAAAAATCCTTATTCGTGTAAATGGTGGACTATCACCTCACGAACTGATGTCATTTGTTTTTAATTATCACCCAAATTGATTGATATCATAATGTATTTAATATATATATATATATATTATATTTGAAATATATATACTTTTTTGTGTTATTATATCACTTATAAATTTTTAAATTCCATTTGTGGGGGATATGATAATGTCACTCTTGTGTATGGTATACTACAACATCACAAAACAAAGTGATTTTTTTCACTAACGATTTACATAGAAGTTAACAAGGATACATTTTATTAATATATTTTATATAAATGAAATTTTTATGACATTTAATACATTTTTATCATTCTTAAAATAAAATATATCATTTTTTACCATTCAACTCACTAAAAAAATGATAACATCGATTGTGCGTATGTGTGGACTACCACCTCTATGAATCAGTGTGATTATTTTTCCATCACCACAATACATGGATAATATATATAAGATAATAATATCATATATATTCCATAATTATTATACTTTATATGATATAATAATTACTAATTTTATCAAATTAAACCTACCACAGTCATTTGGGACTTATGAAATGAAAATCATCAAAACTGGAAATATGAACTTCAATGATTAAGAAAAGTGTTATCAAATAGAATAAAATGAATTATAAAACTAAAAAATGTTCTTTATAAACTAAATATTTAACATAATATTATTATTAACGAATAAAGAGAACATGGGTGTCTATTTAGACTCAAGTAAAGGGTCTTCGTTTTAAAAAATCCACTTTTAAAAATCCACTTTTAAATTTTTTTACAAAAGTATACAAGATTGTTTTTATAAATTATATGACATGAGAGGATTTTCCTTCCATCATGATTCCTGGAGGATTTTATTTTTCTTTATAAGTTTCTTTATTTATTTTAAATAATAATTGTTACATTGTTATGTAAATACTTTACGGATTTCTGATGTGATTATAAGAAAAATTGTATATTGATATTCAAAAGTTATTTGTATATGTGTATAATAGATTTTTCCATAATTTTTATTCATGATATGGTCTATAGATATTTTTTTATAATGGTTTTATCCCACTATTTCTCAATATATGATGGGTTTATCCCCATTATAGTTTATGATATGATGGGTTGAGCCCCATTATATCTCAAGATATGACATGTGAGCCCCCTTAATGATGTATAATTCATGGGGTACTCCGGAGATGGAATTTGAACATATGATTATTATATTTTAAAGAGTGATTATAAGAGTGATATAAAAATGATATCTCGAGGAACCTACTTGATTTTTCTATACTTTCTACTGGGTTTTTTTGGTAAAATTTTGATCATAGAAGGAACGAAAATGATACTTTTTTTAACAACAAAATATTATTTTGTTGGAAAAAAATTTATGTTTTTAAGAAAAAGGATTTTAATGGGTTTTCATGTTTTTATATAGACAATTTTTTTTATTAGTTTATGTAACTTAATGAGATTTTTATTATCATCCATCATTTTAAATGTTTTTTTCATGGGGTTTAAGGAAGAGTAGGGATAAGGAAATGGATGAGATAAAAATTATGATTATTTATCTTGAAAAATAAATCATTTTTTATATTATAAAAAGTTTTTTTGTGTAAAAAAGGATATAAAGTATAATTGTCCACTTTTAATTTATGGGTTTACTTCATTAGAGTTTTTAAAAATTCTATAAAAGTCCGAACTGAAAGTTTCCTCAGGATTATAATAAAGTGAATTAATATTAAAAAATTAATAGAATATGTAATGATTATGGAAGGATTCTAATAGTTTGTATCAGATACAGGTTTAAAAAAGTTTAGAGGTTAGGATAACGTAAATAATACACTCAAGTGATTTTAATTTATGCTTATCATGTTATATCATAGGAATATTACCAAATATCTTTATCTAAAATATGTCTATCAAGAATGGTTTTATATATATAAAATATGGAAGATGCGATGTGAATGAATTGAGAGGAAAACATATTTAAAAATCAGTATCCCGAGATGGTTGGAATTAGAACATAATAGTTTTTCAAAATAATGGATAAGTTGAAATAATATAAAAATGTTAGAAGTATCTTTGATAGAGAGTGTCCAGATCTACCTAATGAAAACATTATGATAGAGAAACATTTTATAATGCAACATATTTTATATTTCAATGAAACCACATATCCATTATTAGCCAAAGTATGGATCATTAATCTGGAAAAGATATTCTAATTCATGTGATGTTCATAATGAAAGAAGGTAACCCTATCCATTTATCATTTTTGATCCTGAATCTAATTGATGGTGGAAAATAGTTAATAATAGTATAGATAATTATAGTATTGATGTTACATAATGGGATAATTTAAATATATTTTATGCATAATTTTATTGAATAATTTTCAACATAGAATGAAGAAAAAATTCATAGAACAAATGTATAATGATTTTGATTAAATTACTACATATGGATCTAATTTTTCAAGATTGGATAGTTATGTACTAGATTCATTTTGGGACATTGATAGGAGAACTAGTATATTTCACTATAGTTTGAATCCAATTTTATAAAAATAATTGGTTTTATGAGAGTTTAAAATCTATGTGAAATGTGTTCTTTGTGCTGAAAAAATTGCGATGGGTTTTATTTTTAAGTACATGTCTTGTCATGACAGGAGTAATAAGTGGTCATATTGGTATGTGAAGAATTCCTCAATGAAATTTGGAGGATGAAAAAAATTCCTCATCTTGCGATAAGTGTGGTGAAAAGTACCCAAGATAATGTCATGTAAATTATGGTAAGTGTTTCTAATTAGAATTTTTGGACATGTATTACATGAGTGAATGGAAAATTATCATAAAAATAAAAATAATATGAAAGTATGATTCTTTATTTGTATGGAGTTGGGTCTTTTTCAAACATGTTTCCAAAGCTACTCACTCGAGGGGAAATGAATAAGATTGTAAATATACGTGTGGGGAAAATCTTTTGTTACTACTATGAATTATGTTGGGACATAAAATGAATTAGTGTCATATATGTTACTTGTGTATAAAAATTATCTCAATACCCTATTTGATTCTTGATATTCGAATTCTTTCATTTTTTATAAATTTTCAAGTATACTAGCAGTATCACATCATTAAACTATGATAGAACTTTTGGCGAAAACACAAGGTGTGATATGAATGCAACCATGATATATAGTACTCTTCATATTATAATCATAGAAATTGTATTTACTTTAAATCTTATTCAAATTCCCATATTTGAGTTTGATATTATTTAGTGTATTGATTCGATTTCAATTTATCATGATGAGATATATTATAGATCTTAGGAATTTTTTTTTTACAATTTCATACCTTTACTAACCTACCAAGAAGAAGATAAATTGAGTATAATTGGAAGTGAAATATACATAGCATAGGAAAGTGAAAGGAATAAAACTTTTCATATTAACGTAGTGTTGATAGTGAATGCATACACATATATTTTTCCTTAAGATTTTACCGGTTACATTCCTAACAACGAGGCTGATATTACTATTAACATCACCCTTGATGCTAATATTATTTCAAACATCCACGTATTTAATGGTTTGAGTAGAACATTTTTAACAAAAATATAAATTGGAAGAGTTACTATATGATGGTTTTATTTTACCTAGAACATTACCATGGGGTGATACGATTTTTTTGTTAAAAATTAAGACGGTTCTATGAAGATTTTCATTGATTATAGACCATTAAATAACTTATATTTTAATAATAAGTATCAATTTCCTGACAATGGTTTATTTGATAGGATCCTGGGATCATAGTACTTTTTAATCATTGATCATAGTTTGGGGTACCATCAGTTGAAAGTGAATGAGTCATATATTCCAAAGAATGAATATTGGACTAGATAAGATAATTATATGTCTCTAGTTATTCTCTTTCTATTGAAAAAGGTCGCTACTAAATTATGGATCTAATGAAAAGAGTACTCCATGAGTTTTTAGATATGTTCTTCTTTGTTTTTGTAATAATATTCCTGTTTATTTAAAAAGACATAAGGATCATGAAAAACATTTAATTATTTTTCAGAAAACCCTTTAAAGAGAATAATTTATATTGAAAATTTATAAAATGTTATTTTTGGTTAAAACATATTCATTTTAATGAACATATCATTTCAGATGATTGTATTACTATTGAACCCTCTACAAAAATTTAATGATCAATGGATAAGACCAAAAAATGTTACTAAGATTTGATGTTTTCATAGATTAGTAGGCAATTACATGAGTTATGTTGAAAATATTTTTTAATTGTCAAAACCACTCTCTAATTTAACTTGTAAGGGAGTAAAATTATTTTGTAAAAAACAATGTAATGATTTTTAGGAACTGAAATGAAGTTTTGTGAATGCACCTGTTTTGGCCTTTCCCTCAATAAATAGATATTTTTTCATCTATAGTAATTCTTAATTGAAATAACATGGTTTTGTCTAAATGAAAAATGAGAAGGTCATGGATTATTCTTCACATAAATTAAAACCTCCAGAGAAATATTATCCTACTCATGATTTAGGATTTATAATTTGGTTTTTTCATTGAAAATTTGGAGGCATTATTAATATGGAGAAAAGTGTAGAATATATACTAATCATGAATTTTTAATATATATATTCACTCAGAAGGAGTTGAACTAGAAGCAGTGTAGATGGATAGAGATGATTCATGATTATTATTTGATAATCCATTACCAAACAAGAAAACAAAACAGTGTGACTGATTCTTTGTGTTGGAACAATAATTCTACATTTACCATGTAACTTTTGGAACATGAACCTTTGGTTAATGAATTGATGAATTTTTTCATAGAAGATGTGGATGTAGGGAACTAAACTATTTTATTAATGTGTTTGTACAATCATCTATATCTAAAATAATTAATAAATATATGATTCATATTATCCAAGAAAGGGAAGAATATTTTAAGAAAGTTATGCTTTCTAATATCAATGTTGATAAATAAGGTGTGATTAGGTTTTTGAAAATACTACGCGTGCCTTGTGATTCCCAAAATATGATATATTTATTATGTGAAGGTCATATTTCTCTATTTTCTATTCATTATAGTAGCACTATGATATACTTATATCATTGGGAGTATTACTAGTGGGATGGAATGAAAAGAGATATCACTCAAATTACTAGGGAATGTATGAATTGTTTATACATTAGAGTAAAATAAAAATTACCAAAGGGGATAGTTTATTATTTTCTAGTGGCATATTAGAAATGGGAAAATATATCCATGGATTTTTTGATGCGGTTACCAAATAATTCTCATGTTAATGATGAAATTTGGGTTATAATTGATTGACTGACTAAATCTACACATTTCCTTCCTGTTTGGGATAATCAGTCATTAGATCAACTTTTGTGACTAAATATTACGGGGAGAGAATGATTACATGGAGTTACTCTTTCAACTGTATCAAATTGTTATCCCATGTTCAATAATAATTTTTGAAAATCCCTTCAAAAGTGATTAAGTATTGAATAAAATTTCATCATATCCTTTCATCCTCATTTTGATGGATAGTCGGATAGAAAAATTCAGACATTGGAAGATTTGTTTCATTCTTTTTAATAAATTACAATTTAATTTTTGATCTAAATAAATATTTATTTGAGTCTTCTTATATAAATTGTTTTCATTCTTATATAAAACCGGAACATCTTAAGGAATTATATAGAAAGTGGTGTTGAACCTCATCATTTAGGGATGAAGTGGATGGAAGTATGATTATAAGACCATAATCTATAGATTAAATGTCCGAGAATGTGAAGATGGTTTAGTGACATATAAATATAGCTTAGAGAAGAAATAATATTCATGCGGATAATAGGAGGAACGACCTTTCATTCTTAGTTAGTGATCATATTTTTATTAAATAATATACATGGAAAAGTGTTATTTGTTTTGTTAATGAGAAAAATTAATATCCATGATTCATTTGACCATATAAAATCCTAGATAAATTTATATTAGTTTCCTACTGAGTGGAATTTCCTTCAATTTAATCCCAGGTACAAAATGTTTTTAATGTTTTTATGTTAAGACAATATATTACATATTCATCTCACATTATGATCCTTGAAGTAGTTTAATATAAATTGAATACTTTTTTATGAGGAGTGGCCTATTCAAACTCTTGACCATAGAGATAAAGTATTTTGGAACAAAATAATTCACTAGGGTAGGGTTTTTTTAGAGAAACTATATTATAGAAGAAGTAATATCGTAATCTTGAAATGATATGAGGAAATGTTATCCCCAATTTTTTAATAAGGGAATAAAATTATGATGATTAAATTCAAAAAGTGAGGCAGAATGTAACAATACAGGTACTGAAAATATAATTTGTTTCTATTATTATTCGTATTCGTGAATTAAATAGTTATATACATTATAAATATGTTAATTAATTCATAGAATCAAAATAGAAATAGTTTAATTCAACTTGTTTCATATATAGTTATATTAAAAATTTAATTTTCAAACTATGGAATATTATTTTTTAAAAATAAATTTCATTTTTGAGTTCATCTAGCCAAAATAATCTTATAATAAATATTTGAGAATTTTCACAGAATATTTATTTCCCAATGAATATTGAAAATTTGGAATTTTTATTAAAAACTGTTGTTCCATAAAAATATTTAATTGTTCAAATTATGATTTGGTTTAATTTTAAATTTTAGTTAGTTTAATTTGATTTTACTTAATCTAATTATGGAGTTTTATATAGATTTTGTACTTAAGATTAGAGTAAATACATATTATATTTTAAAAATATATTTTCCCAAAAAAAATTTCTTTCTGTTTGGCCAGTTTAAATTTAAATAAAACTATTAATTTTTTTGAGTTTGATTTTACAAATTGTATTTCATATTTTGAATTAGTGGCCATAAATTTAGTAAATATATCCCTTTTATTTATTTATTTTTGATATGAAGAGTAACTTTAGTAATTTTGGCTACCACGTTAAAGGGTAAATTAATAAATTTACATTACAAATAAAATGATAAGGACTATCAAATGAGCCTAAAACTTTCCCAAATTTAATTTAATGATAATATATGTACTATAAACATACAATGAAATAATTTATGACCGTACAGGGGCCCATTGAATATATTATGACCTTTATAGTATTTTATTTAATAAAAAGTTAAACATGCCACACTCTGTTTTTTTATAAGTGTAATATTTTTATTAGGTTTTTATACATATAATATTATTGACTATAAACGGTATTTTGAAATAAAAAATATTTAATATAATAAAGGTAATTAATTTTAAATTTTTAGGGAACAAAAAATTACCTTAAATGCTTGCACGACGCTGATGCAATAATTATTTAATAATGTGTAAAATAAAATAAATTTTTTTAAAAATATTAATGTAAATATAATTAAATATATTTAATGTGATTTGAAAATATTCTAGAAGACCATGACATTTTTAGTATATAATAAATATTTTTTATGAATTTTAATTTTTTTCATGATGTTTTTAATGTCAAAGTGATAAATAATATCAAAATTGATAATAATGATATTTTATTAGATTAATATTTCATTAAGCTACTTTAAAATCATAATAATATTAAATAATGAAAAATTGGATAATATAATGTCAAATATTGCATACCCTGTACAGTTATAGTACATTTTAATAAATATTCTCAAGAATTGTCTTAGTATATTTTAATATTTTGAGAAAATATAAGAGTACTACTCTGCTCTTTTATAAAAATGAGACGCGTCATCTAATTAATTCACAATAAAAAAACCTTTTGGGTAATAAAATACATACCCAAAACCTTTCCTAGAATACATCCCCAAATTTTATAGGAATTATTTTGGTATAATACCAAGCACAATGGTCTTAATATGTCAAGGAAATGAGGATTTCTAAATAAGGTGTATTGATTTTATCTGCATGTCTTAGTTTTATTTATTTTTCCATATCACTAAAAACCACTTAAACCATGATAAAATAATAATACTTTTATCCCTTATGTACATAATTCTTATTATTTTTCTGTAATCACCTAAATCTGTCTTCTCTTCTTTCAAATGGGATATGAAATCATCATTCTTGTGAATGGAGGACTATCACCTCATGAACCGATGTAATTTGTGTTCCATTATCACATATATGGATTTATATAATGATGGATTTAAAGTTCATATATATATATATGTACATATATATTGTTTTTAAAATATTTGTTTTATGGATTTGTGATACCACATATACCTTTTTACCTTCTATTTTGTGGGGGATACAATAACATCGCATGTGTGTATGGTGGACTAACAACTTGCAAAGCAATGTGATTTTTTTAAATAATTCTCTAAATAGAAAGCAATAAAGATATATTTTATGAATATATGAAATATAAATTTAAGTTTTATGATATTAATTACATATTTATCATACATAAAATAAAATATATCATTTTTTCTTACTATCCCACTCACTGAAAAATGATGACATCATTTGGGCGTACATGTTGACTATTGCCTCGATGAAGCGATGTGATTATTTTTATATAACTACAACATGTGGATGATTTATATATAATTGTATAATATGATATATTATTAATAATTATTATTATTGATATTATGTATCAATTTCTACTTTAATCAATCTCATCCTACCAAAATCATTTTGGACTTATAAATTAACAATCATTAAAAATACACAGCTGAATATAAATGATTAAGAAAAATGGAATATTATAAAATTAAATGATTAATATAAATTAAAAAGGTAATTAATAAAATAAATAATTAACATAAGTTTATTATTCATGAAGATAGATAATGTACATGTAGAATCAGATTTAATTTATAGGTATTTGTTTAAAACAATTCCCATTTAAGGATCCTTTATTTGCTTATTTTACAAGACTACATGAATGTTTTTTAACGTATACAACATTAGTGTATTTTCATACCATTATCATGCCTCAATGATTTTATTCTCCATTATTATTTTTCTTGGTTATTTTTAAATAAAATGGTCTCTTTATTATGTTCAAATTTTAGGGATTTTAAAAGTGATTTATAAGAAAAAGGGGGTTTTAAAAAATATAAAGTTTTTCGTACATTGGTTTAAAAGAATTTTTCAAGTGTTTAATTAATGATATGTTCCTTGGAAATGGTTTATGATGGGCTCAGCATGTAATGTCTTAATATATGATGGGTTGAATCACATTATATCTTTGGTTATAATGGGTTGAGCCCCATTACAGCTAATGAAATGATGGGTGATCCCCATTATATCACTATAATACATAGAGTAATATGGAGATAAAAATTTATCTTATGGTTATTCCATTTGAAAGGGTCATTTTAGTAGTGATATAGAAATTATTTCCCAACAAAACTATATGATTTTTTCATTCATCCAAATAAGTTTCATGGGAATTGTTTTATCTCTAAAGGAAAGAAAATGATTCTCTTTGAAGAAAAATTACTCTATTCTCATAAGAAAATGTATGTTTTTTTGAAAATGTATTTAAAATGTTTTTATTTTATCACTAGAATATCATTTTTATTATTTTATACCCCCTTATAAGATTATTTTCTGTATCCCATGTTTTTAAAATGTTTTTCACAGTGTTTAAGGTAGATTAGGGATAAGAATGATATAAGGACCCGACCTTAAACAATACAAAATCATGAATTATGTCAAGAATTCACAGTGATGATATTTTCAGGTTTAGAGTTTTAGAGAATTAGGAAATAAATATTACAAAAAACTTGAATATTTCATGTAGATACTACTACCCAGTATCAATTTTTTATAAAATAAAAACTCTTGAAAAAAACAGACATGTCTAGTTTCATGTTTTAGACATCATGACTTTTCCTTGATCTCATACTTGACCCTATTCATATTTATGTCCTGCGAAAACCATATCAAAACTTGGTATTAGCATAAAAAGTTTAGTATGGATTATAAAATAATGAAATGAAACATTATCCCATCAATAAATACAAATAAATGAAACCATACTTTTCAATCATATCATACCTCATGAAATTGTATGATTTGTGAATAACATATTGAAATCATAAATCATAAAGGTAACTTAGGGAATTCATAACATACTTAAATTGTAGCTATCACAGATACATAGGGAGTTACAATTGGAATTCCCATCATAGTATATTTCCAAAATCTATTAGAAGAAACATTAACATTTACCTCCAACATGTTACCCAATGCATTGGAGAACTATCTCATGCTCACCCACCCTAGGTTTATCATAAAACCAACCGTATATGTAAAAAATTTCTAATGACTATAACATAATCATAACACATAACATAAGTATAAATGAAAGACAAAATTTCGACATTCTAATATATCATATCATGATATGGAAATAAACAATGCTTTATCAACCCATTTTCAAAACCATTTAAAACATTTAATAAAGAGAATTTTGAACATAAGTGTCCCATACCAATTTGTATATTTTAATGAATTATCATTTGAAAACATTAATTTACATTAAAATAAATCATAAAAACTATTTAGACAACATGTACATTAATGAGAAATATTTAGAATAATAAATCTTTAAAACATTTAAAATGATATTTTAGTTAAAGAAGTTTTAACAAAATGAGGGGCTCTTGAATACAAATAATTGAGGAATAACATATAATAATAACATTATAATATCATGAGAATAAAAAGATTCAGGATATAATATTCCAAATAATAGTATATACACAACATAAGAGTGAATTGGTGCATAACAACAATCAAGTCTCAATGGAATGTAAATTGAGATGAAATCCTTTACAAAAACTGTATCCTTAGATTAAAGATAAATCAATTATATAATTATGCGTAAAAAATAATAATACACTCAATATAAGTGGATATTATGTGTGAAACAATCAGATCTTATTCATACATATTCATAGTATGACACAATCAAAAAGTAGACGTTTTACCAAAAGAGTTGAAATTGTGTGAAGAAGTTCCCATATAAAATTTGACAGCCTAATGTCGTCACATTTAAATTAAGAAAATGAATTGATGAGAGAAAAGGGTATCTCATCACATGGACATAAAATTTATAGAAATAAGGATATATAAGAACATATCCTAACAAAATAATATGTAAATTAAAAGACATAAAAAAAAGACATCTTTTAAAAAGAGGAGGGTGAAAGGTTCCCTTACCGATTTGGTAACTAACGAAAAATACACCCCATGAAAGAAGGATCATACAATGAAGATTTATATAAACATAAATTTAAGTATATAGCACAATTAATACAATCATGTGCAGTACATAAACCACACAAAAGGAAAATAGTGGCAATAGAGCATTAATCTCATGGGAAAAAACAGTGAGATAAAAACCTCTTACCACATTGTAATCAATCAAGTCATATGAACAAAAGTTAATAACCACCAAATTAATCATAGAATACCATCAATATAAATAAAATCATGATAATATATATCAAATTTCACTACACAATACACCACATGCAATAAATTAGTGGCGAACAATGGAAATCTCACGGAATTAAAAGTGAGATAAGAAACCCCTTACCTCAGGGCTGACATGACTTTTTTTCCTTATTCTTCTGGAATAATAAACATAAGTTTATTTATAATTTATTAAAAACCCCTTTTCTAGTTTATCATTCCTTTTATATAACTTATTACCATGTTATAAACATTATCTAATCATTTAAGTTAATAATGGACGTTCTGTCGATATTTGGTACTTGAGTAAAAAATGAACACCTTATAATTACAAGTTTTCCATGTGGCCAGGAGTCCATTATCTCTAGAATGATATTCAAGATTTTGATACCATATATATCATTTATATCCAGTATATATATGTATTTATATAAGTACATAAAATTTTGAGATATGAAATGAAATGCACCATTCATGGACACGGTAAACTGTACGTACACTTGAACGCTAATTTCATTTTTAATTCGTATTTTATTTGAATGAAAAATTAATGATACATAGTTATATTATAATTCCAATTTAATATCATATATAATTTCAATAACTCCATCCTTCATATGTCCCACTTATGGTATGAACGAGTCATGTCACTTTGAGAGAGTGGTAGTTCGCACTTCCTCAAATGAAATTATTGTGTTTACTCATATTAGAAACCATAACGGTATGATATAAATTAAAAAATATAGAATCATAAAGAAAAAATAAATATATTATATATCATATATAAATACATTTTCATCATAATGGCCACCATAAGAGGCGGTATGGGATAATTGAATAATCAACGTTTCGTGAGGCGTTAGTTTGCCACCCACCAAAACAATATGTTCTTTACCCATTAGATAGATGTGTGTATAAGTGTATCTTTAATATTTCTAAAAAACATACTAGTATATTGATTATACTGGTGTTGTTATAATATATAGTAAGGAAAAGTGTTTAGGGGTTGGAGAATTAAAATAAACGAAAATAATTTAAGAGAAACCATTACCTTTAATTACGGTAACTCCCTTTGGTTTGAACCAAAAAGACTTCTTGAAGTGCTTTCTTCATAAGGGAAGGCTTATAGGAGGAATAAAGGGATATTGGGAGATTATTTGAGTAGGGTTTTGAAGACTCAAGGGGCTTGAGAGGTATGAAGAATGAGTTAGAACTGAGGACTTTTTATAAGGGGGAGGAGCGGTTCTTTAGGAAAGTGTGAAAATATTATTTTATTATATAATGATTTTAGGTTTATAAAGGTCCTAATCACATTAAGGTTGACTATAAGATGACTCATTGTATAAATTAATTCATAAAATAATAATTTTAAAGGTTTTGGTAGTTATTTTAATATTTATAATCTTATTTATTTAAATCATTTATTAATGAGGTAAAGACTACAACATTTTTTGGTCATAAATAATCTTATTTTTCTGATGTCTAAAAATTATAAAAAAATACCATGATATAGTAAATTGATTTATCATTCCAATTAATAATTATATATGAAAAGATAACTCATATAACCCCATGTAAAAATTAATTTACTAAAAGATATTTGTTTTTCTCATTTTTGTCTTTACATTAAATTAAGTAATCTAAAGTGTCATTATCACTCCCATGTGGTTCCATGGGGTCCCAAAATCGACTCATGGAATCCCATGGTCTTCCATGACTCATTAAATAAGGTTAGGACATGTTTTAAGGTAATTTTTTGTTATTATAATATTCTTTTTACCTTGAACTACCCTATTTACCTTTAACTGTTGTAAATACAAGTCAAAAGTTACTATTCTCCAAAAAACTATTTTTATCTTATTGAATCAAATTTTACTAAATAATAACAACCATGTATGTCAGATTTTTGAAATTCAATTTAGAGAAGCGGTAAAAGTTCATTTAAATGAAAAAGTCAGTTTTTAACTACTACTTAGTGGTTTCACTATTCATCAAAAATTGATGTTTTTTTAAGAAAAATACAAAAACATCTTCCTAAAATATATTTTATATTCCAAATTGAAAAATTATTTCTATTTTAAAAAATTCAAAACATATAAGTTTCTTAAATTAATCTAAATTTAATTCCGGTTGTCAAAACAAATAGCGTGATTTTAAGAAACAATATCTATCCAAAGATTGACACTTGTTTATGCCCAATTCGAAATTGAAATTTATTTCAATGACCAATATTGTATTTAATGGTAAAAATAAAATCCAGTTAAAATTTAGAACCATTTAAAAAGATAATCTAACCATATAAATAAATTATATTAAAAATCATTTTTGAATTAAAATACAGTATTTTTCACTATTCATTTAAAAATGAATTTTATCAGAAAAATACCAGAAATTTACCCAAAGTAAATTTTGATGTCCCGATTCTAAAGAAGAATTTTATTTTGTCAAATAGAACATAAAAAAGTGACCCAAACAAGATTTAATGATGGTTCTCCATCAAAAGGTTATAAATTAGCCTTTTAAAGAATATTAGACTATTTATACTGAAAATCAGATTATTTCTTATTTTAAGCCTCTAAAATTTATTGGATAAATGTAAAGTCATTTAGAAAACATGTATAATCATTTTTTAGTTAGTTTTGTTCATTCTAACCATTACAAAGACTAGGTGTTAAAAACCATCTAAAATATTATTATTTTATTATTTTTCTGTATGACCTATTGTTCTGTGCAATGTAAGATTTCAATGAAACCTGTTGTTCTGTATAGGGTACACCAATGAACATAGAATCCCCTATAAAGTATAATTAATATTTCATTCAAAAATAGTAATAAATATGGAAACTTCATATTTTCTATTTACCTAGGATGTTACATCCTTCCACCCTTTTGGGAATTGCATCCTCACAATTTTAGAATTGGGCTCAAAAACTTAATTGAAAGACCCACATCTGAAAAGAGTAAATAAATCTATCACTTTAAAATAAAGAAAGTGAATTACAATGGTACCCAAGATAACCCAAACTTGGATTCCATGTAGGAAAACATGGATATGGAAGAGAATAAAACTGTCATGTTCTACTGGAGAGTGATAGAAAACATGATTTGGAGAAATTTAACCTACAGAAAATCACAAACATATGTTGTGTTAAACGGTATTTGATTACCTAATAGGAAATGTAAACAAAGAAATTTTTTATTTTTTATTCCTTTTCATAATTTTTAGGAAATCATTTACTACATAGAATAAGAACATAAGGAAATATACTTACCTTCAAGTAGAGTTTCATTCTTTAATAAGTTTATTCCAAAAAATATTCTTTTCTACAAACAATGAACATTCAAAAAGACATGTTCACCTCAAAAGCACAAGAATCATCTTTTAGAGAATCACATAATCCACAAAAGAAGAGCTATATATTTCCCTGATCTTAAACATCAACTAAAACCAAAATGGTTTTTATGAGATCATATAATCCATAAAAAGGATAATCCTTTATAAAAAATACTACTATTAATCTTCAAAATTCAACAAAAAGTACCCAAAGTTCAAGAAAGACAATTCAATAAACAATTTTACTTAAAATTCTTCAAAATAATCTGAACTATAATTGAAACCCAAAAATCAGAAAGATTTAATTACATAGTCTTCCACAGTTTGTTATTACATTTAACTACAATAACATAGACTACTCTTAAAGTCTCACACTGAAGCATAATTAACCAAATCACATATTCTCTATATAGGTTAATCATTTCCATAAATTACCCTGTTCTCTATATATCCACAATATAAATGAATATTATTCTAATATAAAATTTCCACCATTAATCAACAATTTTAATCCCATAGTATTCTATTTTTCTTAAGCATACAATGTTCCAAAAAGAGTGAACATCTTCTAAAATCACTTTTATCACTTAATCACCAAATCATTTTCTTATACTAAGGATATCCATTTGATAAAACATAAGATCCCAAATGAACTTATACTTGATCAATAAAATAATTTAACTAAAAATAATAAGTCATACGAACCATGGAATTTACGTAGTATAGTGGATGGTGATAAATCCCAATTTCACTTTGGTTGTGGGTTTGATTCCCGTAGCATTGTCCAATGAGACGGGTTGTCACACCGTCTTCGTATTTTCATTTTTATAAAACTCAAAAATACCCTAACATTTTTTAACCTCAAAGGATCCCTTATAACTCTCATTTTCATCCCAATTCATTATGATCTCAACATCTTAATTCTTGAAGTCTTATATATATTTTCATTTTTTTTATTTCACCCCATATGATAAAATAAAATGATCCCCAAAATAAAAAACATCATAGCATGATCACGGTGTTCACTTGGTTTCATCGTCATCATGTTCACATAGGTAGAAGGTCTATTCATTTCAGACATGATTTATTGATCCTTCAAAATCATTTGTTTCCTTCATCCAAATAAACCTTTTACAACATGGGTCATATATGTGTTCATAGAAAAACAGTTTTTGAAAATAATCATGTATGACATATATTTTCAATACATCTAATAAAACATTATTTTTATAAAATAGTTGGACCGAATTTGAGTTGAAACATTCAATTAATGGTCCTTTTAAAATACCATAGCTATGTGCTGAGAGACTATATTTTAAAATAAAATATAAATAGGTTGCTCAAGGGTCTCCTTCTTCATGACCTTTTTTAAAATCATAATATGCTTCAAAATCTTGTGATAATGTAAAATATTTTAAAATTCCTTGATAATATTTATGTTTCTTGAAAATATAAAGAATATTTTAAAAATAATATTTGTTTAAATACAACCTGTGATCCATGATGATAACGAGGTATAGTGTAGGTGTTTGATATCCAAACAACTTCATTCAAGTGAGTTTTATTCTAGATAAAGTTTCAAATTCATCCCAACTTGAATTTTCAATAATTATTTCAAGCAAGTCATCCAGAAGAGATAGAAATGTCATTTGAGATCCTCATCCTTCCATTGGAAACTGACTTTCCTTGATCTGAAAAAGTTATAAAACAAGGCTTTAACTAAAATAATAGACATAGAGACTAAACATGTGTCTAACAAAACTCCTAATCTCAAAATTTGTATAAACCTACATCTGATACCAAATAAAAGGACCCATCCTTAAACATTACATAATCTTGAATTATGTCAAGAATTCACATTGAGAATATTTTCAAGTTTAGAGTATTAGAGAATTAGGCCTTAATTATTACATAACAACTTCAATATTACATATAGATAATACTACCCTGTATCAATTTTTCATAAAATAAAAACTCTTGAGAAAAGAGACATGTCTAGTTCCATGTTTTAGACATCATTACTTTTCCTTGATCTTATCCTTGACGCTATTCATCTTTATGTCGTGTGAAAAAAATTTCAAAACATGGGATGATCATAAAAATCTTAGTAAGGGTTGTAATATAATGAAAAGAAACATCAACCCATCAAAAAATAAAAATAAATTAAACAATACTTTTTAAACATAACATACCTCATGAAATCATATGATTTATGTATATCATACAGAAATCATAAATCATAAAGGAAACTTATGGCATTCATAACATACATACATTGTAGTCATCAAAGCTACATAGGGAGTCACATTTGGAATACCAATAACAGTATATTCCCTAAATCTCTTAGAAGAAACATTAATGTTTACCTCTATCATGTTACCCAATGCATTGGAGAGCTATCTCAGGCTCACCCACCCTAGGTTTATCATAGAACCACTCGTACAAATAAACAATGACAAATAACCATAACATAATCATAACAACTAATTAAATTATAAAGTAAAGATAAAAGTTCCAAATCGCAATATATCAAATCAAGATATTGAAATAAACAATGCTTTATCAACACATTTTCAAATCCATTTAAAACATTTAATAAAGATATTTTTAAATCTATGTGTCCCATACCACTTTGAATCATATAATGAATTATCATTTGAATAAATTAATGTCCATATAAATAAATCATAAAAAATATTTTTAAAATATGGACATTAATGAGAAATATTTATAATAATAAGTCTTTAAAACATTTAAAACAATATTTTAGTTAAAGAGATTTTAACAAAAAGAGAGGAACTTGAATACAAATAATTGAGGAATAAAATTTAATAATATATTTCTAATATAATTATAATAAAGTTATTCATGATATTATATACCAAAGGATATTATATACCCCAAATAAGAGTGAATCGTTTCATAACAACAATGAATTCTCAATGGAATGTAAATTAAGATGAAATCCCTTATAAAAAATGTATCCTTAGATTAAGGATAAATCAATTACATAATTATGTGTGAAAAATAATAATAAAATCAATATAAGAAGATATTAAGAGTGAAAGAATCATAGGTTATTCACACATATTCATAGCATGACATAATCAGGATGTATAAGTTTAACCCAACGAATTGAAATTGGGTGAAGAAGTTCCCTTACAGAAGTTTGACAGCCTAACGACGTCACTTTAAAATTCAGAAAACGAATTGATGAGAAAAAAGGGTATCTAATCACATGGAAATAAAATTTACAACAATAAGGATATATAAGAACATATCCCAACATAAGAAGATGTAAATTAAATGTCACAACAAAAAAATATTTTTTAAAAAGAGGAGGGTGAAAGGTTCCCTTACCGATTTGTTAACTTATGAAACATACACCCCATGAAATATGGATAATACAATGATGATGTATATACACTAAAATTTACTTATACTACACAGTTAATACAATCATGGGTTTGACATAAATCTCACAAAAGGAAAATAGTGGCAATATATCATGAATGTCATGGGAATAAAAAGTGAGATGAAAACCCTTACCATATTGTAATAAATTGAGTCGTACGACCAAAAGTTAATAACAAACAAATGAATCATAGAATAAAATGAATATAAAGAGAATATTGATAATATATATCAAATTTCAGTACACAATACACCACATGCAATAAATTAGTGGCGAACAATGGAAATCTCACGGAATTAAAAGTGAGATAAGAAACCCCTTACCTCGTGTACGAATTTACTTGTTTTTTCCTTTTTCATCTTGAATAATTAATTTGAGTTAATTTATACTTGATTAATAACCCTTTTTTAAAGTTTATTATCTCTTTTATATCACTTATTACCAAGTTATAAACATTGTGTAATCATTTAAGTTAATCATTGTCGTTTTGTCGATATTTGGTACTTTAGTAAAAAATGAACAACTTATAATTACAAATTGTCCATGTGGTCAAGATTCCATTATCACCAGAATGATATTAATGGTTTTGATATCATATATATCATATATATATATATTATATTTATGTATTTATAACAATACATAACATTTGAAGATAATAAATGAAATGCACCGTTCATGGAGACGGTAAGTCATACGTACACATTAATGCTACTTTCATTTCTATTTCATATTTTAGTTGAATTAAAACATAATGATACATAGTTATATTATAATTATAGTTTAATATATTATATAATTTCAATAACTCTATCCTTTATATGTCCCATGTATGTTGTGAACGAGTGATGCCACTTTGAGGGGGCAGTAGTCCGTACTTCCTCAAATGAAATTATTGCATTTACTCATAATGGAAACCATAAAGGAATGAAATAAATTAAAAATACAGAAACATAAAGAAAAAATAAAAATAATATATATCATATATAAATACATTTATATCATAATGGACACCATAAGAGGTGGTAAGAGATAATTGAACTATCATCCTATTGTGTTGTGTTAGTTTGTCACCCACATAAACAATATGTTCTGTACACATTAAATGAAGGTGTGTGTAAGTGTAGTTAGAATACATCTCATAAAAATATCCTAGTATATTGAGGATACTGGTTTTGTTATAAAATAAAGTAAACGAAAAGAGTTTTTGGGTTGGATAAGTAAAATAAAAGAAAACAATTTAAGAGAAACTATTACCTTTAATTCGGGTAACTCACATTGGTTTGAACCAAAAGAACATCTTGAAGTGTCAAATACATAAGTTAATTATTCTAGGAGTAATATAGGGATCTTGAGAGATTATTTGGGAAGGAATTGGATGAGCCAAGGGGCTTGAGAGGTGTGAGGAATGGGTTAACAATGAGAGCTTTTTATAAGGGGGAGGAGGGGTCTTTAGGAAAGTGTAAAAATATTATTTTATTCTATAATGATTTTCGGTTTCTAAAGGTCCAAAACTCATTAATGTCAAATATAATATAACTCGTGGTATAAATAAATTCATCTAATAATAATTGGATGGGTTTTGGAAGGTATTTTAATATTTATAATCTTATTTATTTAAATCATTTATTATTGAGGTAAATACTGCATCATTTTTGTGTCATAAATAATTTTATTTATTTTATGTCAAAAAATTATAAAAAATTACCATGATATAGGAATTTTTTTATCATTCCAATGAATATTTATAGTTTAAATGATAACTATTATAACCTCAAGTAAAAATTAATTTCCTAAAAGATAATTGTTTGTTTCATTTTTGACATTACTTTAAATTAATTAATCTAAAGTGTCATTATCACTCCCAAATAGCTTCATGGGGTCCCAAAATCGACCAAAGGATGCCCATTATAGGCCATGACTCATCCAATAATGTTAGGACAAGTGGTAATGTAATTTTCTATTATTATAATATTCGTTTTACCTTGAATTACATTATTTATCTTTAACCATGGTAAATAAAAGTCAAAATATTCTATTCACCAAAAAATTAATTTCATCATATTGAACCACATTTTACTTACTAATAACAAACATTAATGTCGAATTTTCTAAATTCAATTCACAGAAGTAGTAAAATTTCATTTAAATGAAAAAGTCAGTTTTTTAACTACAACTTAGTGGTTTCACTATTCTTCAAAAGTTGAAGTTATTAAGAAAAATACCAAAAATTTAGCCTAAGCTATATTTGATATTAAGAATTAAAAAATGATGTAAATTTTTAAAAATTAAAAAAATATAATTTGAATTAATTAATTTAAAATTAATTCTCATTGTCAAAACAAATATCGTGTTTTTGTGAAACAATATCTATCAAAATATTGACACTTGTTTAGGCGTAATTTCAAATTGAAATTTCATCCAATGAACATCATTAGATTGAATTGTAAAAATATAATCTAATTAAAATTTAAACCCATTTAAAAAGATAATCTTTCCATATAAATAATTTATATTAAAAAGTAGTTTTGAATTAAAATATAGTATTTTTCACTATTCATTAAAAAAAATGAACGTTATCAGAAAAATACCAAAAAATTACCCAATGTAAATATTGATGACTTGATTCTAAATAAGAATTTTATTTTGTGAAATAGAACCTATAAGTGTGACCAAAACTAGATTTAATGATGATTTTCCATGAATGGGCGGTAAATCGAGCCTTTAATGAATGTTAGAGTATTTATGCTTAAAATCAGATTCTTTCTTATTTTAATCCCCTAAAATTTATTGGATAAATGTAAAAACATTTAAAAAACATGTATAATATTTTTTTAGTTATTTCTGTTCATTCCCACTATTAAAATGACTAGGCGTTAATAACCATTTAAAATAATATTATATTATTATTTTTCTGTATGACCCTACATTGTGTGCAACGTAAGATTTCAAAGAAAACTGTTCTTGTGTATTGGGTACACCATCAAACATAGCATATCCTTTAAAGTAAAATTAATATTTAATTCACAAATATTAATATATATGAAAACATAATATTCTCTATTTACCTGGGATGTTATAGATGATGTCAAGATGAAAATTATGAATATTTATCTTGAAAATAAACAATGTTTTTTTGTTAAAATATTTTTTGGTGGGAGAAAATGATATTGAGTATAGGTTTCCATCTATAATGTTTTGGTTTACTTTGTTAGAGTATTTACTAATTGTCTAATACACTAAACCAGAAATATTCAATGGATTTAAAAAAATGTTAATTCTAGTTGAAAATTACAAGAATATGTAATGTTTAATATCAGGTACATGCAACAAATACAACTCAAACATGATAAAAATAACCAAAATATCGATTGGAGGGAACTAGTGTATACTCATACAATGAATTATAATATGGGTCTACCTAGGTTCCATGCTAAATTTTCATTCAGACCCAACATGAATTCTGAAGATCAATGATCTAAATAGAAATATCAATCACTATTTTATCAACAACAACAATTCAAGGATTAAAAGAAAACAACAGATTATTCTCTCCCTACAACTCAAAGTCATCTAGCTTGAGGATAAACTATTGAAAAAATAATGGTTTCTAATTAATTAATGCTCTAGTCACAAGATATATAAACCCAAAATATGTAAATGGCCACCCAAAACATGCATTATTCAATGTGGATCATGGAAAATAAAGTCATATTGTTAGCCACATCAACAAAATACTTCCTACAGGCAACCATACCGGGTAACATAAGAGTCAACCCAAATGAGTATGCAAATGATTTCACGCTAAATAGCAGCACACAATTTCTAGAGTTCCCAATTCCTTATTTTTAATTGAAATAAGAGACACCTACACTAGCAACTAGGAAAAGTTAATCAATAGAAAATGTGATAAAGTAAGATGATATAGTGGAAGATGATGAAGAAGAACAATTGAAAATTTAAAAGGTTAAAAATGAAATGGAAAATGAATCAAAAAATGAATGAGTGAACGATCACACAACACCTCCTACACTTCCAAAAATACTGGAGCAAAGGAATTTGGATGCTCAAATTTTTAAAATTCGTATTTTTGTTCAAGAATATCCACACAAACATTTCTTTTAAGGAATCCATCACCAGGTTTCCAAAATGTGCTATATTTTTCAAAGAGAGTCATTCAAAATAGAAATAAAACATGATGATTTAGGAATAGTCACAATGCATGAAAAACGATTGGCCATTATATTAGGTTTGTACGTCCTTAACTAATACACTTGGGAAGATTCACAGTACTTTAAAATTTGGAAGGATGTCAATTTGGTTGAGATTTATTTGACATTGGATCTTGTGTATACCCCATACCATATACAGTTATTAATAAACTATGTATCACATAATTAAATCCAACTACGGTCTCCTTGGAAATGGAAGACCGATCAGTGAAACATCCTTGAGTAATAATAGATGAAGTTATTGTCATGGTTAGTAAATATACTTCCCAATTGACTTAATTATCAATGATATGTAAGATGATAAGGTCACAACCACTCATTTTGGGAGTCATTTCTTTGCTGCATAAAGAGATCATGATGATTTCCAAGAGGGAAACATAATTTTTAGTGTCGGTAAATAAAAAATAAAATTTTATGCATTGAAATATATAGAAAAAAACTATAAATCTGACTATAATTTCTTAGATACAATTGAATAATAGCATGATTTAGAAAAGGATGTTCAAAATATAAAGGATTTACACAAAGAAGAGGCATAGATAACTGAGTCAATAGAATAAGCATAATCCATCATACACTTATTTGATCTGTTGGATAGAAAAGGGTTAACCACATTAACTCCATCAATTGAAAATCATCTATCAATAGAGCATAAAAATATTACACTAAACCATATATATAGATAATTTGGATATTTTTACACCTTTCAAGTCATCACAAATGTTAATCATTTGAGTCGAAAACAATGTAAATTTTTCAATTTCCTATCACAAAGGAATCCAATGATAGGATGGAGGATTTTTGCAATAAAATTTATAATTCTAACCTTCTACACTCACTTAATACTTATGGAAGATAATTAAAAACCGTTTTTCTAACTACAAATACATTTAACACCTTCAATAGATGAATTTGTCCGCAAATAATATAATAAACTTCTCAATCTTATTTTTGTATTTATTATATATGGTATTATATGGGTTATCCCATTGTACATAGTACCTATAAAGTTTAAGATTACCATCATTGATAATGATAAAAAATAATTGATACCCATATGAACAATGCTTGGATGGTGAGTTTGTGACAGTTATAAAAAATTAAAGGATACCATCAGAAATGATCACTTAACATTATCCTTTATTGTTAAAATCCTTGAACAAATATTAGGAAGAGATTAATATTTTATTATATATTGATAAATAAGTTATAATTAAAATGTGGTTACACAAAAATATGAATAGAAAATTAGATCCACTTGCCTATATGGTACATTCTCTTATTGGTGAATGCCCTTTGGAATGTGAAATGCACTAAAAACATTTAAATGATTCATGATGGCTATATTCCATGAAAAGTTTGAAGATTTATTTGAAATTTTTATGGATGACTTTTACATTTATGGGATGTGTTTTGATGATTGTATATAACATTTGTATAAGGTTTTGGTGAGATGTGAATAAAAAAATTTGGAGTTCAATTGGGAAAAATTTCACTTCATGGTGCAAAGTGGGATAATTTTAGTTCATAAAATTTTAAATAAAGGCCCTGAATTTGATATTTACAAGATCAGTATAATCTCTAATCAACCCATTCAAATTTTAGTTCATTTAATTAAAGTTTTTCTTGGTCATGTTTTATTCTATCAAAATTTTATTAAATATTTCTCTATTATTTTTCTTCCCCTTACCACCCCATTTGGAAATGATGTCACATTATACATTGGGATTGACTATACAAAATTATTTGAATTTTTAAGGAAACACTTTTTCAAGGCACCAATAATTGTTTCCCCAAACTATGAGAACCCATTTGATTTAATGTGTGATTCCAATGATTGGGAAGTTGGTGCTCCCTTACAACAATGGAAACAAAGGATATTTAGACCAATCTATTATTCAATCCAAACATTGAATGTGGATCAAAAAATTACATAATAACTAAAATATTTTTTCGAGAAGATATATATTCATTCAATAAATGAGGATTTATCTATTGTTCCCCAAATTCACTATGTATTTGTATCACTTTATGTTATAGAATTTGATGACCAAGAAAGACGTGAACCCTAAACTCAATCAAGGGATATTTTTTGCTTCAAGAATTTTATATTGATGTCAAGGGTAAAAGGGAATTGAGAATGTTATTTGTAGTCATTTTCAACACCTCGACCCTGAAATAAGTGAAATTAATAGGCAATTTATAAAGCAAAAAATTCATGATGAATAACTCTATACCACCAAGGAAATCACACCGTGGAATTACAATTTCATGAATTAATTAACTTTAGGAGCGGTAATTTCATATTTATTAAAAGGGAATAGAAAAATATTTTTGAATTAATAATGAAAAAACCTCTTGAATGATACATTATTTTTAATGATTTTGTTGATTTAATGATTATAAGATATATCCTAGAAGAATAATTCGGCAGTGTTTCGAATTTATTTCATTATGGATAAGCTGGAGGGAACCATAGAAATCATCATACAATTAGACACATGATTCAATTTGGTTGGTATTTTCTTACCACACATTATTATATTCATGATTTCATCATGAATTATGATAAATTCCAAAGAACTATAGGAATAAGTTGGAATCTAAAGATACAACAATATCCAATCATGAAGATTGATTTTTTTACATATTGGAAATCCATTTCATGGATCCTTTTCATAAATAATTTTAAAATAATACATCCTTATCTTTGTAGGCTATGTATCAAATTGGGTATAAGATAAATTATTTACAAAAAGTATTTTTATATTTTTCAATAAATATTTTCTGCAACACATTTTTAATCAGTTTGGAATACTAAGGTTCATCATCAGTGATCATGGAACCCAATTAAATAATGCTATTTTTCATAATCTAATTACATTCCGTGGAATTTTAAACTACATGATAACCCCATAACATTCAAAAAACAATGACCGGATGATGTTTCAAACATAGCGATTAAGGGAATTTTGGGGAAAATTTTGAGTACATCGTGGAAATATTTCACCACCAGATTTAATGAAGGTATTTCGGATTACATTAATACATACAAAGAATATATTTGAATGTTCATATACCACATGGTATTTTTAAAAACATAAAAAATTATTATATCATGGGAACAAAAATCCTACATGTCTATTAAGAAGATGAATTTTAATTTCAAGACTTCACAAGAAAATAATTTTCTAAAAAGGAAAGAATTAGATGACTTGGAGTGGGAAGACTAAGAGAATGATTTGATCTATAAAGAGAAAACCTAATCCTAAAATGATAAACGGGTTAAAAAATACATTATTTAGTTGGTGAACACTATTTACTATTCAAATCATGACTTTATGTTATCGAAAAAAATCTCAAATCAAAGTGGTGGGGTCCTTTGACTATCACAATTTTTTATCCACATGGTTTCATTACAATATTTTATGAAATGATTCCTCTAATTAGGTTTAGTGGTAAAATACTAAAACATTATCGTACATTACATTCAATAAGAATCATTTAATATGTTCAATTATAATTAGAGGTTTATTATCTAGATGAATACCTTAAAATTATTACAAATCGGTAGAAAACTCAGCTACTTATACAATCATTGGTCTCTATTTATATAATATCTATCTTTTTGGGTCTATTTGAAAAAATATTTACACATTTAAATAAATGAAAAAAGGAAATTCATACTCCATTGTATTTCCCTACTTTAGTGAATTAGAGAAAACAATGAAATCCCTTCTTGAAATTTGAGGGAAAATGCCTCAAAAGATGTTCTCAATGGATAAAATATGAAGAAATCTACAACATGATATGTTCCCATGAGCGGTAAGGGATGAGAGGAAAGAAAAATTAACCAATGAGTTGTTCTTTGTTTTAGATATAAATATTCTTAAACTCAATAAGAAATCATTGGAGTTGGAATAATATACCTCTATCACAAAGAAGAGGTATAGGATGTCTGAGTGGATGGACCGTGCTGATTGAACATTACTTATTCATCCGACTGAAGACATAAAACATAGTTATTCATGGAAAATGATGATTGACACTTAAGAATCCTTATAAGAACACCAAGGATAGACTCATATGACATGGAATTTATTCCACATCTAGAGTGATAGATGGGTTCATGAGAGGTTCTCCATGGATGGTCTCATAGGGTGTTGGTTGAGTACACCTAGAGTAATAGAAGATTTATATCATAGGCGTGTCATGAAAATAAGGAGGTTCTAAATTGATAAATGATTAAAATGAAACAACTTATGATGCACCTATAATATAGACCACAAGCATGGATTTTTTCTTGACTTTTATTATTTAGATGACCTTCTTAGTCATATGTTGTGCTACCAACTAAACGGAGGATTTTGGTCTAAAGACGGATCATGAGACATGTAAATTTCAATGTAATTGAAATGGTAAATGGATAAAAATGAAGACCAGTCCATGTAGGATGTATAATTTTATTTCATTCTCCTTACTAATTTTCTTATTGCACACTTCCAGCTATATATACTCACGGACTGATTGGAATAGAATTTTGGTGGATGCCTACAAGGATTTAGCATCATATCCTGCTTTGGTCATGTTTGAGACACAAATAGATTATATGATTGCTGGTGTCAATAAGGGATATATCCCTCATATAGGTACTTGATATGCTGCTTAGTACCAGGAGATCATGGGACAAAAATAAGGCTTTCCATGCTACTATGATTATTTTAGACTTTTTGTACATTATTCATACGGATTGTATATCTTCCATGTATTCATGTTTTGGATTATTTGTTAGAAACATGAAACATGTATCATCAACCTTCATATGACATGATCTTTGGCTTCTTTATACTATTTGTCTCCCACTATTGAATTTTTTTATATGGTTTACTACATCCAATACTTTTATCTATTATTTCTATCTATTATGCTACAATTGAGTTATGAGGGAATAGCCTCCAAAAGACACACATATGACCACACTACTAGTCAATAACCACTAGTCCTTGGGGATATGAGCTTGAAGGCATGTGACCCATTTTGCTCAGGGCAAAGTTCAGTGGTATCTAGGTCCAAGATGATACAAAGATGTATTAGAGATATATTTTCTGGTTAAATTACTATTTGGAGACAAGAGAAAGGAATATTAAGGAATAGTGATTTCATAATGAGTTGTGATAGGTCATAGAAATCCCTTGTATAGAAAACAACCCAATTTCCCCAAATTGATATGCTATTTTCTAGATTTTGGGGTTTGATAGGTGAATTGATTCCACCATTTGGAGATGCTCTTGTTTTATCTTGTTATTATTGATATGATTTGGGATTATATTTTGTTAGAACCCAATGATATGAGGGTATGATATCTCATGAATCATATAGGGACCTTGTAGATTTCACATTCCATTCTATTCATGATGCATTACTGATTGCATGCTGTTGTGATAGGCGTTGGGGTATATATGAATGTTGTTATATTATGTATAATGAGCTATCTTATTGTGGGGAACAAATTGATTCCATTATTTTATCCCTTAGCTGTATGGTCCCTGATGGATCCAAATTTGAAGGATCATGGTTCATCCTTAATGTGAAATGTGTTTTGAAGTTCCATAGGTGGATGCCACTCTTTGATCCCTAGGGTGTATGGACCCCCATGGATAATAATTCAGAATAACATTGGTTTACTCTTCTAAAAGGGATGTGATAAACATGAAATGGGTTTCAATTAAATTAATTTAAATGTAATCTCTATTTGAAATGGTATAAATATGAAAAATGTGAAACTGAAATTGCTTATACAAGAGAACCTGACCAGACCTGACCTTAGTAGTTGGTTTTGGGTAGTGTCTCACTCATTTTACGTGATATTTTTGACACCTAGGCTAGACACATGGTGCATGTAGAGGGGTTTATTCTCATAGTAAGGCTTGTACATTTCCAATCTTTGTTTCATTTATTTCGATCTACAAACTCCTTAATGATCACAAATAGAGATGTGTGTTTGGAATTAAAGACATATGCTTCCACAATGACCTATTACTATATGTCAGAAGGGTGGTGATGATCACAATCCGCAGGTGGTGGGCCATGGGATACTAGTGGGTTCTCTAGTTATTCTAGAAAATGCACTAGTTGTTTTACTGGACACATATGATGGGGAATAGTTCCATGAAAACCTTATGTGGTTCATGAAGAATGTTAATGGAGAACCACGACCAGTCTCTACTATAGAAGAGTTGACACATGAGTTTCAATACCATCATATTACCATGTTTTCAATTAATGGTAGAATACAAGTTGTTCAGTCATGGTTAGAGGTCATGTTGTCTATCTTTTATCACATAGAGATGCCTCTTAAGGGGAGTGTAAATAACACTTTGTATATTCTACGTGGCTCCGCTCAAATATTGTAGGATGCTATCACTCAGATGGATCATAATAGGGAGATGGATAAAAGTGAGTTCCATATGGCTTTCTATGACTATTTCCACCTGATACACTGAGAGATGATAGATTCTGGAAGTTATTACATATGGAGCAGGGTGCACTATAAGCCATGAACTATTTAGCCTATTTTACTAAGCTCTAGTGCTTCACACAAATTTTGATGGGTGATGAGTTATCAAAATACAAATGATTTGAGGATGGTCTATGATATGAAATTAGATTTTAGATAAATGTCTTCAAGATGACTATTGTATCTGGGATAGTGAATCAGGCACGGATCACAGAGCATAACTAGAGGGAATATGTTGGTGTGATCCAAGGGGGATTGGCTCCGAGATCTGGAACATCATCGACCAGTTGTAGGAATTGTCATCTAGAGCATCCATGTAGTGATAATATCAGTTAAAATATCTATTATGGTATCTAGTTGATGTGCTATCAGTTTGGTGGGTTGGGACATACACGGAAAAAATGTATGAGGGAACTAGTCGAGTGTCATTACTATGGAAAGATGATACATCTACAATGATTCTATAGAACATTTCCATTATCATCCAGTGAGAGAGGGTCTACACTGACTCCATATTTAGGAGCTGGGTTAGTAGCTTCCAACAATATAGGGAGTTAGGGTATGTCAGAATTGTTAGGCTATGGTGGTGGTTGTGGTTGTGGTAGCGAGACCATAGGTTCATAGTGACTGCAGGGCGGATCCTCTTAGGGTATCCAGGCTGTATCATGTGGCCATGGTTTAGGCCATATATATGTAGTGCAAGAGACCCATCAGGAGAACGATATCAGAACATCTACTATCATTGACACTATTTTCTTAGCCACCATTTTAGCATTAGCATTCTTTGATATAGGTTCTTCACATAGCTTTGTATTTATACCTATTGTGGAGAAACATGGGTTCTTTGTTAATACTTTTTGTGGAACTATAACCCTAGAAAATTGTTTATAGATCAGGATGAAAGGTGTTCTTTAGTGTAGGGAGTTCCCCCATGAGGTTTGTGGGTGTCACTTACAGTGGGACATTTTTGTCTTAGAGATGACATGATTTGATGTCATTCATTAGATGGACTGGTTATATCCTTTTCATCCTTTCATAGATTTATATCACCACATGGTTATATTTACATCACCAAATGGAGGATTGTTCACTTACAAAGGTGAATGGGATGTCAAGGTGGGCTAATATGGACCTGACTATCATGGGATTGGTGGAATACTAGCCAATATTGTGATTTTATATAAATATGATCAAGGGAAATGTTATATTAATTTCCATTTTGTGGTTTATAATTAAAAAACATTCTGAGATGAATTCTTGGAATTACCTCCGGTGAGATAGGTAGTGTTCTCTATCGAGCTAATTCTAAGAGCTATACTGGTTTACATTCATCTTTACATGATGGATATGATAGAGTTGCAAGATTGTGGGAGGCACCTAAGGGATTTAGAGTCAAATGGTTTCATCTGAACCAATACTTATAAATGGTAATTGTAGTTTCTTTTTTCAAAAAAGATAGATGATTCCCTTAGGCTATGTGTGGTTTATAGGAAATTGAACTAGTTGATGGTTATGAACTGGTATACTCTACCATAGATAAATAACCTCTTTGACCAGCTACAAGGATCTCGAGCTTCTCTAATATTTATTTGAGATCTTGTTACCATTAGGTTCATGATAGAGTGTTAGAAATATTTCAAACAACCTTTAATAGTAGGTACGGTCTATATGATTATTTGATTATTCAATTTGGTCTCATGAATGTGCCAATGGTATTCAGGTTAATGATGAACAGAGTTTTGTACCCTTATTTAAATTCATTTAATGTTGTTTTCATGGATGATATATTGTATTATTCTCTTAATCATAATGAATGTGCCAAACAAATTGAGATCATTTTGAAAACATAAAAAAAGAATAAGTTATATGATATGATCATAAATTTACACTTATGGATAGATCATATTCACTTCCTGGGTCATGTCATCTCAGATATAGGGGTATCAGTGGACATAGAGAAGGTGAGAGTGTTAATTAACTAGGAGAATCCCAAAAATGTCTTTGAGTTGTGGAGTTTCTTAGGGGTGGATGGATACTAGAAAAATATTATATAGGACTTCTCATAGTTAATAGTGCCATTGAAGAGCTTGACTATGAAGGGTTTGAAGTATGTATGGTCGAATTCCTATGAGACGTCCTTTCATGATTTGAAATGGAGATTGACTTGAACCCCTATACTTATTCTTCTAGATCCAGGTAGGATTTACACTCCTTACTATGATTCATCAAGTATCAGGATGGGAGTAATTCTTATGCAGTGGGATCAAGTCATCATGTACATGTCTCAGTGGATGAGGCAACATGAGAGGAATTACCTAATGCATGATCTTGAGATAGGTACAGTTGTTCATGCATTACATTATTGGAGACATTACACACTAGGTTAGCATTTTTTGGTGTACGAAGACAACAAAAGTCCCAATTATATATTTACACAGCACAACTAGATCCTTAGGTAGCGAAGGATTCTTGGGTACCTATAGTATTTTGAATTCAATATTTCCTAAACACCTGGTAAATGAAATGAAGTGGATGATACCCCAAGTAGAAGGACTCAAATAAAAGAGTTTAGAATGCCAATAGAAAGTAGAAGCTTATGGATTTTTTTGTGAGATGCACTTGGAGGTGAACAACAGTCAGTGGAATACTTTCTATTCATCCTTATTTGTGAAATATTCATTACTGGACAGAGTGATAAAGAGGCAGCTATCGGACTCCAAAGTCCTAGTTCAATGGGAGATTCTGGATGGTGAGGACCCTCCTCATAGTTAATCTTTAGGAGATGATGAGATATTGTTTGTACATGGTCACGTGTTGGTCTCTTTAGACAATCATGAAGAGATGAAGCTGGATTTTCGTGATTCAACTTGGGAAATGTATCCTGGTGTCACCAAGATGTATTAAGACATACATCAACAGTATTGATGGAAGGTCATGAAAATAGATATAACTTATTTTTTATGAGGTGTTCCACCTATCAGATGGTGAAAGTGGAACACCGTTGACCAACTGGACTATTATATTCGGTACCCATTCTCGAATCGAAATGGAATGATGTCATGATAGATTTCATGATAGGTTCGCCGAGGTTGTGTTAATGTAATGATGTTTTATGGGTTGTTATCGACAAGATCATTAATGTATCTTATTTCTTTCGAATCAAGGAAAGTCTTCAGTTTTGATGAGTTTGGAGGTTGTAAATCCAGGCGATTGTATGACTTCATGGGGTCATGAATTATATTTTTTCATGAAGGGACCCTTGGTTTACTTCTAGATTATTGAAAGGGATACAGAGGGAACTGGGTACCCAAGTGCTTCTGAGCATGATGTACCACCCCTAGATAGATGGCTAATCAGATCACACGATTTAGGTGCCTGTGTGCCTGATGAGAGCATGCATCCTGGATATCAGGGGATCTTCAAAGAGTCATATACCCGTAATTTAGTTCACATATAACAATAAATTTCAAGATAGTATTCAGATGGTGGAATATGAGTATTTGTATACTAGGTCATTCCAATCAGCCCATTGTTAGTTGGAGGTAAGAGAATATGCTAAGCTAGGACCTGGTATTTTCTTGGAGGCCACAGAATCAGTTTAGTTGATTTAGAAGTAGATGGATACTATGTATTCTTTTCATAAATCATGCGATGATCGTTGCAAGAAACCTATATAGTTCAAGGTCCGGGACCAGATATTTTTACGTGTTTCATTGAGACAATGACACAAGAGGATCAAGAGATTGGGTAATCTTTTATCATGGTATGTTGGGCCATTTGAGATTCTGTAGTGGTTTGGAAGATATCATATCAGTTATATTTACCAATAAGGAACCATGTTATGTATGACATTTTCTATGTTTCTCATATATGATTATATTATTCACCCCCATCCCATGATTTTCAAACCCAGTAGGTTGAGTTACATGTATATTCTTCCTTTGATGAGAATCCTACACAAAATGTGGATTGTAGTAAGAAGGTTCTATGAGGCTAGTCCATTCTTTTAGTATGATTGATATGGTAGAATAGGTGAGTTCAGGATGAGAACTGAGAGAGGTAAGATAATGTACGATCACAATGGTTGGTGTTATTCTTAGATCAAGCATCACCACCCTTGTAAGGAAAACATGGGAATGAATTTCTTTAGGGGGGATATATAGGAACCCAGTTCTTCTTTGAGGTAAATATGTTTAGTTTTTCTTCAATACATAGTTTAATTTCTTAAATATTGCCTTCGGGGAGTTCTCGTTGAGGTCATAGAGGTATATGGGGTGTTCGGTCTTATTCCAAACCCAAAACCCAAGGTTTTATTATTTTTAGGATGGTTTATAGTTAGTGAAATCCATGTAGGGAAGGACGTACAGTTATAATAAACCGTGTGAGGTTGTAAAGTAGGGTGACAGATGGCCCACAATTTGGGTAAACCATGCGAGAGGAGCAGTAAGGATGTATGGAAGGCTTGTAGTTTTCATCATATATTGATATAGGGTTTGATCATAGTTTGTCAACAGTTTAAAACCTTTGAGGGGTGACCGTGGCTATGAACCATGCCTATTGGAAGCCATCCAGAGATTTGGAATGGTTTTTCAAACTATTAGTCTAAACTATGTGGCCCTATAATTTTAAGATTTTTATAAATTTTAAAATTAATTATAATTATTTAAAACCCATGGTTGTTTTATTTTCACTCAACGCATAGTACGAAAGTCCTCCCTTTTATGTTAGACTCTACCTAAAGTATTTTTTTAGATCTAATATAAATTAAGATTCTTATTCTACTGTGGGTCATCTCCTTAGTTCTAAAATTTTAACGACTTGATTCCTTTTTATCCGGTCTCCGTTATTCTGGAAATTAGCTACGATAATTGGATTTAGGCTATTGTTCCCTAATTTCTTGTTCATCATTGATTTGTTAGATTTCTTCCAAAAAATGAAGAATCAGAACCAGATACTAGATGATATATCTAGAACAAAACTAGGGTAGGTGGTTAGGTGATTTTCATTACAATACAGATCTTTTATATATGTAGAGGTGATGAAAGCACAATTTTTGGGTGTTACCTAAAATAAAATTGAACCTTATTATTGTCTATCATGATTAAGGTAATTGAATAGAAATTTTTATGGATGTTATAGGTCGTATACCTTGAATACAGACCACCCCATTTGTGGGTTTAATTTAATGACCCCTTTTTTTCTTTTTTCATTGGACACCCTTGGGGTGTGCCTTTATCCCTTTCATGGGTTGTAAAAAATGAAAATTATAATAAATTGAATGGAAATGTTGTCAAATTGAAATTGAAATTGGTAAAGGGTAGGGGATGGTTCATTTTCTAATTTACCCACAATTTTTTATTTCTTGTCTAATATTTCTTGTTTAAATTTCCTTTCCCCTATGAGTTTATTAGAGTCTTTGACATTAATTGATGCAATTGGATTGAATTTATATATATGTTGATTCTCCTTTGTGAGATATATGATAAATAATTCCTATGGAATCTTGTTAGGTTTTATGTCTTGGTATGCTAAAAAACCCCAAGTCTATATTTGAAGGGAAGCGCTTGAACTTGGTTATGTTTTTCAATTTCCATAATATGAATGAATTTCACGTTTTATTATTAAACTTTGTGAGTTATGTTGATGCCATGCTATGTGATATTTTAATTAATGATGATAATCTTATTATCATGAACTGACCACAAGAGTAAATTAAAGGCCAATACATCAAGGTTAACCATTTCATGAGTCAACCATTAGAGGTGTGTTGCACTTAATGAATTTGGTTTTGACCTTGGGATGTTAATTAAGTTGTTTCAATGAAATTGAATTGGTTAAATGATCTATATCCTTGGGTTATTCCTGGATTTAAATTGGAATGACATGAAAAGACTCTTGTGTTTATTGGCCTTTATAGCTTGAGTGTTACATGGATTCACCTTTTTATTCCATAGACAGACTCAATGGTCATTGTGATATTCTCATGAGTGATATATGGATCCAAATGAGAGATTCCATGGATGCACTCATCGAGACTGGACTTATATGTTGAGTGATACATGGAATCCAAATGAATTTACAACGATAGGATCAAAGGGATTTTATTATCTATCATGAGTGACACTTGGGGCCTCTATAGAAGACCTACATGGATGGAATCATATGACATGAACTTTATACCACATCTAGAGTGATGCATTTATTCATGAGAGGTTCTCTATAGATGGTCTCATAGGGTTTTGGTTAAATACACCTAGTGTGATACTTCAATTAAGACATAGGAATTTCTAGTATGGGATTAGGATATAAATGAATAAATGATTGAAATGGAATGACTTATGTTGTGACTCTATGCCAGAAAACAATCTTGGAGTCAGTCTTGACATTTATTTTTTAGATAATCTTATGAGGAATTTCTTGTGCTTCCAACTATACAAGGGATTTCAGGCTTGAGGTGGATCTCGAAACTTATAAATTTCATGTAATTGGAATGTTAAATGTATAATAAATGAAAATTAGTGCATGTTTGATGTATTCTTTTGAGTTATTCCCTGCTTAATTCATTTCAAATTGCATAGTGTCTTCTATATATACTTACTGACTGATTGGAAGAGACCATTGGTGGTTACATACTGGTATTTAGTATCACATCATATTTGAGTCATATTTTAGACTGAAATAGATTATAGGATTATAGGTGTCAAAAAAGGAAAGCTCCCTACTATAGGTACTTTCATAAGAGTGAGAAAGCAAGGCATTGAGACAATGATTTTGATGCTACTACGATCGTTTTTTCCTTTTTGTAATTTTTTCATAAGGATTGTACATATACCTTGTATTCATGATTTGGCTATATTATTAGAAACATGTGACATGTATCATTATACTTTATATGACATGACTTCTAGATTATTAATACTTTCAATTTTATACTGTTAAATTCTGTTATGTGGTATAATATTTATGCTGCTAGTGTTGGTTATTAATTTCCACTATGGTCCACACTGGTAATGAGGGAAAAGTCTCCCCTCATGCACACTTAACCCCTTACTACTAGTTATAAACCTCTGGAATTTTTGGTGATGTCCTTAAATACATGTGACCATTTGGGCTTGTGGTGCCATTTAATTGTATCCAGGTATAGGATGTTATAGAATAGTATAGAGAACAAATCAAATTATCAATAACATGACATCAAAAATGATCATTGGGGAAAGATCTTCGAGAGAAGATTTCTTAAAGATGTTGTAATGAAATGAGTCTACCTATAAAATAGAGCATTATTATGTCCAAATGATTTGTAGACAACATATGAGCTGTATAATGGAATGATGCCAATGGTGAAGTAATTTAGATTCATCAAAAGTGTTTCATTATTAATAATGAAAACAAATAAGTTTTTTATTACTTTGGAGATTAAGGGATATTTCATTAATTCTTCAAAAAATGAAAAGTATATAAATTCAATAATAAGCATCAAGAAAGGATAGTTAAAATATATGTTGTAAATATAGTAAAGATTGAGTAAAATCACAAGAAAAAGCATGTTCAATCTAAGGAAGATAATGATGAAGAGATAAGATGGTCAGGGGACGTTTTAATTCTAATGGCTGATTTAGAAGAAGATTCTGAAAGTGAAAATGATGATCGCAAAACAATGTCTATAAAAAGAATGTAGAGAATAGCTAAAATTTATAGGTCGAATATAATTGGTGGTCAGGCAGTTTCAGTGCAGATAAGGAGGATAAAGACTCTACTACATGAATCATTATTTTCACAAGTAGAGCCGAAATGTTTAAAGGATGCAGATAGAGATGAATATTGGGTCTAGCCTATGAATGAATGTATTAATAAGACTAAGAACAATATAACATGAGGGATTGTTTTGAGACCAATAGATAAGAATTTCAGGGGGAAAATGGGTCTTTCCTAACAAGATGAATGAAGATGGTTTATTGAATCAAAACAAACATGAATAGTGTGAAAAGGGTGCTCCCAGATAAATGGTTTTGTTTTTTATGAAACATTTACACCTATTTCTAGGATTGAGACAATCAGATTATTCATGGCCATAACAGTGCAAATAAATTTCAATGTTTTTAAGATGGATGACTAATCAGTATTTTGGAATGGGGTTATTGAAGAAGATTTTAATATTGATCATAATTTTTTTTTTCATGAAGATGAGAATATACAGTTTTTTATGAATATGTCACTATATGGTTTTATGCAAGCACCAAGAGCATGATATTCAATACTAAATTAGTTTTTGAAGAAGCTTTATTTTTTTTTGTCGTGGAGTTGATTACAATATCTATGTCAAAAGTGAATGTAATGAAATGAAGATAGTGTTATTATATGTATATGAAATAATATTTAGTGGATAAGACAAAGCACATAGTTCACTTAATTCATGAAAAGTGAATTTTAAATGTCAATGATTAGAAAACTAACATATTCCTTGGTTTATAGGCGAAACAAGGAAAAATTACACATTCATCTCTCGATATTAATATACCAAAGTGGTTTTGAGAATATTTAGAATGAATAATTCCATGGACATGAACAAATCACTAGAAACCCAAATGAACCTGCCAAGGGATGATGAATGCAATGCAGTTAATGGCACAATATTCAAGAAAATCATTGTTAGTATGTTATACATGACAAAGAAGAGACCAAATATTGTTTTTTCTACATTCCAAGAAAAGAAATACAAAATTAATCCAAATGAAATAAACTTTATTTCTCTGAAATAGATACTCCAGTATAAGAAGGTAATGGTGGATTTCATTTTTTTGTACAATAAAAAATCTCAGCATGAGTTTTTGGGCTATAAAAATACATATTTTCTTGGATCAGCTAACGATGGAAAATCAATGTGTGGAGTTGCAGTATATCTGGAAGAATCATTTATTTATTATATAAAAAATAAAAATTATTTCATTTCATTAAGTACTTTAGATGTTAAATATATTATTACTATTCACGTGTAGACTCAAATATTATTGTTGAGGAAGCAATATGATGATATGGGAGTTAAAGTGAAGTATATGATTAGAATACCTTGTGATGATTCATGTGCTATAAATATTTGGAAAAATAAAGTAAACAAATCATGGAAAATAACATTGAAATAAAGTATCATTTTACAATGAGAAGGTTGAGAAGGGGATTATGAAGCTGGAGTGCGTGCCTATAGAATAAAATGTGGCATACAATTTGTCAAAAAATACCTAATATATCATTAGAAATGAATCATGTAGATCTAGGAGTTCATTCAACTCACCATTCTTGAAAAGGTATGGATGTCAGTCTCCCTCTCTTCGATGTATGGAATTTTTTTCTTTAATGTGTTGATATGTGTTATTTACCCTGTTTCATACCTCAAAATAGATTCATTTGGGTTTTTTTAAAAAGGGGTAGAAACAATTAATGTGGATAAAATGTATCAATCCAAACTTGGGGAGAATCGAATAGCAGGAGCAGTGAGGAAGGGTGAGTTTTAAATTTGGAAATGATAAAAGTGATCAATCAAAGGATATATATTATAATAAATGGAGTTCATAATGAATGAAATTTAGAGATATTAGAATTAATTTATTCATTGATAAACTTAACATTATAATTTTCTTCCTCATGCGGAAAAGGGATCTTGTTGGCCTAGAGTGTGTGCTGAGTAAATCCATGATTGATATCTTAATTTCAAGAAGTAAATTATAATATATTATGGAATAATCTTCAATGAGGTTTCAAAATGAAAAGAGTTGTCAAAACACCCAAATGGAGATATTTTTGGGAAAAAATCCTTCAAGGTTACATTTAAGTGTTTTTGTTGTGATTTTGTTTCTTAAAAAATCTAGGTCACTAGGAATCAGTTTGGTAAGTATTGCTAAAGCATATGTGTAAGGTGGTGTAGTATCCCATTATTTCCCAAATTTATGGGCCTCAAAATCAAGATTTTTTTATGGAAAAGAATGTCATTTCAATAAAGAAGTTCCTATAATAACGTTCTCAAACTAGGAATCATAGTTCAAAGACTACAAATGAGGTACATGGAAAAGAAAATAGTAATCGAAAAAGAAGATTTAATCATAGCATTGATATATGGAACATGAAGTGTTCTATGAAGACCACATAGAGAAAAAAGTTCACAAAAGGATCGTAGTTTGTGGGTGGCTCATCCATTTTTTACGGCATGATGTTTGTAGATTGATGTGGTGGGTATGGATATCACAAATAGTTTTTCATCGGTGGAAGACATTGGCCTCTATAAAAGGGAATGGTGCTATGAATATCACATAATAGTATGTGGTGAAGGTTGTACCACATCAATGTTTTGGGTTATTCAGACTATCATGTTTTTTGGCTAAATTTTCCTATATAAAGTTCCCTAATCACATCATTAATTATTATTAATTTATTAGAAAATATCATCGCTCTAGGAAGAATTCCGAAATGTATGATTTTGTTTGTGAGGGAGGATCCAAGGAAGGGTGAAGTAGTTCAATGGATCAATTTCATGAAAGGAATTTTTGGGACTCTGAATCCCACAAAGGAAAAAGGACCCCATATAATAGGTGGTCTAGGGATGAAAAAGGTGTTTGGAGAAGAACATGTGGTATGCAGAAGAGGAGGTGTTATGTCGAAGAAGAGGTGGTCTTTAAAGCACCTGTTCCATGTGATGCATCATATTTCATGGATGACTCAAGGAAGTTCACAGAGGTTTTAATGTATTTTTTAAAGGCACAAAAATAGATAATGAAATTAATTTCCACAAACTAATAGTATGCAGAAAATTACAGTTCATCTACTGGTAAAAATAGAATATCAATGGAGCATTACTTATAATTGATGTTGCATTCATTCATGAAAATGAATGGACCTAAAAATACTTAAAATATTTACATATTCCTTTCATAGTAATTAGAAAATGAAGTGTAGGATGTTGATCCTTTCCACTGGGAGTAAAGAAAAGAAACATACATAGGGATTGAACCTAGGGAAAGTGATGAGCTAGCCTTAAGCATTGTAAAGGCAGTGAGCCTAGACATAGAAGTAATCTAGCCCGAACCTTGTAATCTTGCAATGATCCTCAGTGGATTTGGTATATTGTTAGACCATAATTTTATTCACCTTGGTAGTATCCCAATGACAGTGAAAAGACTAATTTTTTTGTCTTATTTATGATTTCAATTTTTTCCATATATTTCTACGGTAAAGGGAGAGAAGTCTATTTTCGTTAATGTTGAAAAAAGATCTGAAGGGATTCTATTTTAACCTTTCATTCCCTGATTCACCATCCCACCCTCTTAGAATATTTAACCTTTTTAGGATAACATAATTTCTTCTAATTCTATGTAAAATTATGTTTATCCTCTGTTATCCATAGTCATTAATTAAACTTTATAATGTTATCATATACATAGTCTTTTCTCCAAGGTTTTCACCAAATTATTCTAACCATAATCTCCAAATATTAACTAAACCCTTCTCTAATACTCGTTAGAGGGACCCAAAATTTTCATATATAAATATTACACATTTTAAATGAATATTTAATACATAAAAATAAGACCCATTTTAGAACTATAAAGGACTAGTTTATTTGGAGACTATATGAATAATCATATTAATTAGGTACATTCTTAATCATCTCTCATGATGTTCTTCTCACTCTGTATCCATATTAATATACCCACTAAAAAAATTTCTTTATAACATCAAGAAATGAGAAAAAATAAAATATTGAAATAAGATGATCTGTATGGTTCACCATGAGATATTTTAGTCAATGATCATATGAGAGTATCAGATAAGCATAAGGGTGTGTGGTCAAGACCATAACCCACAATTTTTATAAATAATTTTTCATATATCATAAATATGATACTTGGTATTAAAAGTTATTATTTCAAAATTAACGAATCATAAGAGTGAGTAATCATAATAAATCAATCATAAACCATAAGTTTAGATCATAAGAATAAAAACATGTCAAAAGAGTGTGGAACCATCATAGGTATATAAAAAATTATATATTACATATTTAACTAATGAAACCATCAAACAATAGTGGATAAGGAATCATCACATGCTTCCTATATCATAATAGATTAGGTATAAATATTGAGATACCAGGTAGATCAGGAATTCCAACTTATTTCTCATGGTGAATCAGAAACATCTATTTGTTTCCAATAATTATATCATGAGATATAAATATTTCCCTAATGAATTGAAATGGTATATAATTCCAAGACCACCCATCACATATGTAAAACAATACATATTTGTTCCAAAAGATAAAAAAAAATTTTCGTATCATTATAACATAGCCATTGGAAATAATATTGATTATATAAAAATTTAAACATTTTATCATAGTACAACCCTATGAAAATAAATTGTTTTTATATAAATATCATCATTGTTATCACAAAACATACAAAGAAATAATATTGAACTCTCCAATTAGTTGCATCCCTAGAGAAACATAATTAACATTAATAGATTTTATCAAAAATTATTTTTTAATAAAATCATTGGAATATTTCTTGGGTAATATAATCTCTTAATTTTGAAATCGAATCATTAATATATCAAAATATCAAAAATATTATAGAAAAGGTTTTCTTTGAAAATAACCATGGAAACATATAAAGGAAGCTTCCAAACTTTGAATTGTCAGGAATATAGGTAAAAAAAATCATTTCATGTACATTAAAATAAGGATTTGTTTTACATTTTTTTGTAAAATGGTAAAAAATAACTCAGTTGTAAAATTAAAAAAAGATTCCATTGAAAAATTTTGATAAAAATTCCAACATTGGTAAAATGAAGGTAATAACAGAAATCATTTATGAAATCATTTTAAATAAAACATGAGGCACTGGAAACATAACCTCTACTCACAACTCTAAACTATGATTATTTCATATAAAAACATGGGAATAGTCCATTACCATGATTCTGTGATCCATGGATGATAGAACTATAGTTATAGAGTCATAAATATAGTTTTTATAGAAACCATTTCTATTGACTAGGATATTTTCATCAAACCCATTATTTTAGTTAAACCATGACTATATTCATATACCCATGGATTGGAGAATTGTGGGTATAAATTGTTTTACTAGACATTATATAACCAATTTTCATTGAACCGTGGTTATAAAAACCTTTACCAAATTGGCTGTAGTATTCCTTTTATCCAATTATGGACATGTAAATAAAGTAAAAACCATTATAAAAATTCAATGTAATAAATATATTTTATATTTATCATTGAACCAACTACTTGTAATAATTTTTGAACCATTTACAATGTTATAACATATATATAAATCCATAAAACCAGTCAATTCAAGTCATTAAAAAACATCCATATGTATATTTACAGATAACTTAAACATAGAAGGGATTAATATCTACACCCTCATCAACATCCTTATCCTCATCACCATCAACAACATCCTCATCACCAACAACATCGTCTGGAGAACCACCATCACAACCACCATCATTTTTTTCATCACCACCACCACCTCTATCATCACAAATATTACCATCACTTATACCACTATATGAAACCCCATTGACTTCACACAGGGTGGTATATAAAGAGTGAATTGATTACATATATGAATAAAAAACTGAATCATCTTCAAATGAAAGTGATTTAAATATTATTAACATAAATTTTAAAATTGGTCATTATCATTTTCCCCCTTTTATGGTCCTGTATAGCTATTTTTTGTCCTTAACTAATTCTGAATGATTTTGTTGTTGTTTGGTGGTGTCAGAGGCTTGATAGGAACTTGATGAGGGGAAATTCCTAGTTGGGATAATGTTTTTCACTGGTCGACATCAGAATCACTCTTGGTTGTCCTTACCCAATACTCAAGCCAATGATCATTTTTTACAAAGTTGTAATATTATTTCTTATTGATGGACTCTAGATAACACTGTTGAAAATATAAAAAATATATTTAATTATGTATTATGTTTCAATTTTTGAAATATCAATAAAAATTTACAATATTCTCTAGTGTCTATCTATTTAAATCACATTTATCCCTTTTATTCATACTCATTAAAAATAATTCTACTTGAGGAACATGACCTTTAATGCCCAATTCTTCTTGTTGAAAATGAAAATGATTAGTATAATAAAAAATTATTTAATAATTTTAAATTGATAAACCTAGTATGAATTAAAAATGTAACCATTGATGAAATTCATAAAACTAAGAAGAATTTAAATATATATTTAATTAAATATTTAATACCAGTGGCATAATATAACCAGTGCATACTAATTAAAATTCTTGACATGGGTATGATATAGATTCATATTATATATTAATTTTAGTCCATTTCAATTTTTGTATCAATATTTACTTATTTAATCACTTTGTAATTTTTCTCATTTGGTCATTGAGTTCATTTTTTAGTTATTTGGTCATTTGGCCATTTTTTTCATTTATTCTTTGGTTTTTTGGTATGTTTTCCATTTTCCAATTGGAATGTTTTCCATTTGTTCATGTGACCATATAGGCATTAGGCTATTATTCCATTTTACCATTTATACATTTATAGATTTGGTTATTAGGATTATTTTTTGGTTAGGATTTATTGTGATTTGGTCAATTTTCTTAATTTCCATTTTCCCATTTTTCCATTTGGACATTTTTTCATTTGAACATTTCTCCATTTGGAAATTTGCTTATTAGGATCAGTTTTTGGTTTGGTTGTTTGGTAATTTGGTTATTTAGAAATTTTTCCATTTTTCAAATATAATGGGGCATTTACAGTCTTATATTAAAGGGATTAATTATGATTAAATATAAATTCTGGCATGTAAGTATATGTAAGTAATAATATATATATATATATATTATTTCTATTTATATTAATGTACATGGTGCCTCTCATGATCGGGCATTATAGTGTGCCCCAAATTGTGAAAATATGTCATTTAATATTTATTATTATTATTTCCCAATGCTTCATAAAACAATTTCAATTCAATTAATATATATTATATTTCCTATAAAAACCATTTTTGATTATGAATACCTTAAAAATAATTACTCTTCCAATATGTGATAATTTATTGATATTGAGTTGTTTGAAAGTCAGGGAATATTATTACACCATATAAATCATAACTGATTCTACTCTTCCAACCAATATATGAATTTTACTTATATGATCACCAAAACTCCCCAATATCCATAAACCATGTGGCCTTGTTAGATTAACTGTTACGAAAGTTAAATTGGTGCTGTAATGAAAATATTAATTCATATGAATTTAATAATGATATAGATATAATACTTTTTAAAAAAATTACCCATATCTCAACAGATGTATTCTACATGATTTCTTTATCAATATGCCTCCATGAGAATGGTTTCAATGAAATTATATCATTTAAATGTATAAAGATACCATGAAACATTTTCATTGTCTTTCATTTTACCTACCTTTTGATGTAATCATCTTAATCCACCATTATTTGTGTTTCGCAATTCAAGGCTTTAGAAATATGGTTTCTCCTAGATCACCTATTAAAATATCCCAATGAAAAAGATCAATGAAAAAAGGAATTAATTTACATAACAACATAAAACAAATTGTTGTTGTATAATTTAAAAAACTTCTAGAAAAACATGATACAGGCTACTGATTAAGGTCTAATGGATTTTTGGAATGTCCTGGATTGGTATTATCTGATTGATATGACTGTTCCAATGCATTCACTGGGTCATCTGAATGAATTACAGTGGAAGATGATGAAATAGAATCATCATATCCAATATGGAAATTAGGAAATGGTGGTGGCATATACATGGAAGGGTAACGATAGATGTTATGGGGATACATCATATTATATGGATATGGTAAAGGTAGGAACATCCATGAAGGTGGCGTAGTAATGTTATGGGAAGAAGAGGCTAAATGACATGATGACGATGGAAAGGGTGGGAACATCCCCAGCTGCACATGTAGAGGATGGAATGCTATGGTAGATAGGATTTCCATTGATGGGACTGGTTGTGAACGAGTATGAAGGGTGCTCCATCTATCTTTTAGAACAACCCTGATATAATCCAAGCTAGTAGGATAAAAACAATTTGACTCTAGTGAAATTGTAGGTACCTAATATTTTTTGATAAATAATATTAACATGATCTTAAATAAAACTTAGAAGAAAAATATGTCTATTATTGTACTCACTAATGGAACTAGAGGATGATATCTAAGCTTTCCCACTAGTTAATCATTGTCAAATAATCTCTTCCTTCTAACTTCTATAATATATTTCACTATCTTCATAAGAATGAAATTTATATTTTTTAGAAATAGTTTTTTGATTCCATGAATTTAGACTAGAAGTCATAAGTAATGTCATAACATGTTTTAGAAAATATAATATAAAATAAGGTTATAAATAATAAAAAAACTCAATCTCATCCTTGTTTTTTGAATTGTAATAAATCTAATTAAATGAGATGAAAAAAAATAAAACAAAAATATAATTCCAAAATGAAACTAAATAAATGTAATTACATTAGTAACAACATAAAAACCCACTTTAAGGTGAATTGAATTAACTGTGAACAAATATGGTTGCTTATATATATTACAAACCAATACTCCTGGTTTAGCATTAATTATCACAATGGGACAATTTGATCCATCAAATTCAATATTTTTGATAAAAAAATTGTGGGGTTAATGATGTCAATTTTCCCTCCACCATCCTAAAAAATATATCTTGGGGTTACTTTAATAATGACACTGTAATCAGGTCTCATTTGATCTTTCACATAAAAAAGTTGTTTTTCTATTGATTCCAAAATATAAATTTCATCGATGTCTATAAATCGAGTCATGTAAATAACTCTGAATCTACACTCAACAAAAAATATAGAATTCCGTATATTTGAATATAAACCTTTACATTTCATCATAGTGACTCATCCATGAGAGATGTCACCAAATTAAAGTATTTTCTCAACAATTCCATAATAAGACACATTTTCATATTGAGGACTACTATCTAATGTACTGGCATAATAGTCTATTGTTTTAGTTAACATAATTTCATCATGATGTGTTATATTTTTCTCCAATCTATCAGTTGTAACAAGTTTATACTAACTAATTATTAAATATTTTCATTCACGAAGATAATTGGCGCTAAAATCCAACACACTTAATTATTGAGAGATTTAGTCAACAAGTGAACTCAATACCTAAAATATATTTGTTTAATAAAATTAAATATATATTTATATTTTATGTTATTTATATTAATGGTCATACAGTTGATTTAAACCAACTGGGAAACTCCTTTTTATATAAATCCTCTCTCCTTATCAATTGAAAGGATTAATCAACTCTACATATAATTTTGTTATGTTACATACTTCAAATTATAATAAAAGTTTATTGTATATGTGAAATGGCATAGTATTAGATAAAATATAAATATTCAAACTACTTACTTGATATACTCAAGGAACAAACCACAATTAAACATGGCTATGTGATATGAAATATCCCACTATTCAATGATAAATGTATCCAACATATAAGAGTCAATAATTCCTATTATTTGGGGAAGAGATAAAAATGAGGGATCAATTTCCCCATAGTGATCATATTTATATATCATTGGACAGTTATGTATAGTGCTCAAATCAAACAAATACAATGAAAAAAATACATATATTCTTGATATAGATAACCTCTCATGATTGGACCTTCAAAAATATTATAATTTTCGATATAATATTTAACTATACACATATTTATTTTGGTATGATACATCCATCTAAAGGTGATGTGTCCCGAAATAAGTCTTTTATTTGGAATATGAACTGTTAAATGTAGAATTAAAAGGAAAAATGATGGAGGGAATAAAATTTCAACTCACACAAAATTAATGGCTCATCCTATGATATTTTTATCACGAAAGACATGGATAACATTTTACCACCAAGGTTTTTAAAAAAAATGGTACCATAAAATCTCTATCGCCTTTACATTATTAGATAGTAAAAGAAAGATTACAATTAGAATCTATTAATGAAAAAGGATGTGATAATCATTAGTTTTATGGATTTAATTTTTAATTCCCTTCTATTGAATAGTTTAGATATGTTGATGGAATAGACATTGGGAATGTTGATATTCTATCATACTTCCAGAAATTGTTTTTCTCTAAATCTTTCATCACATAATAAGCATAAGAGACATTACATTTGGTTTCATCGATACACACTGGATGAAATTATGGTCAAATACCCCAATCCAACAAGTCCTGATGAGATAAGAAGTCATGTTTGTTTTTAACCCTAACATTAAAAGAATTCAAATGAACCATTCACATATATTTATCTCAAATTTCATTATGTCTAAAAAAAGACAGAAAACATTGGTAGACTAATATAGAAACTCAAAAACGATAAAATTTTTTTTCTTATTGTAATTGGATTCAATTTCAATATTATTCCTCTTTTATAATTTCATATAACCTTTCCCTAAAGAAAAAAAGAAATAATTCTATCCATTGAGAACATATTATCCTAACATACGTAGAAGTTGTTGATTATTTTCAATAGTATCATAAAAACATTAGGGAATATTAATTTATTAATGATCCATTTACAAGAATCATTGATATCCCATGAAACTAAAATAATGAGAATATTTAAACCCTATTAATCATGTATTCTTTATAAAAATATGTCATGAGTGTTTTCCTTCTTGATCAAAACGTAAATCATTTCATAAGTAGGGAAATAATTTATAGTCTATACAAGGACAACATGCATCTGAAATATATATTTTAAAGTAGCATCGATTGTACAAACACCCATTTCCTAATGCATGTTCAGCTATATTAGGATTCAAGTAGACATCAGATCATATCTAGGATCAGAAGGTCTATATATTGGTATATTCAATAATGTGAAATGTTTTTGCATACATATCCATGGAGGAAGATTATACATTTGAATAAAAACTAGCCATATACTGTGAGAAATAATCATATGACCAAACTAATAAAATCCATCACAGTATAGACCAAAACTAAAATTACACACCCCCAATGCCAAATCAGGATATTTTGTACCAAATTCATACCACACTGAACCATCTTCTAGATGAATCAACTCAACATTACCTTTAATTATCTTAGAATCATTCCATCACATTTTTTTTGTATTCCTGTAGATGAAGATATATTTTGAATATTTGGAATTAATGGAATATACCACATGACTTTATATGGAATATGATATAGTCTTCCATCTCCATTTCTCTTCCATCTAGATGTACTACCTTCTTTAAAATTATTATGGTTTGTTGCATCCTCCCAAAATAAACTATTCTACTTCATACAAGAAAGAGTTTTATTATTAAAAAATTTGAACTCCTTAATTCTCTTCCAGAGCATATAATTATTTGAGTGAATATGTGCACCATTAGAAAAAACATCCTTCAAAATGGTAAGAATATAATCAATGGAGGTATTATAAATTCTCGACATGGTTTTTCTATGATATAACAGAATTAAAAATTATATCTTTTTTATTTTACTACATTCCTTATATACCGGAGTTAGGTAATCATTAATCAAAATTTTCACTCTCTCAAAATCATCATATTTATACTTTTACTCACGTGTATTGATATCATTATCTTCTTACACGGGCAAAATGTCTCTCATAATGATGCACAAATGGAAACCGATTAAAAATCAAATTCTACATACCACATCATTCTTTTCATTTGTGAGTAGTATAAGATTTTATCATCTATCCTTTGTGACACCAAACATAATAGTTTATTTGAAGACATGGTTTTTTGTATGGTTTATAACATCTTCCTGGATTAATCGTGGTCTTTCAACATAATTATATCATAGAAATTTCAAATATCCTCTATCTAAATAACTATTAAATAAAAAATCTATAAAAAATAGGCAAGTTATTTTGGAACTCAGATGAAATATGATTTATATGATACATCTAGATTTTATCCATTATATTACATAGAAAACATGTTATATTCCAATCAAAAATGTAAACCATAATTAAAAAATTCATTACAACCAATTTTAATTTGAAATTCATCAAAGAATTATAGTATCTAGAAAAAGAGGGAATAATAGAAATTACAAATGTTATAAGCAATGCCTACAAATAATGAACTAGAATGATATCCAAATTCCATGAAAAAATAAGAGTATAGTGTATTGGAATCTAAATAACGCTAATAGGAAACCAAATTGAATACAATGAATGATGCAAGTGGCCATTATATAATACATCTATCCGTCTAAATAATTAACAAGGCATGTCATAAGAAAAAACCAGGGTGTACTCATAGAAATCCAAAAAAGGTGCATGTATTGAAATAAATAATATTTAATAAATAATAATATAAAAATATGTATTTCTTATCCAGTGAGTGATTCTCATAAGAAAATCTATTTTCTTGATTACATTTCGTGATGAATGAATTTTATTTAAGGTTATCCTTACTTATAATATTCAAACACAAGAAAAATAGATATTAGATGATGTTATATTTCAATTTAAGATTTATTTAATTTATGGAAGATGCATTAAGACTAAATAAATCATATATTCAATCCCACATTATGAAATCCATCCATTACTTAACCAGTGATGAAACCTCTTAATTGAGGTAAATTGTTTTTGGTGTTTTTTAAATTATTTAATGTGTAGTGGTAATAAATGGATAACTATTTAATACATACTAAATGAACTAAGGAATCATTCATACCAAATAAATAAGTTATACTCAATAGTTATTCAAAATAGGTGAAACTAAGGTTATTACCATTAATGATTTCTTAAAGAAATAAATTCTTATGAAAATACTTATTAATGTAAACCATGTTTCACAAAATTAATATGATCCAAAAATATTTAAATTATAACTGACATAATTATTTCATGGAATTTTCAAAATATTTTTATTAATATTTTTATATAGTAACGGTTTATAAATACTTAAAAATTTAAAATATAAATATTTATGTTCTTGAAAGAATATATTTTCATTCATTAATGTCTAAATAATATTAATGAGTTATAAAAAACATGCATAATAAGAACAATAAATAACGAAATGAATATTTAAAGAACCAATAATTATAGATAATTTAATATTCCAAAATTTACATACAATACTATAATAATGCACATAATAATATAATTATTCCTTTTTTAGAATAAAACAATCTAATAAATAGTTTAACCACGGTTCATGATATAAAAAATTTAAATTTCAATAATTAAATCACATAACTCCAGGATAATAAAATATTCATTAACATGTGAAGTTAACAAAAATATGAAATATTTGACCAAAATAATCCCAACATTAAGTTAAATTCATCAGAATCCCTAGGATAGTTTTTAGAATGAAGAAATTATAATTAAAATAGTACTTATTGAAATTTAATATACTATATTGGATATCTATTGAAGTGTGAATTAAAAAAATGGTGATAGAAGAGATTCCAACAATCTCTAGTATAATTGTATACATAGATAAAAAATGAAAATAGTGGAGGATGAATTAGAATCATTGAACCAAAATTAGAACTAATGAGACAAACCAAAACTGTGACTCATCACTTCCCATAATATTTCCATCAACTAGATCCCAAATACACAACAATAGAGTAAAAAATGCACACCCAAATTACAATCATTAATGAAAAATCCCAAAAATTACCCATCACCCATAACGAACCTTCATTCAAATAATCAATAAAAATCCTAACATAATAATATCTTGGTTAGGTTTTCATTCATAGTTAAAAATTAAAACTATAGTTATAATAATGGAAGAATTATTTTTAACTCACAAATATAATGTTAAAGAATATTGAAATAAAAAAATGATAAATTAGGGGAGAACATCAGAGGAGGAGATCTACATGGTCTCTTAGGTTAGGGGAGATCGACTAAAGGAGATGTAGGTCATGACTCGATTGAAGGGGGGCGGGGTGGAGGTTGAGAGAAATATGGGAAAACCCATCCCAATGAGTTTTTAAAACCTTTGGAATAGCCTCCCTAGACCCACAGTTTACATAGATCATGTGTATAGAAAGATCCCAGCCAATATATACCCACAGTATCAAAAAACTATGGGTATAGATCCATGGGGATAGCCATATCTTCTAATAGTGATAGATAAAGATGAAAATATTCCTAGACAAATATTAAATCATATGAGTTTCCTCAAAAACATTCTCTCAGTCTATTGTGTAATTAAAGTGAGGAAAATGAATGGAATGTAGGTTCCTGGAACATTGGAAGTTTCAAATTCCATATGCACAATACTTATTATAATAGGATAGATGATTAATATTAGATTTACATGATGATAAATTCCATGATAAATGGAATTAAATAAAAAAAATATAGATAATTGAAAAATTCAAGAACCAAAGTTCATGGTTATCACATATTAATCATATCTAATTAAGAAGATAAGAACTGCCTAGAAATTAATTATTTCTTCATTGATGGATCTAACAGTATATCTACATCATAATGTTTGTGTTCTGGGAATCAAGAATAGAATACCTCTAGCAGTGATCCACATTATTCCAAGAACCTCTTAATGTCATCATATAAATCTCTGGGTTCTAATATAATAGATCCTAACACTTTAATAATTCACCTTTGATCACCCCTAAAATCACTTCAAGGATGGTTTCTTTTTTATCCCTATAAACATGAAATTTGTGAGAGAGGATTATCTCTCTTTGTTCATGAGAGAGTTATATCATAGATATCTCTCTAGGTTAATAAGATGATTATCTGTATATCTTATTTTGTTACAAAGAAAACTATACCTCTAAAGATATAATATAATTGTGTTTATAGTCAACTAGTTCTATAAAATAATAATATCATGTGCGCCTTTATTATTTCTATAATCCCTTTGTAACCCCTGGTCTATTATAATAATATTACTATTATTTCGTGACATTTATAAAACTCATGAATTAAATTAAATATTTTTCGTTCAAATAATATTCAATATATATAATTACTCACAAGACCATTAAACTCGGTCATCCATTCCTTAATAAAATTCATCCATCCTTGAATAATGAATATTTTTTTAAAAAATAAATATCACTGCAATATTTTCCAATAAACAAAAAATGATTATATTCACTAAATAGAAAATAAAATTTCTTAAAATTGTACACACATAATATTCACTAGAATGACTTATGATGGAATATATGTGATCTATAAAACTTAAATAATCATTAAAATACAAGATGGAATAATAATTTTTCAACATAATAAATAATAAATAATAATATATAATTGTATTTGGAATCTGGACACATAGTGTGTGACCCTCTAGGCTTTTTTTTCGATCGCAATAGGAGAAAAAACCTAAAGTATAAGGTTATTATATAGAAACATGCCAAGGCACCCATATATAAATAAATTAATTTTGTAATTACATAAAACCACATATGGATTCTTACTATGTAATACATTCCCTTTATCATTATATCACTATTCAATAAGGTTTCATTATGGTGTCATCAACCTATGTGACCAATGTCTCTTTCTTTTGACTTTAAAAAAATAATTATTTGGTATAAAACATGATGAAAATGGATTTTATTAAGATATATCATCTCCATTAAAGGGCTTGTGATATCATATTTCATTAAATAACATAATGGACAAACCCCTTCTCACATTTTTCATTGATGAAAAATTACTCATGATGCACCCATGATATCATACCTCACCATAAAAATATATACTCCATGTTTTCATCAATATATCGATGTACACAACTTATAAGAATAATTAAAAATAATCTGAAATTCAAAGGTTCAATACATGTGTATTTAGACAGGAACTTCTAATGACACATATAAATATTAATTTCCTACCACCGGGTCTCAAACTCTTAATATTCTAAACTAGATATTACCAAGGGAATAAACCCTAACAAATTGAGTCAATGTATTATGAGTCTCCCCCATAAAATCATGTATCATTTGTATCCCTCAAAAAAATTCATCCAGATATAGAACATACATTTAAGTCTACTTTCATGAAACTTCTAGGTTCTCATTATAGTGGGGAATTTCTATGACCGTTCAGAATGATATATAGTATTAAGATGTTATCAAATAAAATGTCACATAGAAGAAAAATCATGATGTGATAATGATTTTATTAATATTCAAAACAATGAATATAGGTTACCATAATGTACACAAAAATTGGTTCTAGGCACCAACTCCAACAGAATCCCACTTCCACAATAACATACTACAAAAAACCTTTAATCCAGTGGCTCTCACATGATACTCAGGTTTTTAATAAGATATGACTTTAGTAAAGGGGTGCAACATGTTTCCTTATTTAGGAACTTTTCTAACTACAGATTCACCCATCTATGAAAAATATCTAAATAGGTTATACTTCCAATGTATGTTATTTTTCTATTAGTGTGACCTTATCTATTTTGCATGATCTATCACTACAATATAATCATAATATTACGTGATTAAATCATTATTTCTAGATACCAAATCAAGAGCCTATAAAATTTTTTGTATCCAAATAAGTTACTAGCCTAATTTATAAACCACTATATACTTAGACTCCACTGCAGAATCAACAACTGGATGTTTGAACTATTCTAGCTTATAGATCCTCCATTGAGATAGAAAACATATCCTACCTGTGACTTTAGGTCATTCAGATCTATTTGAATACTGAAATCAGTATAACCCCATATGAGTAACACATAATATCTTCTATAAACAATCATCATTCATAACTTCTTCTCATATTCATAATTATATCCTTAATAGATGACCAATGTTTTTCTCGTAGACTAGATGAATATATTCCTATTATGTTTAATATATTGGGAATATCATGTCTAGTACATACCATGGAATACATGACTGGTCCTATGGATAAATTATATGTGTTATTACTCATTCTATCATATTGCTGTAATGTCAGAGTGTTCATTTTCTTATAATGATTTATAACATACGATAATGGGACAGGTCCCCTAATGTATTGTTCCATAATAAATATATTTAGTATCTAGTTAATTTATATACTTTTACTTAGTCTAAGTATCCTATTTAATATATCATGAATGATCTTGATCCCAAGAATATATGAAACATGAATTAATTCCTTCATAGAGAAAAACTAGATAACTAATCATCAACTAAAAATAAGACAAATATTTCATTTCCAATAAGTAATATTTCATAAAAATATAATATTAGGATAATGACTGCATTCCCGCTAATCCTCTTATAAACACATGGATCACATTCATTCTTAATGAAAACAAATTATTTTATAGCTTCATCGAGTCGAATGTTCTAGGACATAGATGGATTATTCAATGCATATGTGGATCTAGGCAACTTATATATCCCATTGAAATCATCTTGAGTCATAAAGCAATCTGGTTGTCTCATGTATAAATCTTCTTAAAAGTTCCATTATGGATAGCTATTTTGACATACATATAACAGATTTCATAGTCATGGTATGCTGTTATTGTAATTATAATTCTAATAGATTTAAACATGGATAATAGTGAAAAGGTTTCATTGTAGTAAATTCCATTTTGTTTTAAACCCTTTATCCACTTAACTTTATTTATAGTTATTTACATTACCTTTAGTGTCCATTTTTTTCTTGAATACCCATTTTAAACCAATAGGATTTGCATCAATTAGAACATTGAACAAAACCCAAACACGGGTTCGATACATAGAATCCATTTTAGAATTCATGGCTTCTTTCTATATTTTAGAATCCATGATTTATATTAACTGGTTATAGGAGAAATGTTTATTATTTTCAACCAATAATGAGTCACAGTCTTTAGTGACTAAAAAACTATATCTATCTTATTCTCTTACCTATCTAATTCTCTTATTTAGTACTTATGTTTTAGGATCTAATTCTTCTATGGGGAGTACTTAATCTATTCCTATACCAACACTTATGTATCATGAGAATCAAATTCATTGATGTTAATCTTTCTCACAATATCCATTTTGTGGATAAACTCCCTCAAAATAAATATAGCATATCTAGCAACAATAGATTTCTTTTCTAAGGGATTGTATAAGTAGTATCTATTTTTTCCCTGAGTATTCCCTATAATGATACCCATTTTTTCCAAAGGTGATCACTTGTTTCCTTATAAGGCCATATCAAATTCCACTTAAACCCACACTCATGTATACAATAAATTGGGTTTCATTACACTCCATAATTGAAAGGGAATTCTATTTTCCACTTTATTTGGTACATAGTTTAGTGTGTATTCTGAATTTTTTAATGCATATCCCCAAAAGCATAATAGAGTAATGACATGAATCATCATAGACCCTACAATGTCTAATAAGGTAAATTTCCTCCTTTCACTAGTATCATTTCAATTTGGTTTGTAAGGTGTAGTGAGATATGATAGAATCCCAAAATCACATATAAATTTGATGAACCATTGGTTGATATATTCACCACCCTGATTTAATAAAATATTATTTATCTTCTGTCCATGTTTATTGCCTATATCATTCTTGAAATATTAAAAGTTGTCAAAGTCTCTAACATATGCCTCATCAAATAGTCATACCTATATCTACTCAATATAAAAATAATATATATGTAGTAAGAATACCAACCTTAAGTTTCAACTTAAAATGGTCCACACACATCAGTGTGTAACAATATTAAAAGTTTTGTAGCCCATTCACCATATCCATCAAATGTTGGTTTTCTTATTTTTCCTTTGAAATATGAATGACATCATTAAAATTTTTTTTGCTCAAAATATTCTAGAAAAATATCTTGAAAAAGCTTCATAAAAAAATCACATTTTTAGTACACAAGATTGAAATTTCATAAGTTAGTGTTATATGAGTCATGCGAATATGATTAATTATCTATTACTAATTCTTGACTTTGTAATCTAGTACATAATGATTATTATTTAAATTTTACATACCATAACTTATGTTTTATTTATAAAAGAAACAACATTAATTCCTAAACTTGAAAATAAAATCATCTCTATCATGGAAGGATAGAGAAATTAGGTTCTTATTAATAGTAGGTATATATTAACAATATCTTAAAACAAATACCATTTATGTAGTAAATGAATTGTGGTAGTCACTAATGACTATACCAGTTATCCCTACACTATGGTATCTCACAAATCCACCTATCCTCTATAAATCATTCAAAATATAGATAGTTCTAGATGTTGGATATAGATTTGATAACCACAATCTATACCTAATAGCTAGTGTTTAGTTATTGGATGATTATACTCAATAATGAACACACCATTAGCTTTCCCTTTCTTCTGGGTGCATTTCCTCTTCTAGTGACATTTCTTACCACAAAAAAAACATACTTATTATATTTTCCATTCCATACAATTAGATATTACACTTCATGGAAGGTTGGTTCTTATGAGATTTAGACTTTCTATGAGTCTTTGGTTCCCTTGAATATGTTTTTCCTTTTCTTATTCACCAAAAGTAATGTGGTTTTTATGCCTCATATCCTTATTCGCATAGGGAATATGTGTAATATTATCTAAAGGGGTCTTATCATTATTTTGAAAGTTTAAATTAACAGTAATACTAAAGAATGACTTGGGTAGTGCAGAATGTATGAGATTAGTGTACAAATCGTCTGGTAATTTAATCCCTAAGTTGTTTAAGCATTCAAAGAATCCAACAATATTGACTACATGAGGCCCAACTTGCACCAAATCTCCAAGCTTAGTTGTAAATAGAGAATTGGGGATCTCATATCTCTTTTTTTGTTCCTTATCTTGATAGATATCATGACGGTTATTAATCATGTTTTTTTAATCCAAGTTATCATGTATCTTCAAAAGCTCATTGGCCATGTATTCTAACATGAAATAAAGAAGATATATGGAATCATTCAAATGATTCTCATACAGGAAAAACACATCCTAAATAAACTAATGACTAGGAACATTAGGAATAGGTTCTTCTAGAACAAACAATTTTCTTTCTTGGTGTAGGAGAACAAATACAAACCTTTTTTACTCTTAGAAATTTGAGTCAAGGAGAAGGTTATATTTTTCAAATATGGATCATAGCATTATGTTTTTAAGGATCATTTTTTTTGGTAAAAATAACATTAGAAATGTTTTAATACTTTATCTGATAAAATTTATAAAAATAAAAAAATATTATATATATTAATCTCTCAATATTTTATAGAATCCTAAAATCCCTCAACATTGGTTTCAGAATATATTGTTTCTTGGAAATTTTGGTGTCAACGATCTATATTACCCTTATCATCACAATAAAATTTTCGGGTCAAGTAATTTTAGGGGTCTTATATAGTTATTCAGAATTCTAATTTCATTAACTAATAGTTCTATGATTTGTTGCATGGGCTCCCCAATCCTAAAATCCTGAAATTGTATTTATGTAGATTTTATCTCTTAGTTTCATAATGTCTTACATTGGAATTAAAATCTTGATTTGAACTATGTTAATTCAGCCCAAAACTACATGATAGAAATCCTAAATAATTGAAAGCATCCCAACATTGTATGGTCAATTACTTTGAACTATGAATAAATTTTATCATAAGTAGTAGAAGGCTATACCTTCATAAAATGCATAATTGAGGAATTTTTTGATTTATGAAAAAATATCATGAAATTATCTTCATTATTGGATTGTTAATATAAATTGGATTTACATGAGTTGTTAACCATATATTAGATAATGTATATGTATAAGTCAATTTATTTATGTTCTATACAGTATTATTATTAATTCATTAGTTTATCTGATCACAAAAAACATACATAATGAAAAAACCATGAAAACTAATTGAAATAATATAATAAATTGGTATCATCATGAGATTTTAATAATGGTTAGTTTTTTTAGTGGATGATAAAATAACTTTTGTCCTAGGGGAAACACCATGAACCATTTATGGTTTGTTTGGATTCTTTCCCCTGTCTATGTATGTATATCTCTAGGATTGGTTTTCCCTCATCTCCAAACATGAGCCGCCTCCATTAGTTTTGGATATCCATCCATTACATATGTTTTTACCAACATCTAGTTGAGGGGAACAAAAGGATTAGTTGATGGGTTTACATTAAAGAAACCATGGGCACACTGGTCCTTACACAATGATAGGAGGGATCTCACATAGTCAAACAATTTAATTTAAATATAAATTAAAATAAACCAATCACATACAAAGGTATTGTCTAGGCTCATGATCATCCACAAGCATGAAACACATTATTAATTTAATAAAATTATCATTAAATTCTAATCATTCTTATTAATGATAAATTATTCTTGAATAAATTAATTATATTATTTTATTAAACACTTTTGTTTATATTAATTCTCATCCAAATTTTCTTAATATTTTCATCCATCTTAATTTTAAACCAATTAAAAAGAGTTGTTTAAAATTAATTATATACTAAAAAATATATCTTGGAGGCAACACAATGAGTAACAATCTAAACTACCCAACATGTATTATACTCATAATTATTTTTAAATTTATAAAACACGACATTCAGAAAATTTCATGGCATATATTATCAACATAATGGACACACATAACACATTGTATTTACATAGAATGCTATTCATTATTGCATTCATAATAAAAACTAAAATATGGATTGTACATGATATAAATATCTAAACATTATGAATAAATTACTTTCACTTTTACATATATAAATCCCATCACATTTCATGTATGATAAAATTAATTAATACATGAAACACATGTTGCTAATTTTTTAATAGTATAATAAATTAATTTTAAATTAAGTGAAATTTGGAAAAAATAAATAGTGGTTACATTAAAGCTACATGACATGTATTATTCTTATTGTCTATCCATAGGACATGCCAATATTATCAGAGTGAAACCATGCATTAAAAATATTTATTAAAAAATGTGTTTGTGGGATACATGTTATGTGGTATCTTGGTTACATGTTCACCAGTAATGTGGGTCGTGTATGAGGATACACTAAATGTATGTGGATAAAGGACTAAATGTAATGTTTTGTAGTTACATATCATGTAATTTGGTAGACCATGAGCTAGGTTGTCCTAGTCAACACATGTTGTGTAATTAAATTCATCTCGTGTAATAAATACAAAAATCATGAATTAATTATGAATTATCTAGGGGTGAATTGAACACTAGAATATGGTTTTTCCTTTGGGTTACATGGTGTTTAAACTTCTATTGTCCATCCAAAATACATAGAAACTCTAAATGTGATATTTGAATTTATTTTGTTCATAAAATTAATCAATTATATTATATTTTCAAGAAATGAAGAGGAAAAAAGATATCACTATTCAGATTAAGGAACACTTAAAATTGAATCCAGTCCTAATAAAAAATCTAACAAATTAATCAATGATATTTAAATACTTATAAATAATTATCTGGACCCTATTATTCCTCTTATAGTTTATGGGTGTATTAGAAGAAACATATAGGGCATAAAAAACATTGTTTTTCGCAATTGAAGATTAAACTGAGATTTACATGATGATAAATTCCATGATCAATTGAATTTAATCAAATTATATATACAATAGATAAATCAATGACAAAATGTGAAGGATCATCAAATATTATTTATATTTTATTTATGAAATTAATAATTCCCTTTAGAGAAAATATTTTCTTTGTTGATGGATCTGAAAATGTATCGATATCATAATATTGGTGCATTGTAGATATAAAGAATAGATTACCTTATTTGGTGACCCAAAGATGATCAAAAAACCTAAAAGTGATATTATATGAATCATTCAGTTCTTCCAAAACATATTCTAATTCTTGCATTGTTTGATTTTGATCACACTAAAAATAACATCAAGGATTCTCTTCGATCTCTCTAGGCTTGAGAGCGGTGGTGGATGATTTCTCTATGTTATTTAGTTAATTATTATAGACAGATCTATCTAGGGATTTTATAAAATTATATATGTATTTCATTGTGTATAAAAAATAAATAAAGTCTCTAAAAAAATAATATAATTTTTTTTATATATTAATAGGGTTAGAAAATAATAACTGCAGATGCATGCTTATTATTTTCATACTCCCTATAGAACCCCATGTCTATAATAATAATAACATAATTATTATTTCTTAACATGTTATAAACTCAAAATTTTAATAAAATATTATTTATTCAAATATTATTCAATATATTTTATTTCTCACAGGACCATTAAACCCGGTCCACTATTTTGATAAAAAATATATTGATCCTTGAATTATGAATATTTATTTAATAAATAAATATCACTAAATTATTCTGTAATAATTATTTATTATATTATATACCATAAAAGAATGTAAATATTTATTAAATATTCATCTCACATAATATTCTATTGAATAATTCATGAGAGATTATATGAGATCAAGAAATCATGAATAATCATTAAATCTCATATAGGAATAATATTTATTCAACATGTTAAATAAAAAATAACAATATTTTATCTAATTGAGATTCTCGATATACTTAGTATGTGACACTCTAGGATATTTATTAATGGAATTAGAAAAATCATTCTAAATTCCAAGTATAGCATCTAAAAACATTTCAAAACATCCATAGAGAAAGTAGTTAACTTTATAATAATATTTAATCTCATACAGTTGCTTGTGGTGTAATATAATCCCTTTATTATGATATCTTTAATAAAAAAGGATACATATTAGTTCCATTAACTCATGTGATAGATGCCTCTTTCATTTGAATTTTTATAAATTGAAATTGAATATAGAACCTGATGAACATGGAGTTTTTTAGGCTATATCATTTTTATCAAAGGGTTTGAGATATTAAATTCTATTAGAAAATATAAGGGAAAATCCTTTATTACATTATAAATTCAATAAATAATACTTGTGAATCACCCAATTCATCCTACCTCACTGTGAACATTTATTTTCATGGGTTTTGTTAATTCATACAAGTGAAAAACTTATAATAATCATTAATAATCATCTTAATGTCTATGTATCAACCCAAACATCCATTGATATGAACATCCAATGACTAATATAAATGAGGATATTATATTGTCATGTCCCGTTCTCATTATATCATTCACTATATATTACCATTGTTGTACACCACGATAATGTTCCTAAAAGTCCATTATGTATCCACCCATGGTATCCTATATCATTTGTTTCCCCCAAATGATTCTATACAACTATGGAATATATATTTTAGAATACTGTCACGGCACTACTATGTTCTCATAATAGTGAGGAATTACAATAAACCTTCAGTGAGACAGATAATCTTAGGACATTATCACATACTATGCCATGTATAATAACAATCATTATGTGATAATGTGTTTATTAATATTCAAAAAAATGAATATGGTTATCGTAAGGTGTAACGCCCCGACCCCAGCTACCCAGAGTCGGTGCATTATTACATAACATTGGCATGATCACAAGAAAGATCAAATCCCGAAAGACCGATTAGTTTAGTAGCCTTGGAAACACTAGATATATTCACAAGTTTTACATTACATCATAAAATGAAAAACTACTACAACAACATAATGTTTCCAACGTCCACACTATAAACCCATAATATCCCTGCAAGTCAATCATAATTTACTTCTTCACTACCTGGGAAAAATAAAACATAAAAAAGGGGTGAGCTCAAATGCCCAGTAAGGATAACAATATAGCGGAACATTCAAAATAAGCATAAACATTTAAGGCAATGAATTACTAAAACAAAAGCCTTTTAAAATTGAACTTCAACATAGTATGGAAAAAGTAAAATGAAATAATGCCATTTACTTGTTCACATGGATATTCTACTAATCGAATAATCACATGCAATATCAATAACCACTTTCATAATGTTGGAATTCATAATGTCTAATGTTAATTTCATTGTCTAGGCCTCATCCCAATACCTAGGGGTTACTTCTAACCGGAACCCAACCCGGAGTGCCTCTAATAACCGGACACCAACCCGGAGTGCCTCTAATAACCGGACACCAACCCGGAGTGCCTCTAATAACCGGACACCAACCCGGAGGGCTTACTTTTACCAGTCCCTAACCTGGAGGGCTTACTTTTACCAGTCCCCAACCTGGAGGGCTTACTTTTACCGGTCCCCAACCCGGAACATACTTGTTTAGCACATTCATCTGAAGAAAAGTTTGAAATATAACATAAACATTCGGGTTAAAACTAGCATACGAAATGTCATTAGTTTCACCATAAACTATGAATGGTATAAAATAGCACATCCACATTCAATCATATCACAAAAACTTCAATACAATATAGAAGTTTTGTAATATAATAAATCAACTTCAAATAATCTTAAAATCCATCAAAGGATGTTGTCATAGATGAAATCAAAATTCTTTTAAAAGAAGTATCTCCTTTTATTTTGAAATCATTTAAGATCCATATAAAATAAAACATTTTCTTTGAAAATATTCTTATAAGCTTGTAAGGAAAGCTTTGATGATTTTATAATGGCGGAAAGTAACCGCACCCGCCGTATAAGTTAAAAAAAACATTCTTACCTCAATTCTGTCGAAAAGGTTAAAAAGGACCTTGTTTTGAAAACGACGGAAAGATTCCTTTATAAACCTCTTATAAAAAGTCAAACAAGGGTATAAATGACTTTAACCCATATTCTTGTAAATAGTAAAAATGTTTTGAAATACATTTCGAAGAAACATGGATGTGGATGATAAAGAGATCCCAGTAGATTATTACGTATAATACAACCTCGGATAATGAAGAGATTGTGAAATAAACCCTTACCTTGTACTTTTCCTTGGTTGGGGTAGGTTAACCTCCTGTATAATGGTGAAATAATTGTTATTAAATTATACAAGAATCATATACATTAATATGATATCATATATGATCTTTTAACATTGCTTTATTAATAATATCTTAGTATTATCGTCGTTTCGGGTGATAATCGATTCGTTTTCTTAAATGTTTGGTTACGTAAGACATGTTTGTAATGGATATATTATATCTTATTCATAATCAGAATGATATTAACATTATTTTTAACCCTAAAATGAGAATAATACTTGAATGGATATGATGGAGAATGAATCTTATCGCGTTCGTGGAGACGGTAGTCCGTACGTACGCACGAACGCTACTTCCATTTAATTTTCATTTTAAAAGAATCAAATCCAAATGATACATAGGTATATTACTGTTCCAGTATTATATAATATTTTATATAAGTTACTTAAGTTCATTAAAACCATCCTTTATATGTTCCATGTGTGGTATGAACGAGTCATATCATTTTAAGGGGGCGGTAGTCCGCACTTCCTCAAATAAAATTATCGTATGTATATACAACATGAAACGAATAATGGTATGAAATAAAATGGAATTACAGAAGCTTATATATAAAATATATATAATTAATATCATATTTAATTACAGTGCCATCATAATGGCCACCATGAGAGGCGGTAAGATGTATTTGAACAATCATCGTTTCGTGAGGCGTTAGTTTTCCATCCACAGAAACATTATGTTCATCATCCATTAGATGGAGTTGTGTTTATGTGTAGTTTGAATCCTTCTTATAACAACATCCTAGTATATTGAGGATACTGGTTTTGTTACAAAAGAAAGGAAATAAAAAGATTTTGGGGGTTGGAGAAGCAAAATAAATGAAAATAATTTAAGAGAAATCGTTACCTTTAATCTAGGTAACTCACTTTGGTTGGAACCAAAAGACTTGTTGAAATGCTATCTGACTAAGGGGAAACTTCAAGGAGGAGGAGAGGGATGTGGGGAGCTTATTTGGGCAGAGTTTGGACGAGCCAAGTGGCTTGAGAGGTGTGAGGAAAAGAGAAGGAGGAGTGCCCTTTTATAAGAGGGGTGAGGGGCACCTTTGGAAAAGCTAGAAATATTAATTTATAATAAATTCATATTCGGTTTCCAAAGGCTCCAAAGTTTACTATTCAAAGGATGAGGTGGGGATAGGTCGAAAACAACTCATCCAATAGAATTTAGACAGGTTTGGGTACTTATATTAACCTTATCTTTAAGTATTAACTCTAAGTTAATTAGTTTCACTTTTACAATGTCTCTTTGTATTTTTATATAATATGGTTAATAAACATACTATATACATCCAAGCTACCCCCAAGTGGTCCATTAATGATTAAACTATCATAATATAAGTCTCTTGGCCGAACCTTAGATATTTAGGAATTTAATATCAATTAATAATATAATATTTGTTTTAAGAACTCTTTTATGTCAATTTTGACACTATTCAATAGTTGATTTTTGTGAAACTCATAACAGATTTATTACTTCGAAAAAAGTCAATTAAATCAATCCTAATATATAATATTATCCTAGAAAATTAGTTTAATTCATTAAAAGTTTCATATTATATTTATTTGTGTATTTATAATATCAATTAATTTAATTTTTCACTATTATAGTAATTACTGCATCATCATTGTCTCATATATAAAATAACTTAATTAATGTCTAAAAATTATAAATAAAATATCATTATGTAGTAAATCTTTTTAGCTTTCTAATGAATATTTATAATATAAAATCCAACATGTATAACCCTATATAAAAATTGTTCTTCTAAAAGATGTAAGCTTATGCCATTTTTATTTTTATTTTAGCTTTATTAATATAATGTGTCATTATCACTTACAAGTGGATCCATGGGGTCCCAAAATAGACCCAAAGATGCCCATGGTCGACCATGTATCAACCAATAGGGTTAAGACACGTTTTAGGGTAATTTAGTATTATTATAATATTATTTTTTAACCCTTATTTACCGGATTTACCCTTAACCATGGTAAATAAAATATTTACCGTAGTAATTATTCAAAATGTCTAAAAATAAAAGTTACCTATTTACACAATTTGAACATCCTGATTCCAAATATGGAATCCATTTTTCTAAATTCAAAACACAGAAGTGGCAGAAATTAATTTAAAATTAATTCCCGCTGTCAAAACAAAAAGTGTGTTTTTAAGAGATAATAACTATCAAAAGATTGACACTTGTTTATGTTCCGTTTAATTGTAAAATTATGTCCAATGACCAACATTATATTAAATGGTAAAAATATATTCTAAATATACTTTAAAACCAATCAAATTCATAATTTATCACTATTAATTATTTTGATTAAAAAAGTTGTTTTTAATTAAAATTTAGTAATTTTCACTATTCATCAAAATATGAAAGTTATCCGAAATGTACCAAAATTTCACCCTAGGCTAATTTTGATATTCCGAATCCAAAAATGAAGTCCATTTTGAAATATAGAATATATATGATTTCAAAAAGTAGGTATTACTATTCACAACGGCTAGTTTAATTAGTTGTGGTGTGTGTTAGAACTCGAGGTTGCGTACAACACACGCTATCGTATTATTCAAAGGAAAGCGTACCGTGGAAGCTTGGGATGTTTCATTTTGAATTTTTTTGATGTCCCCATTTAGTAAAAAAGTTTAAAATATTGTATTTAAAAAGGTTTCACTATTAAAAGTTGATAAAAGTGCAATACTGAAAATGAATCTGTTCTTGCATTATGACTAAGAAACTCATAATATGGATTCTAAAATTATAAAGATTATATAAAGTGAAAATTTTAGTTAATGCTATTCATGACCTCTTTTAATGCCATTTTTTGTAAGTCATGGTGTGATTGAACTCGGTGTTGCGTGTAGTGCAAGTTATTGAATTATTTTGAAGAAATAACACACTATGAAATCTTGGGGTGTTACATTCTCCCCTCCTTCAATAAATTTCGTCCTCGCAATTTGAAATTGTTCTTCGAAAATAAAAGGTTGAAAATAGAAAATATATTTGTGGGAAAACCCACATCGGAAATTGGGTTACTAAAATTTAGTCTTAATATGTGGAAAAGTGAAATGAAAGGGTCACCACCAAATTATGATCTTGATTAGGAGAACATTGGTGGCAATCAAAGACATATAATTGGAGGAAAAACGTAAATATTTATAGGTAGTGATTGAGGTCATCAATCACAAACAAGTGTAAAATTTAGGTCCTTAAATTCATCAATATATGATGATTTGAAATACCATCGGTTCAACAAAACATAGGGTATTAGGATAACACATTTTTGACGTTTCAAAATATCTTAGTTGAAATCCCACATCGAAAAATGAATTAATGAGGCCTCTATTTATAATAAAGAGTCGAATGTATGAAGATTACCGAAAATAACACATACTAGGGTTCCATGTAGGAAAATATGGATATGGAAGAAAAATATAACCATCAATTATCTGATGGAGAGTGGTAGAGAACATGGCTATGAAAAGGCCAACAATCCCAAAGCCATAAATTAGTGATGATTTAAGGTACCATCTAGGAAAACATTTTTGTTCTAAGTTGATTTTCTTAATGTTGAGGAATTTATTTATGATATTGGCTAAGATCATAAGGAGATACACTTACTTTATAATTAGAGTTTTATCCATTAATAAATTTCTACCACAAACTCATCTTTCACTCTAAAAGATAATAGAATGTAAAAAAAATTCTATTTACACTATTCGTATAGGGTTCCAAAATAAACGAATTTATAATTCATCTACATGATATTTTAATAAAAACTATATTATTTAATCCAGGACATCTCATGGGCCAGTGGTAGGTGATACACCTTTGTCGCCCTTCGGTTGCGGGTTCAAGTCTCATAGCCTTGCCAGACGCGACGGGTTGCCGCCCGACCTCCGGGTTGTCCTTTTATAGCAATCCAAAATAATCCAAACTAGAACTATCCAAAATACTTCTTTCCAAACTCACAGTCCAACATTTATAAGGAAGGTAAGCATAATGTAGATCCTTTTTACCCCGTAATAGCATATGAATACCTTCATCATGTATTCTTTTAATACACTGAAACATCCTGAATTACCATATTCCTTATTGATTACATTCATTCTCCCTTATTCCATATAGAATGCTGGATATACTTCATCAATCCAAAAATGTTTTAAACCCCAACAAAATGATGGAATATACAAATCATTAATCAGTTCCAGGGTAGTCAAGAATATCCAATATAATTTATCCAAAACAATCACATATTATTCCAAAATCACTACCTCAGTATCAGAACTATATCTCAACCATATATTTTCCAAAAATTTATCCTGCTATTGAGTCACTTTTCTTTGTTCCACACAATCTCAAGTCCTTAATGAAATAGTACTGCAGTACAATCCTTATATACTCCATAATCATTATAACAAGTACATTGTTGATACAACACTCAATTGACATAATCAACATAAGAACTCTAATCATTCCTCTTCATCTGTGGTAGTATCATAACTTGATTATTATCCAATAGCATCATTTGTGGCATAGTCTGATGACTGGGGAATAGGTTCGCGTAGTGTCCAAACTCCTTGCAAATGAATCATTGTACATTTGAAACCATTTTCTCACCCTTGCAGTCATGTACATTGTGCCCTTTTCCTCCACACTTATAACAAACTCCCATTCCTTTCAGGCAAGTTCCAGGGTGTTTCTTCTCATAGTTACCACATATGGGAAAATTCTTCTTTTCCCTCTTCCCTTTATCCATTTTTCTCTCTTCCATCCTTTTCTTCTCTTGCTTCCCTTCAAAGCCATAAGACTCAGTAAACTCTTTACTTATCTTATCAACACATGATATTATTTCTTCATATGATGATAATACATGGGAGACTATTTCTCTTATCAATCCTAGCTTAAGACCATGAAAGGTATGATCCTTCCTTCTCTTTGGATCATGTGCATTTCTGGAGTTCTCATTTCTTCTACTGGGCACCATTTCTAAAAAATGGCATAAACTAGATCAGTTTATGAATCAAAATACATAATCCCATACTTATAAAACACTTAACATAAATTGAACTATTTATGGATATAATCTATAATCATAAAAATGTTTTCTTTGAGGAAGTATATACTCATAAACCCTTCATAATGATTTGTAAAGAAAATGAGAGTTATCCTAAGCATATCCCCCGGGAGTGTCGTAACCAAGAGTGCAGCAAGGCCCGTTGTCGTGCACCAGTTCCCGTTCGAGTCTAGCTCAAAGCGGTGTTTTCGGGTTTTACCCCTAGGTACATCTGTGCCAGAGCCACCTCTACCTGCTTGTATCCAGACAGGGATGTATTGCTCGGAAAACTCACAAAATCTCTACAACACCAAAATTCTAGGAAGTTCTTCTATACTAATCCTCAATGTTCATCTTAGGTCTACGTGCTCTAATCAGAGTTTATCTAAATCTAGCTTCCAAGGTTTGTACTAAACTTCCTCTAATACCAACTGTAACGCCCCGACCCCAGCTACCCAGAGTCGGTGCATTATTACATAACATTGGCATGATCACAAGAAAGATCAAATCCCGAAAGACCGATTAGTTTAGTAGCCTTGGAAACACTAGATATATTCATAAGTTTTACATTACATCATAAAATGAAAAACTACTACAACAACATAATGTTTCCAACGTCCACACTATAAACCCATAATATCCCTGCAAGTCAATCATAATTTACTTCTTCACTACCTGGGAAAAATAAAACATAAAAAAGGGGTGAGCTCAAATGCCCAGTAAGGATAACAATATAGCGGAACATTCAAAATAAGCATAAACATTTAAGGCAATGAATTACTAAAACAAAAGCCTTTTAAAATTGAACTTCAACATAGTATGGAAAAAGTAAAATGAAATAATGCCATTTACTTGTTCACATGGATATTCTACTAATCGAATAATCACATGCAATATCAATAACCACTTTCATAATGTTGGAATGCATAATGTCTAATGTTAATTTCATTGTCTAGGCCTCATCCCAAGACCTAGGGGTTACTTCTAACCGGAACCCAACCCGGAGTGCCTCTAATAACCGGACACCAACCCGGAGTGCCTCTAATAACCGGACACCAACCCGGAGTGCCTCTAATAACCGGACACCAACCCGGAGGGCTTACTTTTACCAGTCCCTAACCTGGAGGGCTTACTTTTACCAGTCCCCAACCTGGAGGGCTTACTTTTACCGGTCCCCAACCCGGAACATACTTGTTTAGCACATTCATCTGAAGAAAAGGTTGAAATATAACATAAACATTCGGGTTAAAACTAGCATACGAAATGTCAATAGTTTCACCATAAACTATGAATGGTATAAAATAGCACATCCACATTCAAACATATCACAAAAACTTCAATACAATATAGAAGTTTTGTATTATAATAAATCAACTTCAAATAATCTTAAAATCCATCAAAGGATGTTGTCATAGATGAAATCAAAATTCTTTTAAAAGAAGTATCTCCTTTTATTTTGAAATCATTTAAGATCCATATAAAATAAAACATTTTCTTTGAAAATATTCTTATAAGCTTGTAAGGAAAGCTTCGATGATTTTATAACGGCGGAAAGTAACCGCACCCGCCGTATAAGTTAAAAAAAACATTCTTACCTCAATTCTGTCGAAAAGGTTAAAAAGGACCTTGTTTTGAAAACGACGGAAAGATTCCTTTATAAACCTCTTATAAAAAGTCAAACAAGGGTATAAATGACTTTAACCCATATTCTTGTAAATAGTAAAAATGTTTTGAAATACATTTCGAAGAAACATGGATGTGGATGATAAAGAGATCCCAGTAGATTATTACGTATAATACAACCTCGGATAATGAAGAGATTGTGAAATAAACCCTTACCTTGTACTTTTCCTTGGTTGGGGTAGGTTAACCTCCTGTATAATGGTGAAATAATTGTTATTAAATTATACAAGAATCATATACATTAATATGATATCATATATGATCTTTTAACATTGCTTTATTAATAATATCTTAGTATTATCGTCGTTTCGGGTGATAATCGATTCGTTCTTCTTAAATGTTTGGTTACGTAAGACATGTTTGTAATGGATATATTATATCTTATTCATAATCAGAATGATATTAACATTATTTTTAACCCTAAAATGAGAGTAATAATTGAATGGATATGATGGAGAATGAATCTTATCGCGTTCGTGGAGACGGTAGTCCGTACGTACGCACGAACGCTACTTCCATTTAATTTTCATTTTAAAAGAATCAAATCCAAATGATACATAGGTATATTACTATTCCAGTATAATATAATATTTTATATAAGTTACTTAAGTTCATTAACACCATCCTTTATACGTTCTATGTGTGGTATGAACGAGTCATATCATTTTAAGGGGGCGGTAGTCCGCACTTCCTCAAATGAAATTATCGTATGTATATACAACATGAAACGAATAATGGTATGAAATAAAATGGAATTACAGAAGCTTATATATAAAATATATATAATTAATATCATATTTAATTACAGTGCCATCATAATGGCCACCATGAGAGGCGGTAAGATGTATTTGAACAATCATCGTTTCGTGAGGCGTTAGTTTGCCATCCACAGAAACATTATGTTCATCATCCATTAGATGGAGTTGTGTGTATGTGTAGTTTGAATCCTTCTTATAACAACATCCTAGTATATTGAGGATACTGGTTTTGTTACAAAAGAAAGGAAATAAAAAGAGTTTGGGGGTTGGAGAAGCAAAATAAATGAAAATAATTTAAGAGAAATCGTTACCTTTAATCTAGGTAACTCACTTTGGTTGGAACCAAAGGACTTCTTGAAATTCTTTCTGCCTAAGTGGAAGCTTCAAGGAGGAGGAGAGGGATGTGGGGAGATTATTTGGGCAGAGTTTGGACGAGCCAAGTGGCTTGAGAGGTGTGAGGAAAAGAGAAGGAGGAGTGCCCTTTTATAAGAGGGGTGAGGGGCACCTTTGGAAAAGCTAGAAATATTAATTTATAAAAAATTCATATTCGGTTTCCAAAGGCTCCAAAGTTGACTATTCAAAGGATGAGGTGGGGATAGGTCGAAAACAACTCATCTAATAGAATTTAGACAGGTTTGGGTACTTATATTAACCTTATCTTTAAGTATTAACTCTAAGTTAATTAGTTTCACTTTTACAATGTCTCTTTGTATTTTTATATAATATGGTTAATAAACTTACTATATACATCCAAGCGACCCCCAAGTGGTCAATTAATGATTAAACTATCATTATATAAGTCTCTTGGCCGAACCTTAGATATTTAGGAATTTAATATCAATTAATAATATAATATTTGTTTTAAGAACTCTTTTATGTCAATTTTGACACTATTCAATAGTTGATTTTTGTGAAACTCATAACAGATTGATTACTTCGAACACAGTCAATTAAATCAATCCTAATATATCATATTATGCTAGAAAATTAGTTTAATTCATTAAAAGTTTCATATTATATTTATTTGGGTATTTATAATATCAATTATTTTAATTGTTCACTATTATAGTAATTACTGCATCATCATTGTGTCATAAATAAAATAACTTATATAATGTCTAAAAATTATAAATAAAAAATCATTATGTAGGAAATCTTTTTAAATTTCTAATGAATATTTATAATCGAAAATCCAACATGTATAACCCTATGTAAAAATTGTTCTTCTAAAAGATGTAAGCTTATGCCATTTTTATTTTTATTTTAGCTTTATTAATATAATGTGTCATTATCACTTACAAGTGGATCCATGGGGTCCCAAAATAGACCCAAAGATGCCCATGGTCGACCATGTATCAAACAATAGGGTTAAGACACGTTTTAGGGTAGTTTAGTATTATTATAATATTATTTGTTAACCCTTATTTACCGGATTTACCCTTAACCATGGTAAATAAAATATTTACCGTAGTAATTATTCAAAATGTCTAAAAATAAAAGTTACCTATTTACACAATTTGAACATCCTGATTCCAAATATGGAATCCATTTTTCTAAATTCAAAACACAGAAGTGGCAGAAATTAATTTAAAATTAATTCCCGCTGTCAAAACAAAAAGCGTGTTTTTAAGAGATAATAACTATCAAAAGATTGACACTTGTTTATGTTCGGTTTAATTGTAAAATTATGTCCAATGACCAACATTATATTAAATGGTAAAAATATATTCTAAATATACTTTAAAACCACTCAAATTCATAATTTATCACTATTAATTATTTTGATTAAAAAAGTTGTTTTTAATTAAAATTTAGTAATTTTCACTATTCATCAAAATATGAAAGTTATCCGAAATGTACCAAAATTTCACCCTAGGCTAATTTTGATATTCCGAATCCAAAAATGAAGTCCATTTTGAAATATAGAATATATATGATTTCAAAAATTAGGTATTACTATTCACAACGGCTAGTTTAATTAGTTGTGGTGTGTGTTAGAACTCGAGGTTGCGTACAACACACGCTATCGTATTATTCAAAGGAAAGCGTACCGTGGAAGCTTGGGATGTTTCATTTTAAATTTTTTTGATGTCCCCATTTAGTCAAAAAGTTTAAAATATTTTATTTAAAAAGGTTTCACTATTAAAAGTTGATAAAAGTGCAATACTGAAAATGAATCTGTTCTTGCATTATGACTAAGAAACTCATAATATGGATTCTAAAATTATAAGGATTATATAAAGTGAAAATTTTAGTTAATGCTATTCATGACCTCTTTTAATGACTTTTTTTGTAAGTAATGGTGTGATTGAACTCGGTGTTGCGTGTAGTGCAAGTTATTGAATTATTTTGAAGAAATAACACACTATGAAATCTTGGGGTGTTACATAAGGTATATAGAGTTTGGTTCTTTTGAACCAACTCCAATAAGAAAAAAATATATTCCCCATTAAAAATAGAATAAAATAAAAATGAAATGGATTTATCAGATAAGGTTCAAATAATTTTATCAATGTAAATTCAAGTATAAATAAACAAAAAAAGTGTGATTCATACATAAATGCATTACTACAAGTCTCATCTTTCTTCAAATGTATTAAAACGTCTTGAATAATTAATACAGATTTATTGTAGATATATTCAAGATACATTATCATACATATAATTCCATATATGATTTTATTATAACATCTCATCAAAAATATATTAATAATGTTTCTATTAAAATCACCATTCCAGGTGATAAATGAGTCATTTTTCATGCATTTTTTAGTTTGATAGTCATATTCCTTATCCTTTAATCATGGTTTAAAAACCTCTAATATTTTATTCATGATATAAATGTAATATATATTAATTATATATAGAGATATCCATCATTAAAATTTATATTGCTTCATAATATTATTGGATGACTATAAGAGGGTGGGTGGTGAATGATAGTTTGAAAAATTAAAATAACATAAAACCCAAATCCTATTTTATTAAAATGAACCAATTCAGAAATCCAATAATGATCAGAGTATATGTATCAAACCCAGAAGTAATTTGATAAATATAATTCATTAATCGGGCTCATAAAAGGTCATATAAAACATATATTAGAAATATTTAGTCAAACCATCATTCTATTATGAATTGTATAAAGGAATATAATTTTTTAAAACATGTAATATGCAATCTTATAATTAAAAAATAATGATTTACAAGATTTATAAAAGATATTATACTATTTGATCATAAGAGTTAAAGAAGTCATAAATATTTTCATAAGAAATTCATAGTTCTCATCCTAACTGTATAATTATGTCCTTCAATATAAGGAAATACATTGATATGAATATTGGTATAAGATCTATCTTCAAGAACCCGATAATCCCTCAATAATGTGATTGGTATCAACTCTGGCTCCAAATACTTTGGAAGCCATCGATAAACCTACTCGGTTTCACCCATCTTCCCATCCCCAAAATCCCTATATATAAACATTAATCAAAACCAGTTGATACAAAACAAAAAATGTTTTATAGATTTTACAATTCCTCACTTGGAATCCATAGAACCAAACTCTCTAAAAGATTACAAAGCATAAGAATTAAATGTTCTAGCAGAGCGGTCTTCAGATGTGTTGAGTTTCAAAAATGCACTATCTCCAAGCTCCATTAATGTATTTATATTTTTATTAATCCCACCAATGGTAATATTTTCATGATTCTAGAAGTTGGTTGTAATAGACATGGATGTACTTCACTTTATAGCTTAGTAAAGCATCCCCATTCGATGTCATTTTGACAATTCTATTATAATGATGTAATAAATTTATTCTAATTGAAATAATTCCTATAATCCAAATATAAAATATTTTTAGTCCAATGAACTAACATATTATCAATATGAGGATATAATATTTGGTCATTCCAATGGATATACAATATGGCCAGTCCTATGGATATGACTTTGGTCAGTTCAATGGATAGAACATTAGTATTTATGATTGATATAATAGTCTAATGGACCAAATTCATATTATGTCTTATATATTGGATTGAATAATACAAAGTTAATATGTTTTTAGTTATAAAATATTTTTATGTTTAATATAAATGGATGTTTTATATAGGAATATATTAATATACTTGGGATATATAAAGCTATTAAAATAAGGTTTTAAGAACATGTTTGTGAGTTTCAAAATAAGAAATGGAAAAGTATAAATTATAGTAAATTGGCACAACAATCTCCTCCTTTTTGAATATCAGAAAACATAACACTTAGAATGAAAACTATTAAATTTGAAAAACATAAAAACAATTGTATGTTTAATAACCTCAATGGATTTATTCATAAGAAATATATCTCATTTTCTTATACTAACTCCCCCAATATTGATGAATTATTTTTGTTAGAAATTATTTATCTAGTAGGAAATTTTATTAAAATACAATAATAAGAATAAAAAATCAGTTATCATATTCTCCCCTCAATAAGTTATCCTCTTTAATAATTTCTACCACTTAAATAATTTCTCACTCTTTGTGTTATACAAAAAGGATTTGGAAAGAAACATAATTTCCATAAATGATAAAAAGTATTCTATAATACAATTATATTTGAATAAATATTCATGTAATATTAAAATAAATAACAGTAATCCATGAAAAATTGGAAAACATTCAAAAAAAATATTTTTGTATAATAAATCATTAAAAATATATATAATTCAAAATGTTTTATCAGTATTAATACCTCAAGAGTTCAAAAAAAAACACGTTAATTATTTCATGTAATGATTTTTGAAAATTAGTTTTATCATTTTGAAATAATTATGAATGTTATCAGTATATATATCTGAAGATTTGAGTGTTTTTATTTTCTCTTCTATATCGTAGAGCTTCTGATTCTCTAATTTTTAACTATCTATTATTTAAGAATTATGATATTTTAGTTTTCTTCCTCATAAATTTATGTCTTTGTAAAAATATAGAAAACTATTATTATAATATTTTAACATTTGAATCTCTTATTTGAGTCAAAATATTTCTTGATTTCATGACACTAACATATCTTTACATTATTACATTAACATTAATATATCATAAACATCTTATGATATCTTCTCAAAGAAGAATCTAAATTATCAAAAGACACAATTTAAAATTCCTAAAAATGTTCATCAAGGTATTCTAAATCTCTATCCACATATCTAAGCAATTACACCATTTTATTAAAAATTGTTTTCTATGCCTTTGATTTATTTTGAAAAGATTTATCCTAGCTTCATTATAAACAATAGATTCTGTTAACAACTTCAATGACTCTTATTTCTTATTTAAAATATTTTCTATCTTCATACAGTAGGATTCAATGTTCTAAAGATAAGGAATTGAATCCATAATTTTTTTTCAAGGATATTAAAATATACTCCATTCTCTATTTTTCTTCATTAATTGATCTATTTGATTAATATGATGAATCTTTTGAAATAGGTTTATGATATGAAAATACATCTGTCTTTTTATTTTCCTTGAATTTTTTTTTATCCAAAAATTTAACCACGTTAGATTTTGTATTAGTCATAGTTATTTTATAGGACAATTGTGCTTCCTCTTCCTCTTGTTATGATTATTTTCATACATAAAAACAATAAAAATGAATTTTTATCAGATTGAGTTGATAAGGATAAAGAGGATGATGATGACTCTGAAGTTCATTCTTCTCCATTTTATTCATCCTCATAATCTTATTATTTTTATTCTTATTCTTCTTGATATTTCTATACTTACATTACAGTTCTTAAAAGACCATTTCCATAAATTTTAGAAAATTTTTTATGTTTCCTTTTCACTGACTTCTTAAGATATTTTTAATGTGATTTCCCAACTAACTTTTCAACATGAGTTTCAACATCAACTCTTTATCCGTTATACTTCTAAAAAATAACATGAAAAAATATCTCTTCAATAACATCAAAAATTTTATGTGAAAATGGATCTTGAATCATATTATTGGTAGTATAAATTTTCTAGAATAAGTAACTTGTTATATTACTAATATCAGTGAAATTGATATATTAATATTAGCCTACACTTCCTCCAAACCTTTAATCAGGTTTTCCATCACCATTACTTCAACAATTATCCTCTATTGACTTATATTCTTCTCTTACACATTAATTACGCTATTTTTTTATTATATTTAAATATAAATCCATATCGTTTTTGAGTCTAAAACTTGTATATATCAGATTAGTTTTATCCATGTGTTCAACAAACTTCTCGAATTTATCATCGTATATTAAATTCATTTTTTTAATATTTGGATGATAATAAAATACATTTTATTGTTTCTTTAACTGATTCATTCAGTTTTTCTACATCCACAGCAGATGATGAATTTGCTAATTTGTCTACAAAATTTTTAGTTTTGGTTTAAAAATTAATTTCATTCTTTTCATGGTCTCTTCAAAAATGAATAATCATTTAGTTAAACCACATAATATTTCTTATTAATTTGAAAAACATCCATAAAATTAACCAAAATTTTATTTATGAAGCATAGAAACATAAGAATATTGGATTTCATAGAGGGTTCCATTATATTTTCTATTGAAAAAACAAAAACATAACCTAGTTAATCTTCCACTTATTGATAAATAAATCCAATATGAAGATGTTATGAACTTTTATCATATCCTTATATCATCTCGCATAATTAAATATCCTTTCATCCAAAAATTAACTACTCATGCATCTAGATTCTGTTGAAAATATTTTCTAACCATCTCAAAAGCTAAATATAATGATGATTTGACATTCATATTATCAAAACATCTAAGCTTCTCTATAAGATTCAAATGTGGAAGTTAAACCTCACCTTCCAAACGAATTTCAACTAAATCAATTAAATTCTAAACAATTAGTTTTCAACACTCACAAAAAATATTAAAAACAATTACATCAAAATCATCTCCCATATTTAAATACAATAATGAATACAATTATCTAACATTTCCTAGAAAAATAAAATAGAAATCATCTTTTTCAACATAAATCTTTTCCCATACTTGAGATTTAATAAATCTTTCCCAAAGTGAATCATATTATTTTTACCATTATTTCTCAATAAATATTTCCTTTATAACATATTTATTTAAAAAATCTTCAGTACATTCAATCATAATGAGACTAGTTTTGAGAATCAGACTGAAGAAAAAAATTGTACTAATGCCAAACATTTTAGACTAAGTAATTATTAGAGATTCGAGAGTCGATATAAAATCATGAGAATTGATGTGGGATTGGGTGACCAACTTCTTTACATATAGGCTCAGGGAGTGACCCTTATAATTCTAGATATCTAATGATTTAGATTAAAAACCATATTCGGATGTGATGGGTTTGATTATTCATCGAATGATTTAATAAATATTAAGAAGTATTTTGGTTTATAATGGAAAAATATTCATCAGTCTAATGTTTTATCTGATTATATAGAATTTATTAATTTTAAAAATTGAACATTATTAAAAATTATAGAATTTATTAAACAAAATATAAAAATAAAATAAATAGATAATTTAAAAAAAGTAAAATAATAGAATATTACTACTTCAATGTATCTTTGGGTATGAAAGTTTATTTCAATAACATGTTATCTTTTTTTACTAAAATGAATTGTATCTCGTAGTTTTTTAAAGAAAATATCATATAAAGATATTTTTTAGTATGATTTTTTAATCCAAACATTTTAATTAAATATTTGAATCCAAAAAGGTTTTAGAATATATACAAAAATATATTTTTGTAAAACACATGTGTTGAGAAAAAATGTTATCACAAAAACACAATATATATACCCCCTTTGAAAAGGAGTTTCATAAGGTAAGGATATTGGATAGAAAATTATATCAATGATCACTTATTGTTGATCATGTGTAATTCTTTTTAATATATTCAAATCTATCAGAACAAAGAGGTTTAGTAAAAATACATGCAATTTGATCTTGCATTCAGATGAATTGTAAAATGAGAACTCTTTTTTTGTGTGATCCCAATGGAAATGGTAGATTATATCAATTTTATTTTTAGGTAAAAGATTTTATTTGTTATTACATTAAAAATAGAACTTCTATTATCACAAAATATTTGAGTTTATTATATCTCATGAAATAGTAAGTGAGTCTATGTTGCATCCATAACACATGATCACAACAACTTCTAGCAGGCACATATTCAACTTTAACTGTCGAAATTTCTACTGAGTGTTGTTTATTATATAGAAATGAAACTAATTTTTATCCTAATAATGGGAAAGTTTCAAAAGTACATTTTCTATCCATTTTAAATGTTCCAATGTCACCATCTGAAAAATGTTTTAATTCAAAATCTTTTCCAAAAGAGTAAAATATACTTCAATCCACAGTTCCCATAAGATAACGAAAAATTCACTTTACTGTAATAAAACGAGATTCTATTTTTCTATAATGATATCTAGAACATAATAATACACAAAAATTTAAATCTGTATAACTAGCTATTAAGTACAATAAACATCCAATCACACCACTAACTAATTTAATCAATTGGTTTCTAAACTTCATCAATATATAAAGTATTCAGGGTTCTGATAGGAGTAATAATACTTTATAATATTCATATCTGAATTTCTAAAGAAGATATTTTAAATTCATATGTTGATATATATGATTTCCTCCTAGTTTCTGAAAAAATTGAAAACCATATAAATAATTAAGATCTCCCATCATGCTTATTTCAAAATCATATTTTATAAGATTTTAAAAAAAATCTATTAATTATTTTTGTGTTGAACCAAATAAAATTCATCAACATAAATTTTAGAAATGATATTGTTTTTAGGAAATTATTTTGTAAACTTTGTTGGACCCACAACTCCCTTATCAATGATTTGTTTGTAACAAAAATCCAAAAAATCTATTATACTAGGATCTCAGAAATGTTTTATGTCCATAAAGTGTTATAGTATGTTTAAAAACATGATTTGGATGTTTTTTTATAATTAGATCATTATTCTTCATAAACTACCTCTTATACATATCTGATAACAAATTAAGCCTCTATATCCATTTGAAATTATTCCATATTAAAAATTATTTATATTCTTAATGTATAAGAATAAATTCAAGTCCTGCTACCAGAGCATAATTTTTTTATAATCAATTCCCTCTTGTTTACTATATCATTTAGTAAAAAGTCTATATTTATTTGTAACTATTATCCATTTTTCATCACATTTTTTTCTACAAACCCAATTTTAGTTCTTTTAATGAAGTATATTTGGGTTGTCTAACCATATTCTGAACTCAGTTCCACTCAAATTAATTAAGTTCATATTGAATTTCCATTAACCATTATTAACCACCTAAATCATGATCATTATTTTTAGTTTTTAATTTAAATAAAAATTAAAAATTATCGATTTCATTTCTCAAAGAACATATAGTTATAATTGGTTTATCTACACCAGTTATTATATTATCAGTAAGATTATACCTAAGAAAAATCTAATTTCTTATGTTTAAAAAAATATATTCTTCAACAACATGTTGAAATTATTATTGAGTTCTTACATTAGAAATATATTATTTAGTTATTATCTCATTAAAATAAATTTTCAACATAGGTTGAATAATTGTATGTTAAATAGAATCTGGAGATATTAGTTGTGGTTGTTTGAAAACAAAAGTTTCAATTTCATCAAACCTAATAAGTAATGTTTTATCAATAGTATGGGTAATTTTATTAAAGGCTATATGTAACTAAATAATTGTCGAATAAACTAAAAATATTCCTTCACTGGATATTAAAGAAAAATAATTTTTATTATCTTTATTATTCAAAATAAATAATTTAATCCCAAAAAAATTGAAGTAAAAAAATTTGGTTTCTTTATAGTCCAAGACTCATAACGAGTTTTATTAAAACAATTCTTATTAAAACATAATTTATAGTATATCTAATAGTACTAACTAAGTTTTCCAAAAAAAAAGCTTATTATTCACTCAACTTGGTTCTAGTAATATATTTTTGAATTATATTTCACCTTTCAACTACACTCTTTTTAGATAGAGTTCTATGTGATGAAAAGTTATGTATAATACTTTTTTTAATATAAAACTTTTCAAAATTTATATATTCTAATTATCCATCAATATAACTATTAGTAGTTATCAAAGGAAATTTTTCTAATTTTTAACGCTATATAATAAAATTTTAAACCAAAAAAAAGATTAAAACTTCTTTTTTATGAAATAGACCCATGTATATCTAGTGTAATCATCAACTAAAACATATAAATAGTATTTCCCATCAATAAATACTAGTTTTTTGACCAAAAAAGTCAATGATCACTAACTGTATTGAATTAGAATTTGAGACATCACTAATAGATTTAAAACATGACTTATATTTCATTCCAAATTGACAAGGATCAGAAAATTCTGAAGTATCAAACCTATGTTATAGTATATTATTAATTATTCCTTTCCTAAAAAACATAGATAATGATATAATATTACATTGTAAAAATATTATATTCCATAACCAAGATTGATCATAAATTTTACTAATTCAAGGTAGATACTGGATCATATGTTCTTCTAATGTTACATTTGTATTATTTTCATACAGATTAGTAGAATGACAAAAAATCAATTTTAGAACTATGAATAATAAATTTTTCATTGATGTTGTTCCTATGATTCCCCTCATCACATAATTTAATTATTCGAATAAGGTTTTACTTATGTCCAATGAGAAATAAAAAAAATTAATTTAAATGTATTATATAAAGAATAATGATACTTATTCATATAATTTCTCTTTGATCTTTATAACCAAAAGTAACATTTCCACCATTAATATTTATAATATTCTCAAATAAGGTTTTTTCCATTCATATTTATGGATAAACCACTATCAATATTTTAATGTTTTTGGGTATATTTCTTATTTTTATAAAAATAAGAATATAATTATTTTTTAACCCAAATATTCTTTGGTATGGTGGTAATGGAATGTAAAATTTTAGGAGTCCAAATTTTTTTAGAGTTAAATTTTTTTGAAATTGTTAAATCGTTTAAAAAATAATATTTTTTAAATCATAAGGATTGACCATTTTTCAAAGAACATGTATTTTTACTGTGACCACCACTTTGACAATTATTGAAAAAATGGAGAAATTTTTAGAACAAAGTAAATATTAATAAAAAGATGTTTTCTATTAGTAAAACCAATTCTAGAAACATATATACATGAAATAATTTGATTATAATTTTATTTAATATGTTATTTTCTATTAATAAACATGGAAAAAATATTTTTTAAAACTAGATAATTATATGTTTAGTTCTCAAACTAAATCTTTATCCTCTATAGATACTATATTCAAAATATATTTTTCTATATCATTTATTAAATTACATTTTTCTAAATTATAATTTTCAAGTTATTTTAAAGGTATATGTTTATTATAATTAGTTTTATCAAAAATTTTATAAGGATAGAATATATTAGTAGTCAAAGTTATTATCCTTGAATTTTTATTTAACATATTTTTCATGAGTAATATCAATTTTTCTAGAAATATTACAGTTTTTCTCTAATATCATAGAAAATCTTGAATCCTACTTAAAACATTGAAATGTGTTATTCTCTTTAAAAAAAGTATATAATCCATTGGAATATGAAAAAATATTATCATTATTACTATTAGGATAATTCATATTTAATATAATATTTTTTTAATATCCAACTATTTCCTTTTTAATGTAGTAGTTATTAGCCTTTGGAATTTCTGCATAGAATATGATATTCTTCTTATACAACTTATAAATATAAAATGATTAATTGGATAAAATATCTTCTCCACTAGAACTATGAGTATATAAATAAAAAATAGTCCTTTTATTTCTATGTTTGTATAAGTTCCTAGAATTCTTATCAGCAATCCATTCCTTATTTTGATTTCATTTCATCTTAGAAAATTCAGGCCTGATATATCTATTCATCTTACATTCATAACTGATAACTTCTGAAGATTACATTTTATGAACCTTTTCCTTGTTATAATGTTTGATATTTATATTATAAGTCCTTCTTCCTGACAATATTTTTCATCCTTCATACAAAATTATCTAACTCAATTCGAATTTTTTTTGAAGAACTAATATATAAAAAACTATAAATTTCTTCTTTTTAGAATAAATCACAACATTATCATATGACTAAAATTTATTAGAAACATTATAAGTTATTTTAAAACAAACTCCTCCATTAATTTTCAGCATTTTTCAATATCTCATTTCAATCTTCCCTTATACTGTATAAAGGATCCAATGAAATCGTATAATGTATGATTTATAAATCTTATAGTATCATCCAAAGAAGTTTTTTGGATTCTCATTATCTGTGCATGATCTGAATAATTTTCTCAAATAAGGTTCGATCTATAAGTTCTTTCACTCTAAGGGATTATAAACTATTTACAATAGTAATTAATTTTTTTTTATTTTTTGAATCATTTTCTCTGGATAAAAAACAAAAAACATGATAATCAGATCATAACATGGCTCTTCTAGTTTCAATAAATTTAGAAGTTATGAAATGTGATACCTCTATTTTCTCCAAATTATATTTTCATCCTTACAAAATGATATCTTGTTATAAATTTTCCTATTCATAGAACAGATTAGATCATTCCTTACTCTATATTTCATTTAATATTCTAAATTTTAATGATTTTTAAATGTAGTAACTTATTAATTAGGAATACTATTGTTACTAAGTATCATTAAAAATATTTTAACCCCATTATTTATAAAAAATATTTTCATTCTATCTCTCTAATATTTATAATCAGTGCCATTAATGTTTGTTGCTCTGTATGGATTCAAATTCTCGAGAGTACCGATATTTAATTATTCCTTCTTATCAAAATATAAACTTTTTCTATAATACAAATTAGTGTAATAATAGTTTATAAACAAAAATATTAAAAAAACATTAATAAACCGTAGTAGATAAAAAAAGTTAAAACTCATTTAGTATAATTGTAGATCTTTCTATGATACGAACTGTTAGACCATAAGAGTATAAGATATTTTTAAGAGGAGGATATTTTTAGTTTAAAAATTTTAAAGAATATTTAAATAATAAAATATTTTATTAAAAAGACTCTAATATGTAATTTTATTATGATTAATGTATATGTATTAGAATCAGAATTCATAAGATAAATCAATGTTCTTAATCGGGCTCACATATGGTCCAATAAAATAGTTATTAAAAATGTTTAGTAAAAAACATTTTAATATAAATTTGCATAGTGGAATATAAAATATGTTAAAAAAGTAACATGAAATATTATAATAAAGTAATAATGACTTTCATTCTTTATAAAATATATTATAATCATTATCATTAAGAGGTTAGGAATTCAAGAATCATAACTTATGTTACCCATAATTCTCAACAAAATTATAAAGGTGTTTCCATCTTTACTAGGAATGCCCTCAATATAAACATTTATATAAGATATATCTTAAAAAACCATAGAATCCCTTGATATTATTATCATTGTCATCTCTATATAGCAATCCCCAATAATCCTTCAATGAGCCTGATTGGAATAACCTATCTTTCTATCCCTATAATCCCTCACTGAAAACCTAGAATCTAATAAGTGAATACAATTATAATTATCTAACTATTTATTTGTTAGAATACTTAAAAAAACTCTCTAAAAGATTAAAAATTGTAAGAATGATATGTTCGTACATTGTGATCTTCATATGTGTTGATTTTTGAAAATGAATAAGCTCTCAACTCCTTGAATTCACTCACATTTATAGGTATCCCTCCAATTTTAAAATTTCGATGATTCTCAGAGTTGGTTACAACAACCTCATATATTTTTTAATTTACATCTTACCAAAACCTTTTCATCATACTTCATTTTGATAGAACCACTATAATGATTTAACTAATTTCATCTGATAGAAATAATTATAATACTATGATTATAAACATTTGTCAGTTCATAGAACAAAAATAGTTTTAATCTGATGGTATGAACTATTTTGAATATGATGGATTTAAACTAGGAGTAATCTAATCGAAATTACTTCAGTCCGGATGATGGATAAAATAACTTAAAGTTTATATTCATTTGGGTAGAAACTATTTCTATGTTCACTAGAAAATTACGTTTTCTAAAAAACATATTAAAATAATTTGGATATACAATGTTAGTAAAATAATTTTTAAACCAAATTTATTTTCAATATGAAATAATGGTAAAGTAGAAAGAATAAACTTTTGAATCATAAATGCAGATATATAAAAATCAATTAGACCATTCATCAATATAGTAGGTCATACTCATGCGTGAATGTTGTTTTCACATCCGAATAGATAGATCTGAAGAAGTATAATTAAAAATTATCCTCTAACGAATCATTATTACATCATATATTTTATTTAAATTTTTCATTATTATCATTCATTTAAAATGGATGTGAAAATAAAATCACATCATTTTCGGGAGGTGGTAGTACATACATATACAAGAGTGACATTATCATTTTCCAACAAATGGGAAGAATATGGATTATGGATGTCTGACAATAATAATAATAATTAAATATATTTAATGTATGTAATTAATTATTTGATAATGGATACTGTATATATGGAGGAGTTATAGGAAGAAATAAATTGAAAGGGTATGGGTAAGAAGATTAGAACTTATTTGTTATCCCTCATTTAGATACAAATTTAATAACCCATGGAATTGGGGTTTAAAAAGAAAAAACACTTATTTATGAATAAGAATGTTTAGAAGAGAATGGTTTAGGGTTTTGACTGGCTATATGGTTAAGAATTTTGAAAAATGAATGAGAGTCGGTTCACTTTTATAAGTGAATGGAGGGAACTATTGGAATTACTAAATGCATTAAATTTATATAATTTGATTTTCATTGAAAAACGGATCCATATTTATAAAATTAGAATATATGAAGAAGATATGTAATAGTATTCTCATCCAACAAAATTTTGATAATTTTTTATTATATTTTCACCCTTATCCCTTTGTTTTAACCACCGTTATCCCTTTTTCAAAATTACAGTGATAACACAGTTCTATTTATTATTTTGGGGTCAATAAAGTTACTTTAAAAGGAAAAGTGACACATAAATGTAACATGGTTTATATTTTCAACAACATTACATACATTTTTCTCAATATAGGATTTTTCTTAATTTTTAATCATTTAATAAAATATTATTTATTATAAAATATAATTAAGGTCATTTTAGAAACTATTCATCTAATTTGACTTTGAAAACAACATAACAGTAAGTTAATTTGAATATAAACCCATAACACACAACAACTATGTTATATTTAACTCAATATGTTTATAATATTATAATACACTCAATAAAATTATTTTAGTGCTTTTGAAATCATTTACATGATTTTTTAACTTCTTCAGAAACACTATGTAACCATTATATAAGAATTTAATGTAATTATTTCAACACAAAAAATATAAAAAAAATTACCACGATAAAAAATCAATTATATAAAATTTTATAACTATTTTTTTTTATTTTTTTCTGCGACACAAAATATCATAGATATCAAATGAAAGAAAAATAAAAATTTTACTATATATTTGACACAAATATTATAAAGTTTAGAGTCAATGTTAAATGGAGAAAATTAATATTCTGAAATTTAGAATAATTATGGAAATAATACTAATACAATGAAAACAGTTAAAATTTTTGAATGAATTTTAATTCTTATCATATTATTTTTAATCTTAACTAATTATTTTTAAATTTATTATAGTAACAATATTTTGTTATATTTATTATCCATATTGACCAAAAATAATTAGGAAATATTTAATAAATTTGAGCCTCATGATTATAAATAGGTTATATATTTTACAATATTAAATTTATATACGTGGTAGAAATTAATTTAAGATAAAACAGAGAATTCAAATAATTTTTTTTTATTTCTTCTAAAGTAAAATTTCTTTATATCAAATTCAACCTTAAATTTATTATAACGAAATTAATTGGATTATAATGAACCATTGTGATGTTTTCTTAATTATTTTTTGAATTTTTGGACAATTAATATTTATTAAGTGAATGTTTTTGAAAAATAGGTCGAAGTTGATGAATATTCAAACCGAAATAATAAGAAGGCATTTTTTGTTGAGAATTATGTTTTTATGGATGAATAGGATTAGAATAAGAATCACCAGATGAATAGTATCAATCTAAAAATAACATATCACTGATGTTATGAGAAATATTAATAAGTTGATCTGATGCTCCATCACCCTCAGTTTCGTTGGCATTATGTTCAAGATTCGTCGAAAATTGTGGTTGTTAGAATATCAGAATGGTGATGAAGAGGACTGATGAAGACAATGATGCTAAGAGTTTGGTATTTATTTAACATTATAACCTAAAGAAAGAATATTGATTTTCAATATTGATGTTATCATAAATCATGAAAACTGTCATGATAAAATATTTTGATGAAATAAAAGAATCATAAAGATTTAATTGGTTCTAGAAATCAAGAAAATGTTTTAATCGGATATAAAAGTACTTGGAACAGAAGTCTTTAGTAGTATAAATGAATTATAGATGATGAGATTTAAATATTATGAATGTTTTAGAGTGGAGTTTCCATAAAAATGATAATTCCATTGAAATAAGAATTCCATTATAATGAGAGTTCAATTGTAATGAGAATTACATCATTGTGAGGATTCCATCAGACTAAAGATGAGGAATTTCCCTCAGACTGAATCTAAGAGGAAAAGTCAATCAAACTATCCTCGAGGAAGAATGTTTATCTAACTAACTATGAGGAGGAATGTGAATGAGACTAATTCCATTGAGGAAAGTCAATTGGAGAGACTCTGAGTAAGAAATTCAATTAAACTAACTCTGAGCAAGAAAGTTAATTAGACAGAATATAAGATGGAAAGTGAATTGTTCTAAATTTGAGAAGGAAAGTCATTCATACTAACTCTGAGGATGAATTTCAATTCAGAATGACTTGAATATGTTCCATCAGAATTACCTAAGGAAGTTCTATCATAATGAGCGGATGAAGTTCCATCATAATGAGATAATTATGTTACTACACACTAAAGAAATTTTTGAAATTTTAGAAGGATGATTACATAGAATGCTCAATATGATGCAAGAGGGATCGAGAAGAGTTGATGTGGTCAAACATGATGGTAAAATTTGTGTGAATTTTAGTGGTTTTAAATTTGAGTAAGCTGAAAAGGTTTCCAGTTTCTCACCTTTTCTATTCTAGGATTCTTATAAATAGGTGAAATGTATACTCAAATATCACAACCTATTCAATTGAAAAAATATAGAGAACTGTAGAGTTTGAGTATGAGTTCATTCCAGACAGAGATCTCATTAGAATATCAAACAAATTGAATTTTACTTACCATACAGAGTATGATCTGACTGAGGAGGATCATATTAAAGAAGAATAGACTGAGAAGTTGACATAAGTTTGAGAAGTGATTTTTGAGAAAATGGTCCATTATAATGAGTCCATCATAATGATTTTACCATAATGATCCAATAATACTGAGGAAATATATAGTAAACTTTGATTAACATACATGGATATTAAATCATTTTAGATGAATATACATTATATTACAGAAATACATGCTTGAGGACTGTAATTTTTTTTTGTCTCTAGAAACATGGAAAAAATTATTATAGTTTCATAAAATATATTCAACATCCTCTTAGAATATATTAACATTTATTAATCATTCTAAATACACTTCTTCATAACCATATGACATGACTTTATTTGTACATGTTCAAACCACCTCATTTTGGTTAACACCATTTGGTTTAAAAAAAGACTTCTTTGCTTGTCTTTCTGCTTAAGGTAAAGCATCAATGATTAAGGGAGGGATGATGAGAGATTATTTTTGTAATGTTTTTAAGAAAAAAATGGATATTAATGTGTGAATAAATAATAGGGGTGAGTTACTTTTTATAGTGGAGGAGGAGTGTCATTGATGTTAATTTTTGAAAAGAGAATTCAACCAATGTTTTGATTATGAAAAGTTTCGTCAATAATGAAAAAAATTGAAAAGGGAAAATATGGATGAAATATGGCCACAAAATGGATTTTGGGAATGTTTCTATGTCATTTTCCCCTTAAGTGTAAGGTTTAGTACATTATAAATATAATGTTCCTTCGAATCATTGTAATGAATTTTAATTTCATTCACAAATATATATTTTTTAAAAACAATGTAGAACTTATTTGGAATTATAAATTATTCCTATTATAAATATGGAATCTATTTTTCCAAATTATAATCATAGAAAACGTAGGAAATTAATTCAAATATAATCATGTTGACGAGACAAAAATTGGGATTTTAAAGTATAAATGTTCAAAAGTTTGGTATGTTAATTTATCCAATTTTAAAGTGGAATATATTCTAATGACCTATATTAGATTAATGTACATATAATTGATCTATCTAAGCATTAAAACAAATCATGAAAATAATTTTACTTTATTACTAAATTAGATGAAAAAGCAGTTTTGAATTAAAATTTAGTATTATTTAGTAGTCATCAAAAAATGAAACTCTGCAAAAAAAATAACTAAAATTCACTATATTGTAACTTTTATTTTCCAGTTCAAAAAATGAATTTTATTTTAGAAATAAAAATTATAAATATTTTAAAAATTGGATTAAAATTGTGTTTTCCATTAAAAGGTGATAAAATTACCATTTAAAAGAATCTATCTTTTCATTAATAAATTTGGAGTTATTAATATATTTTACATAAAAAATCATTAGGATGAGTATCAATAATATTTATTTAATATATAATATAAATTTTATATTTAAAAAATTAATAAAAAATGGATTGGTTAATTTATTGATATAATATTATGTTGGTACCTAGAAGAATAGTTTTCTTAGAAGAGTAATTTAATTAGTTTTAAATAGTTCTTGCATTCACTCCTACTAAATGAAAAAAACGATTTATTTAATATACATGTGTAAAGAATATTTTCACAATTTATTTAATCTTATTACTAACTTCAACTCAAATGGCTAGGTGTTAACTATAATATCATTTTAATAATAATATTTATAGAATATTGTAGCTCATTTAAAATCATCCTTGTGTGTAACTGAAGCAATCTAACGGACTCAATATTGTGTGTAATACAAGACCAAAACATTGTTGTGTGTACTAAAATATATTCTCAGTGTTTCATGTCACACAATATTGACTTGGTGTTGCAAATAATACCCGACTCACATAGTGATTTCGTATAAAAAAATCAATATTAAATGTTGTGTGAAATAAAAAATGTAAAAAATATTAAATTAAATTGAAAAACATATTCCATAAAATCTCATGGTGTTACACATTCTGAACTATGGTCATTGGATTGAGGTTTCAGAAATAGTTTTTGAGGTGAAAATTTTTTAGGGATATTTTCTTTTGTTGATCAATTATTTGTAAGAAAAATATTTAAAATCAAGGGTGTCAGCATAGTAATTCCTATTAAGATATAGTTGGTGTCTAATGGGAGATGAAAAAAGTTTAATTCACTACTTAATTATAGTGAATTTATAAAGTCTCATGAGAGTAGCTTTGGAAAGGATGTGGGTTCTCACACTGAGGTCAAACCTTGTAAATCATATGAGAATGAAATACTTTCATACCATTTGATGCTTTGGTATTTACTAAAATATGATTAGGTAATTAAATTTAATAGGTTACCAAGTTATGTTTTGGTAGTCTTGAAGCTTATAAAAAGATAACAACTGATTCACCCCCACCCCTTTCTCTGTTGTTATTCAATCCTTGTAAACTTCAATTGGTTTCTGAGAGATGATCCATTTTTAAATTCTTATCACTAATAATATCAATTTTATCAATAGTAGAGGAATTCCTATGTTTTACGTAAAAAATAATTATGGGTTAAAATATATGATTATATATTATGTTCCAACTCTTGGACTAAAAGTTTTAAATGTTGATAGAATTGGGTTTCCACCTATTGAGAAATATTCCTCCATGATTTTTTTGATATGAGAAATATTGACGTTGATGGAAAATCAAGTAATTCTATTATTATGTATATTTCAAAAAAATTATAAGAAGGTTATGGGTCTCATAACATAAATAGTATGTGGGAAAATATACAATGTATTTTTAATGGAATATTAAAGTGAAGGAAAAAAAGCTACAAGTCCATCATTTTATGTTTGAAAACATATTAATGAGAGATGAAGAAATGATTGATGAATACTTCACTAGAATAAATGACATTATTTTCAACATCAGAGGACATTGAGTTGTTTTGAAATATTGTACAATAGTGATGAAACATATGAGAATATTTCTAGAAAATTTTGATTCGAAATTTTTTTATTTAGATGATATTGATGATTTACCTCTTGAAAAATGGTATAAATTTCATATTTACTACAAAATGAGAAAAATAATAATGTTCAAATAGAATATGAATGATTAAATGGATTTTTAAGATATGATAAAAATAAAGATTCAAGATTTTGAAATTTTTGATCATTGTGATTTCAAAGATAATTAGGATGATTAGTAGACTGATAAAATCATGTCTCTTATATCAAAGAACTATTGAAGATGAAGATGAATGTATGTACATAAATATAATCTCAATTTTTTTATTGTGGTGGAATTTTACATTTTTCTATGAACTGACATAAGAATAATTTTTGATAATTTAAAGACGATTCTAATGAAAAACCTCTATGCATTATGTAGAAGAAATGTTATAAAAAAGAAAAGTCATCAAATAAATATAAGAAGTAGTTTAATGGAAAAAAAGTATTTTGAGTAAGAATATTAAATCTGAATCATCTAAAAACAATTCTTTAGAATATTATCATAGATAAATGGTTAGAAAATTAATTGGAAAATTTGAGAAAATTGAAGACTCCTCAAATAGTGCATAATAATGCGATGATGAATCCTATAGAGTGTGTCATCTCAGAACAGAACATGTTGCATGTCTTTAAAAAAAATATCTCCCAAGAATGAAAATATAATGATAAATAATGATGATGAAAATTTTTTGTACAGGGAAAAATATTTTTTCAAGAAAGAAGAAGAATACATCATGTAGATATAATGTTACAAACCTATAATTTATAAATAGGGTAACATGGTTGAATATATTAGTAAGAATCTAATATCTAAGGAATAATAAGTTAACAAGTTTGAATAAAAAATTCCATATTCAGAAACATCATTTATAAATATTAATTAAAACATAAAAAATTATTCAAAAGTAAAAGACGAGACTTCTAAAGTTTCTAAGAAAGTTTAATTCAAGAATCATAATAAATTTTTACCCACAAAAAATAATATTTCATTTGACTTTTCAAATATTTTAGGTGAGATGAAATTTTTTGGGAAATCATGGGTTGAGAAGGGATATGAGAAACATATCATAACTATAAAATTTTAAAACTCCCTCAGTTAGAAAGATGATAAATGCCCATAGTATATTTGATAAAAATAAATTTATCAACATCAATCATGTTTCTACTAAGAAAGATATTAATTCAATAGAAAACAATGATTAATTTTTCTAATGGTGACATAAAATCTATGGGAATACATATTATAATTTTTGGCATAACTTATCATGACCTCAAAAAAGTTCTGGGAAGAGTGGCATTAATTGAGAAATTATAATGAGTAAAATTCATAATTTATAAAAAGATGAAAATGTGAATTTTCAAGATTTTAGAAAATGTCTAATCAAGAACCAATTTGTCTTTCTGGAGGATTTTTTTGGAAGATGTGATCATCCAGGTCATATTTTTAATAAACATATGAGTACTCTTCTAGGAAATGTTTTTTATGGAACAAAAAAAAATTAATTACGAAAGAAGAATGTTGAATAAAGATATGTTTTTGTATGGAGGTCCTCAAAATCAGGGAAAAATCAAAAAACCATGGATACCTTATTGTGTTTATTCTTCACACATGAATGGTGATGTAAAAATTATGAAACATGTTGAAAATAATGATGGAGGTGGTGTTACCATTGGAAATGATAGTTCTCTAAAAAACATAGTAACTGAAACTGATGAGATTGAAGTTATAATGATGAAATCTAAGGTAGTTTTTTTGTTGACGGATGAAAACTAAACATACTTATTTTAAGAGAACATTAGGATTATAAAAAATAATTGATTTCTTGAAATGATTCATTAGTTATCAAAAGTTTTAAAGAGGAATATTGTGTAACAAAAAAAGAATGAATCATTAATAAACTCTTCCAAATAGATGAATTTAACAAATCCTGTTAAATAAGTATTGATGATGAAAATAAGTTATGGTACCAAATACATTTCCAGTTTGGGAAGAAAAAATAAACAATATTTGAAAGGTTGATATTTTTTGAAAATTTTCAGAATTGAGAAGTTGAAAATAAAATGTTTTCCTAACTTGTCAAATAGGTAATATGGGTGATAAAATTCCAAAGACGTATGTGATTCTGTCTACCAGAGATTTTGGACTAATTAATAACAATTTATGTGGGAAAATGTGACATCAATTAAAAAAGGTATTGGTACTTTAACACTTTTATTTATTACTTCACTAGAATGACTAACATCTTATTTTTGAATAATAAGTCAGAGGCTTTATAAATTTTCAGTCTCTTTAGAGAAGAAGTTGATAAAGAAATAAAGCTTGATATAAATTAGATGAGATTAGATGATAGAATCGACTTTACAAGTAATAATATTAAATAAAATATTATAAATAATGGTATTAAATATAAGTATGATGCTCTATATACCCAAAAAAAAATGGATAAGTAGAAATAAAGAAAAGAGGCTTAGTGGAAATGGTAATAATCATGTCAACAGAATACATAATATTAGATTTATACTTGGAAAAAACTATTAGTACTATTGTACATCTTTATAATATATGTTTTTTAAGTATGTAATTCAACATGACTTATTATGAAATATAGTATAATAGAAAAAATTTATCTAATTAAATCAAGGTTTTTAGAATTCTATGTTTAGTTCAAATACAAAATATGAATCTGGAAATTCTTGTTATGAATGTTGAGGATGAAACTTTTATTAGTTAATCACCCAATTAAAGAAGTTATAAATGTTGGAATAAATTTCCACAAAAGTTTGTGGACTCAAATTATGTGAAATTTATTGATAATTCAACTTATCTATCAAAAGATTTTGGGAATGTTCAAGAATAAAAACTAAAATTTTCCAATGAAAATAGACATTATAATATTAATGTATATGAAGATTAAAATGAATCATGTGTTGAGAAATGTGATTTAGGAATAGGAAATTTGATATTTCATACACTAAATAAAAACGCTAAGACCGATTTATTTTGGGAATAAGAAGGCTCCAATTACAACCATATGAAATATAAGATTAGAAAGTAAAATTTAACTCAACTGAAAAGCTAAAATAGAATCAATTATAAAAGATATTCAATATAGGCAATGGATTAATTCCATTAATGAAGTGTTTAATTCAATTGATCAATATGAAACATGGGAACTTGTTCCATGTTCAAAAGGTAACAATTTTATCGGAATAAAATGGGTTTATTGAAAAAAATTGAATAAATATGAATACTTTCCAAGAAACAAAGCTTGGATTTTTTGTAGAACATTTTCATGGGTGTAATTTTTACATTTTTATGAAACCTTTTCCCACATTTCATTGCTATAAAATATTATAATGATTCTAGTTATGGTTACTCACTTGAATTACAAAGTATACTAGATGGATGTAAAGTCATAATTTCTCAAAGGAAAAATTAATGAAAAAGTTTACATTGAAAAACAATGTAGGTTTATATTTGATAATGAGGAAAAAAATTATATTTAATAAATTAATTCATGGGATGAAACAAGATCCACATGTATGTTATTCTAAGATTGATTTTTTATGAGAAAATTGATTTTCTATAAAGGAAAAGTTGGTAAAATCTTATATATAAAAAAATTAACTTTGGTACTATAATTATAAATGTTTATGTGGATGATATAATTTTTATTAGGATAAAGAAGATGTTCTATTTGTTTTTACGAAATTAAAAGGATATTTGAGATGTGAATGTTTGGTTAATTAATATTCATCATTATTTTACAAGATTAATAAAAGGGAAAATAATTTTTTCTATCAAAATAAATGTATATCGAGGAATTGATACAAAATTTACTAGGTAATAATAAAAATATGTTACTAATCCTATCTAAGTGGGAATGAAGTTGAGTAAAGATGAGTACAGAAAATGTGTGAATCATAAAGACATTTGGAAGCAAATAGGATGTCACCTTCACCTTACAGCCTCAAGTCCTGAGATTGATTACGTTGTGACATTATGTGGTAGGTATCAAAGAAATAAAATAGAAACACATATTTTGGAATAATAAATATGTTTGTTTATATCAAAGTAACATCATCAAATGGTTTATTATACAAAAGAATTTTTGAGATTAATATTCAAGGTTATAATAATGTCAATTGGACTGCATATTGTTATGATATAAAATCATCCTTAGGAGAATCATTTTTTGGGTGGATATTGTGTGAATTATAATAGTAAGAAACAAATTTCATTAAATTTGAACACATTGGAAGAAAAATATATTATAGCTGCATAGGTTTGTACTAAGATCTTATGGATGATAGTTGTAATTTTCTTGATGCAGATGCTACTCAATAGTTCCCTTAACTTAGTTGGCTACATTCCCACATGCACATCTCCTCTAATGTTATAGTTTTTTTACTATTAGTGAGCACCTTGGTGATTATGTGGGCAGACTATACCCTCAACACAAGAGTGTAACATAGAAGAGTCTATAAGATACAGATGGAGTAAGTGTGCAATATCCAGAAAAGATAAAAATAGAGAAAGATTGATACTTCAACCAAACTAGAAGTATTGTCATATACAAAATGATGTTACATGTCATATTCTTCAAATAAAGAAACAAAAATATGTATAAAAGGAATATTTACAATACCTATAAAATATACCAAAAAACAATGTTACCCCAACTAGCACCATGTGTCTCAACTTGGTCCCATACCCCCTTCTCTAAGAATCTATTAAGAACCTGTATTAGGAAACATTACCTTATCAACACTGGAAAACATATAATCTGTTTGGGTACCTAAGGGGGCCCAAACAGAGTGCGAGAAATAATCACAATAATAAACCACACAAGGTCTATTCCACCCAGTTAGTGAACATATATAACAGATAGTGTAAAATCATTAAAAAATAATTAAATGAAGTACTCAAAAGTAAAAATCCTATAATCAATGTTGTTATTTAATAACCAACCCATTTAATTATCTTCATTTAAAATTTATGCCTATGATTTAATATACATACCAATTTCATTTATAACATTCTCATTTAACTAAAATTTCATTTAATTATCCAATCTCAAAACATCGAATAAGTCCCAACATCCCCTGTAGTCACATGTAACCACATGTTTCATAAAATATCCAAAGTGTAAGTCAATACCAAATACAATATTGTTATTAGTTTTAGTAGAGGAATCAAATATGTAATTTAGTTATTTAATCAATTCAGAACCTAATACCATACTTGGAATTCTTTTGTTGCAAATCAATGTATCACTTTAGGTATAATATGAACCAACACCCTACAATCCCATCCATGGTGATTGTTAAGAACCCAACTATTGATCTAGGTGTGTTATAATGTCACTACCAATTGAGTCCATCCTTGGAGGTCCACTAAGAAAACCTAAGTATCACTCGAGGAATGTATGATCAAATTCCCTTTATTAAATCCATGTAATTGTATTATGAATTCACATATCACTCAATATATAAATGTCATTCCCTATAGTCCATCGTTGAAAGTCTACTTGGAGTCCAAGTATCACTCCAGTATAGTAAAGGTACATTTTAATTTATTCTTACTATAGAATTCATCATATGAATCCTTGTTTCACCCAACAAATATAAAAAAATTACAAATTCAAACCATTTAATAAAATCCATTTTACTATATCATTTTCAAAACCAAGATTAATGAATTCAATTTCACCTCAATAATGAATCAAGCATTGGCCATACTTAGAAGGCTTTCCACTCAATTACTCACATAGGAAAAATCATTATAACAATCATTACATTACAAACAAAAAATACATGGCATAAACAAATTTTGACTAACATGGTCATATCAATATAATGATCAAGCCATGCCTACTCAAGAAATTGCATATCATGGTCCAAGGTTCATTTTCACTATCACATCCCATTAATTAATTCAATATGAACATTGTATTTCATATTTAAATTCAAATGATGATTGATAATTGAATTACAATAACTAATTTAATAATGAAATACCCAAGGCATGGGTAAAAGAACTCCTAAGGGAATCCAAGAGTCAAGGCCACTCATAGTGGTCCATTTATACAACCAACACACTCAAGGAGGTGAATTCTTTTAATTCATGGTTCCAAACCTACAAAAAACATTAAATAGCCTCTAAAATTGAATAGGGTGTGCCAAAAAATCCTAGGTTTCAATTAAATTTCAAGGTGACATTTTTAAATGAGGCATTTAGCATAACGACTATATATAAATAGCTCAAAATCAAGTGAAAGGAAAGAGACCACCTAACTTAGGTCTATGGTTGATTGGTCGTCTTGTATTATCTTTTGATTATACTTATATTGGGGGGAAATAAATGACCAAATGAAGAACATAATAATAGGTAATATAAAAATATGCCTAAATGGTGTAGTCGATATCCAGAAGAATGGAATAAGATAAAAATGGAATTGACATCTTACCAAAATAGATCTAATGAGAAATATTGTTCTTGAATGAGATAGTGGGTGAATAATCTATCCCAAATCCATGAATATTTGGTCATGAGGATTTCCAAATGTTAAATATGTTTTTTTTCTGATGCCATTAAAAATAGGTGACATTTAATTGATTAAACACGATGAAAATTTTATTTCTTCTCAAAACTGGGAATCATAGGGTTTGGTCACATGGTTTAGCCAAACCGTGCACCAATCATGCATGAGTATTTGAAGTATTTCGAATTGAGAAAGGTTTACACATATTTTTTTGACTAACCATGCGTAAAACGTACAAAAACCAACTATTAAAACTACATAGTTTTTCACATGACTATGAAACCTAAATCTCATAGTTTATTATAACCATGTTACCGCCTCCTTCTCTCTACCCTTTCCTCACACAAATTTTCAAATAGTGCATTCTACCTAGTGTAGTTTGAACTAACTATAAACCAAGCATATTTATACCCTAGACTTGGGTTCTGAGCTTCGAACCAACCTCAGACACCCCCAAGAACATTATAACCTCTATAATAATTCAAATGAGGACATAATTAAATATTTAAACTAAGAATTGATAGAAATGAAAGGATATGTACCTCATTGATGAAAAAGGTTCTTACAATCTTACCCCATTAAAAAAATTGTCCACAAATTTTATTCCCATGGTTTTTGAATAATGGTGTGAGAACAAATCTAGCCACTATGATTGTACATCAGCCTCCCACTCTCACGTCCCCTCCTACACTTGGTCGTGCTACCATGGTAACCGTACTATAGGAACAAACTAGCCTCATAGGACCTTTGTTCAATGATCCACAATAAGAATAGTATTCTCCTAAAAGGAAACACTTCATGTAACTCTACCTCCTAGGGACGAAATTCATCCGGTGGGTCTGAATAATAGCCTTGTAGTTCAGATAAATGGAAGACCTCATGTATGGTCTGATACCTTTGAAGTAACTACAACCAATATGCTATTGGTCCGACTCTCTCTAGTATGTGAAATTTCTTGACATATATAGGTGAAAAATTTTCTATTCTCAAGATTATCTTACTTCCCAACCTTTGTGAAACACAATGGAAACACCAATCTCCAACCTAAAACTGTAGAAGTCTTCTATGGAAATCAATATACGATTTGGGACAAGACTGTACCATATCTGTCCACTTCTGAATCCATTACGCTAGCTCTCTGGTCTTCTAAAAAAGATGATTTCCAAAAATATTTTCCTCATGGTATTTTTCAACTCAGTAGTAGACATCATATACGGAGTAATGTATACTAGTATAGCTCTTAGAAATATATGATAGAGAATTCTACCTCTCTCACTAGAGGTAATCTGGAAAATTCGTCTGAGAAGGAATCCATGAAATAATCAACTAATAGAGGGAAATTTTTCTCACTATTTCACTAATAATGCAGATATAAATATTGAATTTGGGTTGTCATCCTGACCAAACCACAATTCTTATTTACAACTCAGCTTACCTAGACATCCATTTCCCAATTTTGAATAAAATATCTTACCTCTAGTGATAAAAAGGTCCCCTGTAGTGATTGAAATCCATGAAATAATGAAAGGGAGCCAAAAATCACATTCAATGAATGATATGAAAACATATAATCAGGTGGAAAAGAGGTAATATATTAATTGAAACCCACAAATATTAAGGGGGGACTCCCTGAACTGACATACACCCTTAGCTATATTCCCCAATGGATTTTCAAGCATCATTAAGCCATCAGATATCTAAAAACTAATCCCAAGACTCTAAAATGGGAACAAATATAAATCTATGTGAAGACATTATATCATAAATTGTTTAAGCCAAAGTAGAGGATAATAGAATAGTAGGTATGAAAGTAGAAGTTATAGGATCCTTCACCTCATGGGTAAACGATACAACATATATCTAGACTGAACTGTGGTCATGTGATACTTCTTGGCTACCTTGTGTAGATCCACCTTCTTGTCACTATGAAACTGGGGTCTGACTACCATGACCAAAACCACATGCTTAGTCTAACTGGATAGATGTACTATAGCCTCCATCCGAATGAGAAGCAGCAGACCCCACTCCTAATCGTGGAGATGGGGAAGACCATATCTCTTATTCTATTGGAGGAAATGTTTTGCAGCGGCACCATAGATGACCCATATTATTGTAGGATTAGCACTCAATTGTGTCCATCAAACATAATGGCCTCATATATCTGGACCTACCACACTAGTAGCACATCACTTGGCTACATGATTATATCTTATAGCTATCAGTATCACCACATGGATGCTCTAGAGGACACATCTTATTAAGAGTCAACGTAGTACCGTATTGGGATGTTGAAACTCTTTAGATCGCATCTCTAGCCACTCTCATGTTAATTTCTGGGATAAGAACTCAATTCACTAATACAAAAATGGTATTCAATCTAAGGGAATTCACATGTGATCAGTTTTCATAACTAAGACCATCATTGAATATCCTAGATTTAGACAACACATCACCCATCAGAATAGGTATGAATTGTAGTAGCTTAGTAAAATCAGACAACTAATTCATTACTAATAATCCTCCCGGATCCATGTTCACAAACTCCTGGGATTTATTATCCATTAGTGACTCTATTAATATGTATTCATTGAATTCAATTTAAAAATCCCCTACATCAACCTTTAAATGATGATACATCCATGTAATAACATCCAACAATCAATTGGAATTATCACGCAACATATATGAGGAGAGATTTACCATCCTCTTAGGAGGCATCTCTAGATGCTCGAAGATAGAAAGAATGGCCTACAATCCTAATTTCGTATCATGTGGTCTTCCATACCAAGAAAAAATGGGTGGATGATGTTTCTTGAACTCACTCCTCATCTATTCTATTGTTAGGGTAGGTCACAGTGCTCACTAAATGGGTTGCATGAAATGCAAGAACCCCTCACAGAACGGTTCCTCTGCCCCAGTTTCTAGTGAAACTTTTGTCTCTACAATATGTAAAACTAAAGGATCTAATATTATCCATTGGGCCATCACTTTTAGAGTATAATAATCTCAGACCTCTTGGTATACCACTAGAGGGCATCACAACAACATGCCTATACAAATTCTAGGAGCACACCTCAGATCAATATTTTTATTAAATTTCATATCATGAAAGTACATACAATGAAATAGGATAAGTACACGAATTTCCATATAAGAACACACACTACTTCCTTTTCTAATAGACGAGTCTAGGTGTGATATATATCTGGTATAAGAAAGAGACACAACAAATAGCCTACAACTAAGTTCGGGTCTAGATCAACCTATCCCTTATGATAAAGTTAATTCCCATTTCAATTATCAATTTAACTGACATATTCATTTTCAATTTTCATTTGAATTCATAATTATTTCAGAATTATTTCAAAATTAAATTAGAAAGGTTGAACCACATGGTTTGCTAAATTCTAACCCATAAGGTCCCATGATCTTTAGGGGATAAATTTTTACATCCACCTATGTCACATGAAAACACATTACAAATATATATCATAGTAGTAGGTATATGTATCAAAAAACCTATCATAACTACATGAAACAAGTAATTAATTCTAAATGGCTTGTAATAATGCATGGAATATGATTTTTTAGAATGTTCCTAATACGATTCATGAGGGGGAATTCCCTCATCTCACTAAGATAAAATAGAAATCGAACCCATAGTCATATCAATAACAATATCTAAACTCATTTGTGTCACCTAATGGTGGGATAAAATTCACTATAACTGAAAAAAAATTCAAAAAATTAGATACTCAATCTAAGGTAATTTGGATTTATACTATATGAGGGTTAGAGATGCCTAGGAAAAGCTCATTACCAAATTCATATTCCTTACCATCCCATTCTATTTTCACTAAATAGTAAATAAAACAAAAAAAGGAAACCCTAATAGCACTAGGTAACATCATGTACTCGGATTCCACTCAACATTGCTTCGAGCCTAGGTGTCCACCTAGCCTCAATCGCATCTCCCAAAACAAAAGAGGATGTCAACTAGTAGAGAGGTCCTAGGTGGACCATTTGAGAGACTATGACCTCAATACTAGAGTGTAACACTATATAATAAATAATATACAAGTGTAAAAATATGTGTATTATTTAGAGAATAAGTAAATAGTGTAAGACTGATATATCAACAACCACAAAAGACATATCATGTAAAAAATGTTTTTACATGTCTTATGATTATAATAATGTATAAATAACATGTAAAAAAGGAATATCCACAACACATATAGAAAAAGTATAAAAACATTATCTCATCTAGTATCGTGAGCCTCATCTCATTCTCAAACTCCCCTACTCTAAGAAGAAATCATGAACTAGTATTATGGTGATTTCCCTTATCAAGACAAACAACCATATAATATTTTCGAGTACCCAAGGTGGCCTGAATAGGTGGAGAGACATAATCCAACAAGGAAACCACCCATAGTATTGTCAATATAGTCATTGAATATATATATATATATAGTAGATAGATTGCGGGTAGTAAAACAATAAGTAATATAAGTAGTAAAAATTAAAAAAAAACTATCATTCATGTTCTAATTTAATAAACAATCAATTTAATCAGTTTCACTAAAAATTTATGTAATTGGTTTAACATCCAATCCTGTGTCATTTATAACATGATTATTTAACTAATTATTCATTTAATTATCAAATCTTGGATCATAAAATAAGGCTAAGTGCCCCCATAAGCAAATGTTACCAATGGTGATTTAATAGGCCACCCAATAAATGTATGTCGATACTGAATCCAAGATTGTTATTTTCCTTGGAAGATGTGTCATAAAAATAATTTCATTATTAAATCAAATTAGAATTTGAGGTCAACCATAGAGTTCCTCAAGAAACCAAGTATATCTTTCGATTTGGTATAACGTAACTGCCAATAGATTCTATCCTTGGTGGCCCACTAAGGGAGACCAAGTATCACCCATTGAATGTATGATCAAATTACCTTGATTCTATCCATGTAATTTTCATTTGAATTAATGTATCACTCTATATATAAGGTTCATGAATTAGACTCCATTATTGTTAGTCCATTAGGGATTCCATGTAACATCCAGGTATAAGCAAGGTACATGCTAATTGAGTCCACCCATGGAATTAATCATTTGAATCCATGTGTCACCCAGGGAATATCAAAAAATTTCTAAATCCAACCATTTAATAAAATTCATTTATGTATTTCAATGTAAAAACCAAGAATGATCAATTCAGTCACACCTCATGTATGACTCATGCATTGGAAAATATTGAAAGGATTCCCACTCAATTACACACATGTTTAAAAAGAATTATAACAATATTTACATTCTTAACAACTATTACATGGTATAAACATCATTTAACTAACATGGGAATATAAATATAATGATCAAGTCATGCTTACTCAAGAAATTTCATGGCATGGTCCAATGGTCATGCTCAATATCCATTACCATTAATGAATTCAATATGTAGTTCAAATTTTAAATTGCTATTCAATTTAAAATTAAAATCATATTTTACAATTCAATTACAATTATAAATTTAATAATAAACATTCCAAGGCATGGTTGAAAGAACTCCTAAGGGAATCTAAGAGTCAAGGCCACCAATGGTAATCTATTTATATAAAAAATGAACCAACTGGGGTTGTTCCATTTAATTATAGGTCCTTAATCTACAGACAAATATTAACCAGAATCATTAATTGAATAGAAAATTCCCAACAATTATAGGTTACAATTTCATTTCAAGGTAATGTACATAAATTTGGTGTTCAATGCAATGACTACATATACACATCCCAAAATCATGATAAAGTCATAATACCATCTACCAGAAGTCCATGGTTTATATCTCAACCAATATAAGTTCTTGATTTTGACTATATCAGTGGAAAATCGAATAACGGATGACGAACTTAATAACAGGGATTATTATCTTGTACGTAAATAGTGAAACTTCCATCCATAAGAATGGAATAATATTAAAAAGTAATTGAGATATTATGGATGTGGATCCAAAGAGATAGAAAGTTTTTGAGACAAACACATGAAAAAGGATCAATTTCAAATCCATTAATATTTTGTCAAGAGGGTTTCTAAAAGAGATATTTTCTGTGTGTATGAATAAATGAAAATTAGGTTTCATTTAATTAATTAAACGGGGGGAAATTGGGATTTCACTAAAAATTGGTCATAACATGGTTTTGTTACATTGGTTTAACAAAATATGTTCCCATCAGGCATGACTAACTCTATAAAGGTTCATAGTGCAGAGTTTACCTGCATTGATTGACTAAACATGCAGAAACTATAGAAACCCCCAATGTAAAAACTATAGAGGAGGTTACACAACCATTAAATCCAAATCACATGGTTTTCTCTAACCATGTGGCCTCCTCCAACTCTAAACCCAATCCTCAAATGGTTTTTAATACAATGCGGCCTACCCCCAATAGTTTTAACTATCCATGCGCCAGGCATTTTTCATCACTAGACATGGTTTTTAGGCTAAAAACTGGCCCCAAACACCCCCAATATCTCTATAACCTCTATGATCATTCATATGAGGCCATTATTAAATATTTAAACTGACAATTGATTGAAATAAAAGGATATGTACTTCAAATAATTAACAGGTTTTAAAAAATGTTCATCTAGAAGACTTGAAAGTAAATGTCTCTAAACAATTCAAGATATTTTTTTACAATTAAATTGTAATTGATTTTTCTAAAAATCCTATACAACATTGAATATAAAATAAAAATGATATAAAGTTTCACAATACAAAAGATAATGTTTCAACTAGATTTGTTTAGCTAGAGTATATCTCAATGAAGTGTCAAATTGTTGATATCATTATAAAAGAAATGCCATTTTTTTAATTGAGGCTACAAATTTCTATTCAGCCTCCTCTAGTTACTTCATAATCCTTATAAGGATTCCATACCATGATTTTCATTATTCTTACATGGGGGGTATCAATATATCAATTTTTATTTTTTTAAATTTGTTAAAAAAATTTACTTATATTTATTTTTTGAATTTGAAGTTGTGTTTATTAAATATTATGGGATATAATAATAAATGGGGAGACAAAAAGAAAAGTGAGTATCCATAAAATGAGGCGGAGTTTATGTCAACATAGATGCAAAATTTTCTTATCACCAAGGGATGGGATTCCTTAAAAAACATTACTTTATCTAGTAGATTGGTGTCAGTGAACTCTATTTTGAGTAAAGCTATGTTTTGGTAATTGTTAAGAAACATGAGTTTTTTTAAAAAGAGGAGTTGTATAAGATGATAATGAGACTTTTCAACCAAATAAAAATAGGTAGATTGAAGAAATTTTTTTATTTTTTTCTTCAACAATGTTTTTGTATTTATTGAAAATTAATATTTTATAATGTAATGTTTTTTAAAAATTGGTAGAGGTTTCTAAATGTTTGAACCAAAATACAATGGGATAGAATTGTATTATTTATTGATAAATTTGTTATTCCAGTTGCAGAGGATTGGATGAGCCGTACCAAACACAGAATATCATATTGAGTAGAACCATTAACCGAATTTATTAGAAATATAAATTTTTTGATTATACAATACATCATTCTTAGTTTTGTCGACATGATGTTCCTGATTCATTGGACACCATGGTTGTTAGAAAATAAAAATGTTGTAGAATTGGATGAATAAAGATAGTGATTTAAGGAGTTATAAAGTTATTAAACATTCTAAAATAAAAATAGAATATTATTTTCTAATCTTTAAGTTCTCATAAATCATTAAAACTATTATGAAAAAATATTTCAAAGAAATAGGGGAATCATAATGATTTTTTTAAATTCTAGGAATTAAGGAGATGTCTTCATAGGATCTAAATCTTTCGAGAAAAAAAAAATTTCATATGTATGAATGTGTTATAGATGATTAGGATTAAATATTTTTTAAGATATAAAGTAGAGTTTCCATCTTAATGAAAATTCCAATGAAAAGTAAATTAAATCTGAATGATAATTTCATCATAATGATAATTTCATCATAATGATATTTACATTATATTGAGAATTCCATTATTAGGAGGATTACATCATACTGAAGCTATGGATGTTCCATCAGATTAAATCTAAGGGGGAAAGTCCATCAATTTTACTCTAAGGAGGAAAGTTAATCGAACAAACTTTAAAGAAGAAATTCAACTAGTCTGACTCTGAGGAGGAAAGTAAACTAGACTGATTCGGAGTAGGAAATTAAATCAGACCAACTATGATAATAAAAGTCAATTAGACTATCTCTGAATATGAATGCCAATTCAGAACGAGCTAAAGAAGTTCCATCATAATTAGGTGAGTATGTTCTATCATAATGAGCTTAGGAATGTATGTAATAATAAGATAAAGAAGTCCTGTCACACTTGAGAAAAGTTAGGAATCATGATAAGGATGAAAAATAATGGACTCAATATGATTCAATAATGTTATAGAATAGTTGTAGCGGTCAAAATTAAAGTACAAATATGAGTGAATTTCAATGGTTTTTGAATTTGAGTAAGTGGGAAATGTTTTTTAGTTTCTCACCTTTCCAATTATAGGATTACAATAAATAGAATATCAATACATTTTTACTTTGATACTCTTTACTTGTAAAAAATGTAGTGAAATACAAAATTTTTTAATTGTTCATTCCAAACAGATATCTCATAAGATATCATAAATTTGATTGTTTTGTTATCGGATAGAGTAATATCTTACTGAGGAAGATCAGATTGAGGTAGATCAGACTGAGCAGTTGAGATTAGTTTTAAAAGTTCTATTTGAGAAAAGGGATCATCTTAATGACTCCATATAAATGAGTTCATCGTAATGATGCAATCAAACTAATGATATCAATGCTAGGTTCATTAGACTGGGGTTTCGTACAAAGTTTTTTAGGAGAAAAATGTTTTGTGATCATTTATTTTATGGATCATTTTTTTCTAAAAAAATAATATATAATGATAGAAGTAAATATAATCATTCATATTGCAATATTGAAGGTGTCTAATGGGAGTTGAATAAATTTATATTCACTTCTTATTATAGTTAATTTCTATAGACCCATAGGTGTACCTATGGGATAGATTTATGTTATCAAATTGTGGTTGAAACATCTAAATAGCATGTAATTTACTCACTTTCCTACTTTTTCATGTATGATTATTTACTAACGTATGATATGGTAATGAACATTAATATGTTTCATGGGTTATGATTCTAAATGCCATAGAACTTATAACAAGTTAACAATTGATTCCACCCCCTCTTCATTGTTATTTAATCCTTTAGAACATAATATTATTAATATTATATTATAATAATGTTTACATTAAAAAAATTAAAATGATATGAATCTTTTTAAATTCAATAAATAAATATATATATTTTTATAAATATCTATAATTTCAACCATACGTAAAAAAATAAATATTTTCAAAAAATTCTCAAAATATCACTATAAGATAATTTTGACATGATGATTTAAAAACTAAATTCCATTTTTTCAAATTTTTTTTCTATAATTGGGGAAAAATAATTATATTAATTTCACATAAAATGTAATAAAAACCATTTCTCATGAAAAATGTATTTTTTTTAATTGTATACGGACTTTTACAAAAATGTATTAATTTAATAAATACATTTTATTTATCTAAAACCATTATACATAATTTTAAAAATATAGTAATTTTTATTCACTAGGCTAATTTAATGGCTATGTTAAAATAGTAAAATATATTATAGTTCATTAAGACTCGGGTTTTCATTTATCACAAACTATCAGAGAAAATATAAGTATTGGAAGATAAATATGTCTTAAAATCCCAGGGAGTTATAGTTACAAATCCAACCATCCTATCACAGTTATATAACACTTTTTAGATGCTTAATTTCCTTTTAATAACCACAATTTGCATACCCAATCATCCTATAAAACAAGATAGAAAATAAATATCATAATGTATATCATCACAACATATCACAATTCTAAAGTATATCTTCCCTTCCAAATATAATTACCCATTTTCATTTTCTATCAATACGTAAATGTAAAACACATCCCTAATGATAAAAAAAGTAAAACAAAATACTATATCAATGTCATGTGGCACCCATCGGGACTCTGTAACATCGATATGAGGATAATAAATATATCATGTTATTGATATCTTTGAATGTTCACATTGGCCATCTAAATTTTTATATAATCATTTAGTTGACCCGTATTACTTATCAACTATTCATTGTTACTCTTTTATAAAAACACAATTCTTAAATCCATGTATCATATTGAATCTCTGGTCTATAAAAGTGATTTTAATTATACTAATGATCACATGTCTAACCAGAATCTCCCAATTCTTTTCGATCTTCATTGGAGTCACCGGTCTATGCACATTCTTAGACATCCAATTCATTATTCTGTGGATTTTACTTATTCCTAGAATGAAATTATAATTAAGTTAATAATTAGGAACTAATAGGGAAATTAGTCCATGTAGTTCCCTCAAAATACTTATTTTTCAATGGAATACCATTGTTAATTATGACACATGTTATCATTAAAATGACAAAGAAACCTCCCAAACAAATATGATTACCCTTGAAGATATCAACATCTCAATATATTATAAAAATTGTATGATTTTATGTATGAAATTTTCAAAAAGGGAACCAAGTAGAAATTACACATCATATTGGTTCTTAACACAAAGAAATTACATGATGTCCCAGAGACTGTGTCTCCATTTGAAATTACATATCATGTATTGGTCTTGAAAGAATCCACTACATGGTTTCATCACAATATCATTGTTGGAAAACCAATCTAACGTCATATAAAAAAGCAATACTACAGATTTCACAATATCAAGTGCTACCCTTTATCAATGATAGGGAAAAGTGCTGATTAAAGAACCCTTTATCAACATGTTTTTCTACCACTAATAATTAAATATTTTTATCATGAATAAAAAAATCACTTATAATGGTAACATTTACCTATGATATTGTGTTAGATCTCATAAAAGGAACTATTATCAGGTCTTCATTAGAACCAATAAATGGTATATTTAATATAAAAATTATGTATCATTAATAATCATATATTCATATATTAATATGTTTTTATTGATATATATATATATAATTTGATTAAATTTGATTTATATAATTCTAACAATTGATTTACACATAATATATAATATATTTAGTGAAAATGGCTTATAAAATAATTCCAAAATAGTAATAATTAATAATTTTTTAATTAATTATGAGTAACATTAATTTAACAACCCTTAGATGTCATAAAAATTCGATAAATGAAAGAACTGTCTCGGATATGTAGAAACCATGAATTTAACTTCAAATGACCATGAATTTTTATTGGAATGTATGATTGGGCTCTTCCAAATATAAAATTTAATCTTGTGCAAAGACTTATGCCATGTTGTACAAGAAAATAAAGGACTTTGTTATTTTTAATGTAAAAAAGTCATAGAAGGCCTCTAAAATTGTGTTTTTAGTTAGAATATTTGAATCACAAAAACTTTTAGGGGATTTAATCATTATTTAAGAGGTTCTTATTATCCTTTTTAATGGATACATAATTTATTCCCATGGATTATATTCATATAGATTTTATGGTTGTGAAATTCTTTTGTTTTCATATTGACGTTTAATTTATAATTAAATATATGTATATTTTTTTTATATTTACATATAATAAGTCCATTGTATAAATAAATATTTAATCATATTTACTTAAAAATTAATTTTTTTATATGAAATATATGAAAATAAATATTTATTACTTATTTTTATTAAAAGAAAAAATGATCGCTTTTATTTAATTTATGAAAATTATTTAATATATATATATATATATATGAATGTAATGTTTATATATAAATATTTATTTGTTAATAAAAATAAATATATTAGTCTCTTCTATGTAGGAGTTCTGATCCCTTCTTCCTATGTGTTTTATCTTGGGTGTTCATAAGTTATTGAAATCGGTGCCCTACTACACCATTTTTTTGTTTGGAAATCCTTGGGGTTTCATCATGTTCCAATATCGTCAGTGTTCTGATCACCGATTGGCTCTTTCAGTTCATATTCTCTCATTGGTTCTCACCTCATTAGTTGTCATTATTTGGTTTTTGAGTCCCCCATCAGCCGCATTAGTGGTTTCATTAGATCTGTCTAATTGGATTCTTTTTATTAGCTGTATTTTTCCCAGTTGTGGATCAGTGGTGGGACAAACCTTCAGATAATTGATTTTTCTATAGATTAGAGGATCATAAATGGGTGCTCAGTTTTTTCGAACCCATGGATATGTGAATTATCAGTTGTACTTATCATCAAATATCTTCTTTGGTTTTATGGTTCATATTAGTTTATGAGAATCTTTTTTGGATTTTTAGACATTTTATGTGGACCCATTCATTGGTTTTCCTTTCATATATTTATTTATCAATAATTTCTAGGTAACAGATATATTTACATCTATATTTTTATAAATCGTGTATCATTTAATTTGTTATGGGAGGCTTCTATTTCTTAGGATATGTTTGGATCTCCTTGATGAATGGGTTTTATTATACTTTGTGACTGGGGATCTGTGCATTTGTTTCCCTTAGGATTTTTCCTTATGAAAATAATTTGTTTGAATTACTATGGGATTTGAAAACCATGATCAGTTCAAGTGCTTCATTATAGAAACACTTTATGTCTCCTTGATATTATATTCATATCCAAAAAATATTGTATAAAAAGGAAAAGTCTAGAGTAAAAACAAAATTAGGTAATCATGGATACATTCTTGTTGCTTTAAAAGGCCATTCTAGGGGCCTTTGACTTTTATGGATGGAGAACATGAATATCAACTTCATAAACTTCTCATTGAATCATATTACAATGCTCATTTTCCATTCAATTTTATTGCTCTAGGATTTTGTGGGTTTCTATGGGAGGCCATCTCAGAGGGACAAGTGGAGATCATAGGATATCCTCAACTCTATGTCTGAGATTTTTCATGGGTGCCATTTATATTTTGGTGACTTCAACAAAATTATGTTTCAAAATGAGAAAAAATGGGGACAATAGACCATGTGGCCTGATGACGTACTTTCTGTATGCATAATAAGTTGTAGAAATCTCTGAGTTGTGTAACCCTGGTAAATTGTTCACTTGGTAATGGGGGAAATTATAGGCTAATCATATTATATAAAGAATGATTAGATTTTCCATCTCAAGATATTGAATGGATCCCTTCAAAGTATTTAAGGTATCTCACCTCACATCAGCCATGAAATATAATTTTCTAATATTTATTTCCTTTTTTTCCTTTGACTACAAGAATCTGGAGGATAAAAAAGATTTTATATTAAATAGATTTTGGACTATGGAAAAGGAATTTAATGTGGTTTTCCATGATTTTTGGAATGATAGGATGTATGGGGTGGAAAAAAATTCGGTGTCCTCGAAGATGAAGATGTGGAGTGAAAACAAGTTTATCCTACCTATCCTCCAATGTGATAATATAGAGGGAAAATGAATTAGCTTTAATCATTACCTTATTCATATTGGATACTCTCTAAAATATCGATTCATGATGGATACCATGATGTATCAATCAGTATCAATGAAATCTATTTATAAATTCATGCATGCAATAATCTTAATAAAGAAGGAGACTCCAATAAACATTACTTTCATAAAAAGGCTTATGTGTAGTAACCCTATAATTTAATTTATTTTCTTATAAATCCAGAAGGTAGATTTATATTGGATGATAAAGAAATACATGATCTTAATATTCATTTCTTTTCAAAGATCTATATGGATTGGGAGACCTCAATCTCTATAGATATTGATTCATGAATTATTCTCGTGATCATAGAGAATATGAACTGCCAAATGTTTTATGATATAACAAATGATTAAGTTCAATTCCCCCTATCTCAAATTCATCCTAAAAATGTGTCGATCCAATATGGTTTTTTTACATTGTTCTTAAAAAATGATAGTTTATCCTCTAATCATAAATTATTATCTTCTGGGATACCTATGGATCTATAATACCAATTTTCGTTCCATAAATGAAACACTTAATACCCTTAATACTATATCCAATACTCCTTATCTAGTTTCAATCATCAAGACTATTTGTCTTTCTAATGTAACATAAAAAAGAATCTCATAATTTTTGGTCAGCTATTTTAATAGTTTGTACACTTCAACTATTTATAAAAATAAAACTGTGCTTGTACCCAAGAGTCTAATTTATTATAATTCTATTATCACTCATGATGATTTTTAGTCCAATGAAAATGTGGTCCATAAAAAAGGTGTCTATATCAAGGAATATTGATATAAATAAATCATATGAAATAGTGGAGTGGAATTTCATCAAATTTTTTATGATTTAGATGTGATTTTGTACTAAATGGATTGTAATTATCTTGAAAAGTTACTCTTCAGTCTTTTCCAAAATTCAAATCTATGGGGGCATCACATGGTGTTTTTTCTGATACAAGAGACCTTGTCAGGGCAATCATGTTTCCCTTTTCCTATCTATTTTCGAGGATAATTTCATATCCAAACATAGTTTAATAAGGACCAAAGAAAAACATGTTCAATATGTGAATGTTTTAGGGAAAGGTACACCCATTTACCATCTCTATTTTATCAAGAAAATTTATCTTTTTGAGGGCCATCCTAGAGGAATGTAGTTATCTTTTCCAACTTATTCACACAAATGAAAATTATTTTGAACAATCAGTTAATCATTATAAATAATAAATTTCCTTCATCTCAGGTGCCCCCTAAAGTAAAAAAAGGATTACCTCTATCAAGTGTCTGGTGTCTTGATGGTTGAGAAGAATCATAAATACATTGGTTTTTTGCCCTATTTTTTGGTTCTCAAAAAAATAATTATTTTCAAGCAATTTGTATAAGGTTTAAAAAAAATTAAGGGTGGACTAGTCAAAGGGTATCAAAAGTGGGGAAAGAGATCCTCAGTAAATCTATGGCCCATTCAATCTCATATTTTGTTATGTCACTTTTCCAAATCTCTAGTTTCACCATTGATTTCTTCTACTCCAAAACTAAAAATTTCTAGTGGGGCTCCAATAATGGTAAAAATAAAATTCACGGGTTAATTTAGACCAAAATCGTTCTCCATAAAGAAATTACGGGTATGTGGTTTCAATACATGCATCATTTTAATGATTTCATTTATTCTTTGAAGTTGTGGTAGATCCTAGAGAACTATATTTCTTTATATTCTTAAGTCCTTCATTGTAAATATTTTCCACAAAAAGATTTACAAGGAGTGAAGTTTGGACTATGCCCTAGAATTTTCCAGTGAAGCTTGTGGGGGTCTTGTGATCTCTTCAATAAGGGTCTCTTCTAGAGGCTTGGGGAAATGGAATGTGTTGAAATTTTTATGTACTCATGGTTAGTCTATGATAATAGTTCTATGGAATCATAACATATAATTAACAACCATTAAAATTTTATTGTTTTTATTATTATTTGATGATGAAGAAAATGGATGGTGCCTCAAAAATCATGACTCCTTATTCAATGAGAGTGAAAATAAAATCATCTTGAGTATTCCTTGTGCAAGAAACATGGGAGAGGATCACCTATTCTAGAGAAATGATATATCTAGTTCATATATGATAAAGACTGGATATTGGTTATCACTAGAATCACTAAACGTGGATGCTATGAAAATATGGATAATTATTTAGAATCATTAGATCCCTCCAAAGGATTGTTTTTTACGATGGATATAATGCTCTACTATTGTGCCTAGTAAATAATTCCACATGTATCATCATGATTCAGAAAAACTGAGTTTCCCCTTTGTATGGATTCTAAGGAATCTCCAATGCATGTGATCTTTGAGTGATCGAGTGATAAGGGGGGACTATATTATGTTGGATATTGATGTTGGATTTCTCCTAGAGTCAACAACTAACATCCCATCATTGATAGTGATGTGGTCTATTTTTCTTTATGTATAGCCATTTTTCACTCTCTGTACTCTAGAATGGATGATCTGGGTAAGGATAAACAATCTCATCTTTAAAAACACTGTTAGACCAATTTCATTTTGGGTTAATTGGGACATACCCTAGTTGGATACATATAAAAATTTTGAGGTACAACTTGATGACATCAGTGCATGACCAGAGTCATTCTCATAGAATTTCCATATGTTTTGTATTTTAAAAATTAATGTTGACGTTTCTTTTTCAAGTGGAGTGTACTCAGGTCTCAGGATCGTTATTTGAGACTTCTTTGATTCGATTGTCATTTCATTAAAACATTATTTCTCCACCAAATCGTATCGAAAGGTGGTTGAATGCAAAGTCATTATTATTGGCATGTAATTTACGATGGATATGGGATAGAGTTCAATCATCATGGAGTCCGATTGCCTCTAGATTCTCAGTGATATCCCATATCTGGATGATGGAATCTATCCATGTAGTTCACTTTTTATGAGGACTTTCTCAATATGACACCACTTTTCATCTTGCACCTTCTCGTTCATCATGAAAGATGGAAATAGGGCAACTAATCTTTAGAAACACATGGTCACTCTAGTGATTCACATATTTGGTAAGAAAAAATTCCATTGTGGTTGAATTCTTCAATATTGACTAATCTTCGATCATTTAACCAATTATTATTTTCCTATAAAAATAATGACATATATATATATATATATATTTATATATGTAAATAAATACATGTATATAAATAGTTTTTCATGTATGTGTGAAATATAAATGTGAACATGTTTCTAAATTTGTTTGTATATGTGTGTGTAAATATTATATAATTACATCATATATAAAAGTATTTTTATAAATATAGTCATTATAATTAAATAGAGTATATAAATGTATTTACAAAAAAAATTATTAATAATATATAAAAACATTATCTCGAAATATAAAATTAATTATAAATATTAGTAAATATATATGTAAATATATATACATTAAACTATATATGTGATGTATAAACTTTATATCTAAATATACAATATCTAGACATTTTTTAAAAATATATTTAATAATAATTATATAAACAGTATTGAAAGAATTATTATCCATTTTATTTAAAATAACATCAACCAATTTTTTTACATTAAATAAAATATATGAATAAATATACATACTTATAAATATGTATATATATAATGTTTATATAAAGATATGTGTTTATTAGTAAATGGAAATATATTTATATTTATATTCTAATAAATATAAGTATTTAAAGTCATTATAATATATAATCTATTTAAATAAACATGTGCATGTGTTTGTGTCACACACACATAAACACATAAATTATAAATGTATCTACCAATAATTATATATATATAAATATATGAATAAATAAAAAATATGTACATAAATTTATATGAATACTGTAACATATAGAACAAAACAATAAGACTGGGACAATGATAAATGAGTTCGAAATTTATATGGGAGATCATTGGATCGAGTTGATGTGTGTATTTAATTGAATAGGTAGTTGAGAAATAGAAAATCACTAAAAAGTGAGGTTTTCGAGCATTGATGGGGAATTTTGAAAGAGTGGTAGAAGTTCAAGGTTGTGGTGGGGGAGAGCAGTAAAATTTATTATTTTAAATGTATAGATTTAGGGCATATTTATTGTCACAAAAACACAACTGTTGATAAAGTTTGTCTTTATCATCACTTTTAAGCGATGATAAAACCACCTTTTATTTGTGTTTTTTATCATTGAAAAAGACACCATTTGTCATAGATTTTTGATATCAGTGATAAATTCTAAGGATTTTAATGATTTATTGGTTAAAAAAAATTCACATTTTTTAATCTAAATTTTATCACTTTTAAAGCCATGATTTGTAGTAGTGAATATTCAGATGAAACATGACCTATTTAATTTTTTCATTAAAAGGTGTATACATGTTATCATTTAATAGAACATATATATATATTTATATATATATATATATATATAAATTTATAGTAACTTATATATAAATCTGATCATTTAATACCAAACCTCAACAGGTGTGGGAAAAAACATTTCTTTAAATAAAACTAAACATATGGCATAAAATTAATAGCACCTCTTATTTTTTTAAAATGTTGCATGAAGTGGATTTGGGGATTTTTACGTTTCAATTTATTCAACACCATATAATCTTCTTCACCCTCCTTTCCCAAACCTCATCATCTCCATTAGTGACCTCATAATGGAGGCATTCTTAATTTAGATTAATAACACATGTAACATGCATACATAGGGGGAACACGATCTATTGCATTTAGGGTTTTATTAAAAAAAACATCAAAATCATCTAGATATAAATACACTCACCTACAATAACCATTATATATATATATATATTAAAATTCCTAAATTAACATTAAATAATGTAATAATAATTATAAATAATTTTAATTTGTATCTAAACACTTATCTTTTATAAATTGGCATTTTTATTTTTTAAGAATTATATATTAACTTTTATTAATACAATAATATTGATAAGTATATTTTAAGCTTTATAATCATAGTTTTATATATTAAAATTTTTTTATTAAAGTTTTTTCATATAAACACATTTATAAATATACCTTCAATTTTATAATAGAATTTATATACTAATGCTAACATCGATAAATATTTATCAAATGGTTTATGTACTAAAAATTTTATATTTATGTTTATATATATTGAATAAAATAAATTAAATATGTATTATGTTATTATGAAATTTAGGTATATAGATTAACATTGATAAATTATATTATTTAAATTTACATTAATATTTACATAATATTTGAAAATTAACATTATATTTTAAAATTGATAAATATATAATTAATGTTATTTGAATTATTGATTATATATCAGCCCTTGTTTTATTGTATAAAGTAAAATTAATATATATATTTTTGAAATATGAATGTATAAATTAAAATATATGTATATGATAACAAGTGAATAAATTTATGAAAAGTGTTATTATAAATCAATGAAAAATGAAAATCAGGTAAGATAATTTTTTTATATGTGGGTGTGGGATATTTTAAAAAAAAGGTAAATTAAAACATGAAAATATTATTTTAAAAAGCAAAAAATTATAACATTTGTAAATATATTTATATATATATTGTTTTAAAATAAATGCAATTATAAAATAATTTTTTTTATAATAGTAACCTTTATGTATATTCTATTAATTAAAATTTTCTCTATATTTTTTTTAATTCTATATCAATATAAATACATACTATATATATGTATACGTAAATATAAAAATATAAAAATGAACGAGTGTTTCATATATATATATATATATGATGTATATACCTACATATGTACGTATAGGGGAGATTCAAAATCTAAAATAGTGGGCTTATCTACAGTTTATTAGTAGCGGATATTATAACCACCCGTAAATAAATCGAATTTAAAAAAATACAATATATCGGAGTTTTCATGAAACCTTCCCTGTATTTTATTTTAATATTTAGTGATGGTTTTATTTAACCATCCAAAAAATGTTTTAAAAATAGCCTAATTTTGACCCCCTCTTTCATATATCCTCACCTGACCATCCCCCACTCTTCAGCTTTCCCAAGATACCCCCAATCATTACCCCTGATCATGACACCTACCCACAAAGATCCTCAACCATGACCCCCCTATCGAAAACCCCAACCCCTCCCACTCCCCAAGACAACCCTGAACCCCGACCCTCAACCACTACCATTCCCCTAAGCTACCCTTGACCACAACACCCCCCAACCTGCTACACCAACCCCAACCCCCTATATTAGATACCCACGAACCCCTTGTTGTTGATTGATATGATCCTGACCCCCCCATCAGCAACTTCTGTGATCCTAACCCCCTTTGTTAGTGACCACTATGAGCCTGACCCCTTTCGGTGACCATCAAGTTCCTAACCCCTTAATGATGACTGATGTGACCCTGACCACCCTATCGACTACTTCAATGTCCCGACCCCCCTATGGGCAACTAATGTGACCCCTACCCCGTACTCCTTGATAACGATCCCCAATAAAGACCCCTTTCCCCTTTTTCTTGATGGGTGAGATCGCCATTTGTAAGGTACACTTTTAATTGTTTGTGTCTAATTTATAGTTATGATAAGGATTAAAAATAATGGTTTTCTGAACATCAAAATTATAGGCATATGATTGGTGGATTTAACATCAAACATATGGTATGTGTTATTTGATAATTTTTGTATCATGATAATGTAATGTGTTTTTTTAATGAAATTATATGATATACTATTTTCTATATGTAATTTATAATCAAGATTTTATATTTATAGTTTTTGTTTTTTTTATTTTATAAGTATCAGTATGCATTTGAAGTGATAAATTTTTATTTTTATTTTATAAGCTTAAATAATATATTTTATAAATATTAATTATTAAGTGGGTGATGAATGGAATATTATGTGTGATCCAAATGTGGTATACTTGTACGTTCACCATGATTTTACTTTCTATATTTATATAATTGTAGGATAGAGTTGGTGATTAAGCTAGAAGAAGTTGTGAGAAGTTTAATTTTGATTTTACTAGTTTTACTAACCATTAATATCGTTATTTATTAATGTATATAGAGAAGAGTAACAACTAAATATATATCAATACATGTTGGACTAATTTACCTTAAAACACTCCTCGATATGCCATTGTTTTGGAAGAATATTTTATATATGAATATCCAAACTAGTCAATGGAATGTAGAATAAAATGTTCATGACCTGATTCATAATTCAAGCGATGATTGAATAAAAATATATGTCCCCATTTTATATTGAAATAGATTCATGATAAATATCTATAATGGAATGTTTATGGTGAATTAGATGTTATGTAAATTAAAAATAATGAAAATCCTATCAACGAAATAAAAAGTGACCTGCCAAAGGAGAATTCAATTAAAAATTTAAAAAATAACACATATGGATTTTCATGATATAGTGTGCCAGATTTTAATAGCTCAATACAACCATCAATTGATCATGATAAAGTTAATCTTCCTCAAAAATCCATCTATCAAAAAAAATTATGAATTAATTGAATATGAGAAATAATAATTATCTAAAGGTATTTTCAAGAATTCCATGTTTTCATTTTCATATAATGATTTATCATATAATGTTTCAATGTGGAATTATTAACAATGAAATGTCATTGATTTTAGAGTTTATTCATTATGCATTTAGTGAAGCTATGATCCCTGAAATATTCTATGAGATAAGGAATGTAATCAAAACATTGGACATGATTATATAAAGTGACATGCATGCCTAAATTATTTCATTATTTTTGGGGAAGAGGTGTATGAAAAAAAATAATGCATAATATGTCATATAAGAAGATGAAAGTCAATCCGACATGTGGTGTGGATATATGGACTTGTTAATCACTTTTTAAAGGTAACAAAAGATTTAAAAATTATTTCAGGGGTAAAACCAGGATAATGATGTTATATTTGCCAAAAATCAGAGGAAAAAAACTGCATATTTATTTTTAAAATATAGGAACTAATGAAATTTCATTCCAAGAAATAGTTTTTCTGTAATGATCGTAAATGCGTTTTTAGTGTTTTAAAACACCAAAACATGTTTATATTTGTAAAAACCATATCAAATGACCTAATATTGACATGAAGTCAAGGTAAAACCACCTTTGAGTTATTTATAATGTTTTTGCATAGATACCACAATAATATGACATTCAGTGTGGTCAAAATAACTCGATAAAAATGTTTTAAAGGTATAAATACATTAACAATATGTATTGAGGGTCAAACCCAGGAAAACAACAATATATGTTTTTGAAATCAAAAGATAACAACCGAAGATTGATTTGTGAAATTTAGAGATCAACATAACAACAGTCTTAGTTATAGTTTTCCCAGGATGTTCTTAAACACAATTTAAGTATTTTAAAACCCTAAAACATTTGTGTAATAGTAAAAAATATAGAAAAAACCTCACATTTCTGTGAAATCATAGGTAAGCCACCATTGAGTTGTTTTTTATGTGTGTGAGTATAAAACATGTCAGTCTGACATGCAGTGTGGTCAGAATTACATGGTATGCCCTTTTTAAAGGTATTAAATTCAATAAAAACATGTGCTAGGGGGGTCAAAACCAAACTAAATCGTATTTTGAAAACCACCATTGAATTATCTTTGACAACTATTCATAGATTACATGTATATCTGATGTATGGTGTGGTCAAAATAACCTGTTAAACACTTTTTAAAGGTATCATGGCCTTAAAAATGTCTGTTTGGGGTCAAAACGAGGAAAACGATGTCAAATTGCCTTCAAATTAGAAGATAACAACTGTAGATTTACATTTGTAATGTAGGAACTGATTACATGTCATAATGAGTTACAATTTTATTTTTATGTACATAAATGTTTTTTTAGTGTTTTAAAACAGTAAAATGTATGTAGACTAATCAAAACCATATAAAATGACCTCATATTGACATGGCATCATGGAGAAAACACCACTGAGTTATGTTTGATGTGTATATTTAGAAAAAAAGTCAATCCAATGTGAAATGTGATTGTATTTACCTATTAAACACTTTTTAATGTTATAAATGCATTCAAAAACATGTTTGGGGTGGGGGTCAAAACCACTAAAATGATATCAGATTTACCTAAAATCATAGGAAAAAGAACCTGGAATAATTTTTGAAATATAGGAACAAAAATCACATCATTCTGAGGTACACATTTCCTGTAATGGTTATAAATGAATTTTTAGTGTTTTAAAGCCCTAAAACATTTGGGGAATTGGTCAAAATCTTATAAACCAACTTCAGATTAATGGTAAATTGTGGGAAAATCATCGTTGAGTTATTTTTGACATGTACATAGAGACTACATGTCAATCATATCTATGATGTTAATAGGATGAATTAGTAAACACATTTTAAAGGTACTAAAGCCTTTAAAAACAAGTGTCATGGCATCAAAACTAGGAAAACAATGTCATATTTTTCTGACATTAAAGGAAAATGACATCAAATTCACCAGAGAAATATATAAACAAATTAAAAAATACTCTAAGTTATAATTTTTTAATGATATCTATACATCCATTTTTATAATTTTTAAATGCTAAAAAGTGTATGGAATTGTCAAAATCATTGAAAAATTGATTTTAATTTGGTATTACCACATTTAATTCTTTATTTTTTTGAATAATTACACTGACTCCATATTTAAAAAATTTTAATATACTTTCAAAAATAATATTTCTATTTGAAATGTTTTAATATTTTATTTTGAACATTGGAATTTTTCTAATTTTTACACTTAATCATGGTTTTTATTTTTGATTAAGTTTTGTAAAAATTAATGCCTTACAACAAAACCCCTTAGGATGAACTTACCACTACATTTAGGGGGACATGGTGGGCCACCCTCATGGGAGGTCCACCACATTAGGCCCAAACTATGGTTTGGCTTAGTGGAAATATTGCTCATACTCAAACCCATGTTTAAGGATGGTGGAGCACACTCTTGGTTTGGTATAGGTCTCCAATAGGTTCGTGATCCATGTTTGAGTGCTTGTGTTTTAATCTGAAATGATGTTCATAACACCATTCTAAATATACTACATAGCCTCGTTAATATAAATTTTATGTGGGACAATATTTTTTAATATCATTATTCATCTGTATTTTTCTGTCCGACAAAAGCAGTGTATCAGGACCCAATGTACTCCCGAAAAATATCTTTTTGAACTCCCATGTTGGATTTTTTCTCCCATGCACTACTGTTCATTACCATTGTCTTCATCATTCTTCCCCTCCATCTTTAGTAATTATGTATCCTTCATATCACCATTTTATTCACCCATGTTATCTTTATTATTATAAAACTACTCATTTTTTAGAGTTAATATAATGGTTCTTCATTACTTTATGATTTTCATTTTATCTTTTTTGGATTCTGGATACTTTTTTTCTATTTTTTTGAGAAACATGGAGATCATCTTATCTTTCGTCAGCATCCCAAATAATCTTTTGAGTTTTTCTCATAAGAATCCAAAAATATTTATGATGTCTTGTTCAAATATCCCTTCCTCTATTGGTTACTTGTGAAGTAAATATCGGTAAATACCAATGGTGGGTGATGAGTCACTGTGGGTAAAAACCAACGGTGTGAAATGAGTCACAGTTTGAAAAATACCAATAGTGGATCAGTGATCCACCACAAGGTTATCAATCTTGAGTTAATTTACTCACCATTGGACATCAACATTAGGTCATTTATCCACCGTTGGATGTCAATAGTGACTCTTTTTTCCCACAATTGTACATCAATGGTGGGTCCTAATCTCTCCACAAGTTGATTCTTATTTTATATTCAAAGCCCTGGAAATACCTTTAAATGTCCAATGTGATCTTGTTATCTTCTTCAATCATGTACTGACGTTTTCCCTTTTTTTAATAAATTCTTTAATTTTTAATATATCTGTGGATTATTTAATATGATGCTTCAGAAATATAATTTATCAGTTGTGTTTATCTTGCATTATCAAGTATCCATAGGAGTTTCTTTTTTTTCTTTGGATACTTTTGTTTCCATTCACTGGTATCATTTCTTCTTGCAGATTCAATGACGGATCATAAGATTATACAAGGTCCTAGAAGTAGATATCATTGAGCTATTGGAGGATCTATTACTTATTTTTATTTAATTATGGTATAATATTTTGTTTTATAATTTTTTTATCTAGGTATTTTTATTTTATCATATGTTTTTAATTCTGTCTATAGGTTTCTTCTTTAAGGGTTTCTTTCCTACATGTTTATTAAATCTTGACAGTAGCTTCTTATTCCATTCATTATGTTTGTTTTTATTATTTGATACTTGTTTGAATAATAATAGTTTTGATTTCATCATCTACAATATCATCCTTTAGTTTGAAAATTAATTTTAATGAGCCATTATTGGAAATTTCTGATGGTAGTTCATGAGTAATTGATTGCTTTATATAATGGTGGGTCATGAGTCACCATTGGGCTTCAAATGGTAATAATTTTTTTTATTTCTTTATATATAGACTTTGATTTCTTAATAGCATGTAATAATTATTATTTAGTTTGGTTTAATTTATTATTTCTCAAAAATTGGAATTATAGGTTATGTTTAATTTTTCCACCATTGGACATTTACAATTATATGTTAGTGACCCACCATTTATTTATTTTTCTGAAATTTTTATTTCTTATTTTAATTAATGTTATTAAAATAAAACTTTTTATAATTTTTTTACTTTTTTACGATGATTATAAAATGTACAAAACCTTAAAAACTAATTATAACATTTATATTATGAACACTCGAACATGTTGTTTAAAAATTAATCTGAGGATGTTATATTCTAGAGTTTTTATGTATGTAAAAACTAGAATATTATGTGTTTATTTCAATTAATTTACAATTGTATGTCAGTTAGAATATTTACTGTTAAAATATTAAATTCTTCATTTTAATATCTCATGAATAAATATAAAATATGATTGTGTTTTGTTTATATAATGTCTTTAACAGATAAAAGGTAAGAGTCATATTATTATATTTTTATAAACTAAGAAGTTTCATGAGAAAATTGGATACAATAGAACTCTTGTAGAACAATATTTTATTGATTTGGGAGTTTTATTCAATGATAAATATCATTTACCTGTGTAGATAATTCTTTTTACACAATTGTACGATTATAATATTTCTGATCATCTAGAATTGACCAAGAATCTTCTCTGACTTTTATTGTTAAGCTGCGATCACTAAGAATATCCATCAATTTTACCTTTCACCACTAAATTGATCAAATAACATGAGATACATCGAATATCTACATCATATTCTCAACTATTGTTTTATTTGTTTCTATTATTTCTCAATTGTAATTACTTAAACAATTTGTTTTTACTATATATTGTTTTAGTCATTTATCCTAAAAAATCTATCATTGTTTTTTTCCTCTCATCTTAAGGGAATGTCGGGTTGGTCCTCCAAAAAAATGTAATGTAGGTTGGGACTCATCTAGAAGTTATGGGGTATACCACTAGTTGTGAAAAAGGTATGTTTGAATTTTTATGTAATTGGATTATCTCCCCTACTCAAAAGTAAGGGTTTAGTGCATAACAATCTCCTAATGGAGTAGAGTATTTTGATGAGGGGACTCAGATAGTGGTTATATGACCATATATAAAAAAATAATATGTTATCAATTTTCTTTTTGAAAATAGTTTTATCAATTATTTTACTTTGATAAATTACTATTTTATTTTAATATACCACAAATGGACCATCACACCTTATGGTTAATAATTCTATACCAAGGGACCAAACAATTGGTATCTGGGCATGGTCCCATTTTTAAGGATTTGGTTTTAATTGTTTCATTATATTTTTATGAACTAACCACTGTACTAGATTTAAACATTGAGTGAAAAGATACACTATTTTTTAAGTAAAATCAAGATTTCAAGATGTTGTATCCCATCAGAACAACTCCCTCCAATGGAAAAGGCTATGTCTATTAGAAGGAAAAAATAGGGTAAAATATAGGTCTTGATTATTGGGATATAGAATCAAATCCATATAAACATACAGAAGTTTATTTAGCTACTCTCACTGGTAATGATGCTGCGAATTACATTATAAAAACAACATTCTGAAATACATATACTTATCTCCAAGTAGAAATTTGTATAGTCATATTTCATCTTGTAAAACTGCTTCTAAAAATTAGAGGACAAGAAAATCCAGTCATCAAGGAAATAATATATTATTTAGAACCATGCTAGGTATACATATAGATGAGTTTCAGAATTTAGGATAACTAATAGATAATGTAAAAATTAAATGTGTAATATAATCGATAAAATTTCAAAAGTATAGTGGCACTCAGAGAGACCATAAACAATGAATCTCTCTTCGAAAGAATAAGTACAATTTTACCCATGAAATGGCATTCAAAGAAGGTTGTTATTGAACAAAGTAAATACTTTACTGAATATTCTACAAATGATTTGATATGATCACTTATTAAATATGAGTTGTAAGTGGAGATTGACAGTATGGATGACAATGATTAAAGAAAGGGTATTGTATTTAAATCTAATATAAATGTTATCACTAATTCTTATGATTCTAAGTTGCAACACAGTGAGAAGGGTGAAATAAAATATTTCACCAAAGTTGTTTATAAGTACATGAAGGGTAAGAGAGGATTTAAAGAAGCTTCCTAGAAGATATTATCAAAAGGATAATAGAAAGGTATGTAAAATAGGTAAAATTAGCAAATATGATGTTTTCAAATTAATTATCTATGAGTGTAGGAAAAGGGGGCATAAAAAAATAGAATATCCCAAATTAAAACCAAATTGAAAATAAAATAAATACAAAAAAGATTAATAAAAGAAAAATTATGAAGGATAAAGTTGTATTGAAGAGTCCTAATCACGTTATGTTTGTTATCAAATTAGAAAAGAATATTACAATCTATGATTGATGTATACAACTATAAATGAGTTAAAATATGATTATAATTACATTTCTAGAAATCAATTTGATATTAAAAATAAATTTAATGAATTAAATACTCAAAATGAAATGTGATATCATGTGTATGACTAAATTATATATGAATCATCAAATATAATATTAGATTATTAAAGAATAAAATGATAAATGTAATTATTATTTCTCATGTAACATATAAGAGAAAAAGGATATAGATTATGAAAATTTAAAATTTAACAATGAGAAAATAAGAATAAAATATTTCTTATCAAAAAAATATAAAGATAAACAAGGAATATTTAAACTATTCTGTGATGATTTAGATAAGATACAAAAGAATGTAAGAATGTGGAACATGAAAATTAGAAAAAACCAATTTCATATCATGTTCAAATGTGAAAATATGTAAAGACCAGGAAGTTATTAAGAAAGTAACAAAAAAATTAAAATAGAAATTATGGGATTATTGTAAACATTTTCTATTTTTTATTCGAGGCCAAGAAAGATTTTAAAAAATAATGGCTATGAAGAAACACATATATGATAAAATGATTTTCATTTTAATAATAAGGTTCTTAATATGTATAGAACTAATTTTTATTAATTGAGAAAATGGTAATATTCCAAATGTTACCTACATTATATGTAACTTGAAAATGAATTACGCAAACGAATGTTATTTGAAATTTACTATTTCTTTAAGCTGTACTATGAAATTAATTTCATAAAATATGTCCTCCAGATAAACCTATTATTAATGTCTCAAATCTATAATGGCAACTCAAATTTGTGGTACTAATCTAATTGGACCCAAACTAGTTTGGGTACCAAAATTACCATCTTCTTGATTTATTTTTTAGGAATCCTACCTGATGAATTCCAAAGTCACTTGGTATGTGGACAAAGTGTTCCCAATGTACAAGAATATCTACATAAATGTAATATTATTTGATAGATTTGAAGTTATCTAATGATTTTTAATAATATTTTTATTTTTTATTCAAGGAATGTGTATTAATATATATCTATTATTCCTCTATATAATAAAATTATTGTAGTCTATATAGTTGAAACATTATTACAAGTATGCTCACTATATGTTTACGTTGTATAAAGTGTTTTAAAAATATTGATTTAATGTTCATTAAATATTCATTAATTTAGTGGGAGTTACCCCTTATTTATTATTTTAAATAAAATACTTCTATGTAAGTCTTGAATAAGTTTTTTTAACAATTATCTTACACAAACATAAATTTCCTTAGTATGTTTGAAATAATGTTTCATAAAATGATCTAGGGTCATCTTAAATAATATTTTATGTATATTATGTGTTTTATAATTTAGTTTTTCATAATTTGTTGCTAAAATATCATTAGAATTATTATTTGACTCAAATAATAATTTTATTCTAAAATTGATAAATTATGGACAACAAAATTAGATTTTATGTTCTGTTTTTAATGTAAAACTTATATTCTTAAACATATGGGTTTTTTAAAACCATTAAATAAAATAAAATATTATTTTCTTTTAGAAGGATTTTGTTTTATCTAATATATTCATGAAAATCAGTTCTTCATTGAATATAACAATATATTTAAATGTTATTATATTTAAACTTAACATGAAAAGGAATAGAATTTCTATTTCATGTAAATGCTATGTTTTTATAAATACTAATCACTCTAATTTATTTGTAATTAGATTATACTATTTAAAATTAGGTTGATAAATATTTTACCATGTATTAATTTTTCAATCACTGAATTCTATATATTTTCACTACCGGAAAAGTAACCTTTACCAACGGTTTGGAACCGTTGGTATAGGCCTCAAAACCGTTGGTATAGACTATACCAACGGTTTGGAGAACCGTAGCCAAGTAAGCTGTTGGGATAGGTCTATAACAACGGATTTCCAAAAAACCGTTGGTATAGCTAATATGAAATCTATACCAATGGTAATGGAACCGTTGGTATATAAATTCCAAAAATAAAACATCCGCTGGGATTTGATCCCAGTACCCCTCGTTTATAATCGAACGACTTAACCACTAAGATAACATCACTTTTGTAAACATAATTTCATAAATATATATATATATGTATTATCATAATTATTTAAAATTTTGATTTATATAATGTTCTAGGTTAGTAGATTTGTAAAAAAAATTAAAGAACCTATCCCAACGGTTTTGAAAACCGTTGGGATAGGTTAGGGGTGGGTTGAGTTTTTTTAGGCCGGAGGTTGGTTTTTTGGGTGTTTTTTCCCAACGGTTTTGGTGAGCCGTTGGGAAAGGTCACTCTTTCCCAATGGTTTTGGTGAACCATTGGGAAAGGTCAATCTTTCCCAACAGTGTTGGTGAACCGTTGGGAAAGAGGCTAAAAACACACCCTTTCCCAACGGTTTCGCATAAACTGTTGGGAACGAGTGACCCTTTCCCAACGGTTTTCCAAACTATTGGGAAAGGTGGGGAAATCTATGGCTTTCCCAACGGTTTTAGTGAACCGTTGGGAAATGGTAGCTATACCAACGGTTTTTACAAACCGTTGGTATAGAATTGTTGGGAAAGATCATCTTTCCAGTAGTGTTTTTTTACATGAGTTATATATCTCACTGTCATTTTATACTCGTCTTAAATGATTATTAGAGCATTCTGGTTAAAAATAATTTGTAAAAATACAAAATAAAATTCAGTTATTATTTATTTTATTACTATATATTTTCTACTCTCATGTAAATATATTAAATTGTTACTATTACAGTTATTGATTTTTAAAGGGTGCGTCTCTTTTATGTAATACTGTAATTTTTCAATTCTATGTGCTGGAAGCATACCATTTTCTTAGAATACTTTCTATTTTGATAAATTGATTCAATTTTTTAATCTTTTCTATAATTTAATGTTTTTTATTCTACTGTAATTGTTTTTAATATTAAACCATTATATACATTAACATTATTACTTTATATTATTATTTTGATAATTCATTTCTATTCTATTAATTTTACTGTTTTTTTATTATAAAGGGAAACTAGTTTAAACACTCTATATTAGTGTTCTTTTGGATAAATTTCTTAATGGGGGAGAATTTTTTTTAATATTTAATAAATATTTTTCTATGTTGGCTTAAAATTGAATAAATGTCATGCTTATAAATTTATAAATAGGGGATATTGTTTAAAATTGTATATTAATAACATTAAATCTCTCATCATTTTGTTAAATTAAACTTACATTTAATTTATTTAATTTCATCACCCATTAAAAAATTACATTTTTCTTCAACATGATTTAATATATTATTTTTATTATTGTTTTTTATATCTTTATATAAATATTCATTATTTTTTTATTAAGTGTTGTAAAAATAAAGGACTTCTACAGTAGCCCATTAGCCCAACCATAAAACCATAATAAAGGGGATCAAATGGTCATCCCATATGGGAGTCTTCTCCCTTGAGGCTTAAATAGAGGCCTATGTTAGGGAAAGAATTTATCACACCCAGGCTTACATATAAGGCAAATCGAGCATGCACTTGGTTTGGCATAGGCTTCCTGTTGGGCCTCATCCTATGTATGTGTACCTATGATTCAATATAAACCTTTTCTCAAGGAACCATTTTTAATATACCACTCATCATCAATTAGTTTAATTTGATGTGGGATAGTGATATATAATATCATTATTCATCCCCATTTTTTCTCAGACAAAAGTAGTGTATTAGAAGACTTTATCATCCTGCACATTAACTTTTTGAACTCCCAGGCTTCCTATGTTATCCTATTTACCAATGTTCATTTCTATCGTCTTCTTCTATCTTATCCTCTATCTCTAATAAATAATAGCCCTTCATATCTCCGTTTTATTTTACCCTAATAGCTTTCTTCTTTAAAAACTACTCACCTTGTCAAGATTAGATTTATTGGTTATTCATTTCATTATGCTTTCATTTTAATCTTTTTTTTTGTATTGACGTAGAAATTATAAATGATATTTTTATCCTGAATATATTTTGTTACACACTATAAAAAGTTATAAAAATAAAAAATAAAGAGATTACAAAAAAATATCTCATTAATAAATATTATTACATTATTAAATCATGAAACCAATTAAAATCCCAAACATTCCAAATGGATAATGAATATTAAATAGAATAGCTAAAATGGTAAAATAAGGATCGCTCCAATCTGCTAGAATCATCACCCCATTGAAAATTCTTGGGAAATGAAATAAAATATTATTAAATGAATAAAAATATTAAAAATTGAAAATTTTACATTATTAAGAGATTTTAGAGAAATATTTAGTGAAATTATGAAGTTTTATTTATAGGGTTTAAAGGTAAATGTGACCCTTGGGATTTAAATTTTATATGACCATTGGTCAACATAACCGCTGGTCAATATGACCCTTGGAAATTATACCATAGGATGATAATTTTAACTTTATAATTAATGTTTATAAGTAGTAATGACAATGTATAATTGATATAGAAAGGAAAATTGAATGCCTCAACAAGTAGAAGCATGCCAATTGAAGGCCATTTTTTCAAACATGGGATGGAGGTAGCATCAATGGGGTTCACCCATGAACAAGAACAAGATGAGCATCAATAAGTGAAACTTGAATGAAATTGTGTACCAAATAAGTTCAAGTATTTAAATATTTCCACAAGATCAATGTTTTCGAAGCCACCGCATGAAACAACCACCATCACACACCTTACCCTTAAGGCGTCTGAGAATATAACAAGGGGTTATGTTTCCATACCATAGTTACATAATGTGCAATTTTATTTTTATAATAAAATACGTATTCCATCATGTCATTTTATGAAAAGTCATTATTAATGAAAAATATGTTAAATTGAGATGAATTTAATAAATTTATTTCTCAGCATAAATAAAACATAATTTTAAATTTTTAAATGATATACAATTTTGTAATAATCCATGGTATTCTGAGTAACCTTTTTAATAAAATATTCATTCAAAACACTTTAATGTAAATATAAGGGATAAAATAATATTATAATGCACTAGGTTATTTTTTATAATTGTTCAAAATTTGATTGTGGCTAAAAAACCTCAATTTTTTTAAAAAATAAAGATTTTTAGATTTAAAAGTTAAAATTATCATATGTAGATAATTATTATGAAAAAATAATCATTGTATCTGAAATCATCCCATCAAAATTATGTAATGGTGATTTTTTTAGAATTTTTTAAAATGATTTATTTTTTATGAATAATAAAAATATAGTTGTGGGTTTTCAGTATACTTTATAGAATCATATTTATGTGATAACTTTTTAACAATTAATTAAATATAACCAAAAATCTAAATTTTTTTTTTAATATGAAGTATTTTAAAATATTTTAATTAATTTTTTAAACAATAAGTGAAATTCTATTGAATAAAAATGAAATTTCAATTTTTAAAAACACTACATTGTGGAAAAATTACTCTTCCATGCTAGAAAATGTAATAAAAATGATGTTATGTTTTTGTGGATTAAAAAAAATTTTCTTTATAAAAATGAAAAACTAAGGGTAAACCAATCAGCAAGCCAATGGTTTTTAATATGACACATCCTAAATTTCCAAGACTTATATTTAGAAATTATTTCACAAATCCTCCACTTTTGATATAAATACCCCCTAATTTCACCTCTCATGTTCACACCCTACCCATCCTCTATGAATTTCCTCGGATTTTTCCTTCCAATGAGTCTCCCAAGGATCCCTCAATAACCTATGATTTAAATCATCGATTTTGGGAGAAACTCTTCATGGTAAGGGAAACTCTTCACATATCTTTTCAATTCATGTTCCCATTTTTCTGGTATGTTTTCTATATACCAAACAGAGTTCTTTTTTCCACATTATTTTATCCCATTACTGTAAAAATAGTATTTTATGAATGAGAGACCATTTTTTCCTCTTATTCTACCCTTTTATAAAACCATGCTTTATACATGTCATTCTGCTGAATTTAGTTCTCAAATTTCCCTCTTTTACATTTAAAATTATATTTTCCTTTTTATTTGAATACCCAATTTTTTTTATTTTCATTGGTTATTCAAATAGATTTTTAAAATTACTTAATTATTTGTAAAATTAAATATATGAAACTCACATTTACTCTCATGTGTTAAAAATAATTTAATGATCTTTTCATTAAGATATTTTGTAAACAAATATTTGGATATGTAACCTGATATTTATTCATCAGGGGTTATTAATGAAATTATTTATTACGATTAAATTGGATTACATGATATTAATAAGTATAAAGGGAGAACCTTGATAGCACATGAATTAATTTTGAAATGAATTTAAACATTAAATATGAAATGTTTTATGGTACCTTTCTTAATAACATTGGAAATTTTTCATTTATGAATCCTGGGTGATAATTCATGGTGATATTCTTAAGAGTGTCCTATTTTAATGTGGTAGCCACGTTTTGATGTTCTGATTCATGTTATTATTATTTATTTTGTTCATGTATTATTGTAATTTTCTTATTTTTATCTCTTAACTTCAAATGATATATGTCTCTCTTTCTTTTCACCTTACTAGGATTCATGCTCACCCCTTTCCATTGAAGTATGTCCCAAGGATATGAGGTGAAATAAATGTAACCTTGAGAAAATTGTTGAAGATTCATTTCAAGAGGTTTTAGAAGAATATTTATGTTTTCAAATATTATTTACGTTGTTCCTTGAGACAAAACATTAAAATATCTTCATTTTCTACCATGTAATAAAAATTCATGTAATAAAAAGTTAGGATTCCATAGTTGGTACCAAAGGAAGGATTATTTATTTGAGAAAATTAGGACATGAAAACTATTAAAAAAACCTCAAGGATAAGTATACATATAGAAAGACATATTAGTATATTGGTATGTGTTAAATTATTTGTTTCCTAAAAAAATACATCACTATTTTGATATTACAAGTTAATGTGGATATGTCATAGATATACCTAGGGGTAACACCCAAAAACACCTCATTGAGTTGAACTCGATCGGGAACAGGAGCACGAAAAAGGAATTGATATAAAACTAATTTGTCACTCCTAAGGTATATTTTTGGTTAATCACAAAAATTTTATGAACCATTATGAAGGATATATAAAAAAAAATGTTTTTAGAGGAGACTGATAAAATATTAAAGAATGATGACTTAATAAATAAAATTCAATTAGAATTATAAATTTCCTAAAAGTAACACATTTCCCACTATGTTTTTCTTCTTTTAGAAAAAATAAAGAGGAATAGGTCGAACCACATAAATTATGAGTATAAAAAATGATGAAATAAAGGCGTTATGATGAAATATGGAATGGAAAACATCATGAGGATGATGAATTAACTAAATCATATTGTGAAGAGTAATGGGAATCAAATTGAGTGACAAATTTCTCCTTAAAGGGAACAACATTCTGTTGAGACCTTTACGTAACAAAAACCACTTTTTTTAGTTTATCTACAAAACCATTGATTTATTAACAATTAATAAATTGTATTGAAAAGATCTTTTATATACTATATTTTTTGAAATAATATAAAATTAACCTAGAATTATTCCTCTTAAATAAAGAAGCTATTTAGGGATGGAAACTGATTAAAAAAAAAAGATAATAAGGGATATTGATTATATAGAGTTTTAAGAGTTCCAAGGAATCTTTTTCAATAAATACATCCCATGTTCAATGAAAATGAAAATTGATTTGGAATACCTAAAAACTATATTGGATAAAAAATAAATCGGTGGGAAACTATGAGATGAATTTTACAAGACCTGCTCGATGCACCTCCGGCTTTGTTACAGTTCCTAAGGGACTGTTTGATAGATTCTTTTTAATGAGACCTTATTTTCGCAATAATCTAGAAAATCATGAATCTGAATTCTAAGAAGAGATATTGTAAAGTAATATGATGGCCGAATTGCATCTTTGGAGAGATTTAGTGGTCACATAGATCAAATGCGAAAAAGAGATTATTAGAGCTAAAATCAGGGAGTAACATTGATAATTAAATAGGAGGAAAGAAATTGAAACTTCCTACATGAAAAAAGATGGATGAATAATTCTGGGAAAAATATTCAGGGGATTGGAATATGCCACAAATGTGGAATAGATGGGAATATATATTGATATTATCATAGGGAGGTGAAGCCTCAACTTATCAACACTAATGATAAATAGAAGATAGTCTAGGACAATAAAAAAGTTCAATTCTTCATGTGTTGTCATATTGGGAACTTATCTAACCAATGGATAAATTAGAAGATAATGGAGGGAATCTACCATCAATATTGACATATTCCCTGTGAGAAAGGTCAATTATTTTTATCACAACTACTATTGTAGAGGCTCTAAATGATGTGGTGGAAGGTAATCTCATTGTGCTCTCAAAGCTATAAAGTACATTGTTTGATATTTTTTCTACATGTTAAATTATTATAACTAATTTTAAAAAGAATATAGAATCAATACATGAATTTACAAATTTATATTTATCAGTTAAGACACCTAGATGTCTTATCCTAGCATCAACACTCTATATAAACTCTTTTATTAAATTTTTAGACTATAATATCATCATGAATATAGTATTCATTCCCATGGTAGAACTGATAAATATAATAGGGATATAATGTCTCTCTATGTGTAATTCTAATATCAATTACAGAAGCATGGATATTTTTGTAATCATTAATGGAAAATCAATATTAATTTTTAATGGATAGATATCCCATCTTGATCTTTGTCAAAAATAAACTCCCATATATTTCTTTATGGGAATTATCAGTAAATAAGGAGAAGGAAGTGAAAATATAAAGATATAGAATGTCCCCATTGTTCAAGAATACATTGCCATATTTACTAAAGTGTTACCTGGACCTACCCTAGATAGAGAGGTATAGTTCTCTATTGAACTCATACATGGATCCAAGATGAAATCAAAGACCCCATATCGAATGGACCATATAGATTTGAGGAATTAATGAGTAAACATCATGATCTATGGGAAAATGTATTTTTATGACAAAGTGTGTCTGCATGGGGAATCCTATTTACTTTTTGAAGAAGAATGACAAAACAATGATGATATACATTGATTATAGGAAACTTTATGGGGTCACAATATAGAAAATGTCACCACTTCCTAGGATTGGTGATTTATTTGACTAGCTTCATGGTTCTCAATTATTCTCCATGATTGACAATACATTTAGGTATCATTAATTATGGGTGAAGAAATAATATATTACAAAGACTGCCTTATGAAAAACGTAAAGACATTATGAGTTTGTTTTGAGTCTCTTAAGCTTTACTAATACTCTGTATATATTTATGAATTTTATGAATACAATTTTGATGTACTAATTTGATAAGTATATGGTAGTTTTTATTGATTATATTTTGATATATTCCAAAGTTCATGAGGATAATGATGGCCATATAAGGGTTATATTTAAAAGTTTTAGGAAGAAGATGTCATTATAAAAAATTAAAAAATGTAAATTCTGTTTATAAAAAAGTTTCATTTTGGGGGCACATTATAACCAATGAATGAATCTCAATTGACATAGTGAAGAGAAAGGTTGTAGAGAAGTGGCATCAACCTACAATAGTAACTGAGATTAGTAGTTTCCTTGTTTTAATGGGATATTATAAGATGTTTTTTAAAACAACTCACACCTTTCTAATATATTAACCATGTTAACATAAAAAATGAATAAGTCTATCTAGAAAAGAGAGTGTGAAGAAATTTCCAAGAACACATGAAGATATTGATTACTACACCTGTGTTAACATTACCATCTTATAGATAAGTAGTAATTATTTTTAAAGATGCACCTCAGAAATGTATTTTGTGTATCCAAATGAAAAATTACTTTGTTATTGCTTATACATCTCTAAATTTAAATCCACCTGAGATGAATTATCTTTCACATTACTTTGAGAAAAATATTGTTATTTTTTATATAAATATATCAAGGAACTATATTTATGAAGAGAAATCAGATATATACATCAACCACCAAATTTTGAAGCATAGTTTGTGAAAAAAGAAATTGAACATGAGACAAAGGATATGGTTGTAACATTATAAACACTATAAATGTTCAATTCATTATCACCCTAGAAAACCAAACAATGTGACTGATTCATTAAGTAGGAAAGGCCCTATTCAGACGGAAATGATGAGGATTCAAGGCGATCCATTGATAAAATAACTTTTAATTCTAGACATGGAAATCCTAAGGGAAGGTAAATTATCAACCCTGTCCCAAATGATTTCTCAACCATTATTTCTAGAGAAGATCAAGAGATATCAAAGATAAGATCCTTTTTTATTAAGGAAGATAGAGGTATTCAAGAATGGGAAGTTTCCTAAGTACAATATTGATCTAGAAGGACTACTGAAATCTAGTAAAATTATATGCATCTCATATATCATGGTGATATAGAAAGAGATGATTGATGAAGCATATATCAATAAATTATCTATAAATCATAGAAGAACTAAAATGTATAGTTACCTTCTTGATCATAATGGGTGGGATAATATGAAAAGGTAGATTAAGAACTACACTACAAGGATCATGGTATGTTAACAATTGAAGGTGGAGGGACAAATTCCAAAAGGGTTCTGGAAACCACTACCCATACCAACACGGAAGTGAGACAATATCACTATGTACTTCATCACTAGTCACCAAAGAATATTCGAACTAAATAATTTTATATGGTTTATAGTGGATATAATCACCATGACTTACCATTTTATCATTATTTTAGAAGATTTATCTCTTCCATAACATCCCAAAATATACATAAACGATATGGTGAAGTTGCATGGGGTGACACTTATTAACATTTATGAATGTGATAGAAGGTTCACATAATATTTTTTGGCTAATTCCTCAATATGATATTTATACTAAATTGAATTATAGAACTACCTATCACACCAATAATGATGTCCAATATGGAAAAACTATTTAGACACTTAGGGATATTATTATAAAATACTAAATGGAATTTAAATGTGTATGGGATCAACACCTCTCATTAGTTGTGTTCTCATACAACAGTAGCCCCCTACTTGAGTATTCAAATGGAATCATATGAAGCTCTATAGGGGATGTAATGTAGAACTCTTACATGTTGGGATGAAGTTGGTGAGAGAATGATACTTGGGCCTGATCTTGTTCAATAGATGATAGAACATGATCATGCCATCCAACAACAAATAAAGGCTTCTCAAATTCTGCAGAAGAGATATAATATCAACCATTGAAGGGACATACATTTTAATTTTTTAGAAATTTTTTTCCCTATGATATCACCATGGAATATATTCATATGATTTATAAATAAAGTTAATCTTATCCCTTGGTTAATTGAGCCTTATTAAATACTTGATCAAATAGGAGAAGTGACTTATTGGCTAACACTTCCACCGAATATATTTCAAGATCATGATGTATTCTATATATAACTTTTGAAGAAGTACATACCTAATACCTCACATGTATTTAATCTTAAGGTGGAAAAATTTTAACATGACCTATCTTATGAGGAGTAGTTAGTATAGATCTTTAGCTATAAATATAAGGCTTTACACAAAGGACTACCCACCTTGTCAAAGTGTTTTGGAGGAATCATAAATATAATGAACTGAGGAGTAAACTAATGGATTTAATGATATAGAATTATCCTCACACATTATAAACCAAGATAATGAGTTGAAATTATGGGGAAAAAATTTCTAAGATAATGTTTATTAAGGGTCAAAGGATGTAAGGACTTAAAAAATTTTAAACGATCATTATTTCCCAAATAAATATTGTTATATAAAGTTTTTTATTATACACATTAAAAATAAAAAGAAACCAAACATTTTTATAAAATTAATAAATATCATTAAATTAGTCAACTATGTAACAAATTCAAATGAAAAAAAATTAAAACTAGAAAAAGAATATATAAAACAATATCTAAAATGGGAAAAAAAGAATCATCCAAATCAGCTAGAATCATCACCCCCACAGAAAATTCAGTATATATGAAAAAAATATTAGTAAACTAATAAATATCCCATGATATTCATATATAACCACAAGGAGGTATTGTAGTGATTATTTGATTGGATAAATTAATTAATATTTATAGGTTATAAAGGAAAATGTGATAGTTGGGATTTGACCATTAAATATTCATTGGTCAATATAACCATTAAAAACAATACAATTTGTTAACAATTTTACCATGATAATTAGTTTTTATAAGTAGTACTGACAAAGTAAAATTGATTTAGAAATGAGAATTGATTATTTCATCCATTAGAGATGTATCGTTTCAATCCCATTTGTCTGACTGTGGGTAGGAGGTAGCATCACTGAGGTTCACCATTAACCAAGCCCAAGGGAAGCATCAACAAGTGAAATTTGAACTAAAAAACTATGACAGATGATAAGTTTAGTATATATTACCACTCAGTTGATGTGAGCTGAGCCACCCCATGAAACTAAAACAATCACACACCTTACTGTTAGGGCATATGAGAATGTAACTAGGGGTTACGTTTCCAGGTATTACATACATAGAGTGTAATTTAATTTTTCTGATAAAGTTATTATTCCATCATTTCCTTTTATAATTAGGTTTTCTTAAAAAAATATATATGTTTAATTGAGATGAATTTTATTAATTGATTTCTGGAAACAAAAAAAACATAATTATGTTTTTTAGAAAAGATATAGATTTTTATAACCATCCATGGAATAATGAATACTTTTTGTTTTAATCTAATAGACATTTAATGCAATCTCACCAATATAGAAATGAAAAAAATAATATTTTAATGTCCTATGAGTATTTTTATAAGTGTTGTAAATCAGACTGTCCATAAAAATTGAAATTTATAAATAAATAATGTTTTTATATATTTAATATAACAGTCTCACATTTATAAAAATACTCTAGAAAAAAAATTATATTTGATATTATAATTTTGAAATTATTAAAGGGTTATTTTATGATAATTTTCTAAAATACATTTTTTTCATGAATAGTAAAAAAAAATTTGGGTTTTGAGTATATTTTATAAATTCATATTAATGTCCTAATGATGTAATAATTAATTAATCACAATTGGTGCCCTAAAATATGTTATTTTATTAATATTATGTTTTTAATAAATATTTTAATTACTAAAACTATGTGTTTCTTTCAGATGTTTTGAAATGAATATTTTATTTTAAGAAACATTACTTTTGGGAAAAATTACGTTTCCATGTAAAAAAAAGTAATAAAAAATGATGTTCAGTTCTGATTGATTTAAATAACCTAGAATGTGTCCCAAATGTCCAAAACTATGAGAAAACCCATGGTTAAGAAAATGGTTTAGAAATTTCCACAACCTAGTTTACCAAGGCCTATATTTAGACATTATTAAATAAATCCTCTACTTTTTTCTATAAATAACCACTCATTTCACATATCGTATTCACTCAAAATCCATCTACCATGAATTTTTATTGATTTTTCATCACAAATATTCCCACCAAGGTGTCCTCTTGTCCTCAAGGTCCCAATCCTCAATATTTATGAGGAACTCTTCAAGGTAAGGGATAATCTTTACTTCTCTTTTTCATACATGTTTCCTTTTTGTGGCATGTCTTATAAATACCGAAATAAGTTATTTTTTTCACTTTATATTATCACATTACTATAATAAGATTCTTTTATGAATGTTATACCCTTATATTCACATATTTTGTTCTTTTATAAAACCATGTTTTATGCTTGTCATGTTGTTGAGTTTACTTCTCAAATTTCCCTCGTTTAAATGAGAAAATATACTTTACATTTTATTTCAATACACAAAGTACATTTTATTTCAATGATTATTTATATAGATTTATAAATGAATTTTTTTATTTGGATATTTATATATATGAAATCACATTTACTTTTACTTGTTAACAATGACATAACGATCAGGAATTTAGGCTCTTTTATAAGCTAATATTTTGATAAGAAAACCATTATTTATTATTCAAGTGTTATTAATGAAATGAATTATTATGATTTATATTTCTTACATGATATTAATAAATTTGAAGTTTGTTCTCTGATAGAACTCCAATGAATTAGCTAATGAATTTAATCTCTATAGATGCCTTTTTTAACGATACCTTGGTGAATAACCATGGAAGCTTTACATTTAAGACACCTTGGTGATAAACCTTGGTGATATTATTATAAATTTATCATATAAATTTTGTAGCCACATTTCCATGTTATGATTCATGTTATTATTATGTATCTTGTTTGTACCATTTTCTTCATGTTATTATTATTATGTCTCAAGATCACAAGATATATGCTCTCTTACTTTTCCCCTAATAGGCATTTTGATCACCCCTTCATATTTATGTTTATCCCTATGATTTTATATTTAGAAAAATTAAATAAGAGTGAACCGAAAAATATTTATTTCAATTGGATTTAGAATATTTTTTTGTTTTCATATAATTTGGACCTTTTTTCTATGTAACGAAACATTAAATGTTCCTATATTTGAACCATGTAATGAAAATTTACGTAATAAAAATGAGAAATTTTGTACTTCTGGTTACATTTTATTCTTATGAGAAAACTAAAGCTAATATTATCATTCATTAGAATATAATCCATTCTTTTGAGTTTTCTTACAGGCCTCGATAGGAGGCTATGTTTTCTGGATTGAAGGTTACATCTTTTATTGGTTACTCATTGAGTCACCATTGGAAAATACCAATGATGGGTGATTAGTCATTATTGGTAAAAACCAATAATGAGTAAAAAGTCACCAATTAGAAAATAAAAACGGTAGGTTAGTGACATACCACCATGTTATCAATTGTGAGTTAATTTAGTCACTTTTGGACATCAATGATAGGTGATTTCCCCACTGTTAGAAATCAATGGTGAGTTTGTTTACCCACTATTGGACATCAATGATGGGTCAACATATCTCCAAAGGTTGATTCTTGTTTTCTGTTTAAATCCTTGAATGATCCTTTAAATCTCCCATACAATATAGTTTTCTTATTATATTACTTTTTGATGTCTTCCTTTGATTTAATTAGTTATATTAATTTTTATATAACAGTGGATTATTTTATATGGTTATTCAATAATATATTTGATCAGTTATTTTTATCTAGATGTAAATATTATCCACTTGAGTTTTTTTCATCATATTTTTATATTTATGTTCACGGGTTTCATTTCTTATTACCGATTCAATGACTTGGTAGGAGCTTTCATAAAGTCTTGGTTATAGACTTCATTGAGATCCAAAATTATCTAATACTAATTATTATGTTTTACTTCTATAGTTTTGTTGTTTTTTAAATTGTTTTAGTTTTGTATTCTTATTTTATCAATTTTTTTCTTTTTTAATATTTCATTGCTTTGTAGGTTTTATTTATATAGGTAGATTGAATCATGGACGTAACATCTTCTTCCATTAATTATATTTTCATTTATTATTTATGATTTTCTAAAAAATAATAGTTTTCTTTCTTCAATTTTAATATAGTCATTTTTTTTGGAAATTATATTTTATGATTCATTGTTGAAAATTTCAAACGGTAGGCCACGAGTCATTGTTTCCTTCGTGCAATATGGATCATGAGTTATCTTTGGATTTCCAATAGTTATAAATTTTATATTTCATCATATGAATCCTTTGATTTTTTAGTAGTATAGAATATTTTTTAGGTTTCATGCATTTATTTATTTTTGAATATTAGAATTGTAGGTCATACTATATTTCCTCATCATTAGACATTCCCAAGGTAGTTCAAAAACCCACCATTGGTTAAAATATTGTTCAAAATTTTTTATTTCCTATTTTAATTGATGTTATTAAAATAAAACTATTATTAATTGTTTTTTATGTTGGTCAAAAAATGTACAAATGTCTAAAAAATTGCACCATTATTTTTATGAACACTCATACATAAAATTGAATAGTTTAAATGATGATATCTTTTTCTCTAATTTTTTTATACTAATAATAAAAATATTATGTGTTTATTTCAAATTTTTTAAAAAAATTGTTTAAAATTATAATTGTAAAAATATTAAATGTTTCATTTTATTATTTCATAAATAAATATAATGTCCAATTTTGTTTTTTATATTAGGAGTTAAACAATTAAAAGGTAACAATTAAATTATTATGTTTTGGTAAACTAACATGAGTCATATAGATATTGGATGTAGAAACTCTCCTATAGATCTCAGTTTTAATTTTTTGGGAGATTTATTCAAATATATATAACATATATAGGTGTAGATTATTCTTTTTTCACAAGAATACGATGATAAAATTTATTTTTCTCTAGAATAGATCACAAAAATTCATCAACTTCTGTTGTTCTACTGTAATCACTGTGAATATTTATCTCTTTTTTATTCCACCATTGTAGTGATCAAATAAATTGAGCTACATTGAATATCTACATCAACTGCTCAGTTTTTGTTTTATTTATATATTAAATTTAACTATTGTAATCCTCAATACCATATTTTTTTCCCCTAGAGTTTTATTTTATGATTTTCTTATCCAAAATATATCATTGGGTTATTCCAACCATCTAAAATAATTTTTGGGTTATCCCCCCTTGAAAAATATATTGTAGGTTTTAACTCCTTCAAAATTTAGGGTTATAAACCCAGGTGTGAAAAGGTACATTTTTATTTATAAGTAATCAGGCCATCACTCCGATTCATAAGTGTGGATTTAGTGCATAGAAATCTCCTCACATAGTAAGGTACATTGATTATTGGACTTTGATCATGGTAATTCAAATATCTATAAAGCTCAATGAGTTAAATTTTTTATTTTCACTATAACTTTTAACACTGATCTAATTGGGATAATATATTATTTTATTCTAATAACTCAAAAAGGATTATTCACCCCTCTTATAGTGAGTAATGTCATACCAAGGGACCTAACATGTGTGTGTAATGGTCAAAACCATATAAAATATCACAATATTAATGATAAATCATGATAATACTAGAATTTTGTTTTTTGTAACAAGTATGCACAAACTACATGTCAATCCAATATGTGGTGTGGTTAAAATGACTTCGTAAACACTTCATAAAGGTACCAAATACATTGAAAACATGTTTCATGTGTGAGGGGGTAAAAAAGGAAAATGACCTCTTGTTGTCCTAAAATCATAGGACAACGACTTTAGATTGATTTCTAAAATATAGAAACGGATGACACATCATTCCAAGTTACAGTTTTCTCGGGATGGCTATAAACAAATTTTTTTATTTTAAAACATGAAAATGCTCAATTAATGGACCGAACCTTTGAAAATAACCCCATATTGATGTGAAATTAGGGAAATCCATTTTTTTTTTAATTTTTTATTATAAGAAATTTTGTTATTTAATATTATGTTAAATAAATTAAGTAAATTTCTTGAACACCACACATCGATTTAATAAATAACTAAAATATTTACATATCCCTTTTCAGTTTCAAATGATAAATTATATCTTAAATGAGTATGCTTATATTTTCAATGTGATATTCATGTTATAAAATAATTTTTATTTAAAAGTATCTCCTCATTGATTAAAAAAATCAAAAAATATATTTTGAAAATTCTTAATATATTCTATGAATTTTTACTTTCTCATTTCATTTTTTAATTTTTAGAGTGTTTAATAAATGTGAAAAATTCCAACATTAGGTAGGATCTTGATCATTCTTATCTCAGAGATACATAAAATGGAAGTCGTAAAGGTTCTTAGTTTCTATTATATGTTTAATATTTATCAATGATTCTACTTTAATTATAATTTATTATATTTTGTTTCAATTTTTTTCTAATTTAAATAGGTATGGAGATGATGTGGTTAGTTTCAATTGATGTGGTGATGTCGAGGTATATGGTTGTATTGGAGTTCCTGGAATGGAAGTATATTAGGCATGGGTTGGTTTTGGACATATTTTATATGTGTATATTAATGAATAAAGTAAAGGTTCAATGTGGTTTGGGTTGACTATGGTATATGTTGTATGTAATAATTATAACCATGGATGTTTTTATATATTATTGTAAATTTAAGATATATTTATTAAGGTTTTATAATAAATTTATGTTTTTGTTTATTGCATGTAATTTTTTTGTTAGGAAAAAATCCCTCTGGTAATATTGAAGCAATTTTGGGTTGATTTTGATTGTTAAAAAAGATAGATTCCATGATAAATTGTTGACTTCTAGAGATATTATCTAATTTTTTTGTAGATAATTAACCATGACAATGGAATGTACGATCTGGAGGTGATACAAAAATAATGTATACAATGTGGCATAATTTTCCAGTGTTTTCGAAATTTTTGGATATGAAAATTAGAGAATGGAGATAACTATAATTGAAAAAAATATTTTTGTGCCATTTTCAAGGAGGATTGGAATGTTTTTTACCAAATTATTTTCAAGATTATAAAATAAAAATAAGGAAATTAAATAAAGTACATGCATGTTATGGTGCAATACACAAGGTGACTAGCGTGACAGAGGCTTGGGCGGATGGAGTACCGCATCTAAGGGAATTTTGCACACCATGTAGTCAGTGTCCTCAAAATAACAATAAATTGAGAGATAACCCCCATTTTATTGTATCTCAACACTTAGAGAAATCATATCTCTGGTTACACAAGTGGCGAGGGTGCACATGTAGTGAGTTTTTCCAATGTTGGGTACTAGATTGTAGTTGCATACCAATAGTCATTTAGGATTAAAAGGGTGTGTGTCACGCAATTTGTGAGTATAATAAAGGAGTATCACTCAATTTTGGATTACCATACATGTTGGTTTTCTGTAACAAAGGAATCATTTTCATTCTATACTTAATGAAGCGTGCATGTCAACCTAAGGGGGCGTGAATGGTTGGAAATTTCCCAGTACATCAGTGGTAAAGCAATATTTATCTGTGGATGAATATTCAAATTCAAAGAGCATATATCTAATTTGGAGGATTATTTCAAGAGTGGTGATGAAGGGGGACCTATAGGTCTATAAAAAATGTGTGGATCCCTTCAAATATTAGTTATCAAAGGAAGTGGAATATTGTGATTCTTTCTATTGGCAGTGAACCAAATAAAGGGACATAGGGAGTGACCCTTGGGAATATAGGGAGTAGTTCCTAATCCTTTTTGAGATAGTGAGTGTAAAAATAGAATGTATATCCCTAAAATTGTAATTTGTAAATATTCCTTTGTGAATTTAGAACAATTTCCACACTATCATTGTATGCTCCTTAGATATACACCAGTGAGGTTGAATCAAAAAAAAATATCACTGTCTGTGTGCTTTATTTATTTATTTACTTGTAGTGCATTAACATCAGGTAAAATTGGAAAGGATGAGATAAAAATTAACAGTATAGAGCATAAGAAGTGAACCTTGTAATAAATTGGTCCCGATCTAGTGTAACAAGAAGAAATTTAAAAAGAATATCCATACCAAAATTCAAACCCCTCTCAATATATATAGGCCCCTTTTAGATCAAACATTTTAATATTTAACTCTTTTAATTAAATATTTTAGAAAAAACCAATTTTAATTGTAATATTTAAAAATGGTTTTTCATAACCATCTCTAAGTAAATTAATTAAAATTTTACATAGCGGTGGTTACCGTTAATCACCACTATACATAACCAACGCTAAATATATTAGTGGCGACTAGTTTCTTGTAATATATTTTATTTGGTAATTTTTTCTAAAATAACATCCTCTAAATAAAACCAAAACTACTACTAAATGATCCAAAAAAAACATACCAAAATTAATTAATATTGGGGTTTTTGGAATTTTCTGCTATTTTTTTAAAATAATACAGTTGTGGTTTTTGAAAAACCACCTCTATAACTTGTACAATTTTTTCAAAAAACTAGATAGTTATTCCTGACACCGACTCACCCCCCTTGATTTTAAAATCCCCACCCCTGATCCTCGGGCCCTCCAAGCCCTATCCCCTTGTCGCGAGTCCCAATGACGAGCTGTTGATACCCCCTTCCCCCACGAGCACCCCTTCCTGATCCTGGGCCATCGACACCCCCTTACCCCCACCCTGACCCCCCGATCCTGATCCCTAGCCATCGATCCCTCTCTCCCTGGATGCATCATTGTTGCTACTCCCCCAGTTCACTGGCCAGCTGATGGTCCCCCTTGCTTTCAACCCTTTCTCCTCACTCTCACTCCTTCCAATGAGGGTGAGGTTTTTTCTTAATGGACTACCTAGGTATTTCCTTATATTTGGGTTGAAAGTATGGATCTTTTATGTTATGAAATTTAGTGGTTTTTTATTTATGGTTTCTAGATTAATATTTTAGTTGTCTTTATGAGTTCCATTAGGTATTTTTTACTCTTTTTATAGAGGTTTGTTATATGATTTTGATTCTTTATATATATTATTTTATGGATTATAATAAATTTTCTAGTAGTTCCAGGATAAGTATGAGTTCATCAATGGTTTAATGGATAATTGGTCTCAATCGTATTTTTTTTAATAAGTTTATTCATAGAATGTTTTTTCGAAATGTTTTATATTACTTTATCAAGGTTTTAAATTATAATTTATAATTGGAAATGGAATATTTTATATAGATATTTTGGAACATAAAAAAATGGTTTTCTAAACAAGTATTATTTTAATTTTGGTTGGTTTTTTATTTTCCTCTATTATTACTTATATTATTACATGTTGTTAATTATATTATTCATAAATGGTAAATCCTTAGTTAGCCTTGAAAATAATTTCCAAATTTCTTGACAAAAATATATTAGGTTCTTTAATTCATGATATGATTCATTGTGCATGTTTATTTTTTTCGTTACTTCTAAACAATTGTATCATTTCAATGTAATATTTACCTTTTTAATAAATCTATATTGATTAGGTATATTACTCTAAACATTATAATATTTTCTTTTTTGTTTTATGACACAAAAAATGGTTATTTTTTGTGCATTTTTTTTAATCAATTTGATCACCTTGATAAATAATAGGGAATTATTCATTAATATATTGTTTTGGGTTTTAAAATAGTTTTTGAGGTATTATGGTTCTATATATTGAGTAATAAAACCAATATTGGGTGTGGGGGCATATGAATTATTATTTCAAAATATTATTTCCTTTTAACAAATATGATTAGTTAAATAATTTTTTACATAGTACAAATTTATGGGTGTATATATCCTATAGTACTTAGGACTTTATTTTTATAAATGTGCACATATGATAAAGACTAGAATGGATAATTGATATATTTGGAAGAAAATCATTGATATTATAATTAATAAAAAATATTAATTTGTCCTTTCATTTAGAATATTTTTTTGTGGAATCTTCTATGGTAATTTATGTAATGTGGTTTATAATTTTTGTGGTGACACTATTACCAATAGTTGATTAAAATGGAAAAGAATACACAATCACAAGATCTGATATTGAGAAATTTCATATCAATCCATAATATGAATTTTATGTAATATAAGAGTGATAAAAATTTTATTAATAATTCAATATTATATTTTCATATCATGATATTATCGTTTTATCATGGTATAACATGATTTTATCTCAAATAGTATTTATATTCTTGTTTCCTCTTGAGATCTTATGAGCTAGTTTGGGGGGGGGGTGAGGGATATGAGTGATTTTATGTTACATTCTATATTACATGTTATAAAACTTGAATTTAATATTTTTTTCCTGTTATAAAAAATTCATTGTTTTTTATTCATTAGCATTTGGATTTAACATATTTAATGTTATTATAAAGATCATTATTAACTAATATATTATAGCAATAAATATTGCTGAAAAATGAGATAATGTATCAGATATATGGGATACTAATGATTTATGAGAATATATATTTGTTTTATATTGATTTAGTATCATGGTTGGTTAGATGGTGGTTTTAAAATGTACATTTTTATGTTTTTCAGGTGGGTAACTAGGTGATGTTTTATATTTTTTTGATCTCAGTTTGTTTTTATTTGTGATAGTGGACATATTATAGTTTTAATCTAATATTTGGTGAAACTTATAGCTATCTTGTAAATTTGAGGTCTTCTTAATCATATTGGAGATGTTAATTAAGGATATTTATAAAACTAATCAGTTTAGGCTTGACTTTCAAGAATCTAATTATATATATATGTATTTATTTAAATTTAATAATTGAACGTACATTAATAGACATGAACTAGTTATAATGACAAAGGAAAATTTTAGATAATGGAATATGATCAAATAATAATTTACTATTTTTTATGTTATCAAAATATGATAACTTAATAATTTTATAATACAAATTTAGTGGAATAACATCTAGTTAAATATTTAGGAAATTTAATGATGACTAACACATAGTAAGTTTTTAAAATATAAAATTTAAGTTATTTATAAATGAGTTCATCCACCACTAGAATTGCTAGTGAAGAATTATGTGACATCCCCTCAAGTACTTATATGACTCTTCTTATTTGAATATTCTTATAACTACTTGGGTTAGGGTTTGTTCACATCCATTTATCTATTTTCCTATTTAATAACAGTTATGGGTTTTAATTTTTTTAATAATGTGTAGGAACATTGTGATATATATAGATAAAAGTTGGATTACATTACAAAAGAACCAACCTCAGTAAGCTAAGGGGTTAGAAATGTTTTTAAATTTTTAAATTTCCAATCGATATGATGATGGGAAAATCAGATGTCTATATCCTAAATGTAAATTTAGAAGATGTTTGAAGAGATATGAAGTTTGGGAAAACTTTATATTGAATCAATTCAATTCATATAAAATGGATAATGAAATGAAAAACCATATAAATTATTCATTTGATATTGTAAGACACCAACATCAAAATCAAAATATATCAGAACAAATAGTTGATGGTGATACAAATTGAAATGTAAAAATTGATGTTTTTGAGACTATAATACATCCAAACAAAGATTGTAAAATATCAATGGATCCTCATAATAATTATATAGAGACTAATGTAAGGGAAAACATCATTGAGAGGACAAATTTGTTTCTTGGGTTAGTTCATGATGGAATTCAAGAGTTTGTATAGTGGATGTTTGAAATTTTAAAAACATAATTTTTTAATGAATTTGTACTATATAAAATGACTATGTGTAATTAAAAATAAGGTGATGTTTGTGATACTGTAATTATTGCATGTTTCATTTCCCGATGCAGTGATCACATAGTCCTTTTATGATATTAAATTTTTTTTTTAAAAACATGGTATTAATTATACAAAATTATACGCATCTCCCAATGATTGTATTCATTATTGTGGAGAGGATTCAAGCATATTGGACTAAAAAATGTTCTTCTCCTAGATAGAAGTCAATGAGTGGTGTTGGATGTCTGAATCCACATATTACTATAAATAATAAGATAAAGAACACACATACAATGGTTTTGTGTTACTTTTCTTTAAATCCTCAATTGAAATGGTTATTCATGTCATTGAAAGTCACCATGAACATAATGTGGCATTCTATATATAATAACAATGATGGTTTATTGATACATCATAGAGATTCACAATAATTTATGAAATTTTATTCATTACCACCATATTTCTAATTTGATCATAGGAATGTTTGATTGGGATTGGCTACCAAGGGATTCAACCCATTTGGGACATTGAGCACCAGTTATAACATTTGGACGGTTGTTTTGATCCCTAAAAACATGCCTCCATTTATGTGTATGAAACAAAAATATTTTATCAATTCAATAAAAATTTCTTCAAAACAAATTCCTATAAATGATAATGATTTATACTTACAACTTTTCATTGAATAATTACAGTAGTTATAGAGAAATAATGTTGAGACATATGATGTATCTTCTAGAAAATGATCAAAATGAAATTTTATCAAATGAAGACTATTAGTTAATACCCTATACATGGGGATTTACCTAGTTGGAACTGTTATAAATGTTTTTATTTTCCTGTTTTAACATTGATTTTGAGCCTGAATAATAACCTCATTGTAAAAAATGGTGATTATTGTTTCATAAAAGATTTATTAATGCATCTCAATGATTTTGATAGAACATACAATACTAAAAAATAGACTTTAACCACACTATAAATGGCCTCTCTCAGCACTCAAGAAGAGAAAACAATATGAGTGAGGTCATAATCCTTATTCTTTTATCAGTGCTAAAAAATCATTTATAAAGGGGTCCTTTATTGATGCTAAAAAAGCACCGATAAATAGAACCTTTATTATCACTTCTAAAAGAAATGATAAAGGAACCATTTAAAAAATAAAAAGAAGAAAATAATATTATATTATAGACATTTCAAAAAAATTTCATACAATTACATAAATAAAAATTATTACATACAATTAAAAACATCAAAAATCCATTATATTTTATCCCTAAACTGAATCATGTTATTTATTAAAAACCACCCCTACTCAAGAAATAGAATGCACCTATATAAGAAAATAATTCATAGGATTGTAATAATATAAAGAAATAAATTAATTTAAAGTGTTAATTTTACTAAAATTGATGTCAATTTAAATAAATAGTCACTCTTGGAGTCATACTGGTCACACCACACATCAGATTGTGGTGAAACTGATTCTAGGCTTCAAAAATAGAATATGAATTGATTTCTGAAATCATCAAAAAAATATTAGTATTTTATTCAGGTTTTGATTAGTTTAGTTAATTTGTTTACTAAAATAAATTTAAATTTTAAATAAAGTAATACATACAGTCTTACTAGTCACACTATGCACTAGATTGTCATTTTTAACATGAAACACACACTTTGGCCCATACTGATTACATTGTGTATTGGTTTTACATGAGACTAATTAATACATTTCACAAATGATTTTTTAATAGATTCCCTAAATTATCAAGAAAATATGACCATATTTTCTCTATTTTTAAGGAGTGAAACGTTTTTATAAGGAAATTTGATTTGAAATTGGTAACAGATAAATTTATTCTATAATCGTTTTTACTAAATTTAATATCAATTTAAAATAGAAATATTTACTTGGAGTCATACTAGTGACATCATATATTGGATTGAGGTTTGGATGATTCTTACAAGTCTCAAAGTTTCTTAAAAATACCAAGTATCTATGTTACCATGATTTTGATTGAATTTCTTTATCAAACATCCAACACAACATTAGAATCTTCGAAAAAACTACATCACCTCAAACAAAAATACACATGTATAAGAAAATGATTATTATGAGTAGTAATAAAAATAAATAAATTAGACATAAATATTTAATAATACATTAATTCTATGGAAAATTATTTTACTATAAAAATATTAGGATTAACTATGTGACTGAGTTGTAAAGGTAACATAAATTAATGTGATAAATTTTAACACTGTAGGGGTGAAAGGTTTTGTGGTAGAATAAGCATGTGGATGTTTTGGTTCTAAAATGTTGAAATATGGAAAAATCACCCCAAATCAAACTAAAGAATATATTTATATAAGAAAATAATTATTATGTGAGTAATACTAAAAAGAAATAAATTAATCATAAACATGAAATAATACATTAATTCAATTGAAAATGATTTTACTGTGAAAAAATAACAATTTTCTTTGTAGTTGAGCAGATGCAGCATCGTCTCTCTTCATTCATAGGTAGTGTAATGAACTAAACATAATGTGATAAATGAAACATTTTAGTGGTGAAAAGGTTTTGATGGATAAGAAGCATGAATGTCGGAAAAATCACCCCAACTCAAATAAGAGAATCTAAGTATATAAGAAAACAATTATTTTATGAGTAATTATGAAAATAAATAAATTTAGCAAAAATTTGAAACAATACATTAATTATATGGACAATTATTTTACTTTGAAAACATTAAGATTACCTATATGTTTGAGTAGACACTACATCATTTCGGTTTCTACATAGTAATTTGAGGTAACTTGAAAGAAATTGATAAATGTACAATTTTAGTGGTGAAGCGATTTTCAAAGAGTAGAAGCATGAATGTTGAATATATCATCCCAACACGAACAAAAGAATCCTTAAATATAAGAAAAAATTATTATATGAGTAATACTAAAAAGATATAAATTAAACATAGATATTAAAAAATAAAATAATTCTATGGAAATCATTTTTACTATGAAAACATCGAAATTGCCTTGGTTATTGAAAAAAGACAACAGTTTTTACCTTCCTACAAAGGCATGCCACATGGACAAAACATTATAAAAAATATACAAGAATAATGAAAATTTTATCAACATATGATTATATATTTTTTCAGTAAAATATAGAATGTATATCATATAATTATATTTACATATTTCCAATGGGTTTCCTTCATAATAGTTTGTCCTTCCATAATTGTATAAGATAATTTCGTCATGACATGTCAAATATTTAATTTATAATATGTTAATACAGTAGAGAAAATATAATATTATAAGGAAAAAATTATGTATTAATAAATTAAATTACCTTATCATTCAACCCCCTTTCTTTTTTAAAGGTTTCATGGATTTATTTCTTCTATCGAGAATCCAAATCCCCAATTTTTCGTGCCCTTAAATTTAAAAGGAATTTTCTACATTGGGACCGACATGAACTGTTTTCATAACCCAATGAAAGGGTCTTCCATGATTTAATTTTCATCTAAATAATTATTTATTTTAGTCTTTAGTAGTACACTTGACCAATTTTTGTTTGTTGGATCAGATACAATTAAAAATTTCACTACTTATGATGGAATTATGAATGACTCTTCTTTTCCCCTTTCTATATTGAAATCCACCTGAATAAATCCCATTTCAACAAATTTAAGTCCATTGATATTATCAAACCATTCGCAATGGGAAATCAACACTCGTAATGTTGTATATTCTAATCCATATATTTTTTAGATAATTCCAAAATATGTCCATTTTGAAAAAATTGTATTTATATCGTTGGAACAAGATTTGGGCATTACTTCAGCCACAAGAATAACACCAATATTTTTCATCATACTGAAGTCATCATGTTCTTTTTTATATAATGTATGACCATTGATTAAAAAACTAATGTATGATATATCATTTTCATCCGGTCCTCTGGAGAGCCATTGGTGATGTTCAGAAATCAAATTCTTAAATTTAGATAAATATTTATAAATTTGATCCATGAACTATCCTATAAATTATTGATTATTTGTATTAGATATCCATCATTCATCCATTGATAGATTACAATATCTATGAATTAATTTATGGGATTCGATGTATTGATAAACATCTTCACTATTATATAATTTTTAAATGTGTATTTCCTCCCACAGTGTCAAGGTAATTATAACAACATCTCTTTCAAAAATCCCATCTCTCATAAGGCATTTACTATGACTAGAAATTAGTGGAATGATTCATTCAAAACTGAATAGGTAATTGGTTCAGTATTCCATAGCATCTTCTATAATATATCATTAAACAATACAACCTTCTATCCGACTTTGATTCATGACATACCATTTCAATATATTCATATACCATTCTATGGGTTACATCTATCTTTAATGGATAAGAGCACATTTTTGAACCTCTTTGACCAAGTGAACCATCAGCTGGACCATTATATCACAGAATGATGGTGGGAAGAATATATCTAATTCTTCTAATATAAAATCAATCCCCTTATTCATGATGGGAAAAATCACAGTGTCTATAACTTTAATGCACATGGATTTTGAAAAAGAAGATGGGTTTGGTTAATGTATTTCATACATTTTTAGGAAGAAGGAAACAAAACATAACATGAATTAAATCATTCATCAAAATATATTAAACAAGTTATTTTAGTCCATGTACAATAAAATTAGTCATTTATATGAATTTCATGATATTTGATGAATAACCCTATGAAGCATTCACACTTGTAAGGAAATGTAAAATTTTTAATTTTTTGTTTCTAGAGAGGTTGTAAGGTACTAGAGGAAGGAAAGTCCCCTTTTACCCTTCATCTGGGACAACTATCCCTGTATCCCTATTTTAATCAATTCTATCCTATATTTGATGTCATCTTTAAATTTTCTAGGAAAATTTGTTAAGGTGCCAAAAAAACTATCAAATACACTTTTTTCTACATTAATGAAATCAAGAAAATGTCTAACATACAAATAATTTCAATACAGTACTTTAATTAAAATTGATCTCTTATTCCAACCTGATTGAGTACAGTTTTTCAAAAAAGGTTTACCAAATATTTTGTGAATATTTTATAATTTTTGGTACACTTGTTTACCCATTACTGTATACAGTGTTGTACCTTGTTCGATTTTCCTATCAAATGTTGTTTAATAAAATCAATATTTATTTCATTGAGGGAAACATTTTTGATGTCTTAAAAACACAATCATAGAGGATTTTTTCAACGGAATTAAGTATATGCATTTTTCACAAATGGAACACAAAACCATTCCATTAATTATATATCTTGATAAATTTATAAATGTGAGGAAGTCATTTATCATTGCATACAACATGACCCTCAATGTTAACCCTATACTTCTACGAGCATCATTCATTTTAACACCTCTATCCCATGTCAATATCAGATCTTTAAAAAATGTGACCAAATATGCATCAATATCATTACCTGGTTCCATTAGTCTAAATATATGCATAGACAACATAAGGTATTTGTGCTTTGTACATAACCTTTGTGGAAGGTTATAATTTACTAACATGAAGGACTGTGTACTCTGAGTATTAATTTATACTCCAAAAGGATTTATTCCATCTATAGAAAACTTAAGAGATATGTTTCTCGACTCATCTATAAATTCATGAAACTCATAATCAATTTTATTTCACTGTGTATAATCTTCGGGATGGTGTAGGTTCTCATAATTAATTCATGTATATAAATTCTCTATAAATTGTCTCTTTGTTACATAGAAACCATAAATTCTTCTAAACTGTAGAATGATAAAAAGGTACCATTATGAATTTTAAGGACTTGATTCATCATTCATAAATCAATCAACGCCACAATTATGGAATTTCATGGGTGATTCAAGGTCCTTGTGAAACAATATGCAGTAATTTAGACAAGAAAGCAATTATCATAGATAATTACCATTTAATTTATCATTCATTTAGCATCATATGATTGGGATGGTAGTTCATTTTCTTCTGGTAACATATAGTTCAGAAGACCAAGTAGTTATTTAAAGATAATGTCAATCCATCCATTTCTAGCTTTCAAATTATTTAACTTCAATACTGTTGATAATTTTGTGTATTTAGTACAACCAGTAAATAATGATTTCTTTGAAAAACTATTTAACATCTCAAAAACAAATTGGACAACAGTGAAGGTAATCATACATTTCCTTTTTTATTTATTCTACGTGATTTCCATTATCTTTTACAAAGTTATTCATATCAAATGATTCATAGACCATAATATCATCTTTATCATTGTTCAAATTTAGTTTTTCAACATGATTAGTCCAACATTTATAGCTTTGATCTATTTTGGGACAAATCGAATGTAATTCCAACTCTTCTGGACTAATTTTTATTAAATAAAAAAACCAAAACACGGAGAATGGATTTAAAAGGGTATTATGCATGCTCTCTTGTAAACTTGATGAACTTTTTAACTCCATCATCATATTTTTTTGGAAAATGATTATCATGCATCTATTTTCAGTTCAACTCTATCCTATTTGGTTTATAAAATATTAATATTATAAAATATATAAATAAATAGACATAAGATATTCATTATCAAATTTGAATATTATAGAAAATTATAATAAGGGGAAATCAATATTTAATTGTTTCAATGAATTTTAGTTAGCTGATGAAAATGGGTTATTGAATTTAAGAAAAGAATTACTCTACATAAAATATTTCATAAATCCCTTAAACAAATCAAAATATAATATAGGAAATTATGGAGTATTAATATATTAAAATATTATAAATAAGAATAATAAACTCTCATTAAATAAACTATAAGATATAAAATTGTGTTTGAACAAGTTATGTTGTAACCTAATGAATTATTACTTTTAAAATTAATGATATATAAATATTTAAAAACATATCAGGAATCTTGTGATGCCCTATTACTATAGAAACCCATCCTAAAGAAATTCAAGGTAGTGTAACAGGATGTAAAATTAGCATTAACTAATGGATTATAAAAAAAGAATGTTTACATCAAACAAAAAGATATTTTTAGAATTACTTAATATGAATATAATGCATGTAAATTAGCAAGGGAAATGTACGAAGTGAAATAAGAACAAAGAGATTGGTATTCAAGGTTAGATGAATTATAAAAGAGTATGTAAATTAAAAAATGGGTAATTGATGATAATCATTAAAAAATTATGTATATATTGAATGTGTTTATAAATGTGGAAAACATAATATTTAGATGTCCAAGAGATAAACAATGATAATAATTTTATACAATAACAATGACCAATGTTTAAATGTTGATGATTATTGTGTTTAAATTTTCATTAGTTTATATGAGACTCATGGAATTCATGGGATATTGATTTCCCAATACATATATCTGAGGAATATTTTTTATTTATTTCAAAAAGAAAATTTAAAACTCATGTTGAAACCAATTTGAAAATTGAATAAAATTTTCAAATGTTTTGGATGTAATGTCAATCTATATCATGGACTCTGTGAGATTCCTTATATGCCAGCATTTTTTATTGTAAAAATATTTGTCATACTATTATTATACATGACATATATCTAGGTAGCAAAGTGATTCAATGTAAATCCACCTGTTATTAGTTAAATAAATACTCAAAGGGTGTGAAATAATTGAAAATATACATTTCTACATATGAAATTATAATCTATTATAGGGGTATATTGGTCTCAACAAAAATTGTATAACCAGAAATGGGCAATCTAAAAATTATATTTTTTTTGTAAATCATTGAGATAGGGATAGTAGGATAATTACGAAAAATTATAATGTTGTTATAAATTAAAACATATAATCACAATATAATATTTCATAAATTATTATTAAATGGATTTATAAATTATGTTGTATTAATCTAAATATGGATAAAAATATAAAAGATTTTTTAAAAATTATGGAGACATATGAAGTCAGATTATTGAGAAAAGGTAAAAAAACATTTACAAACAGATTTAAATTCCAAAACAAATCCATGACAACAATATATCAAACACCCAAGATGACCCATGATAGTGTCCAAGGGACATTCTCAGCCCCGCTCGGGTCAGTAACAAGCACCGGTGCATAAAAAACATAGTAGGAATGATTTGGCCCAAAAAATAAATAAAACTAGTAGAAGGAAAATTTAAATAAAAAATGACATGATGCATCCATACATTTGATCCCCACACAAACCTAGATAAGTAGAAAAAAGAAGATATAGATCTGTATAATATAAAGAAAATCCATTAACTTACCTTCAACTCTCTCACAATCAAATGCCCATGTTTTAATTTCTAAAATTACATATGTATGGAATACCATAGATAGAATAAAGAATGAAAAATATGTATGATAGCTCTAGGTGATCAATTTTTGAAATGTAACCAAAATAAAACATACGAGTAAACTTTATGTGACTCCATGTGTCACCATCAAGTTCGGAAATAATAAAATCACCATGAATGATAATGAGTTAAATCAAAATTGGAAACTGAGAATATTGGAAGGCCTATCTCACTAATATAAAATCACTAAACCAAAAATAACAACATCATCAATGAAGACATCAAAAGTGAAACCAAAAATACACAATGAAAATTAGAAGGACTACCTTGCTAGGTTGAAGAAAATATGAAACCCTCTTTGGAAACCCTAACTTCAATAAAAAATTAGATGTTAGATGAGATTTCTGAGAGGTAGTTGAGTGGTGTGATTCATGTTTCGATTCAACAAGGAGGAGTTCCAACAATGGTTAGATTCTGTGGAAAGCATCTAATATCGGGACGAGTTTAAAAATGGCTATTGTTTTTTAATTAGATCGGGACACTTTTATTCGTGCTTATAAATGTGCGCTAATAAAGTAAGGTCTTTGACAATTCTAAAAAATCAATGATAAAAGAAATCATTATCTGTGAAAAAATTATATTAATGTTAAATTCTAATTTTATCATTGCTTTTTTTAGCACTCAGATAAATTCTTCTATATATCTGTGCGAAAAAGCCACTAATAAAGATGATTTTATGATCACTTATTAATGAAGTGATGATCAAGGATTTATAATAATAATTATAAATAATTGTTTGATTATTTATATGCACTTATTTAATATATATAAATATTAATATAATAAATATATTCCTTTTTAAATATATTTATAATAGTTTTATTATTATTTATTTGAAATTATGTCTTTATATTTATCGAAATATTTTTTTAAAGTAATTATTGTATCATTATATATATTTATATAATAATAAATTTATAAATTTAATATATATATATATATATTAAATTTATTCCTTTTAAAGTAAATTTATTATAAAATTAATATATATATATATATATATATATATATAATTATTTATTTATAATTAAATAAATAATTTTAGAAAATATTTATTTATTTATATTTATAAATATATAAATGTATAAATATAGTAAATTTACATATATAAATGTATTTATTTATAAATATTTATTTTAAAAAATATATTTTTAACATTATTAATGAATATCTAATTTTATGTGCATGCAAAAATTATAAAAATGACTGAAATTGAATATATTAAGAATAAGTGCACTTTAACAATATTGAAAAAATTGAAAACGTTTATGTGTTTTCATTACATATAATAATGAATTAATAATGTATATGTGTAATCAATATAACATAGATTTTATCTATGGTAAAATGAAAAATTCAATTCAATTCAAATATTTGTCGTGTACTATGCTAGTAGTCTATATTTTTAATTCATATTAATTTTTTTACTTATAACTATTATTCATGAAATATATGACTATTTAATGTAAATTGCATAAATATTTTTTAATATATAAATCATATTTATATATATTAATATATATCTATATATTTAATATATACATTTTAATATCATCAATTATCATAATTATCTAATTAATAAAATTTTTAATATTTTATAATGAATAATCAATTTATTCATTTATGTTAATAATTATTAAATTAATATTTTTTTTAATATTTTTTTAATAAACCCATTTTTTATTTTTTATTTAATTATTTCATTTTAGTTATTTGAACCTTTATATGTGCTAAAAAAGTGATGATGAAAAAAATATATATCAGCACTAAAAAAGCACTGATAATGGGTAACCTTTGTTAGTGCTAAAAATTACGTGATGATAAAGGATACCCTTTGTCAACACTAAAAATAATGCTCTAATCAAAGGTTAAATTTATTAGAACTTTCCATAGAACTGATAAAATATTCCATTTTTCAACAATTATTTCTAGCACTAATAAATACCAGTTGTGTTAAATGACTGTTTTGTAGTAGTGATATCAAAATTCAATGATTTTATTGATCATAGACCACCACAAATGTTATTGAAAGGTTATTAAATAATGAAAAAACTTTTAAATGTCGATAAAGAATGTGGGAATATACTTCCTTTGAATGATAGTGGGAAATGAGTTTAAAGTGCATCTTCAAGTGAAATCAGAATGAGAAAATAGAAGAAAAATGTATTTTCATCAAACATCTATATTGGGAATTTAATTTTTTGTGGAATACTCTTGATGTTATACATAATGAGAATCCTTTTTGAGACAATTTAATCTTCATATTTCATAAATATCATAGAAAATAAAAGGATTATCTCAATGTTTTGAAATACTTTACAATAGTGAACAAAAAGCATAATCTCTAGACAAATGAAAATTGAATATTTTCTCAGCCAATTTTATCAATTAAAAATAGGGATAAAGATACATTACATAGTTTTTTAATACATGTGAATGTATATTATGGGTAATCAGGCAACATATCAAGGTTTGTTGACAGAAATAATAATAGGTTGCATGGATTGAATAGTCATGATTCACATATTTTGTTACAATAGTTACTACCATTATCATTACGTACATCATTACCTAAAAAGGTCACTACTATTGTACTCTACTTTTTCACATTATTCAGACAACTATTTGAAAAGTTAATAAAACTATTTGATCTTGACTACCTTAAATAGAGATTTTATTGACACTTTGTGCAATTGAAGAAGATAATTACTCTATTGTTTTTTTACTAACGTGATGCATTTAATTGTTCATTTGGATGAGAAAACAATATTAGTAGGCCTCACACATTATCGATGGACATATCTGATTGAAAGGTACTCTAGAAATATTTTCATTAGATTTAATATTTATGAGGAATGACTATCTATTTTATATATTAAATTGAGGATTTATCTTTCTTTAATGATGTCATCGAGTTTAGGGAACCAAGTCTCTGGAACAGAACTATGGTTGAATGTTCATAAAACAATTTATTGGTGTTATGTTAATGATAAGACCAATAAAGTTGGGGAATGAATTCATTTTTTATTATAGTAACGTACTATCATTTGTCACTATGTTAATATATATTTCATCAAATATAATTTTTTTTGATTTATTGGTAAAAATTATTGAACATTGAGAGCCCAATCCCATGCATTGTATCTCAGTCTCCGAGGATGACCCAATTGGAAAAGTCCTTGGTAAAGAGCATCCTGGTTGTGTGGCATGATGAGTTTGATAACATTACAATCATAGGACTTTAGTAGGTCATAAAATATTGTAGCTGCATTTACTTCTGGTTATAGTCACATCCTACCCTGATATTCTATGAGATATTTTTTTCTATGTAAAGAACAATTTAAGAATTGGGGCTCAAATATCTTCATTGTACAAATATTTGGTTGTTTAATATCATAAGATGAACATATATATCCCTAGCGATATTGTATTGATGACTGGCATTGAGAAGGTAAATCCCAAAACATCAAAATCATTCAGTTCAAAAACATTAAATATAAATATACAACACTATCTAATTTTCAAAATAATTATCTTGCAGGTGCAGGTAGCTAGAATTATAGATGGAGATGGATAGGGTGATGAGCATAGTTCATCATCAAGTAGTGATTAGTTTTCTCTTCGATGTCTTTGATGAATATAGAAAAGAGGTGTTCTCTTCATGTGGTTGGATGTGGAACAGAGTATTCACATGATATTTTCATTAATTCATATGTTTAAAGAGGATGAAAGAATTTATAACATGTTTTTTGGGAATAAGTGTATGATGGAATGTTCCTCACATTGCTTGTTTGTTTTACTCTACGACTTTTATTGTGTTTTAGATTCTATAGCTATGGCTGGATATAGCTATTTATATGTTTGGATGTGTATGTATGAGGTTTAACAAAACATGGAGAGGGGTTTACAACATTTTGAAATAGGTATTCCATAATATAAAGTTATATATTTTTTAATATATGATTACTTTCATTCATTAATGTTTCATGGGACTGGGTATATAAATATGGTATAATAAAACTATATAGAATTATCTAAGAATTTTTTGGGTCACTTCAACTAAAAATAAGTTCTCTGTAGTACTATAGTTAAATAATGTTTTCACGTGACCATGTCATAATGGTTAGAGGGTACTGTGTAAGTTGAAAAGTTATGTCAGGTGGTATATGGATATGACACTTTAAGTTGTTATCCTTGGATGGATTCCCCAAGGCTATTCCAATATGTATGAGATAAATAATACCATTGAAAAAATGTATGAGATGACCATATGGATCAAGATCCATGCGAAATACCCTTATAAGTGTGGTTTGAGGCTTAATGAGCACTATGAGTGGGATCATTTATTCATAATTTCCTAAAAAATTACCTATATGCATATGGCCCCCCAACATAGTGTAAGGTACATACATTTACAAAACTATCTATATCTCCCATGATCTCCTACGTAAAAAATGGTCTATGTCCCCAATAATCCTAACTATATAATTTAATTATCTAACCATTAATTTAACAGATAAACTAGAAATGGGAACTCATGTGTAATCCAACTACAAAACATAGATAGAAACCTTTTACCGTGTAGTCCTTATTTTATGAAATTAAACTAAATATCATATGGTCTTTATCAGAAGTTGTTAAACTGAATGAAGTATATTCTGTTACACTTTATTGTAAAAATATTGAAATATTTCATGGACCCACAACCCTAAAATAAGATTACTTTTTTCATGTTTTTGATCATTTTAAAAGGCACCACATTGGTCCTTGTTTGATGTCCAAAAAAGGTACTATGTTTCCCAATAAGAATAATTTAACTACATGTAATTATGTTTCCAAGGGGTATAGAGCATGATAGGTTGAGAAGTTACCTAGGTATTAGAAATAGGATTGATATAAGATTTAGTATAGTTAGACTAGGACTAGAGGTTTTGGTTAGGGGATATTGTGGGTAGTGGTGTGACCGATAGGTGATAGGTATGAGATCATATCAATGACCAAGTTTTTGTGTTATTTGTTTCATTTAATTTGGAATTATGTTATCTATATATGTGTATTATGATTATATCTAATGTGCATTATATTTTAAGGGTTCTCAGGAAGCAGATTTTGCAGTAATTGTATATAAAGCATCATGTAGTGGAGGCTTAATACACTGCTAGTTATACCATTTTTTTGTTCTTGGAAGTTTATAACACCTCTATATAATGATATGTTTTTTTACAGTAGTTAAAACACCACTAAATATTACATACAATTATTTTGCATTGGTTTTCGTTATTTTAGCGTCTATTCATTAGACAAAAATTATTTTTGATTTCACAGCAGTTTTAAGAATCGCTACAATATCATCAATTTTTTCTGGAAAACAACTTCTAAATACCAGTTCAGTAGGAGAAAATATATTTCTGATTTAGCAGCAATTATAAACATGGCTAAATCATAGTCATTTGTAACGCCCCGACCCCAGCTACCTAGAGTCGGTGCATTAATTACATAACATTGGCATGATCACAAGAAAGATCAAATCTCGAAAGACCGATTGGTTTAGTAGCCTTGGAAACACTAGATATATTCATAAGTTTTACATTACATCATAAAATGAAAAACTAATACAACAACATAATGTTTCCACAATCCACACTATTAACCCCTCATAAAACCCCTTCAGGTCATTCATAACTTACTTCTTCACATCCTGGGAAAAATAAAACATAAAAAAAAGGGGTGAGCTCAAATGCCCAGTAAGGATAACAATAATGTGGAAACTTTCATAAATAAGAATAAACATTTAAGGCAATGTATAACTAAAACAAAAGCCTTTTAAATACGAACTTTCAACATGGTATGGCATAAATAAAATGAAATAATGCCATTTACTTATTCACATGGATATTCTACTAAATGAATAATCACATGCAAAAATCAATAACCACTTTCATAATGTTGGAATGCATAATGCCAGACTATCATAACCACATAGCCAAGGCCTCGTGCCAAGACTACAAATAAGATTTTGTCAAGTCCTTGTGCCAAGACACTAGTTTGTCTCATGAGACCTACCGATGCATCGAGGAGCTATAGCGGGCTCCACCCGTCACTTATTAAGTCCAATGCATTCCCATATGAAAAGGTTTAAACATAACATAAACATTCGTATTAAAACTAGCATACGAAATGTCAATAATTTCACAATAAACTATGAATGGTATAAAAATAGCACATCCACAGTCAAACATATCACAAAACCTTCAATACAATATAGAAGTTTTGTATCATAATAAATCAACTTCAAATAATCTTAAAATCCATCAAAGGATGTTGACATAGATGAAATCAAAATTCTTTTTAAAGAAATATCTCCTTTTATTTTGAAATCATTTAAGATCCATATAAAATAAAACATTTTCTTTGAAAATATTCTTATAAGCTTGTAAGGAAAGCTTTGAAGATTTTATAACGGCGTAAAATAACCGCACCCGCCGTATAAGTTAAAAAAAACATTCTTACCTCAATTCTGTCGAAAAGGTTAAAAAGGACCTTGTTTTGAAAATGACGGAAAGATTCCTTTATAAACCTCTTATAAAAAGTCAAAAAAAGGTATAAATGACTTTAACCCATATTCTTGTAAATAGTAAAAATGTTTTGAAATACATTTTTAAGAAACATGGATGTGGATGATAAAGAGATCCCAGTAGATTATTACATATAAACAACCTCGGATAATGAAGAGATTGTGAAATAACCCTTACCTTGAACTTTTCCTTGGTTGGGGTAGGTTAACCTCCTGTATAATGGTGAAATAATTGTTATTAAATTATACAAGAATCATATATATTAATATGATATCATATATGATCTTTTAACATTTATTTATTAATAATATCTTAGAATTATCATCGTTTCGGGTGTTAACTTACTCATTTTCTTTTATATGTTTTGTTACATAAGCCATGTTTGTTGTATCTTATTCATATCCAGAATGATATTAACATTATTTTTAACCCTAAAATGAGAATAATACTTGAATGGATATGATGGAGAACGAATCTTATCGCGTTCGTGGAGACGGTAGTCCGTACGTACGCACGAACGCTACTTCCATTTAATTTTTATTTTAAAAGAATCAAATCCAAATGATACATAGGTATATTACTATTCCAGTATAATATAATATTTTATATATGTTACTTAAGTTCATTAACACCATCCTTTATACGTTCCATGTGTGGTATGAACGAGTCATATCATTTTAAGGGGGCGGTAGTCCGCACTTCCTCAAATGAAATTATCGTATGTATATACAACATGAAACGAATAATGTAATGAAATAAAATGGAATATATATCATTAATATCATATTTAATTACAGTGCCATCATAATGGCCACCATGAGAGGTGGTAAGATGTATTTGAACAATCATCGTTTCGTGAGGCGTTAGTTTGCTATCCACAGAAACATTATGTTCATCATCCATTAGATGGAGTTGTGTGTATGTGTAGTTTGAATCCTTCTTATAACAACATCCTAGTATATTGAGGATACTGGTGTTGTTACAAAAGAAAGGAAATAAAAAGATTTTGGGGGTTGGAGAAGCAAAATAAATGAAAATACTTTAAGAGAAATTGTTACCTTTAATTTAGGTAACTCACTTTGGTTGGAACCAAAGGACTTCTTGAAATGATTTCTGCCTAAGGGGAAGCTTCAAGGAGGAGGAGAGGGATGTGAGGAGATTATTTGGGCAGAGTTTGGACGAGCCAAGTGGCTTGAGAGGTGTGAGGAAAAGAGAAGGAGGAGTGCCCTTTTATAAGAGGGGTGAGGGGCACCTTTGGAAAAGCTAGAAATATTAATTTATAATAAATTCATATTCGGTTTCTAATGGCTCCAAAGTTGAATATTCAAAGTTTGAGGTGGGGATGGGTCGAAAACAACTCATCCAATAGAATTTAGACAGGTTTGGGTACTTATATTAACCTTATCTTTAAGTATTAACTCTAAGTTAATTAGTTTCACTTATACAATGTCTCTTTGTATTTTTATATTATATGGTTAATAAACTTACCATATACATCCAAGAGACCCCCAAGTGGTCCATTAATGATTAACCTATCATGATATAAGTCTATTTTCCGAACCTTAGATTTTTAGGAATTTAATATCAATTAATAATATAATATTTGTTTTAAGAACTCTTTTATGTCAATTTTGACACTATTCAATAGTTGATTTTTTGTGAAACTCATAACAGATTGATTACTTAGAACAAAGTCAATTAAATCAATCCTAATATATCATATTATCCTAGAAAATTAGTTTAATTCATTAAAAGTTTCATATTATATTTATTTGGGTATTTATAATATCAATTATTTTAATTTTTCACTATTATAGTAATTACTGCATCATCATTGTGTCATAAATAAAATAAATTATTTAATGTCTAAAAATTATAAATAAAATATCATTATGTAGGAAATCGTTTTAGCTTTCTAATGAATATTTATAATCTAAAATCCAACTTATATAACCCTATGTAACAATTTTTTTGCTAAAAGATTTATGCTTGTGTCATTTTTGTATTCATTTTGACTTAATTAAAATAAAGTGTCATTATCACTTACAAGTGGATCCATGGGGTCCCAAAATTGACACAAAGATGACCATGGTCGACCATTTATCAACCAATAGGGTTAAGACACGTTTTAGGGTAATTTAGTATTATTATAATATTATTTTTTAACCCTTATTTACCTGATTTACCCTTAACCATGGTAAATAAAATATTTACCGCAGTAATTATTCAAAATGTCTAAAAATAAAAGTTACCTATTTACACAATTTGAACATCCTGATTCCAAATATGGAATCCATTTTCCTAAATTCAAAACACAGAAGTGGCAGAAATTAATTTAAAATTAATTCCCGCTGTCAAAACAAAAAGCGTGTTTTTAAGAGATAATAACTATCAAAAGATTGACACTTGTTTATGTTCGGTTTAATTGTAAAATTATGTCCAATGACCAACATTATATTAAATAGTGAAAATATATTCTAAATATACTTTAAAACCACTCAAATTCATAATTTATTACTATTAATTATTTTGATTAAAAAAGTTGTTTTTAATTAAAATTTAGTAATCTTCACTACTCATCAAAATATGAAAGTTATCCGAAAAGTACCAAAATTTCACCTTAGGATAAATTTGATATTCCGAATCCAAAAATGAAGTCCATTTTAAAATATAAAATATATATAACTTCAAAAAGTAGGTATTACTATTAATAACAGCTAGTTTGATTGGTTACGGTGTGTTAGAACTCGAAGTTGCGTACAACACACGCTACTGTTTTATTCAAAGTAAAGCGTACCGTGGAAGCTTGGGATGTTTCATTTTAAATTTTTTGATGTCTCCATTTAGTCAAAAAGTTTAAAATATTGTATTTAAAAAGGTTTCACTATCAAAAGTTGATAAAAGTGCAATACTGAAAATGAATCTGTTCTTGCATTATGACTAAGAAACTCATAATATGGATTCTAAAATTATAAGGATTATATAAAGTTTAAAATTTAGTTAATACTATTCATGACCTCTTTTAATGGTGTGATTGAACTCGGTGTTGCGTGTAGTGCAAGTTATTGAATTATTTTTAAGAAATAACACACTCTGAAATCCTGGGGTGTTACATTCTCCCCTCCTTCAATAAATTGCGTCCTCGCAATTTGAAATTGTTCTTCGAAAATAAAAGGTTGAAAGTAGAAAATATATTTGTGGGAAAACCCACATTGGAAATTGGGTTACTAAAATTTAGTCTTAATATGAGGAAAAGAGAAATCAAAGGGTCACCACCAAATTATGATCTCGATTAGGAGAACATTGGTGGAAATTAGAGACATATAATCGGAGGAAAAACGTAAATATTTATAGGTAGTGATTGAGGTCATCAATCACAAACAAGTGTATAATTGAGGTCCTTAAATTCATCAATCTATGATGATTTGAAATACCATCGGTTCAACAAAACATAGGGTATTAGGATAACACATTTTTGACGTTTCAAAATATTTTATTTGAAATCCCACATCAAAAAATGAATTAATGAGGCCTCTATTTAAAATAAAGAGTGGAAAGTATGAATATTACCGAAAATAACACATACTAGGGTTCCATGTAAGAAAATATGGATATGGAAGAAAAATCTAGCCATCAATTATCTGATGGAGAGTGGTAGAGAACATGGCTATGAAAAGGCCAACAATCCCAAAGCCATAAATTAGTGATGATTTAAGGTACCATCTAGGACAACATTTTTGTTCTAAGTTTCTTTTCTTAATGTTGAGGAATTTATTTATGAGATTGGCTAAGATCATAAGGAGATATACTTACTTTATAATTAGTGTTTTATCAATTAATAAATTTCTACCACAAACTCATCTTTCACTCTAAAAGATAATAGAATGTAAAAAAATTCTATTTACACTATTCGTATAGGGTTCCAAAATAAACGAATTTATAATTCATCTACAAGATCTTTTAATAAAAACTACATTATTTAATCCAGGACATCTCGTGGGCCAGTGGTAGGTGATACACCCTTGTCGCCCTTCGGTTGCGGGTTCAAGTCTCGCAGCCTTGCCAGACACGACGGGTTGCCGCCCGACCTCCGGGTTTTCCTTTTATGGTAATCCAAAATAATCCAAACTAGAACTATCCAAAATACTTCTGTCCAAACTCACAGTCCAAAATTTATAAGGAAGGTAAACATAATATAGATCCTTTTTACCCCGTAATAGCATATGAATACCTTCATCATGTATTACCATATTCCTTATTGATTACATTCATGCTCCCTTATTCCATATAGAATGCGGGATATACTTCATTAATCCAAAAATGGTTTAAACCCCAACAATGATGGAATATACAAATCATTAATCAGTTCCAAGGTAGTCAAGAATATCCAATATAATTTATCCAAAACAATCACATATTATTCCAAAATCACTACCTCAGTATCAGAACTATATTATGGTTTATCATTCTCTCAACCATATATTTTCCAAAAATCTATCCTGCTAATGAGTCACTTTTCTTTGTTCCACACAATCTCAAGTCCTTAATGAAATAGTACTGCAGTACAATCCTTATATACTCCATGATTATTGTAACAAGTACATTGTTGATACAACACTCAATTGACATAATCAACATAAGAACTCTAATCATTCCTCTTCATCTGTGGTAGTATCATAACTTGATTATTATCCAATAACATCATTTGCGGCATAGTCTGATGACTGGGACATAGGTTCGCGTAGTGTCCAAACTCCTTGCAAATGAAGCATTGTACATTTAAAACCATTTTCTTACCCTTGCAGTCACGTACTTTGTGCCCTTTTCCTCCACACTTATAACAAACTCCCATTCCTTTCAGGCAAGTTCCAGGGTGTTTCTTTCCACAGTTACCACATATGGGAAAATTCTTCTTTTCCCTTTTCCCTTTATCCATCTTTCTTTCTTCCATCCTTTTCTTCTCTTGATTCCCTTCAAATCCATAGGACTCAGTAAACTCTTTACTTATCTTATCAACACATGATATTATTTATTCATATGATGATAATACATGGGAGACTATTTCTCTTATAAATTCTAGCTTAAGACCATGAAAGATATGATCCTTCCTTCTCTTTGGATCATGTGCATTTCTGGAGTTCTCATTCCTTCTACTGGGCGCCATTTCTAAACAATGGAATACACTAGATCAGTTTATGAATAAAAATACATAATCCCATACTTATAATACACTTAACATAAATTGAACTATTTATGGATATAATCCATAATCATAAAAATGTTTTCTTTGAGGAAGTATATACTCATAATCCCTTCAAAATGATTTGTAAAGAAAATGAGAGTTATCCTAAGCATATCCCCCGGGAGTGTCGTAACCAAGAGTGCAGCAAGGCCCGTTGTCGTGCACCAGTTCCCGTTCGAGTCTAGCTCAAAGCGGTGTTTTTGGGTTTTACCCCTAGGTACATCTGTGCCAGAGCCGCCTCTACCTGCTCGTATCCAGACAGGGATGTATTGCTCGGAAAACTCACAAAATATCTACAATACCAAAATTCTAGGAAGTTCTTCTATACTAATCCTCAAAGTTCATCTTAGGTCTACGTGCTCTAATCAGAGTTTATCTAAATCTAGCTTCCAAGGTTTGTACTAAACTTCCTCTGATACCAACTGTAACGCCCCGACCCCAGCTACCTAGAGTCGGTGCATTAATTACATAACATTGGCATGATCACAAGAAAGATCAAATCTCGAAAAACCGATTGGTTTAGTAGCCTTGGAAACACTAGATATATTCATAAGTTTTACATTACATCATAAAATGAAAAACTAATACAACAACATAATGTTTCCACAATCCACACTATTAACCCCTCATAAAACCCCTTCAGGTCATTCATAACTTACTTCTTCACATCCTGGGAAAAATAAAACATAAAAAAAGGGGGTGAGCTCAAATGCCCAGTAAGGATAACAATAAAGTGGAAACTTTCATAAATAAGAATAAACATTTAAGGCAATGTATAACTAAATCAAAAGCCTTTTAAATACGAACTTTCAACATGGTATGGCATAAATAAAATGAAATAATGCCATTTACTTATTCACATGGATATTCTACTAAATGAATAATCACATGCAAAAATCAATAACCACTTTCATAATGTTGGAATGCATAATGCCAGACTATCATAACCACATAGCCAAGGCCTCGTGCCAAGACTACAAATAAGATTTTGTCAAGGCCTAATGCCAAGACACTAGTTTGTCTCATGAGACCTACCGATGCATCGAGGAGCTATAGCGGGCTCCACTCGTCACTTATTAAGTCCAATGCATTCCCATATGAAAAGGTTTAAACATAACATAAACATTCGTATTAAAACTAGCATACGAAATGTCAATAATTTCACAATAAACTATGAATGGTATAAAAATAGCACATCCACAGTCAAACATATCACAAAACCTTCAATACAATATAGAAGTTTTGTATCATAATAAATCAACTTCAAATAATCTTAAAATCCATCAAAGGATGTTGACATAGATGAAATCAAAATTCTTTTTAAAGAAATATCTCCTTTTATTTTGAAATCATTTAAGATCCATATAAAATAAAACATTTTCTTTGAAAATATTCTTATAAGCTTGTAAGGAAAGCTTTGAAGATTTTATAACGGCGTAAAATAACCGCACCCGCCGTATAAGTTAAAAAAAACATTCTTACCTCAATTCTGTCGAAAAGGTTAAAAAGGACCTTGTTTTGAAAATGACGGAAAGATTCCTTTATAAACCTCTTATAAAAAGTCAAAAAAAGGTATAAATGACTTTAACCCATATTCTTGTAAATAGTAAAAATGTTTTGAAATACATTTTTAAGAAACATGGATGTGGATGATAAAGAGATCCCAGTAGATTATTACATATAAACAACCTCGGATAATGAAGAGATTGTGAAATAACCCTTACCTTGAACTTTTCCTTGGTTGGGGTAGGTTAACCTCCTGTATAATGGTGAAATAATTGTTATTAAATTATACAAGAATCATATATATTAATATGATATCATATATGATCTTTTAACATTGATTTATCAATAATATCTTAGAATTATCATCGTTTCGGGTGTTAACTTACTCATTTTCTTTTATATGTTTTGTTACATAAGCCATGTTTGTTGTATATTATTCATATCCAGAATGATATTAACATTATTTTTAACCCTAAAATGAGAATAATACTTGAATGGATATGATGGAGAACGGATCTTATCGCGTTCGTGGAGACGGTAGTCCGTACGTACGCACGAACGCTACTTCCATTTAATTTTTATTTTAAAAGAATCAAATCCAAATGATACATAGGTATATTACTATTCCAGTATAATATAATATTTTATATATGTTACTTAAGTTCATTAACACCATCCTTTATACGTTCCATGTGTGGTATGAACGAGTCATATCATTTTAAGGGGGCGGTAGTCCGCACTTCCTCAAATGAAATTATCGTATGTATATACAACATGAAACGAATAATGTAATGAAATAAAATGGAATATATATCATTAATATCATATTTAATTACAGTGCCATCATAATGGCCACCATGAGAGGTGGTAAGATGTATTTGAACAATCATCGTTTCGTGAGGCGTTAGTTTGCCATCCACAGAAACATTATGTTCATCATCCATTAGATGGAGTTGTGTGTATGTGTAGTTTGAATCCTTCTTATAACAACATCCTAGTATATTGATGATACTGGTGTTGTTACAAAAGAAAGGAAATAAAAAGATTTTGGGGATTGGAGAAGCAAAATAAATGAAAATACTTTAAGAGAAATTGTTACCTTTAATTTAGGTAACTCACTTTGGTTGGAACCAAAGGACTTCTTGAAATGATTTCTGCCTAAGGGGAAGCTTCAAGGAGGAGGAGAGGGATGTGAGGAGATTATTTGGGCAGAGTTTGGACGAGCCAAGTGGCTTGAGAGGTGTGAGGAAAAGAGAAGGAGGAGTGCCCTTTTATAAGAGGGGTGAGGGGCACCTTTGGAAAAGCTAGAAATATTAATTTATAATAAATTCATATTCGGTTTCTAATGGCTCCAAAGTTGAATATTCAAAGTTTGAGGTGGGGATGGGTCGAAAACAACTCATCCAATAGAATTTAGACAGGTTTGGGTACTTATATTAACCTTATCTTTAAGTATTAACTCTAAGTTAATTAGTTTCACTTTTACAATGTCTCTTTGTATTTTTATATTATATGGTTAATAAACTTACCATATACATCCAAGAGACCCCCAAGTGGTCCATTAATGATTAACCTATCATGATATAAGTCTATTGTCCGAACCTTAGATTTTTAGGAATTTAATATCAATTAATAATATAATATTTGTTTTAAGAACTCTTTTATGTCAATTTTGACACTATTCAATAGTTGATTTTTTGTGAAACTCATAACAGATTGATTACTTAGAACAAAGTCAATTAAATCAATCCTAATATATCATATTATCCTAGAAAATTAGTTTAATTCATTAAAAGTTTCATATTATATTTATTTGGGTATTTATAATATCAATTATTTTAATTTTTCACTATTATAGTAATTACTGCATCATCATTGTGTCATAAATAAAATAAATTATTTAACGTCTAAAAATTATAAATAAAATATCATTATGTAGGAAATCGTTTTAGCTTTCTAATGAATATTTATAATCTAAAATCCAACTTATATAACCCTATGTAACAATTGTTTTGCTAAAAGATATATGCTTGTGTCATTTTTGTATTCATTTTGACTTAATTAAAATAAAGTGTCATTATCACTTACAAGTGTATCCATGGGGTCCCAAAATTGACACAAAGATGCCCATGGTCGACCATTTATCAACCAATAGGGTTAAGACACGTTTTAGGGTAATTTAGTATTATTATAATATTATTTTTTAACCCTTATTTACCGGATTTACCCTTAACCATGGTAAATAAAATATTTACCGCAGTAATTATTCAAAATGTCTAAAAATAAAAGTTACCTATTTACACAATTTGAACATCATGATTCCAAATATGGAATCCATTTTCCTAAATTCAAAACACAGAAGTGGCAGAAATTAATTTAAAATTAATTCCCGCTGTCAAAACAAAAAGCGTGTTTTTAAGAGATAATAACTATCAAAAGATTGACACTTGTTTATGTTCGGTTTAATTGTAAAATTATGTCCAATGACCAACATTATATTAAATAGTGAAAATATATTCTAAATATACTTTAAAACCACTCAAATTCATAATTTATTACTATTAATTATTTTGATTAAAAAAGTTGTTTTTAATTAAAATTTAGTAATCTTCACTACTCATCAAAATATGAAAGTTATCCGAAAAGTACCAAAATTTCACCTTAGGCTAAATTTGATATTCCGAATCCAAAAATGAAGTCCATTTTAAAATATAAAATATATATAACTTCAAAAAGTAGGTATTACTATTAATAACAGCTAGTTTGATTGGTTACGGTGTGTTAGAACTCGAAGTTGCGTACAACACACGCTACTGTTTTATTCAAAGTAAAGCGTACCGTGGAAGCTTTGGATGTTTCATTTTAAATTTTTTGATGTCTCCATTTAGTCAAAAAGTTTAAAATATTGTATTTAAAAAGGTTTCACTATCAAAAGTTGATAAAAGTGCAATACTGAAAATGAATCTGTTCTTGCATTATGACTAAGAAACTCATAATATGGATTCTAAAATTATAAGGATTATATAAAGTTTAAAATTTAGTTAATACTATTCATGACCTCTTTTAATGGTGTGATTGAACTCGGTGTTGCGTGTAGTGAAAGTTATTGAATTATTTTTAAGAAATAACACACTCTGAAATCCTGGGGTGTTACATCATTTTTGTTTGTAAAATTGCAGTTAAAATGAGGAAAACTTCCAAAAAATGTGAGTTATATGAATAAGTTAAGAAACAAATGCTAAATGGATTTATCAACAATGTATTAAATGTAGACACGAACTTTAATGGTGTTTTTTTTGAAACTAGTGCATAAACATTTAGCAGCTTCCAAAACAAAAAATAACTTCCATAAAGAGGATACTTTCTCGTAGTGAAAATCCACTAATAAATTAACGTAATCACTACCAAAAGACTAATAACCATTTAATATGGAATGTACATGATTACCAACTCTATATTATTTGATAGAGGCTTAAATTTTCTTCATTGTTATAAAAAACCACTATTGTTGTCCTGTTTTTTAATGACAAATCAAAAGTTATATCTAAAGGGAAAATATAAAATGAGGATTTCAAACTAAATCTACACAAAGAATTTTGTACTAAATATAATTTCTTATGAGAGATTTGTAGATTAAATATCCATTAGGAAATCTATACCACCAATTTCTTAAGGGGATTCACAGGACAAATCTCTACTGGGAAATTTGTGCTACTAATGTTTGGTGGGAGTTTCACATTGAAAAATCCCCACTAAGAAATACATATTTCCAATTTCATATATATATATATATAGTTATATTTATATGTTTTTATTATTTTAAGTATATGTATTTATGTACAAAAAAATATTTATATGTATACATGTATATGCTTTAATATATACCTATAAATATTTATAGTTGTATATACCATTATATTTATGTATGTACGAATTCATGCATGTGATTATATAAGTAAATAATTGTACATTTAAATATATGGATTTATGTATGCATGAAAATGGTTATAATTATTTCAATATATATATATATGTATGTTTATATATATATATATATATATGTATATCAATACATATGTATGGATGCATCCATGTATGTAACGCATACATATATATATATATGAAAATAGTCATTAATTTCTATTATATACGTATGTGTGTCTATTTATATTCATTTATTTTTATATATAATTGTGATCAAAAATATTTATATTCACTATTATATTTGTAGATTCAAAAAACACAATTAATATTTACCATCTATACAAAAAATACACACAATGGTTTCTAATTTAAAGTTTATGTATAAATATATATGTGTTTATGTACATATACATATGTATACGTATACTTGTAAAAAATTATACTTTTCAAGACTTATATATATGCATGGACACAAGGATGTATGTAAACATCATTGTTTGTGCTTATATATATGTTTATTTGTAAATCATTACATTAATATTTATGTATGTATATATATATATAATTATTTAATTATATTTATACACATATATATGTATACTCTGTAGTTTATATATATATATTTTATATATTTCATTTTTTAGGATACTTTTTATGTACGAAAAATATCCAATAAGAAGTAAAAAAATCTTTTTAATTTGCAGTGTAAATTAGGACCAATTAATGAAAGAATCTATGTTTAAAATAAACTATTATATATGAATATATAATTTTTTGTATTAGAATCACAATCTAATTGTTGTTGAAAATTGAAAATTTAATATGATTATAATAAAATATATTAATTCAATGATTTATAATGATAAAAAATAGATTGTGGATTAGAGATAATCAATCTGGGGCTAGCACCCAGCAGGTGAGAGAATTAATGAAATTATGCCTGAATTATTAAATTTATTACAATAAAGTAGTTGGCAGAGATTTTTTTATACATCTATCCCCATATTTACTTATCTATTTATAGGGAGTTGACGATTAGAGATGATAATAATTACTCTTTTGTCCACAACTAATCCAATGAGCTCTATTGGCGTTCAAAATGAACATTATAATTTTTAAAAAACACTAAGAGGGTATCAAACGATAATATAATATGACCTTTATCAGCTCTAAAAAACTATTGATAAAGGCAACATTTTTTAGTAATAAAAAAACAATGATAAAAATCATATTTATCTGCTCTTTTTAGAGTTGAAAAATTTGAAATATATTTTTATTTATTTTTCACTCACATCCAACCCCTTCCATTTTTATCATTTACCCCTCGTTTTTATTAATTTTTTTTTATCTCTAAAAAAATTAGATATATATTTTTATTTTTTCTCACTCACGCCCAACACCCTCATTTGTAAGTTCTTGACCCCACTTTTTTTGGTGCTCTATGTAGCTCTTACTCCAACGCATGCATGAAGCCAACCAACAATCTTGTTTTTTTCTGAACTACGGCTATCACACAACCTCATCGCCCACACACACCATGACCCGAACATGGGACCAACATGTGAAATGAGAACCGCTTTACCAATGCTCTGTCTTGTTTTCTTTTATATTTTCAATTTATTTATTTATATATATATATTTACATACATCATTTTTTCCATATAACTATATATATTTATATAGTCATTTTCAAATGTATTTACAAAAAATATGTTTGTGTACATGTTTTTTTATATAAGTACATTTGTGTATGTCAATGATATTTATATAAATATATTTTTTAAAATATATTATATATTAATATTCATTTATATATATTAGAATATATATATATATATATCCATTTACTAATAAATATAGAAATATACATAAACATTATATACACATTATTATCAGTATATATATATTAAAAAAAATTATAATGTAATCAAATGTTTAAGTCCTAATTTAAAAAACGAAGGATTATAATTATTTCCATATTATTTATATAAATTTTATTAAATTTTTTTATATATGTCTAAATATTATTTACATATATATATATATATATTTATTATACATATTTAAATATAAATTTATATGTCTATATATTTAAATATATATTGAAACCCATTTACATATAATTATATATCTGGATATACATTTCCTAATGTATTTACAAATATTTACTTTATATATATTTATATACCATATTTTATGATAGTTAATTATTTATAATAATAAATTTATATTTGATTATATAGATAATATTGAAACACATGTACAAAAACATATTTCCGCACATGTACACATTTCTATTACAAACACACACACCCAAATATTTAAATATATTACAATATACTCATAAATACAAATATTTTCTATTGACACACAAATATGTATTTATACAAATTATTTATATAGTAATATATATATATATATTTTATTCTGTCTTTATTTCTTTTACTAAGGTAAACAAAATGGATAGTTTTTTAGTTTAAATAAATGAATTGATTAATAAATATTTTCATATGGTTTATATAATTAAAAACTCATTTTATATGAATATGTTCAAATATTTATTTGTAAAATTTTTTCATTATATTTAAATATATGTAAATATATTTTTATTTAAATATAAATAATACTAAAATATAAAAAACAATAAAAATTTTAAACTGTATTATCAACATGAATGTAATCAATGGTAATGAATTCTGTATTCACCAAAAAAACAAGAGAATACCCCCTTAAATGAGAATGAAGTTTCCTCGCATGTTAAAAAAGTAGGGTGTGTAAAAAAACCCCCTAATTTATAGGCCTCTGAGAAAATTTTTGAGTTTTAAAAGACAATAACCAGGGTTTCCTTAGAAACAAATGTTATAGATATTTTCATATTTTTTGATTTGATATGTGGTATAGTCCAAATAGACACCCAGATCAAATGCTATGGACAGTCAAAGTACAAGTCCTACCTTCATTTTATTTTAGACCGTTCATCAATTTATTGATTTTTTATTTCATCAATTTCTTATTAAATGAATATTAGTAAAAAATAATTGTCAAATTTTTATATAATATTAATCTTTTTTTGACCTATTTTCAATTAATATCTTATAAATTAAGTGTAATTACATATATAATGTTATATAAATAATATTTAATAACATATATTTTATTCATATAAAAAATAAATTTATACATAAATATATTACTTTTAATATTATTTTTTGAAATATACCCTTTATCAATGCTAAAATATCGCCGATATATGCCACTCATTATTAGCGCAGACTAAATACTAATGAAATTTAATTTTATCTACACTTAAAAATGGAACTAAAAAGTGTGTGTTTTTATTATAATAGATAAAATAAACCATTAGAAAAAAATCACTATCACCAATAAAGATTTCATGTTATCAATGTTTTTTAGTGTTGATAATGTGAGGATCTTAGTATAAAGTTTTTTGTAGTAGCAGCCGCATCGTCTGCAAACCCATGGCAACCACCACCATTTCAATTCCCAATCCATCACTGTTTGGCCACTACCCAAACACCGACCTTTGTGACTACTAAACCCTCTAGATATCTCCCCTCTACTCCTTCTAATGCTCAATGATATCCCCCCTCCCACAATAGTGAACTATCCCACACCCATCTAAATATCCATTACTCACGAGGTTGTAAGCCATCATCATTTGAGTTAATTTTTAACAAATTAATTATTTGTAATTTATTATGATAAATTGAAATTCAATATAATATGAAAAACATCTTTTTTGTACCTAATGAGAAATGATTAATTTCAAGATTAATTAAATGTTCCAAAGTAATATATCATGATAAATAATCATTATGCATTAAAAATATAAAAACAAGACATTAATATATTTATTAATCAATTTATCTTATAAATAAATGATTTCCCCACAATAGAAAAGTCTTTCAATACATTTCAAACATATTCCCTAGGGTATACACTATAATTACATTCTAAGAAGAACCATCCAAAAGTATTTTTTGGGTCTATTTATGAGGATAAATTACCATTGTGCTCCGTTTATGTAAAAAATTACCAAAATTCTACAATCAACATCACAAATAGTAAAACCAAAATTTATAGACATTTACAATATAAAAAAAATTAAAACATTGCATCATTTAAATATATAATTCCATCTTTATAAAATCAATACGTAAAAATTTATAACTCTTATAATTCCCAACATAAATTCTCCATTGAAGATACACCTTCAAAAAGTATCACACCATAATTAAATACCTTAATTACCCTAGAAAATTAACATTCTATAGGTGAGAGACATAATTTAAAAATATTATACCAAATACCCAAATGAATGGAACTACATACATTTATTTTTAGTTTCCCATAAAAACCATATCATTCATAAATTTCACTAAGATGATAATAAAGAAAAAAATATATCCATTTTTTTGTATGATCATCGCAAAACATTCATAATTTCAAAATATTCAAATCAGGTAAATCACACACCCTCATAGGATCTAGGGGTTACTAGTATATAAACATTAAAAATTCCACTCTTAGTTCCAATTCCTGACCTGAAAGGGTTTCATAGACCACAAAAACAATGTGTCAAAATCATATTCGATAATCTATATAGCATCACTCAAAAATATCACACTATCTTGAGGAAGAATAAAATATCCTTGTTATGTGATCCAAAAACAATTCTTGATAGGAAATTAGGAAATGTGCTTTAACATACCAATTTTAATACAAAGATAAATTGTAGTTTGAATTAAATTCTTTCTGATGAATATCAATATATTAACCATAAATAAACAATTGGAATATTTCATCATGACATATTTACCTTATGTTAATGATGTAACTCCCCAATATTTAAATATTTAATTGTCCTTTAAATTATACCTTATTTGATAGCTTATGTTACACACAACACAAAAATAAATTGAGTTATGAAATATTTAAATAATTCTTTAGTTAATATAACTATAGTAACAAATTATGATAAAGAATTTTAATTATTATTTTTGATTGGTGAAAGTCATGGATCATAAAATAAGTAATTAATGTGATTTGAATAACATTATCAAATTTTAAAAAGGGAAACTTTTAAAATAACTATTTTATAAGCATTACATATTTTGTCTTAGTAATTTAAATTTAATATTTTTAAAATATTATTCTCATAATATGTAATGTTTAATTATTTGATGTAATATATAAACACTTAATTAATTAAAAATTGATATTTAGAACACCTAGAGCTTAAAAGGTTCATTTTTCTATTAAAGAGGTTTTTTATATTTTATATTTTCATATAGAAGACAAATTTATTAATTTTATATATTTAATTAGATAAATAATCATTTTTGGAATTATCATGTCAAAATTTTCTTTGGGTGATTTTTTGGATTTTTATGAAAAGGTTAATTTTTGGGTGAATATTTAAAACTACAGATTATACAAATACAGTTTCTTTTATGATACTATCATGATATAAGAATGAATTTCAATTTTATGAATCCTTTTTTTTATTCCAAATATATAATTAACAAGTTATATAGTTCATTTAAAATTATAATGTTGAATTTATTCAAATATACGTTTGATATTTTGAAAATCAATGTAATGTTTTATTCTAATGAAAAAAAATTTTCGATCCTTTTCATTAATAATGAAATTAAAAATGTAATATTGTATATTCATATTTATTAAAGTCAAAAAACAATTATTTCTTTTTTTATATTCCTATAAGTGTCATCAGAATCAGTTCTTTACATTATTTTTTTAAATTCATTTTTATGATTTAAAATTCATTTTTCTAAAAATTGTTTTCGTTGGGTTCTACAAAATATATTAAAATTAAATTTTACCAATTATAGAAAACTAGTATTCGAAAATGAATTAAATATTTGGTATTATAGTGTTCTATTCTAGTAATGGTTTCAATTTCTATTTTATTTATAATAAATAGTTACCCTGGTTATAGTTCATGACCATGGTAAAAGAAAAGGTGTTAATAAGGGTTTTAAACTAAGAGATGAGAATTCAAATATCTCAAAAACATTTTTAAATGTAATTTTTTGAGTGGATTACAACCTTATACTTTAAAATATTATATATTAGACTAAATTTAATACATTTTTCATGATACAAAAATTTATTATATTTTCATGTTCCTAATAATTTTAATGGAGCCTCTCGCCTCACTTTTAAAAGGACACCACATATATCCAGTCTTACACACACTCAATGCCCCATTAATTAAACCAATATCTACTTAAGTACCCTTAAACACCATTATCCATGTCTTATATGTTCAGTTATTTACAAAATACCAATCCATGAATCCATAATGTGTAAACTGAAGGAAGATATCCAAGGGGGAGGTATAAATCTTAAAAAAAAAATTTCGAGTTTATTTATTCTTATACACAATTAAAATATATACTAACAATTATAATATAATTAATTTACTATATTTAATATTATTTATCCCAAATGGCCTAAGAATTTTTTTTATTTTATTATGGATAATCTCCCTTTTAAGGGATGAAGGGGAACATGTACATAACCCGTATGCCCTAGGCACAAGGCCCAACTGACCCGCAATACATGACATGAAGGCCTATAGGCATTACATGCCCATTAAATGACTCGTAAGACCAACCGAATAGAACAAACCCTCCCCAACTTCTGCGTTATTGATCACCAAGCTCCCCACCTTGCATTGCTTATCGGTTAGCATTGCCCCGTACAAAGTCGCACGGTGCCTAGTCCCTTTGGCAGATGTTATACCCTCTCATTCTTCCAATCCAGTTAGCTCTGCTTCAGGTGGCTTCTATTCTTGTTTTTCATATCCACTTTTAGGGCCTGCTTTGTGTGGAATTGAGTTACTCCATGGTCTTTGTGGCCTGAAGGCCCGGGGCCTGAAGGCCTTTGATGACCCAAAGGCCCTTGAGACCCATAGGCCCAAACCGGTGGCCCTGTAACGAATTGGAAATTCCGTGGAAATTTTTTTCTTAAATTCATTGGAATTTTACGAGTCCGAGTTTCTGATGGCGCTTGATTCCGTGGCCCGGTGTGCCCAAAATCTATTTCTAAAATTTTTTCATGTACATTCAGTAAACATACGTACTGGATTGTATATCTTTCGAACCGGCGCTCAGAATTGAAATCTGAGGGCACTTTTGAACTCTCAACTTCGGTGATTGCTTAGTGAGACCTACACCGCAGTTCCATTCTAATGAGAGTGGAAGTTAGATTTTGGAAGTTTTTAATTTAGTTAAATAAAAAATAAGTGTTAGCTTATTTTTATTTCTTGGTAGTTAAACCCTCCAAGGGGAGGTTAGTGGTGGGTCCCACCCACACATAACCTCCATTGGGAGAAAATTATTAGGTGGGGCCCACACAAGCATCAAACCCCATAAACCCCCATTTATGTGGGATGAAACCCTAAAACATACCATGAATTAAAGAATCCAACCATCTCTTTATTTAATTCTAACTTTCCAACTTCCCTCATAAGTGCGCCAAACCAAAAATAAATTAATGGCATTAAATTAATTAATTTGAAATCGTTTGAATTCATTTTCCATCAAATAAATAACAGACTTCTTAACCCATTATTTTGGTTGGAAACTTTTTGGCTGAACTTTTGGGTATAGGAGGAAGAACGTGGAAGAACGCTTCCTCCAAAAATGGAGAACCATCAGTCAAGGGACGAAGCCTTTACCCACGAAGAACACAGACAATGTCATCTTTGACTCATCTTCTTCGAACTCTTCCACTTCCGACATTGACAGAATGATATCCACCTTCCGCGACTCCATCATCAATCACCGAACTCGAGGTAGGGGATTTTAGTTATTTTTATATATGAGTATAAACCTCCATTCTTCATCATTAAAAATTCAGGATTATGGTATGCCAAATGTTATCTCCATGACCAGGAGGGCTCATCTCACATGAACATGGCCTGACCCTACCTCTTTTGTGGTTCTTATTTGTTGATGGTGGAGGCGAAGCAACGAAGACCATCATCAGGCCAACCCCGAAGGAAGCGTTGGCGCAAGGCCACCAGGTCGCTAAGAGGGTGTTGCACCATCGTGATGTGGGGAAGGAGATCCACGGCTAGGTTGGTCCGTGGCGGAGGGGCGCGGCACCGTCGCGCCGCGTCGGAAACGTCGGGCGGCTGGCCGCTCGGGCCAGCCGGGAGAATCGGGACCCCGTTAGGTCCCGTATGAGATTGACTGGCCCCACCTGGCGCCAGTTCGGTTCCACCCGAACGGTTCAACCATTTGGGAGCCAGGGGGTGCACCTCCCCCCTGGGCGTGGCTAGGGCAGTCCACCGGGATCCCTCCGGCCGGGCCGCCCTCGGGGTGGGCCACTCAGGCCGGGCCGCCCCATCAGGTCGGGCTGCCCCCTCAGGCCAGGCCACTTCCACAGACCGCGTCGGACCTCGGTACGGACAGTTTTGGGCCGGGTTGGTTTAACTGGGTCAGACCAAACCCGGACCCATTTTGCATGTTTACACCTTTTCGCCCTTATCTTGGGCTTCGGGTGTCCGATCGACGAACCGTCTATGGAGACGGAAATAATTGAGTAAGAAGGTTATTTTGGAATATCCTACATTAGTTTTGGACACAGTTGGGGTATGGTGGCGTTGGTATGAACATAAAAAGCCACCTCGCCCCTAGAACAGAGATTCCAATAACTCACAGACCGGGTGTCTGATTGGCGTGCCATCTATCGCGTTGGGTTGCTTATATGATACAGAAATAAGAGATATATCAACTAGAGACTAAATGGTAGTTGATGTATCGACACATTACTCGAGGAGAAGACCCTCCCGGAATCGAGCATGTTGTGTTCCAGAACACTATGGCTAGATGCGACTGAGATTATAGGATACTATGTGGACCCACTACTATACTAGGATACTTCGTGGGTTCGACATCGAGGATAATGTACCAGGATCATCCGTGGGTTCGACAACGATGAGACTGGACATGGATCCTCCATGGATTCGATAGCGATGAGACTGTATCGGGATCCTCTGTGGGTTCGACAATGACGAGACTGGACCTGGATCCTCTGTGGGTTCGACATTGATAAGACTGGACCTAGATCCTCTATGGGTTTGACAGTGACCAGACTGGACGTGGATCATCAGTGGGTTTGACAACGACGATTTTTGTACCGATAACCCATGTAGGATCGACAACTTCGACAGACTGATGTTTTAGGTTTCTACAGATATCTGTCGATCGACAGTGAAAGATGATTCAGCGACTATAACTAATCATATCTTACTCTCTTTTAAGTTGTGTATACCTGGCGTGAGATGAGTCATTACCTTCATGTTTACCTAATGTATGAGATGTGTACTCTTGACGACTTAGGTATATTTATGGCCATATACCTAAGTAAGGGTGGATGTTTCTTTGTGGATGTGTTGTGGTGAAGCCCACATGACTTTATTCTATGAGTTGAGTATTTACTTTCAGTTATTATCACCGATATGATTGAAATTACATCCCTTTTGGAATGGGATGTGCTTGGGATCGAGTGGTAGAGGCGGACTATGATTGGTAACATAGGTATATGTATGGGAATATACCAAAGTAGGGATGGTTTATACATCGTGTTTGTATCCTACATCTATGATTTATCATTAGTGGATTCTAGGAGACCATCGGGGGTCTCAGGGTCCCCTACTATGTATTGTTATACTCACCCATGCATGGGCTTTGCCCGCACCTTGTTGTGTTCTGTTCAGACGACGGTCAGCAGTGATCGAGGCTGAGTGTGACAGATGGGAGGCTGCTCAGAGCTGGACTAGATGGGACATACCATAGGGATGATACATTCATGATCTGTACCTACCCTTCAGGTAGGATTCCCCAGTGGATGATCTAGGAGCTCTTTTCCCTTTTATATGTATTTTTACTTGTTGTTCATTTGGGTTTCTATACTGGCCCACTTACTTTCAGCACATCTTTCATTTCTATATTAGTACATTTTGCTTCTACTAATTGTGTTCAAACAGTGCGTGTTACAGGTATAAAAGAAAATTCCTTCCCTTTTATCGATGATTCACCTTTGGTGTTAGTCTCTAGAACCTGGCCTATAGAAGGTTATCTTGGGGTAGTCATGGAAAGAGCCCCAAGGACGGGTTGTGAAATCTTGGTATTATAGGATTAGGTTCTACCACAGAACATGGAATCTAATTATTTTAATGGAAATAGTGTTAAGTTTTTTTGTATTGGCTATCAATTTAAGGAAATCGTTGTTGGTGTGGCGGCCGACGTATCCATACACTAGGACTCTGACTTCTAATTTCCGACTCAGTGCACAAAAATGCCTCGATACAGGGCCACATCACAATGGAGGCACCAACGGAAACACTAACCGCTTGGATACGGTTGCTACTAGCACCAACAGCAGAGGGTGAGTGCCACTTGAGTGCATTGCATGGGTTCCTACAACAGAGGCCTCTAAGTTTTCGAGGCGAGATAGATTTTCAGACATCTGGGTGCTGGCTGGAGTTTGTAGCATGAGTTTTACACATAGTTGGGACACCTGCTGACTTGATGGTGCACCAAGATTTTAGTCTCTTTCTGGGAGCAACTAAGAGGTGGTGGATCCAGATGCTCCAGATTTAGAACAAGGCAACCCTCACCTGGGGAAACATTGAGGGTCTTTTTAGGGCGGAGTTTGTACCAGTGACTCTACGCTCTGTGTGTGCTCAAGATCTACTACACTTACCATAGGGCATTCTGACAGTAGTCGTGTCATCTGTAGCAGGTAGTTGGAAGATGAAATGGGGGGACATGCAGGTTATATCTACTGATAGACACTCCCAAGATATGGCATTGGGTGTGCGGGGCACCCGAGGCTGGGGGAGCATTGAACAGAGAGGGGTCTATTTTTCCTGCAGGGAACGGGGTCACAGAGCGCGTGACTATCTGACTCCCCACATGGTTGATCAACATGTGTTAGAGGAGCCACCAAGACAGATGAATCAGCATTATATTGAGCATCGGCCGAGCGGTGGACAAGGCAGTGGAGCAGGTCCTTCAGCGGATGGTGGTCAGATTCATCGAGCACTACTACCACCACCACTAGATGGTTCACCTCGAGCTCCAGAAGCAGGTGGATATGAGAGGGACTAGCTCCAGGCATAGAGGCCTTTTTAATGATTATATATGCTTCGTTGATGTTTTTTATTATGGTTTATTTTTGACTTTGTACTTTAAGATACAATAATAAAAGACAGTTGTCCTCTCACAACCCGTCCTCGGGGCCCGTGCCGTGACTACCCCAAGCCCGCCTACCATAGGCCAGGGGCTGGAGACTAGCACTAAGGCGTAAATCCCAGTAAAAAGGTAAGTCATTGGCTTTGTGATGTAAACAAACCCCACAAAGTAAGCAAGTTGTAGAAGTAAACACTATGTAAAAACTGAGTACAACAGTAAGTGCAGAAAAGTAAGTGGGCCAGAATACAAACCCAAACTGAAAGTAAAGTACAACTCGAAAGGGAAAACAACAAATTTAAGTAAAGCCGCAACGTCGAGCCGTCCACTGGAAATCCCACATCAATAGTGGGTGCAGATAGCCTCCACATCTCCTCGGGTCCAGCTGTCAGCTTCGAGTATGTCCCACCCAGTGGTCCACCTCCCAGCACTGTCCTGCTCCGCAAGCCTCAACCGCGATCAGCGATGTCTGTCATCTATAACCAACACAATGTAGTGCAGGCATAGCCCGTGCAGGGGTGAGTATAATCTACTTATTAGGGACCCCAAGACCCCAGAAAGTCGCCCAAAATCCATAAAGGAAAATCCACAAAGAAAAGATACAATCATGAAGTAACATCCGACACTGCTGAGGTATATGCCCAAACATAAACCTAAGTCATCAATTCCAGTTCTCTCCAACTTCCGAGCCCAACCACAACCCAGTCCACACATGAAAGAAAATCATAATCCGCACAGAATAGCACAACACAATCCACAAAGGAAAGAAAAACATGATTCAGCCCACACAGATATACTTCTTCGTATAACGATGGAGATGATCAGATATATCCACTGATTCATCTAAGTCGTCGGACCCACAAAGGATCGATAGGTACTAACCCCCAAAATGACCCACAAAGGATCTAACCCACACATGATCGATAGGTAACTAACCCCCGCAAAGACCCACACAGGATCAGACCCACGTAGGATCCGTCGGCGCTGGCCCACACAGGACCGCTGAGCGCTGACCCACATAGGATAGGACCCACACAGGATCGGTAGCACTGATCCACATAGGATCGCTGAGTGTTGTAGTCATCGCCGTTGAATCCACTGAGGATCTCTGTACACTCATCATTGTCGTCGCAGTCGCAGCCAGCTCTAGGGTTCTCGCACACACAAGCTCATTTGGGAGGGTCTGCTCTACGAGTCGAGAGGCTGATACATCAACTGACACATAATCCAGAGTTGATGTATCAAAAAGTTCTGTATCAACAACAGGAACTCAACGCCACAGATGGCATGTCAATCGGACGCCCGGTCTGAGAGTTATTGGCTTTTTCGTCCCAGGGGCCCGGTTGGTTTTTAAGTCAAAACCAACCTGACCATACTCCACCAGTGTCCAAACCTCGGGAGGAGTAAGCCATAGGATCCGTCTCACTTAGAGGAATCCAACAAAGTTGACGGCACATCAATTGGACGTCCGGAGCTCATGTGTAAGGCCCCGACCCCAGCTACCCATAGTCGGTGCATTACTTCGTAACATTGGCATGATCACAAGAAAGATCAAATCTCGAAAGACCGATTGGTTTAGTAGCCTTGGAAACGCTAGATATAATCATAAAGTTTTACATTACATTTCAAAGTGAAAAACTACTACAACAACAAAGTCTTCATATCCACACTATTAACCCCTCATAATATCCCATCAAGTCATTCATAATTTACTTCTTCACTACCTGGGAAAAATAAAACATAGAAAAGGGGTGAGCTCAAATGCCCAGTAAGGATAACAATATAGCGGAACATTCAAAATAAGCATAAACATTTAAGGCAATGAATTACTAAAACAAAAGCCTTTTAAAATTGAACTTCAACATAGTATGGCAAAAGTAAAATGAAATAATGCCATTTACTTGTTCACATGGACATTCTACTAATCGAATAATCACATGCAATATCAATAACCACTTTCATAATTATGGAATGCATAATGCTAAACGTTAATTTCTTTGTCTAGGCCTCATCCCAAGACCTAGGGGTTACTTCTAACCGGAACCCAACCCGGAGTGCCTCTAATAACCGGACACCAACCCGGAGTGCCTCTAATAACCGGACACCAACCCGGAGTTCCTCTAATAACCGGACACCAACCCGGAGGGCATACTTTTACCAGTCCCTATCCTGGAGGGCTTACTTTAACCAGTCCCCAACCTGGAGGGCTTACTTTTACCAGTCCCCAACCTGGAGGGCTTACTTTTACCGGTCCCCAACCCGGAACATACTTGTTTAGCACATTCATCTGAAGAAAAGTTTGAAATATAACATAAACATTCGGATTAAAACTAGCATACGAAATGTCAATAGTTTCACCATAAACTATGAATGGTATAAAATAGCACATCCACAGTCAAACATATCACAAAACCTTCAATACAATATAGAAGTTTTGTATTATAATAAATCAACTTCAAATAAGCGTAAAATCCATTAAAGGATGTTGACATAGATGAAATCAAAACACTTTTTAGAGAAATATCTCATTCTTTTTTTGAAATCATTTAAGAGCCATATAAAATAAAACATTTTCTTTGAAAATATTCTTATAAGCTTGTATGGGAAGCTTCGACGATTTTATAACGGCGGAAAATAACCGCACCCGCCGTATAAGTTAAAAAAAACATTCTTACCTCAATTCTGTCGAAAAGGTTAAAAAGGACCTTGTTTTGAAAACGACGGAAAAATTCCTTTATAAACCTCTTATAAAAAGTCAAACAAGGGTATAAATGACTTTAACCCATATTCTTGTAAATAGTAAAAATGTTTTGAAATACATTTCGAAGAAACATGGATGTGGATGATAAAGAGATCCCAGTAGATTATTACGTATAATACAACCTCGGATAATGAAGAGATTGTGAAATAACCCTTACCTTGTACTTTTCCTTGGTTGGGGTAGGTTATCCTCCTGTATAATGGTGAAATAATTGTTATTAAATTATACAAGAATCATATATATTAATATGATATCATATATGATCTTTTAACATTGATTTGTTAATAATATCTTAGAATTATCGTCGTTTCGGGTGATAATCGATTAGTTCTTCTTAAATGTTTGGTTACGTAAGACATGTTTGCAATGGATAGATTATATCCTATTCATAATCAGAATGATATTAACATTATTTTTAACCCCAAAATGAGAATAAGACTTGAATGGATATGACGGAGAATGAATCTTATCGCGTTCGTGGAGACGGTAGTCCGTACGTACGCACGAACGCTACTTCCATTTAATTTTTATTTTAAAAGAATCAAATCCAAATGATACATAGGTATATTACTATTCCAGTATAATATAATATTTTATATATGTTACTTAAGTTCATTAACACCATCCTTTATACGTTCCATGTGTGGTATGAACGAGTCATATCATTTTAAGGGGGCGGTAGTCCGCACTTCCTCAAATGAAATTATCGTATGTATATACAACATGATACAAATAATGGTATGAAATAAAATGGAATTACAGAAGCTTATATATAAAATATATATCATTAATATCATATTTAATTACAGTGCCATCATAATGGCCACCATGAGAGGTGGTAAGATGTATTTGAACAATCATCGTTTCGTGAGGCGTTAGTTTGCCATCCACAGAAACATTATGTTCATCATCCATTAGATGGAGTTGTGTGTATGTGTAGTTTTAATCCTTCTTATAACAATATCCTAGTATATTGAGGATACTGGTGTTGTTACAAAATAAAGGAAATAAAAAGATTTTGGGGGTTGGAGAAGCAAAATAATTGAAAATAATTTAAGAGAAATCGTTACCTTTAATTTAGGTAACTCACTTCGGTTGGAACCAAAGGACTTCTTGAAATGATTTCTGCCTAAGGGGAAGCTTCAAGGAGGAGGAGAGGGATGTGGGGAGCTTAGTTGGGCAGAGTTTGGACGAGCCAAGTGGCTTGAGAGGTGTGTGGAAAAGAGAAGGAGGAGTGCCCTTTTATAAGAGGGGTGAGGGGCACCTTTGGAAAAGCTAGAAATATTAATTTATAATAAATTCATATTCGGTTTCCAAAGGCTCCAAAGTTGACTATTAAAAGGATGAGGTGGGGATAGGTCGAAAAAAACTCATCCAATAGAATTTAGATAGGTTTGGGTACTTATATTAACCTTATCTTTAAGTATTAACTCTAAGTTAATTAGTTTCACTTTTACAATGTCTCTTTGTATTTTTATATAATATGGTTAATAAACTTACTATATACATCCAAGCGACCCCCAAGTGGTCCAGTAATGATTAACCTATCATAATATAAGTCTCTTGGCCGAACCTTAGATTTTTATGAATTTAATATCAATTAATAATATAATATTTGTTTTAAGAACTCTTTTATGTCAATTTTGACACTATTCATTAGTTGATTTTTGTTAAACTCATAACAGATTGATTACTTCGAAAAAAGTAAATTAAATCAATTCTAATATATCATATTAGCCTAGAAAATTAGTTTAATTCATTAAAAGTTTCATATTATATTTTTTTTGGGTATTTATAATATCAATTATTTTAATTTTTCACTATTATAGTAATTACTGCATCATCATTGTGTCATAAATAAAATAAATTATTTAATGTCTAAAAATTATAAATAAAATATCATTATGTAGGAAATCTTTTTAGCTTTCTAATGAATATTTATAATCTAAAATCCAACTTATATAACCCTATGTAACAATTCTTTTGTTAAAAGATATATGCTTGTGTCATTTTTGTATTCATTTTGACTTAATTAAAATAAAGTGTCATTATCACTTTCAAGTGGATCCATGGGGTCCCAAAATAGATCCAAAGATGTCCATGGTCGACAATGTATCAACCAATAGGGTTAAGACACGTTTTAGGGTAATTTAGTATTATTATAATATTATTTTTTTAACCCTTATTTACCGGATTTACCCTTAACCATGGTAAATAAAATATTTACCGCAGTAATTATTCAAAATGTCTAAAAATAAAAGTTACCTATTTACACAATTTGAACATCCTGATTCCAAATATGGAATCCATTTTCCTAAATTCTAAACACAGAAGTGGCAGAAATTAATTTAAAATTAATTCCCGCTGTCAAAACAAAAAGCGTGTTTTTAAGAGATAATAACTATCAAAAGATTGACACTCGTTTATGTTCGGTTTAATTGTAAAATTATGTCCAATGACCAAAATTATATTAAATGGTAAAAATATATTCTACATATACTTTAAAACTTTTAAAATTCATAATTTATCACTATTAATTATTTTGATTAAAAAAGTTGTTTTTAATTAAAATTTAGTAATTATCACTATTCATCAAAATATGAAAGTTATCCGAAAAGTACCAAAATTTCACCTTAGGCTAAATTAGATATTCCGAATCCAAAAATGAAGTCCATTTTGAAATATAAAATATATATAATTTTAAAAAGTAGGTATTACTATTCATAACGGCTAGTTTGATTGGTTGTGGCGTGTGTTAGAACTCAAGGTTGCGTACAACACACGCTACTATTTTATTCAAAGGAAAGTGTACCGTGGAAGCTTGGGATGTTTCATTTTAAATTTTTTGATGTCTCCATTTAGTCAAAAAGTTTAAAATATTGTATTTAAAAAGGTTTCACTATCAAAAGTTGATAAAAGTGTATTACTGAAAATGAATATGTTCTTGCATTATGACTAAGAAACTCATAATAGGGATTCTAAAATTATAAGGATTATATAAAGTTCAAAATGTAGTTAATACTATTCATGACCTCTTTTAATGGTGTGATTGAACTCGGTGTTGCGTGTAGTGCAAGTTATTGAATTATTTTGAAGAAATAACACACTATGAAATCTTGGGGTGTTACATTCTCCCCTCCTTCAATAAATTGCGTCCTCGCAATTTGAAATTGTTCTTCGAAAATAACAGGTTGAAAATAGAAAATATATTTGTGGGAAAACCCACATCGGAAATTGGGTTACTAAAATTTAGTCTTAATATGAGGAAAAGAGAAATGAAAGGGTCACCACCAAATTATGATCTCGATTAGGAGAACATTGGTGGCATTTAGAGACATATAATTGGAGGAAAAATGTAAATATTTATAGGTATTGATTGAGGTCATCAATCACAAACAAGTGTAAGATTGAGGTCCTTAAATTCATCAATCTATGATGATTTGAAATACCATCGGTTCAACAAAACATAGGGTATTAGGATAACACATTTTTGATGTTTCAAAATATCTTAGTTGAAATCCCACATCGAAAAATGAATTAATGAGGCCTCTATTTAAAATAAAGAGTGGAAAGTATGAAGATTACCGAAAATAACACATACTAGGGTTCCATGTAGGAAAATATGGATATGGAAGAGAAATCTAACCATCAATTATCTGATGGAGAGTGGTAGAGAACATGGCTATGAAAAGGCCAACAATCCCAAAGCCATAAATTAGTGATGATTTAAGGTACCATCTAGGAAAACATTTTTGTTCTATGTTCATTTTATTAATGTTGAGGAATTTATTTATGAGATTGGATAAGATCATAAGGAGATATACTTACTTTATAATTATAGTTTTATCCTTTAATAAATTTCTACCACAAACTCATCTTTCACTCTAAAAGATAATAGAATGTAAAAAATTCTATTTACACTATTCGTATAGGGTTCCAAAATAAACGAATTTATAATTCATCTACCAGATCTTTTAAAAAAACTACATTATTTAATCCAGGACATCTCGTGGGCCAGTGGTAGGTGATACACCCTTGTCGCCCTTCGGTTGCGGGTTCAAGTCTCGCAGCCTTGCCGGACGCGACGGGTTGCCGCCCGACCTCCGGGTTGTCCTTTTATGGTAATCCAAAATAATCCAAACTAGAACTATCCAAAATACTTCTGTCCAAACTCATCGTCCAACATTTATAAGGAAGGTAAACATAATATAGATCCTTTTTACCCCGTAATAGCATATGAATACCTTCATCATGTATTCTTTTAAAACACTGAAACATCCTGAATTACCATATTCCTTATTGATTACATTCATGCTCCCTTATTCCATATAGAAAGCTGGATATACTTCATTAATCCAAAAATGTTTTAAACCCCAAAAATGATGGAATATACAAATCATTAATCAGTTCGAAGGTAGTCAAGAATATCCAATATAATTTATCCAAAACAATCATGTATTATTCCAAAATCACTACCTCAGTATCAGAACTATATTATGATTTATCATTATCTCAACCATATATTTTCCAAAAATTCATCCTGCTATTGAGTCACTTTTCTTTGTTCCACACAATCTCAAGTCCTTAATGAAATAGTACTGCAGTACAATCCTTATATACTCCATGATTATTGTAACAAGTACATTGTTGATACAACACTCAATTGACATAATCAACATAAGAACTCTAATCATTCCTCTTCATCTGTGGTAGTATCATAACTTGATTATTATCCAATAACATCATTTTCGGCATAGTCTGATGACTGGGACATAGGTTCGCGTAGTGTCCATACTCCTTTCAAATGAAGCATTGTACATTTAAAACCATTTTCTTACCCTTGCAGTCACGTACTTTGTGCCCTTTTCCTCCACACTTATAACAAACTCCCATTCCTTTCAGGAAAGTTCCAGGGTGTTTCTTTCCACAGTTACCACATATGGGAAAATTCTTCTTTTCCCTCTTCCTTTTATCCATCTTTCTCTCTTCTATCCTTTTCTTCTCTTGCTTCCCTTCAAATCCATAGGACTCAGTAAACTCTTTACTTATCTTATCAACACATGATATTATTTCTTCATATGATGATAATACATGGGAGACTATTTCTCTTGTAAATTCTGGCTTAAGACCATAAAATATATTATCCTTCTTTCTCTTTGTATCATGTACATTTCTAGAGTTCTCATTCCTTCTACTGGGTTCCATTTCTAAACAATGGAATACATTAGATTAGTTTATGAATAACAATACCTAATCCCAAACTTGTAAAACCCATAACATAAATTAAATTGTTTATGGATATAATTCATAATCATAAAAATGTCTCCTTTAAGAAAGTATATACTCATAAACCCTTCATAATGATTTGTCAAGAAAATGAGAGTTATCTTAAGCATATCCCCCGGGAGTGTCGTAACCAAGAGTGCAGCAAGGCCCGTTGTCGTGCACCAGTTCCCGTTCGAGTCTAGCTCAAAGCGGTGTTTTCGGGTTTTACCCCTAGGTACATCTGTGCCAGAGCCGCCTCTACCTGCTCGTATCCAGATAGGGATGTATTGCTCGGAAAATTCACAAAATCTCTACAATACCAAAATTCTAGGAAGTTCTTCTATACTAATCCTCAAATTTCATCTTAGGTCTACGTGCTCTAATCAGAGTTTATCTAAATCTAGCTTCCAAGGTTTGTACTAAACTTCCACTGATACCAACTGTAACGCCCCGACCCCAGCTACCCAGAGTCGGTGCATTACTTCGTAACATTGGCATGATCACAAGAAAGATCAAATCTCGAAAGACCGATTGGTTTAGTAGCCTTGGAAACACTAGATATAATCATAAAGTTTTACATTACATTTCAAAGTGAAAAACTACTACAACAACAAAGTCTTCATATCCACACTATTAACCCCTCATAATATCCCATCAAGTCATTCATAATTTACTTCTTCACTACCTGGGAAAAATAAAACATAGAAAAGGGGTGAGCTCAAATGCCCAGTAAGGATAACAATATAGAGGAACATTCAAAATAAGCATAAACATTTAAGGCAATGAATTACTAAAACAAAAGCCTTTTAAAATTGAACTTCAACATAGTATGGCAAAAGTAAAATGAAATAATGCCATTTACTTGTTCACATGGACATTCTACTAATCGAATAATCACATGCAATATCAATAACCACTTTCATAATTATGGAATGCATAATGCTAAACGTTAATTTCTTTGTCTAGGCCTCATCCCAAGACCTAGGGGTTACTTCTAACCGGAACCCAACCCGGAGTGCCTCTAATAACCGGACACCAACCCGGAGTGCCTCTAATAACCGGACACCAACCCGGAGTGCCTCTAATAACCGGACACCAACCCGGAGGGCATACTTTTACCAGTCCCTAACCTGGAGGGCTTACTTTAACCAGTCCCCAACCTGGAGGGCTTACTTTTACCAGTCCCCAACCTGGAGGGCTTACTTTTACCGGTCCCCAACCCGGAACATACTTGTTTAGCACATTCATCTGAAGAAAAGTTTGAAATATAACATAAACATTCGGATTAAAACTAGCATACGAAATGTCAATAGTTTCACCATAAACTATGAATGGTATAAAATAGCACATCCACAGTCAAACATATCACAAAACCTTCAATACAATATAGAAGTTTTGTATTATAATAAATCAACTTCAAATAAGCGTAAAATCCATTAAAGGATGTTGACATAGATGAAATCAAAACACTTTTTAGAGAAATATCTCTTTCTTTTTTTGAAATCATTTAAGAGCCATATAAAATAAAACATTTTCTTTGAAAATATTCTTATAATCTTGTATGGGAAGCTTCGACGATTTTATAACGGCGGAAAATAACCGCACCCGCCGTATAAGTTAAAAAAAACATTCTTACCTCAATTCTGTCGAAAAGGTTAAAAAGGACCTTGTTTTGAAAACGACGGAAAGATTCCTTTATAAACCTCTTATAAAAAGTCAAACAAGGGTATAAATGACTTTAACCCATATTCTTGTAAATAGTAAAAAAATTTTGAAATACATTTCGAAGAAACATGGATGTGGATGATAAAGAGATCCCAGTAGATTATTACGTATAATACAACCTCGGATAATGAAGAGATTGTGAAATAACCCTTACCTTGTACTTTTCCTTGGTTGGGGTAGGTTATCCTCCTGTATAATGGTGAAATAATTGTTATTAAATTATACAAGAATCATATATATTAATATGATATCATATATGATCTTTTAACATTGATTTGTTAATAATATCTTAGAATTATCGTCGTTTCGGGTGATAATCGATTCATTCTTCTTAAATGTTTGGTTACGTAAGACATGTTTGCAATGGATAGATTATATCCTATTCATAATCATAATGATATTAACATTATTTTTAACCCCAAAATGATAATAAGACTTGAATGGATATGATGGAGAATGAATCTTATCGCGTTCGTGGAGACGGTAGTCCGTACGTACGCACGAACGCTACTTCCATTTAATTTTTATTTTAAAAGAATCAAATCCAAATGATACATAGGTATATTACTATTCCAGTATAATATAATATTTTATATATGTTACTTAAGTTCATTAACACCATCCTTTATACGTTCCATGTGTGGTATGAACGAGTCATATCATTTTAAGGGGGCGGTAGTCCGCACTTCCTCAAATGAAATTATCGTATGTATATACAACATGAAACAAATAATGGTATGAAATAAAATGGAATTACAGAAGCTTATATATAAAATATATATCATTAATATCATATTTAATTATAGTGCCATCATAATGGCCACCATGAGAGGTGGTAAGATGTATTTGAACAATCATCGTTTCGTGAGGCGTTAGTTTGCCATCCACAGAAACATTATGTTCATCATCCATTAGATGGAGTTGTGTGTATGTGTAGTTTTAATCCTTCTTATAACAATATCCTAGTATATTGAGGATACTGGTGTTGTAACAAAATAAAGGAAATAAAAAGATTTTGGGGGTTGGAGAAGCAAAATAATTGAAAATAATTTAAGAGAAATCGTTACCTTTAATTTAGGTAACTCACTTTGGTTGGAACCAAAGGACTTCTTGAAATGATTTCTGCCTAAGGGGAAGCTTCAAGGAGGAGGAGAGGGATGTGGGGAGCTTAGTTGGGCAGAGTTTGGACGAGCCAAGTGGCTTGAGAGGTGTGTGGAAAAGAGAAGGAGGAGTGCCCTTTTATAAGAGGGGTGAGGGGCACCTTTGGAAAAGCTAGAAATATTAATTTATAATAAATTCATATTCGGTTTCCAAAGGCTCCAAAGTTGACTATTAAAAGGATGAGGTGGGGATAGGTCGAAAACAACTCATCCAATAGAATTTAGATAGGTTTGGGTACTTATATTAACCTTATCTTTAAGTATTAACTCTAAGTTAATTAGTTTCACTTTTACAATGTCTCTTTGTATTTTTATATAATATGGTTAATAAACTTACTATATACATCCAAGCGACCCCCAAGTGGTCCAGTAATGATTAACCTATCATAATATAAGTCTCTTGGCCGAACCTTAGATTTTTATGAATTTAATATCAATTAATAATATAATATTTGTTTTAAGAACTCTTTTATGTCAATTTTGACACTATTCATTAGTTGATTTTTGTTAAACTCATAACAGATTGATTACTTCGAAAAAAGTAAATTAAATCAATCCTAATATATCATATTAGCCTATAAAATTAGTTTAATTCATTAAAAGTTTCATATTATATTTTTTTTGGGTATTTATAATATCAATTATTTTAATTTTTCACTATTATAGTAATTACTGCATCATCATTGTGTCATAAATAAAATAAATTATTTAATGTCTAAAAATTATAAATAAAATATCATTATGTAGGAAATCTTTTTAGCTTTCTAATGAATATTTATAATCTAAAATACAACTTATATAACCCTATGTAACAATTCTTTTGTTAAAAGATATATGCTTGTGTCATTTTTGTATTCATTTTGACTTAATTAAAATAAAGTGTCATTATCACTTTCATGTGGATCCATGGGGTCCCAAAATAGACCCAAAGATGCCCATGGTCGACCATGTATCAACCAATAGGGTTAAGACACGTTTTAGGGTAATTTAGTATTATTATAATATTATTTTTTTAACCCTTATTTACCGGATTTACCCTTAACCATGGTAAATAAAATATTTACCGCAGTAATTATTCAAAATGTCTAAAAATAAAAGTTACCTATTTACACAATTTGAACATCCTGATTCCAAATATGGAATCCATTTTCCTAAATTCTAAACACAGAAGTGGCAGAAATTAATTTAAAATTAATTCCCGCTGTCAAAACAAAAAGCGTGTTTTTAAGAGATAATAACTATCAAAAGATTGACACTCGTTTATGTTCGGTTTAATTGTAAAATTATGTACAATGACCAAAATTATATTAAATGGTAAAAATATATTCTACATATACTTTAAAACTTTTAAAATTCATAATTTATCACTATTAATTATTTTGATTAAAAAAGTTGTTTTTAATTAAAATTTAGTAATTTTCACTATTCATCAAAATATGAAAGTTATCCGAAAAGTACCAAAATTTCACCTTAGGCTAAATTAGATATTCCGAATCCAAAAATGAAGTCCATTTTGAAATATAAAATATATATAATTTTAAAAAGTAGGTATTACTATTCATAACGGCTAGTTTGATTGGTTGTGGCGTGTGTTAGAACTCAAGGTTGCGTACAACACACGCTACTATTTTATTCAAAGGAAAGTGTACCGTGGAAGCTTGGGATGTTTCATTTTAAATTTTTTGATGTCTCCATTTAGTCAAAAAGTTTAAAATATTGTATTTAAAAAGGTTTCACTATCAAAAGTTGATAAAAGTGTAATACTGAAAATGAATATGTTCTTGCATTATGACTAAGAAACTCATAATAGGGATTCTAAAATTATAAGGATTATATAAAGTTCAAAATGTAGTTAATACTATTCATGACCTCTTTTAATGGTGTGATTGAACTCGGTGTTGCGTGTAGTGCAAGTTATTGAATTATTTTGAAGAAATAACACACTATGAAATCTTGGGGTGTTACATCATGTTATGAGTGTTTCAGCTCCAAGGTCTTGGTTAGTTTCGTGTACGAACAACCTGACCGAACCCAAAGTTCTCTAAAACCTTTAGTGCGATATACTGAAACGACCATCATGACCCAAGGATCGCATCGCAACTGACGGTGCGTCGATCGGAGGTCCTTAGCACATGTTATGGGCAACAGACTGAAAGAGGTTCAGCATTAGGGGGTTCGGGCCCGGTTCGTCCTGGCCCGATACCCCCAGGTTCGGCCCGTACCGGGTCGACCCGAACTTGATCTGGGTCCGGCCCGCTTGGGCGTGGCCCGGCCCGGACCGGCCTGGGCGTGACCCGGTCTGGCGGTCCGGCCAGGCGGCCGACCCGGCACGCGGCTCGCTGGGCCTTCTGGCCAGGGGCTCGGCTGAACGGCCGAGCCGTTTCGGGAGCAGGGGCGCAGCCCCGCGTGAAGGATTCGTGGCCCCACGTGGGGCCTCCCTTACCAGCCGACGTGGCCAGCTGCCACGTCCCATCCCCCTCTGGTCTCGCGCGGTCGTGGGACTGTGCTCTGCCGCCGCGGCTGAAGCCGCGGCGGCGCACCGGGCGCCGCCGCCCCATGCCGCCGGCGCTGCGGAGCTGGCGAGGCGCGCCAGCGAGCTGCTCCGCGGACCACCGGACGAGTTCCGGTGGTCGGAATTGCGTGAAGTCTTTTCCAATGGCCCTCCCGGGGCCCGTCCTTCACTTCGAGGATCTCACATTGCCCATGTGGCTTGTTTTGTCGTCGTCCGCAGTTCCGCACACCAAGAACGAAAAGGGTGGTGGGTTCGGACTTGTTCGTTGGTCCACACCCACCGCGTTAGCGGTTTTAAAGTCTCACAACAGTCATTTAAACAAACAGAGGATATAATCACATAGATTTAAAAGAAAAAAAACTCAACCTCAATGTTGTTTCCGAAAGTGAGTTCGTCACGGAATTGACCGTCATGGAAGAAGAGGATCGTCACGTCGCGGAAGGGGCATCGCTGTCGTCGCGCTACACAGCGTCGCGTAGTCAAAATCCGAAGATTAAAAATCACACAGATTTAATTGTAACAATTAAACACATGTTGAGGATATAATTCAAAAATAATTAAAAGAACCGCAATCCCCTACCTCAATCGGTTGTTGATCGAAGATTGTCGCCGGGAAGGAATGTCGCGAAAGAAACGTCACAGAAGGAGAATCGTCGGCGTCGCGGTACACGGTGTGACGTCGTCGATCTCCTGGGGTTCACCGTTCTTCATCTCCCTTCTTCGAAGGCTGGCGTTCTTCGCGTTCTTCACGTTCTTCGCGAATGAGGATGAAGATCTTCAGGCCTTAGAGTTTTCTCCAAATCCTCTCATCAAACCACCCTCAATAAGACAAGTGTTGGTGTTATATTATTCTCATGCCAACAATTTTAAAATCAAATATAAGTAACAAAAAATTAATTCGAAAAATTAATTTTAACAATTTATCTGCCCAATTTAATGGGGCGTTTCTTAACCAGAAAAATGCACAGTTGACGTTAATTAAAGAGGGGTTTTGCATGTGCGTTACATAGGAGGGAAGAAATGGTGGGCTGGTGCGGGCCCCACCTCACAAATATCCTACAAAGTGGGTAGGATATTGTGGGTCCCACCTTATCCACTTAACTTCGCTTAAGTGGCTTTAAGTGAAATAATATAAAATTGTCGCACCCCTTTTTATTTTATTTCATAACTTAACCCCAAAAATTAAAAAACTACACCCGAGCAAACACATCTCCGGAAAAGGCGTTTCTAAGCATATAATGGTGTTGTGATTCAATCAGTGCCATCAGAATTTGATTTCGAGCACCGGTTCAAAAGTTAGAAAAACCCGCTCATTCGTTCACTGAACGTACCCGAGCTAAACTTTGGAAAATGATTCTGGGCACACCGGGCCTCAGAATCAGGTGCCGTCAGAAACTGCGTTCTTGTAAAATTCCCAAGAAAATTAAAAAAAAATCTTTGAATTTTATGGGTCTTTACATCACTCCCACCTCAGGGATTTACATCCACGCAAGGATACATCAAAAACTAGGGAAACAAAAGTGGGTACTAAGCACACATCTGAGCCTTCCGCTCCCAAGTGCTCTCCTGGAGGTTCTCGTGTTGCCTTATGATGCACACTAGAGGGATCGATCATCCACATAGGACCCAATCCTGTCGATCCTTGATCTCCACTAGGACCTCTGAAAATGTCTCCCCATCATCAACGTCTAGCTCCCCATGTTCAATGATATGCGTCGGGTCATGCATCTTTCTCCTCAGCTGAGATATGTGGAAGACGTCGTGCACCCAGTGCAACTGAGGTGGTAGAGCCAGGCGATAAGCTACCTCGCCAATCCTGCTGAGGACCTGGAATGGTCTGATGAAGCATGGAGACAACTTGACGCCTCGGCAAAATCTCCATAATCCACATCGAGGTGAGACCTGCAAGAAGACGTGGTCGCTATCCTCGAACTCCAGTGGCATCCACGTCCTATCAGCATAAGACTTCTGCCGGCTCTGAGCTGTCCTCATCTGCTCCTGGATGATCTGGCCCTTCTTTGTCGTGGCCTGGACCATCTCTGGTCCCACAAGTGCTGACTCCCTAGGGTCTTTCCTTCACAGAGGATAACTGTAAGGTCTGCCGTACAACGCCTCGTATGGTGTCATCCCGATGGTGGAGTGGTAGTTGTTGTTGTACGCAAACTCCACCAAGGGTAGGTGGTCCTCCCAACTCCGACCAAAGTTGAGGACACATGTGTGGAGCATGTCCTTGAGAGTCTGAATGGTCCTCTCCATCTGACCATCCGTCTGAGGGTGAAAGGCGGTGCTCATACATAGATGCGTCCCGAACGCCTCCTGCAACCCCTTCCAAAGACGAGAAGTAAAGTGAGCATCTCGATCGGAGTGGATAGATGATGGCACACCGTGAAACCGTACAATCTCCTGAACGTAGAGAAGTCCCAAGCTCTCCACTGCGCCCTGGTCTCTGATGGGTAAGAAGTGTGCCGACTTGGTGAGCCTATCAGCAATCACCCAAATGGAATCGTGACCTCTGTAAGTGTGTGGAATTCCAGTCACAAAGTCCATAGATATGCCATCCCACTTCCACTCTGAGACCTCAAAGGGCTGTACCAAGCTTGCTGGAACCTAGTGCACTGCCTTCACCTACTGGCAGTTGAGGCATTGAGAAACGAACTCTTCCACAACCTTCTTCATGCCTGGCCACTAGTGCTATCGTCTGAGGTCCTAGTACATCTTCACCACTCTAGGATGTATCCCCAAGGTAGATGTGTGAAACTCTCTCAGCACCTCCTCCCATAATGAAACTGGATACAAAGTACGTCCTCTGAAAAGGATGTCGTGCTCTGCTCCAAAGGAGAAACCATCAGGTGCCTGCCCTAAGGATGTCTGCGCACGCCGCGTCTCATAGTCAGTGTCCCCACACTGTGACTCTCTGACCCGCTGCAGTAGTGGAGGAGTTATTGTGAGTGACTGAAGGAAGGCCACTCCATCTTTATCTATGAAGGATATATACAATGTGGCTAGCTTCTTTGTCACCTCCTCAAGTAACTGAATGCACGTCCACCTCCTAAGAGCATCGGCTACTATGTTCCCCTTCCCAGGATTATAGACTATCTCAAAGTAATAGTCCTGAAGGAACTCGAGCCATCGCCGCTGTATCAGGTTCAGGTCCTTCTGAGAGAAGATGTACCTGAGACTTTGATGGTCAGAAAAGACTGTAAAGCGCTCACCCATCAGATAGTGTCGCCATGTCTTCAGAGCGAAGACCACTGCTGCTAATTCCAGGTCATGGGTGGAATAATTATGCTCATGCGGCATCAAATGATGTCATCCATAGGCAATCACTGCCCGCTCCTACATTAGGAAACATCCGAGTCCGGTCCCTTATGCATCGCAGTAGACTGCTTACCATACTCCCTCCTCCGGCAACCTCAAGATAGGTGCGTTGGTCAATCTCTGTCTCCGCTCCTAGAAGCTCTGCTGACATCTGTCTGACCACAAAAAAGGTTTCCCCTCTTTGTAAGAGCTGAGAGCGGTACCGCGACTCTGGAGAAGTCTGGAACAAATCTCTGATAGTATCCAGCTAGTCCCAAAAAACATCGCACCTCTATCACGCTCCTAGGTGGCTTCCAAGCTAGCATTGCCTCGATCTCCGCAGGATCCACTACAACTCCCACCTCAGAGATGACGAGCCCCAAGAAGTGGACCTCACTTAACTAGAACTGACACATCGAGATCATTCCATAAACCCGGTGCTCTCGGAGTCTGTCTAGTACAACCCGCAAGTGGAAGGCGTGCACCTCCTCAGTGGTCGAGTATATCATAATGTTGTCGATGAAGACTAAGAAAAATCGATCGAGGTATGGATGAAGGATCCTATTCATGAGGCCCATGAACACAACTAGAGAATTTTTTACACCAAAGGGTATAACCAAGAACTCATAGTGTCCATACCGACATCTGAAGGCCATCTTTTGCACGTCCCCGTCCCGAACTCTGAGATGATGATATCCTGAGCTGAGGTCTATCTTCGAGAACCACCGCGCTCCCATGAGTTGATCGAAGAGGTCATCAATCCTCGGTAGAGGATACTTGTTCCTCAATGCCACCTGGTTCAGGTAACGATAGTCGACACAAAATCGCAAGCTCCCGTCCGCCTTCTTGGCGAACAGCATTGGGGAAGCCCAGGGTGAAACACTAGGTCGGATGAATTCCTTTCCCTGCAAGTCCTCCAACTGCACCCGTAGCTCTCGAAGCTCGGCGGGAGCCATCCGATACGCTGGGGTGGATATTGGGGCTATCCCAGGGTACAGGTCAATATAAAATTCTACCTCTCTGTGAGGAGGTAGTCCTGGAACGTTGTCGGGAAAGACGTCTGCATACTGATCCACCAGTGCAGGAAAACTAGGACTCTGCACGTCAACTGCTCCTAGGATGAGGATATCCAACTGATGAGTGATGGGTTGTCCTCTCCTCTGCGAGAGTCCATCCAATGCTATGAAGACTCCCTTCTCACCAGTGAAGGTGAACCTGCTCCCGTCGGTGCACAGATATTGCACCTTTCGCCTAAAACAGTCAATCTGAGCATAGAATGTGGATAACAAATCCTTGCCCAAGATGACATCTTAAGGTCTCGACGCCTCTACAATGAGATCTCAGCCGAAGATCTCACCTCATAGAGTAATCTCACAATGCCGGAACCACTGCATAATCGTCGAGTCTGCTCCCGTGGGAGTCTCTAACTGTAAGGATCGAGCCAACAGCTCTATCGGAATCTCCGAGCCCCGAAAAAGGGCAACTGCTATGAAAGAATGACTCGCTCCTCTGTCTATAAGAACTACAGCAAGGGTGGAATAGACACAGATAGTACCTCGAATCATCTCGAGCGTGCCGTGGTCATAGGCCTCCGCTGCCTGGAGTTGTGCCAGTCTCTTCCTGCCAGCTCCCTGTGGTCGGGGTGAACCTCCTGGTGGTGGTGGTGGTAGAGCCTCAAAGCGTTTTCCACCACCTGCTGCTCGGCTAGCTCCTCTGCCTCCTCTGCCTACTCCCTACGGACCTCCACGGTCGACCCTCTTCCTCTGACTGGGTGCCCCTCAACCATCTGCTGCTCCTCAGCACGGCGGGTCGGGCAGTCACGAGCCATGTGGCTCTGCCCGCCGCAAGCGTAGCACTGCCTGCCTATCGAAAGACTGGCTCCGCACTGTGTGCCCTGCAGTACTGAGCCAGTGTCCTCAGGTCGTCTGCCTGAGGGACTGTTTTTCCTGGACCCATGAGTCATCCGTTGACTGCCTACTATAGAACACTCTACTACCTGCCGCCCTGCGGTAGGTCTCGCTGCTGATGTAGACTCATTAAGAAATATCTCGATCAAAAGGGCTCGCTCCAGTACTCCTGCCTGGGTCGGAATGCTGAGGGAGATCATCGATGGCCAGATCTCATGCCTCAATCCCTGCTCAAAGGTCCGGGCCCGGAGGAATAGGTATCGTACCATGTCTGTTGAGTAGCGAAAGAGATCGGTAAATCTTGCCGAGTACTGGGCGACCGTCAAGCTGCCCTGCCGCAGCTGAAAAAGCTCCTGGATGCGTACTGCACGGAGGGTGGCTGGGACGAACTCTGAGCGGAAGAGGCTCTCAAAGTACGACCAAAGAAGAGATGCCTCATCATACACCTGGAGCATCAAGATCCACCATCTGCCTACTGCCGCGTGTAGTAGGCTCACTGCATGGATCACCATGAGGTCTTCTGGTGTCCTCACTAACCTGAAAACTCGTACCACTACCTCCAGCCAATCCTCGGCTACCTGGGGGTCCGTCTTCCCATGGCACCTGGGCAGTCGCTGATGCTGGAACTCGTGCAGTGCACTAAGGCGACGTGCATCGTCAGCGGCTGGGGCTGGAAGCATCGGTGGCTTGGCGGGTATAGGTATCGCTGGTGCCTCTGCTGTCAAAGGGCGATGTACCGAGGCCTCGTCGCTCTGTGGGCTGTCGCCACGCACAACTCTCAGAACCCTAGTTGGCTGCCGTCGTGGGGGCATCCTGAAAAGAAATAGGTGCGCCACGGTCAGAACAGTATACCTGGTGAGCTGACATAAAGTAATCACAAAGAAAACTTGAAACACACATTTTATCAATGTTTTCATGCATTATGTCGGAAATCAGAAGTCAGGGTCCTGGTGTACGGATACATCGGCCGCCGCACCAACACTGGACTCCCTGAACTGATAACCACACTCAATACTCTTAACATTATTGCTTCACATAGAAAATATCAGAGTCCTGAGTTCTGCGGTAGAACCGAACTCCTCTGATAACAATTTGTCAAAACCCATCCTCGGGGCTCGTGCCGTGACTACCCCAAGCCTGCCTTCTATAGGCCAGGAGCTGGCGACTAGCACCAAGGCGTAAATCCCGGTAAAAAGGGAAGGCATTTCCTTTGTAAAGTAAACAAACACCATAGAGCAAGAAAGCAGTAGAAGTAAACACTAAGTAAAAACTGAGTACAACAGTAAGTGCAGAAAAGTAAGTGGGCCAGAATACAAACCCAAACTGAAAGTTAAGTACAACTCAAAAGGGAAAACAACAACTGTAAGTAAAGCCTCAACATCTAGCCGTCCACTAGAAATCCCACCTGATGGGTGGGTGTAGATAGCCTCCGTAGCTCCTCAGGTCTAGCTGTCCGCCCTGGGTACGTCCCACCCAGTGGTCCACCTCCAGCTACCGTCCTGCTCTGTATGCCTCAACCACGATCAACACGGTACGCCATCTGCAACAAACACAACATAGTGCGGGCATAGCCCATGCAGGGGTGAGTATAAGCTACTCAGTAGGGACCCCGAGACCCCTAAAGGTCTCCCGGAATCCACAAAGGAAAATACACAAAGGAAAGATACAATCATGAAGTAACATCCGACACTACTTAGGTATATGCCCTTACATATACCTAAGTCATCAATTCCAGTTCACTCCAACTTCCGTGCCCAAGAACAACCCAGTCCACACATGAAAGAAAATCGTAATCCACACATAATAGCACAACACAATCCACAACGGAAAGAAAAATAGGATTCAGCTCACACAGGTATACTTCTTCATATGACGATAGAGATGATCATATATATCCACTGATTCATCTAAGCTGTCGGACCAACAAGGGATCGATAGGTACTAACCCCCGCAATGAACCACAAAGGATCTGACCCACACAGGATCGATTGGTAACTAACCCCCGGAAAGACCCACACAGGATCAGACCCACACAGGATCTGTAGGCGGTGGCCCACACAAGACCGTTGAGTGATGACCCACACAGAATCAGACCCACACGGGATCGGTAGCACTGATCCACGTTGGATCGCTGAGTGTTATAGTCATCGTCGTCAAATCCACTGAGGATCTCTGTACAGTCATCGTCGTCGTCGCAGTCGCAGCCGGCTCTAGGGTTCCCGCACACATCAAGCTCGTTCGGGAGGGTCTGCTCTACGAGCCGAGGGGCTGATACATCAACTAACACATAATCTGTATTTGATGTATCCAAATGTTCTGTATCGACAACAGGAACTCAACGCCACAAACGGCGCGTCAATCAGACGCCCGGTCTGAATGTTATTGGCCTTTTCGTCCTAGGGGACCGGTTGGTTTTTAAGTCAAAACCAACCCGACCGTACTCCACCTGCGTCCAAACCTCGGGCGAAGTAAGCCAAAAGATCTGTATCACTTAGAAGAATCCAACAATGTCAATGGCACATTAACCGGATGTCTGGAGCACAAGTTATGAGTGTTTCCGCTCCGAGGGCCCGGTTGGTTTCGTGTACGAACCAACCCGGCCGAACCCAAAGTTCTCCGAAACCTTGAGTGTAATATACCGAAACGACCGTCTCGACCCAAGGATCACATTGAAAATGACGGAGCATCGATCGAAGTCCCGTATCACATGTTATGGGCAACAGACCGAAAGAGGTTCTGCATTAGGGGGTTTGGGCCCGGTCCGACCCGGCCCGATACCCCCAGGGTCGGCCCGTACTGGGTCAACCCGAATAGGGTCGGGGTCCGTCCCGCTTGGGCGCGGCCCAGACCGGTCGGCGCAGCCTGGACCGGCCTGTGCGGCCCGGCCCAGCCTAGGCGCGACCCGGTCTGGCGGACCGGCCAGGCAGCAGGCCCGGCGCGCGGCGCGCTGGGCGCGGTGGCCAGGGGCTCGGCCAAACGGCCGAGCCGTTTCGGGAGCGGGGACGCTGCCTTCGAGTGAAGGAGCCACGACCCCACGTGGGGCCGCCCTTGCCAGCGGACGCGGCCGGCTGCCACATCCCATCCCCCTCCGGTCCCGCGCGGTCGTGTGACCGCACTCTGCCGATGTGGCTGAAGCCGCGGCGGCTCCTCCCGGCGGCGCGCCGGGTGCCGGAAGGCTGCTCCGTGGACCACCAGATGAGTTCCGATGGTCGTAATTGAATGTTTTCTTCGCCAATGGCCCTCCTAGGGGCCCGTCCTTCACTGCGAGGATCTCACATCGCCCATGCGGCTTGTTTTGTCTTCATTCGTTGTTCCGCACACCAAGAACGAAAAGGGCAGTGGGTTCAGACTTGTTCATTGGTCCGCACCCACCGCGTTAGCGGTTTTAAAGTCTCACAAAATTCATTTAAACAAACCACAGATATAATCACATAGATTTAAAAGAACAAAAACCCCTACCTCAACATTGTCGTCGAACGTGAGTTCATCGCGGAATTGACCGTCGCGGAAGAATAGGATAATCGCGTCGCGGAAGGGGCATCGCTATCGTCGCGGTACACGACGTCGCGTAGTCAAACTCTAAGGATAAAAAATCACACAGATTTAATTGTACCAATTAAACCCATGTTGAGGATCTAATTCATGAAGAATTAATAGAACTCCAATCCCCTTCCTCAATCGGTTTTTGATCGAAGATTGTCGCGGGGAAGGAACGTCGTGGAAGAAACGTCGCAGAAGGAGGGTCATCGGCGTCGCGGTACACGGCCTCGCGTCGTCGATCTCCAATAGTTCGGTGTTCTTCGTCACCCTTCGTCGAAGTCTGGCGTTCTACGCGTTCTTCATGAAGGAGGATGATAATCTTCAGGCCTTAGAGTTTTCTCCAAATCCTCTCAATCAGACAACCCTCAATAAGACAAGTGTTGGTCTTATTTTATTCCCATGCCAAAAATTTGAAAATCAAAGATAAGTAACAAACAATTAATTCGAAGAATTAATTGTAACAATTTAACTTCCCAATTTAATTGGGCGTTTCTTAACCAGAAAAACGAATGGTAGACTTTCATTAAAGAGGGGTTTTGCGGGTGCGTTACTTAGGAGGGAAGAAATGATGGGGCTCGTGCGAGCCCCACCTCACAAATATCCTACCAAGTGGGTAGGATACCGTGGGTCCCACCTTATCCACTTAACTTATCTTAAGTTGCTTTAAGTGAAATAAAATAAAATTGTCGCATCCCTTTTTTTTATTTCATAACTTAACCCCAAAAATTAAAAAACCACACTTGAGAAAATGCAACTCTGGAAAAGGTGTTTCTAAGAAAATACCGGAACTACGATTCCATTAGTGCCCTCGGAATTCGATTCCGAGCACTGGTTCAAAAGATAGAAAAACTATCACGTTCGTTCACTAAACGTACCCGAGCTAAACTTCGGAAAATGATTCTGGGCACACCGGGCCTCGGAATCAGGTGCCGTCAGAAACCGTGTTTTTGTAAAATTCCCAATAAAAATAAAAAAAATTCCTTGAATTTTATGGGTATTTACATGTACATGTGACGTTTTCTTTCCTTCCTTTTTGTGTGGTTGATACTAAGAGGTTTCGGTTAAAACTGTTGACATGACCCTCATATTAGAGATTCCTACTAGAGGAGACCTAGTGACCACACACTAATGCCGATAGTGTGACTCAACCCTTCGAAGCAAGAGTAACAGTTGGATATCTTGGTAGTAGTGTCGAGGACTTATGATGTCGTCCTTGGCATGAATTAGTACCATTCATGTCAGGATTGACTGTATTGGGAAAAAGATATTGTTCATCCATGGGATGAGACTGGATTTCTCTTTTTAGAAAAGGAGAAATCTTTTTAACTCTTGTAGGACGTAGGCGAAGAAAGGTGTACTTGAGTTCATTACAATTGGCTAGTCTCACCCATAGTTCATTGAGTGGACGGTTTACAATTTACTCTAATATCAATAGTCTGAAGTGTGTCTTCTCATAGAAGTACTTGAACCTGAGATAGCGGCGTTGGCATGAGTTCCTCCAGGACTATGACTTTGAGATTGTCTATACTCCTGGGATGGGAAATGTTGTAGAAGATTATCTTAGTAGATGATCTGGAATTCGACAACTAGGAGAGGCGATGAAGCAGCTGTCCGCGTTGCAGATATCCTTTGTGGATAGAGATGGAGTAGCCTTTATATAGTCTCTCACAGTCACTCCTCAACTTCTTCAGTGAGCCAGGGAGTCTTAGCATGGTGACATTGACTATGAGACGCGACATTCTTAGATATCCATAGGGCATGCACATGATAGATTTATTGAAGGTGGGGAGCACATCATCCTCTTTAGAGGACATACCTTGGTAACAATTTCACTTCCTGAGGAATTGATGAGGGAGTTCCACACATCCCCTCTTGTGGTACATCTAGGAGTGGCGAAGATGTATCAGGACCTTCGATGACAGCACTGGTGGCCAGGTATGAAGAAATCAGTAGCAGAGTTTGTCTCACAATGCCCCACTTGTCTACAAGTGAATGCAGAGTACCGGGTACCAGGAGGCTTGATACAACCCTTAGAGGTCCCAGAGTGAATGTGGGATGGGATATCCATGGACTTCATGACATGTCATCCACGTATATCTAGGAGTCACGATTTGATATGGGTGATCATAGACTGACTCACCAAGTCAGCCCACTTCCTACCAATCAGAGAGAAAGTCTTAGTAAAGATCATAGGATGCCTCTATGTGTAGGAGATTATTCATTTACATGGAGTACCTTCTTTTATTTTCTCTGAACGCATGCATGATTTACTTCACGGCTATGGAATGGTTTGTAGGAGGATTTAGGGACACTGCTTCACTTGAGCACCACCTTCCATCCTCAGACGGATGGTCAGACTAAGAGGACCATTCGGACTCTTGAGGACATGCTCAATGATTGTGTCCTCGACTTTGGTTGCAGTTGAGAGGACCAATTACCATTGGTAGAGTTTTCCTACAACAACAGATGACACTCCACCATCGGTATGACACCTTTTGAGGCCTTGTATGGTCAACCTTGCAGATCACCATTGTGCTTGATAGACCCAGGGGGTCAGCACTAGTCGGACCAGAGATGGTACAGGCTACCACAGAGAAGGTTCAGAACATCCAGGAGCGGATGAAGACTGCACAGAGCTGTCAAAAGTCGTATGCTGTCAGGAGACGGAGAACTCTAGATTTCGAGGATGGCGACCAAGTCTTTCTACGAGTCTCGCCTCGACGAGGTCTACAGATATTTGGTAAAGACAACAAGTTGTCTCAATGATTCATCAGACCTTTTTAGGTCCTCAGCTGAGTAGGTGAGGTAGCTTACTACTTATCTCTTTCACCTTAGATGCACCGGGTGCATGATGTCTTCCACATATCTCAGTCTATGAGATATGTGCATGACCCTTCCCACATCATCAACTATATATATTTGGACATCGATGACGGGGAGACTTTCAAGGAGGTACCAGTGGAGATTGAGGATCAACAGGAGTAGGTCCTTTGTGGACATTCGATACCTCTGGTGCGCATTCGCTTGCAACATAGGAAACTCCAAGAGAGCACATGGGAGTGGGAGACTCAAATACATGCTCAGTACCCCCATTTGTTCCCTTAGTGTGAGTTGTAGCGTACGGGGACGTAAATCCCTAAGGTGGGGAGAATGTAATGACCCAAATATTCCATGGATTTTTTTCTTCTTAAATTCATAGGAATTTTACAAGCCCACAGTTTCTAACGTCGCCTGATTCCGAGAACCGGTGTGCCCATAATCAATTTCTGATGTTTTGTTTGAGTACGTTCAAAAAACATACGTACAAGTTTTTATTACTTTTGAACTGATGCTCGGAATTGAAATATGAGGTAACCATTGAACTCGCAGCATAAGTGATTTTATAGTGAGACCTTCACCGTACATGCATTCTAATGAGAGTGGAATTCAGATTTTGGGGGTTTTTAATTTAGTTAAATAAAAATAACAGTTAGCTTATTTTTATTTCTTGGTAGATAAAACCGCCAAGGAAAGGTTAGTGGTGGGGCCCCCCACACATAACCACCCTTGGGAGGATATTAGTAGGTGGGGACCACACAATCTTCAAACCCCAAAACCCCCATTTATGTGGGATGAAACCCTTACATGTCCCTTGAATTAATGAAGCCAACCCGCTCTTCATTTAATTGTAACATTTCACCTTCCCTCTTAAGTGTGCCAAACCACAAATTAATTAACGTCATTAAATTAATTAATTTGAAATCATTTGAATTCTTTTTCCAAAAATTAAATAATGGGTTTCATAACCCATTATTTTTGTTGGAAACTCTATTGGTGGATATTTGGGTAGAGGAGGAAGGACATGGAAGAATTCTTCCTCCGTCAATGAAGAACCTTCGGTCGAGGGATGAAGTTGTCACCCACGAAGAACGTCAAAGATGTCATCTTTGACTCGTCTTCTTCAAACTCTTCCTCTTCTGACATTGATGGAAAGACGTCTGCCTTCCACGTCTCCGTCCTTGATCACCGAACATGATGTTGGGGAATTTGAGTTATTTTTATTTATGAGTATAAACCTCCATTCTTCATCGTGCAAAATTCTGGATTATAGTATGCCAAATGTTATTGCCATGAAGAGGAGCGTGCGGACCACACGAACTTGACCTGACCCTCCCTAGTTGGTTGTTATTATTTGTTGATGACGGAAGTGAAGAAACAGCGGCCGACAACGGGCCGACCAGGAAGGAACCAGTGGCGCAAGGCTGCTGGGTAGCCAAGAGGGCACAACACCGCCGTGCCACGCAAAAGGAGAGCTGCGGCAAGGGTGGACCGCGGTGGAGGCATGAGGCACTGTCCTATCGTGTGGAGGCTGATAGAGGGCCAGGGCCAGGGCGGGCCATAGGGGAGGGGTGAAACGCCATCACACTGCACCAGTGGTGTTGGAAAGATGCGGCTAGGGCAGGCCGTGACGGAGCGTCACAGTGCCGTCGTGCCGCGTCGGTGACGTGGAGCAGCTGGCCACTCAGGCCAGCCGGGAGAAGCGGGAACCCGTCAGGTCCCGCGTGATCTGGAACGGTGCCACCTGGCGCCAGGTTAATTCCAACTTAATGGTTGAACCGTTTGGGAGCCATGGGGAACACGCCTCCCCCTGGTTGTGACTAGGGCAGGGCCCCATCGGCCGGGCCACCTTAGCCAGGCCGCCATCGGCTAGGCCACCCACGGCTGGGCCGCCCTCGGCCGAGCCACCCTCCGCAGGGCCGCCCTCAGCCGGGCCACCCACGACAGGGATTCCCTCAGTCGGGTCTCCCTTGTTACACCCCAAGCTTCCACAATACGCTTCTTTTTCAATAATACAATAGTGTGTGTTTTACACAACACTGAGTTCAATCGCACGACGACATACCAAACTAGCCGTTCAAAAGCAGTTATGAATATTATTAACTGAATTTTAAATTTTATTTCATTATTATAATTATAGAATCTATATTATGAGTTTCTAAGACATAATTTAAAAACAAATTCATTTATTCAGATAAAATAAGTATTTTTTAAAAACTGAAATTTTACCACCATTTAATGGCGGAGCCTTATTAAATCCAATGTATGAAACTTTTATATATTAAATTTGACAAAATGTACTTCTTATTTAGAATAGAAACATAATAATTTAGTTTGAATAATGTTTTTTTTGTTTTTCTGATGACTTTCATATTTGGGTGAATAGTGAAAAATACTATATTTTAACTGAAAAAAACTATTTTAATAAAAATAATTTATATAGATAAATTATCAATTTTAATGGTCTGGAAGAAAATATGGATTATATTATTACCATTTAATCCAATTATGGTCATTTTATGTAATTTCTCTTTGAAATTGGACATAAACAAGTGTAAAACTTTTGATAGTTATTATTTCTTAAAAATACGCCTTTTGGTTTTAATAGCGGGAATTAATTTTAAATTAATAAATTCCACATTTTATGTTTTTAATTTAGTAAAATGGACTTAATTTTTGGATTTGGAATATCAAAATTATCTTACGGTGAAATTTTGGTACTTTTCTGAAAACTTTCATATTTTGATGAATAGTGAAAATTACTAAATTTTAATTAAAAACAACTTTTTTAATTAAAATAATAAACAGGTATAGATTATGAATTTTAGTGATTTTAAAGTATAGTTAGATTATAATTTTTCCATTTAATCCAATTTTGGTCATTGGACATAATTTCATATTTAAGCTGGATATAAGAAAGTGTCAATCCTTTGATAGTTATTTGTTAAAAATGCGTTTTTTGTTTCGACAACGGGAATTAATTTTAAATTAATTTCTACAACTTATGTGTTTTTAATTTATAAAAATGGATTACATATTTATAATTAATTGGTACGAATTGTTTAAGCAGGTAAATTTTATTTTTAGACATTTTGAATAATTACATCAGTAAATATTTTATTTACCATGGTTAAAGGGTAAAATCGGTAAATACGGGTAAACAATAATATTATAATAATAATAAATTACCCTAAAACGTGTCCTAACCCTATTGGTTGATACATGTATGACCATGGGACCCCCTGGAGCCACTTGAAAGTGATAATGACACTATGTATTAATTAAGTTAAAGTAAATACAGAAATGACATAAGCATATTTCTTTTAGAAAAAAAAAATTTACATTGGTTTATATATGTTATAATTTCAACTATAAATATTCATTAGAAAGATAAAAAGGTTTCCTACATCATGGTATTTTATTTAAAAATTATATACATTATGTAAATATATATATATATATATATGACACAATAATGATGTAGTATTTTCCTTATTAATAAAATAATTAAATAATTGGTATTATAAATGTTAAAATAAATATAATTTGAATGTTTTGATGATATCCATGAATTTTATTTGTTATTATGACATCCTTGGTTTTCTTAAATGAATTTGGTTCCAATTAATTCAGATTTTAAGACTTTAGCAAAAATCAATTATTGAATAGTGTCAAAATTGACATAAATCAGTTTTTAAAAGAAATATTATATTATTAAATGATATTATTTTCCTAAAAATAAAATATTCTGCCAAAAGACTTATATCAAGATAGGTGTATCATTAATGGACCGCTTGGGGGTATCTTGGATATATATAGTATGTTTATTAACAATATAATATAAAAATACAAAGTGACATGGTAAATGTCAAACTAATTAACTAAGAGTTAAAACTAAAAGATAAGGTTAATATAATGGAAAAGACCTGTATAAAATCTTTTGGTTGAAAGTATTTATACCCATACCCACCATAATCTCTTAATAATACACTTTGGAGCCATTAGAAACTGAATATGAATTTATTACAAACTAATACTTTATGATTTTCCTAAAGAGCCGCTCCTCCCCCTTATAAAAGGACACCACTTATAACCAATAATTCACACCATAAAAGCCTTTTGTTCCAGCCAAACCCTACCCAAATATTATTTCAACATCCCTCGATTCAACCTAGAGGCATTCATTTGATCAGAAAAACAACCTGAAGATCCCTTTTGATCAAATAAAAAAGAAGGACCCGAAGAAGAGTAGGTTAACTTTCCCTCAACCAAGGAAAAGTACAATGATTCCAAGAAGTGTATTGTGATTGATATGTAGGGTTATGTCAAGGGAATAATGACATTACTAAAGGATTATTTATGTTGATTTGTATGTTATAATGTGTAATGTAACATTCATGTATGTAATCATTTTTCCAAGACTGCTAAACTGATCGGTCCTTCAGGACTAGATTCCTTGTAATTATGCCAATGTATTAAAATAATGCACCGACTTTGGGTAACTGGGGTTGGGGCGTTACAGTTGGTATCAAATGAAGTTAAGAAATAAAATTGGATGCAAGATTTAGATAAACTCTTATTAGAGAACATAGACCTATGATTGACATTGAGTATTAATATAGAAGAATTTACTAGAATTTTGGTAATGTTGAGATTTTTTTAGTTTTCTGAGCAACGCATCTCTATCTGGATATGAGCAGGTAGAGGCTGCCCTGGCATAGTTGTACCTAGGGGAAAACCCCGAAAACACCACTTTGAGCTAGACTCGAATGGGAACTGGTGCATGAGAATGGGAATAGCTGCACTCTTGGTTACGACACTCCCTGGGGGATATGCTTAGGATAATTCTCATTTTCATTACAAACCATTATGGAGGGTTTATGAGTATATAATTCCTCAAAGAAGACATTTTTATGATTATGGATTATATCCATAAACAGTTTAATTTATGTTAAGTTTTTTTTACACGTTTTGGATTTGGTATTTCTATTCATAAACTAATCTAGTGAATTCCATTGTTTAGAAATAGCGCCCAGTAGAAGGAATGAGAATTCCAGCAATACGCACGATCTAAAGAGTAAGAAGGATCATATAATTCACAGTATTAAGACAAAATTCAGAGGGGAAATTGTCTCCCATGTATTCTCAACATATGAAGAAATGGTATCATGTGTTAATAAGATAAGTAAAGAATTCTCGGAGTCCTACGGCTTCGAAGGGATGAAATATAAGAAAATTATGGAAGAGAGAAAGATGGATAAAGGGAAGAGGGAAAAGAAGAATTTTCCCATATGTGATAACTATGGGACGAAACACCCTAGAACTTGCCTAAAAGGAATGGGAGTTTGTTATAAGTGTGGAGAAAAAGGACACCATGTACGTGACTACAAGGGTAAGAAAAATGTTTCAAATGTACAATGCTTCATATACAAGGAGTTGGGACACTACGTGAACCAATGTCCTAATCATCAGAGTATGCCCCAAATGATTTTATTGGATAATAATAAAGTTATGATACTACTAGAGATGATGAGGAATGATTAGCGTTCATATGTTGTTATTAGAGAATTATTTCATTTGAGTATCGTATCAACAATGTACAAGTTATAATAATTATGGAGTATATAAGGATTGTACTACAGTACTATTTCATTAAGGACTTGATATTTTGTGAAACAAAGAAAAGAGACTCAATATCAGGTTAAATTTTTGGAAAATATATGGTTGAGAGAAAGATAAACCATAATATGGTTCTGATACCGAGGTAGTGATTTTGGAATAATACATAATTGTTTTGGATAAATTATATTGGATATTCTTGACTAGCTAGAAATTGATTAATGATTTTTGTATCCCCTCATTGTTGGAGTTTACAACATTTTTGGATAGAAGGAGTATATTCAACATTTATTTAAGTAATAAGGGATCATGAATGTAATCAATAAGGTTTTATGGTATTTTAGGATGTTGTAGTGTTTTAAAATAAAACATAATGAAGGTGTTCACATGCTATTACATGGAAAAAAGGATCTTCATTGTGTTTATCTACCTTATAAATTTTGGACTGTGAGTTTGGACAGAAGTATTTTGGATAATTCTTGATTGAAATTATTTTTGTATTTCAATAAAAAGGACAACCCGGAGGTCGGGCAGCAACCAATCACGTCAGGCAAGGCTGCGAGACTTGAACCCACAACCGAAAGGAGACAAGGGTGTATCACCTACCACTGACCCACTTGATGGGTTGGATTGAATAATGTAGTTTTTTTTGTGTTTCTTCTTGATGAATTATAAATTCATTTTATTTTTGAACCCAATACGAATAGGGTAAATGGAAAATTATTTTTAAGTTCTCTTATCTTTTAGAGTGAAAGATGAGTTTGTGGTAGAACTTAGTTAAAGGATGGGACTCTACTTTCCAAGTATATATTTTTCATATTCTATTATTCATTTAAGAAATTAATTCTTATAATGTATTGAAGGGATATTAAAACAAAAAAATGTGTTATCCAAATTCCATATGTTTTGTTGAACCGATGGTATTTTAAATCATCATAGATTGATGAATTTAAGGCCCTCAATTTTACACTTGTTTGTGATTGATGACCTCAATAATTGACTATAAATATTTATATTTTACCTCCAATTATATTTCTCTAATTTCCACCAATGTTCTCTTAATCGAGATCATAATTTGGTGGTGACCCTTTCATTTCCCTTTCCCTCTTATTAGGACTAAATTTTATAAACCTAATTTCTGATGTGGGTTTTCCAAAAAGGTATTTTCTATTTTCAACCTTTTATTTTCAAAGAAAATTTTCAAATTGTGATGATGTAATTTATTGAATGAATGGAGAATGTAACACTTCATGCTTCCACGGTACACTTCTCTTTCAATAATACAATAGCGCGTGTTTTACGCAATACTGAGTTCAAGCACACCACGGCATACCAAACTAGCCGTTCAAAAGCGGTTATGAATATTATTAACTGAATTTTAAATTTTATATTATCATTATAATTTTAGAATCCATATTATGAGTTTCTAATACATAATTTAAAAACAAATTCATTTTTTCTGATAAAAGTAGTATTTTTAAAAAAATGCAATTTTACCAACTTTTAATGGAGAAACCTTTCTAAATCCAATATTTGACACTCATATATATTAAATTTAACAAAATGAAATTATTATTTATAATCAGGACATAATAATTTATTTTCAATAATGTTTTGGTGTTTTTCTGATGACTTTCATATTTGGGTGAATAGTGAAGAATACTATATTTTAACTGAAAAAAACTTTTTAAAAAAAAAATATTTATATGGTTAAATTATAAATATTTTTGGTTTATAAGTATAAATAGATTATATTCTTACCATTTAATCTTATGATGGTCATTGTTTGTAATTTCACTTTGAAATTGGACATAAACAAGTGTCAATCTTTTGATAGTTATTATTTCTTAAAAATACGCCATTTGGTTTTAATAGCGGGAATTAATTTTAAATTAATAAATGAAAATTTTATGTTTTGAATTTGTTAAAATATACTTTATTTTGGGATTAGGAATATTGAAATTATCTTAGGGTGAAATTTTGGTACTTTTCTGATACCTTTGATATTTTGATGAATAGTGAAAATTACTAAATTTTGACTAAAAAAACTTTTTAATCGAAATAATTAATAATGATAGATTATAAATTTGAGTTCTTTTAAAGTATAATTAGATTATTATTTTACTATTTAATCCAATTTTTGGCATTGGACATAATTTCATATTTAAACTAGACATAAGAAAGTGTCAATCCTTCGATAGTTATTTGTTAAAAACACGCTTTTTGTTTCGACAAAGGAAATTAATTTTAAAATAATTTCTTCCACTTATGTGTTTTGAATTTAGAAAAATGGATTACATATTTATAAACAGGATTTCCAAATTGTGTAAATAGGTATCTTATATTTTTAGACATTTTGAATAATTACTTCAGTAAATATTTTATTTACCATGGTTTAAGGGTAAATCTGGTAAATAAGGGTAAGAAATAATATTATAATAATAATAAATTACCCTAAAAAGTGTCCTAACCCTATTGGTTGATACATGTCCGACCATGTGACCCCATGAAGCCACTTTTATGTGATAATGAAACATTATATTAATTAAGTTAAAGTACATACAAAAATGACATAAGCATGTATCTTTTAGAAAAACAATTTTTACATAGGTTTATGTATGTTATATTTTCTACCATAAATATTCTTTAGAAATAAAAAAATATTTCCTACATCATGGTATTTTATTTATAATTTTTAGAACTTAAATAATTAAATATACTTATGACACAATAATGATGCAGTATTTTCCTTATTAATGAAATAATCAAATAATTGGTATTATAAATGTTAAAAGGAATGTAATTTGAACGTTTTGATGACATCCACGAATTTTATTTGTTAATATGAAATGTTAGGATTTCTTAAATGAATTTATTTTGAATTAATAAAGATTTTACGACTTTAACAAAAATAAATTATTGAATAGTGTCAAAATTGACATAAATGAGTTTTTAAAACAAATATTATATTATTAATTGATATTATATTCCTAAAAATCTACGATTCTTCCAAAAGACTTATATCATGATATTTGTATAATTAATGGACCACTTGGGGGTATATTAGATGTATATAGTATATTTAATGACTATATAATATAAAAATACAAAGTGACATGGTAAATGTCAAACTAATTAACTAAAAGTTAAAACTAAATGATAAGGTTAATATAATGGCCCAAAACTGTCTAAAATATATTGGTTGAGAGGATTTCGACCCATACCCACCTTAGACTTTGAAAAATCCACTTTGGATCCATTAGAAACCGAATATGAATTTTTTATAAATTAATACTTTAGTTTTTCCTAAAGAGAACATCCCCTTATAAAAGGACACCACTTCTAACCAATTCTTTACACCTTAAAATAATTTTGGTTCGGCCAACCCCTACCCAAATCTTCTCTAAACTTCCCTCACTTCAACCTAGAGGCATTAGTTTTATTAGAAAGCCAACATAAGGATCCCTTTTGATCAAATCAAAAGGAAGGACGCCAAGAAGAGGGGGTTAACCTACCCTCAACCAAGGAAAAGTACAGGGATTCCAAGAAGTGTATTGTGATTGATATGGAGGGTTATGTCAAGGGAATAAAGGCGTTCAAAGAGGATTATTTATGTTGTTTTGTATTTTATAATGTGTAATGTACCATTCATGTATGAAATCTATTTTCCAAGACTACTAAACGGATCGGTCCTTCGGGACTAGATTCCTGGTAATTATGCCAATGTATTAAAATAATGCACTGACTTTGGATAACTGGGGTCGGGGCATTACATCACTCGGCCGGGCCACCCTCAAGATGGGCCACTAGGGCCAGGCCGTCCCTTTAGGTCGGTCTGCCTCCTCTGTCTAGGCAACTCCCTTGTACTGGGTCGGACCCCGGTATGGACCGGGTCGTGCCGGGTTGGTCCGACTAGGTCGGACCTGAAGTAGATCCAGTTGGATAGTTTTCACCATTTCACCCATATCTTGGGCTTTGGGTGTCTGATCAACGAACCATCTACGGAGACAAAAAACCTAGAGATAGATGGTTCTTTTGTCATATCATACGTGAGGTTTGGACACAGTTGGGGTATGGTCGGGTTGGATTGAACCTAAAAGAAAACAGGGCCCCTGGAATGGAGATTTCAATAACTCACAGACCAAGCGTCCGATTGATGCACCATCTATTGTGTTGGGTTCCTTATGATGAGACGGAAGTATGAGATACATCAAATAGAGACATTGTGGTAGTTGATGTATCGACACATGAATCTTGGAGCAGACCCTCCGGGAGTCGAGCGCGTTGTGTGTGGGTACCCTATGGATGGTTGCGACAGAGATGATAGGATACTGCCTAGACCTACTACTGTATCAGGATCCTCCGTGGGTTCGACAATGATGATACTATACCAGGAACCTTCGTGGGTTCGATAGCAATGATACTAGACATAGATCCTCTGTGGGTTCGACCGCGATGAGACTAGACCTGGATCCTCAGTGGGTTTGACAGTGACGAGACTGGACCTGGATCCTCCATGGGTTCGACAATGATAAAACTTGACCTGGATCCTCTTTGGGTTTTACAGCGACGAGACTGGACTGGGATCCTATGTGGGTTCAACAACTACAACTTTTGTACTAAGATCCCATGTAGGATTGACAGCTTCAATAGACTGATGTTTTAGGTTTCTACGGATATCTTCCATTTGACAATGAAAGATGGTTTAGTGGCTACAACTAATCATCTCTTTCTCTCTTTTAAGTTCTGTATACCTGGTGTGATCTGAGTCATTATATTTTTGTTTACATCATGTATGAGATGTGTACTCTTGACAACTTATGTATGTGTATAGGAATTTACCTAAGTAAGGGTGGAGGTTTCTTCGTGGATGTTTCTTCGTGTATGTGTTGTGGTGAAGCCCACATGAATTTCTTCTGTGAGATGAGTCTTGAATTTCAGTTGTTATCAACGAGATGATTGACTTTACTTCCTTTGTGGAAAGGTTTGTGCTTGGGCATCAGTGTTGGAGCCGGACATTGATTGGTAACATAGGTATACGTATGGTCATATACAGATGTAAGGATGTTTGATACATCGTGATTGTATCGTACTTCTGCGGTTTATCCTTAGTGGATTTTGGGAGACCATCAGGGGTCTCAAGGTCCCCTACTGAGTATTGTTATACTCACCCTTGCACGGGCTTTTCCCGAACCTTGTTGTCTTCTATGCAGACGACGGTCATCAGTGATCGTGGCTGAGGGTGACGGACGCGAGGCTGCTCATAGCTGAACTAGACGTGAGATACCTCAGGGACGAGTTATTCGAGATATGTACCTACCCTTTAGGTAGGATTCCCCGGTGGATGATCCAAGAGATGCTTTCCATTTTACATGTACTTGTACTTGTTGTTCAGTTGGGTTTGTATACTGGACCACTTACATTCTGCACACATTTCTTTTCTATATTAGTACTTGTTTATTCTACATCATGTGTTCAGACAGTGTGTGTTATAGGTTTAAAGGCAATGCCTTCAATTTTTATTAGGGATTCAACTTTGGTGCTAGTTGCCAACCCCTGGCCTATGGTAGGTGGGTTTGGGGTAGTCACAACACAGGCCCCGAGAACGGGTCATGACAGGCCCAAAGGCCCAAATCAGGTAAATATTTCTGACTTTTATAGTACCAAACAATAACTGTTATAGTACTTCTACAGTACTGTAATAGTACCTGGAAATTCACCTCCACCCTATTTTGAACCTAGGTCTCTTGGATGCCAAGCATGAGCCCTTACCACTCTGGTACGGTCTCGTTGGCTCTTTAATATTCTTAATTGTTATTATGTTAATGGAATTTTAGTCTTTGGGTAGAGAGGAAACATTCTTTGAATGTATGAAAAAATAGATTTTAGTCTTAATTGATATCTACTAGTTTCTTTACATGATCTTAAGATCACGCCCAATGAAAAAAAGTAAATTAATAGACCTCATTAATATCCCTGAACCACATGGAGAGGATCTGAACATGAAATTTTTAATTAATTTATTAACATATATTGAATTACTTAAACAACTAATTTTTATTTCATTGTTTATATAAAGGAATGAAATTCAACCTTTCATCCTTGCAATATAGGATTCAAGTCTACAATCCTTCTTATAGTGATAAAAACATGGACCATAATTTTTTTTAACTCCTTAGAATTTTCAGTTTCTAATCATGACTATTCTAGATCATTTCTATTGTTCGTGGTTAATCATAGAAGTATTCTTCATGGAGGATTAAGAAGAATTGATGTTCAATCGTAATCTTGAGAGAGGAGGAAGAAGGAGGACACTCCAGGGCTTGATCCAATCTCTCATTTTTTTGTTGTGCACACCAAAAGAGAATAAGGAGAGTGATATGATTGGTTCATTATTATATGTGGTTTAGTGTAGGAAAGTCACACACAATCCCCCAACCGTCTTTAATATTATTAATTGGATCCATGTCCGTTAAAAATAAAAATAATAATATTATTATGAACATTGGAACATGAATATCACATTATGAATATATATATATATATATATATATAAATAATTTCTAATTGGACCATTAAACATAGTCAGCTTTTCTCCTCTAGCATTTAAAAATTCTTGAATAATGATTACATAAATAAATAAAATTAACTTCATTATTCTTTTATAAATAAAAAAATTGTTACATTTTCAAAAAATTAAACCAAATATTTATTATTTTCTTTCTAACATATTTTTTGCACCAGATAACTCGTGGAAAAGTTATGGGTATCAACCAACCTAATGAAAGTTTTATTTATTACAACATGTTAAATTATTTACTAATATTTAACCATGATTTATGATACACTTAGTGTGTGACCCTCCATGACTATTTCTTGGTGGCATTAGGAATAATCACCTAAATTCCAAGTTGAGTGTCTAGAAACATGTTAAGGAATACATATATGAAGAATTTAACATCGAAAGTATGTAAAAACTATAATGAATTTCTATTGATTATTATAATCACTCAATAAGATTATGTCAAATCAAGAAGGTTTCATGCTAGTTCTATAAACCTACATGCTCGATGCCTCTTTCTTTAAATTTAAAAAATTAAACTCACCGATCAAACACAATGTCCATTATTTTATTCAACTGGTTCAATTCACAACAAAGGCCCATAGATATTAACATTCTTCAAAAGACAAGAGGGATAAATCCTTTCTCACATTATCTAATAAATTCATTCCATTCATGACAAACCCAATGTATCCTAATTCATTTTGAACATATGTCATCATGGTTTTCATCAATTAATAAAAGTACATGAGTCATGATATCTATTATCGATAATAATAAAGTCCAAGGATAAATACGCGCATATAAAAATTGTAACATCTAATAAAACATGGAAATGTGGATTTCATATCGATGGAAATGTTCTTATAACCTCTTATATTGTATATGACCATGGGAGAAAACCAAGAGAAGGGGTATAAATTCCTTGTTAGCCCCTTACCCCTAATATCATGTTTCTAATATGTATCATCATATAATTTGATATATCCATATAATAAGATTAATTAATTATGTCATGTCACCTATAGGTTATCATTATAGTGGGGAACTTCTATAATATTTCAATGAAAATATATATTCTTTGAACATTATCACATAAAAATTTCAGGTAGAAGAAAAAAAATAATATGATAATAAAAATTTATTAATAATGAAAATATTTAATGAAGTACTAAATTTGTTTGTTTTCGGGAAAAAACACCAATAGACTCCCACTTGCACTTGATCAAACTGGTAACAACTTTTAGTCTACTAGATATCACATTATATTAATGATTCTACTAGGATAAATCCTTTATTAATGGATCCACCTTGATTTCCATCATAGATACACTACATATTGAAACTTCACCTCATTGAGAGAAATACCTCAATATGAGAAAAATATAATGTATGTGATTTTATTTGTCTGACATTGGATCTTTGGAGAGATCAACTATTAAAGTGTAATCAGAAGAAACTGTGATTGTATCTTCACTGATAGGTACAACATTTGGATCTTGGAAAAAGGTAAAAATCTAAATTATTTTATTTTATGTATCAGAAGAAATAATAAACATAGACCCCACTATAGAATTTATGATAACTAGAATCTTAGAACATTTTCATCTCAAAGATATTTTGTTGAGATAAAGATATATCCACACTGTGAATTCAGATCATTATAATCATTCCAAAAGATACAATCTATATAACCCTTGATGATTATATCTTCATCACATTCATACCTCAGGAACTTATTATATGTTCACCTCAGATTCAGAAGGAAAGTTTTAACTACCATCCAATACTGCTCACCTAGATCTTTTTGATATATCAATACCAAATTCAAATCATAAGAAACATCATGCATTATACATAACAATATATATATGATATGTACTTCCATAGAATAATATAAGATCTTACTAAATATCTTTATTTCCTCTAGGGTTTTATGACACGTATATTTTTTGGAAATATGTATACCCTGAGACACTATAAGTATTCCTCTTTTCTATTGATCCATACTGAACCTATTCATTATCTAGTCAATATATGTACCATGAATTAGTAGGAAAAACCCTCTTGGATCTACCCTACATGATCATGATACCTAGAATATATACTAATTCACCTATGTCATTTATGGAGAAACACATTCTTTGACATTCCTTAACCTATTATAAGGCTGATATATCCTTTATAATTAGAAATATGTCATCAATATATACCATAATAAAAACAAGTATACAACTACTAAATCTATTATAAACACATGGATCACATTCTTTCATAATGAATACCAATTTAAGTTTAAATTTATTGAATTAAATGTTGAATGACATAGATGCATTATTTAATCCATATATGTATCTCTACATCTACCATAAGTTATTGTAATTACTCATAATTAAAAACCTTATACTTTTGTAATGAAAACATCCAACTGAAAGTTCCTACTAAATCAATCATTTTTGATATACATTCACCAAATATCATAGTCAAGGTAAACTACTATAGAAAATATAATTTTAATAGATTTAAACATGTTACCTATATAAAATATTTCATTATAATCAATTACTTGACATTGTCAAAATCTTTTATCCACTATTCATGCTTTATAGGTATTCAATTTTCATTCCATGTCCACATTTCTATTGAATAACCATTTACACCCAATATTCATTACATTAGTTGCAATATATATCATAATCCATACATGGTTTTGGTATATAGAATCTATCTAATAACTCATGGCTTCTTGCCATCTTACAGCTTCTGAGCTTTAAGATGAATCCTAGAATTAGAGGGGATCAACATTGTAAATCAATAATGAGTCACCAAATTTAGTGACTAGAAAACCATATCTATCTAGTTATCTCACCTCTCAAGTGATCCTACATAGTATTTGTGTTTCATGAATGACATATTCCACAGGGAGAGATGGAATAAATTCTAATACCAACTCTTGTGTATCTTGATCATAAACATCATCAATGTCAATCCTGTTCCAACTATCCTCCTTGAGGGTGTTCCACCTCTCAACAAATATGGTCTATCTTTTTACATTATCATTTTTATATGAAGGGTTTTATATATAGTATCCCTTTGTTTCATTTGGACACCCTATAAAGGTTATGTATTTCCATCATGTTTCTAGTTTATTTCTTGAGCTATCCTTAACAAACTCCATGAATCCCCATATATGAACATGTGTAAAATGAGTTTCATTCCACTCCATAACTCAAAGGAATACCATTTTCTGCTTTATCTGGTACACAATTTAGTAAGGATTATGTTTTTGGTAATTCATACCCCCAAATGGATAATATAAGAATTGTGTTACCCATCATTGACCTTATTATATCCAATAAGGTATAATTCATCGTTTCACTAACATCATTACACTATATCGTAAAAGGTGGAGTGATTTGAGATAACTTCCTATACTCCCATATAAATTCAATAAAATTATTGGTTGAGATATTCACAACCTCTATTTTGTTGATGTTTCATTATATTCTTACCAAACTAATATTCAATAATACTATTGAGCTCTTTAAACATCTCAATTTATTCATACATATACATAATCAATTAGATATAACTATAATTTCTCATTTCATCAGCAAAAGTAATAAATTTTTAGTATTCGCCTCTATATTCGTCTTGAAAAGTTTCATAGGGATCATGATATGCTAATTCTAGAAGATTTGTGTCCCTTTAAACTTGACAACCAAATTATTGTTTTACAATTTTTACATATAAATAAGCATTCCATATTTCAAGAGTATTTATAATCAATAGTTATGAAGGAATATATTGACATATATTTTTGAGATGATTCTCATTTATGTGACCAAAACAGTGATGGAACAACTCGTTTTATGTGAGTTGTGCATGTTAGTTACATGATAAATTAATTATATTAGGTTTTTATAATTTAATACAAAAAGATAGTTATTTAGATGTGTTATACCATGACATATGACACATTTATAAAATTAGAAATAATTATTTCCAAATTTGAAAATAAATCCATCCATATAAAATAAAGAAACATAAATAATGTTCTTGGTAAAACTAGAAACATATTAACCATTCTTTAAACCCAAAATAAATCCTTTCAGCATTTTGAGATGGTAGTATCCATTAGATATAACCTTAAACCTTAGTCCATTGGTAGACTGTAAATCCAACTTATCTTGGGTAATCATATGAAATTTTATTGGTTCCAATATTTTGTCAAAAATGTGAGCACCCCATATAGTATGTAATACCCAAATTGTCAACATAAAAAGATTACACAAAAAAGAAAGAACAATAAGAATCTCCTTGCATATTTGGATGGTTTTAATTCCTCTTATAGTGGCCATAATATCTAAATGAAAATAATACTACATCTTGTTTCTTCACCTTCTTTTGTATATTAATATAATTAAACAGTTTGTGCTCAAGATAATTAGACATGGAACGATCCTTCGACCCATTTTCCTTATTCCTATTATTCTTATTCACCATAAAGACAATGGGTTTATCTCCCCACATGTATTTATCTAACTAGATAATAATAATAATAATTTCTAATAGTTTCTTCTTTCTATTTTTCCTATTATAATTCACAATAAAAGTGGATATATTTTTGGGTTGTGAAGATATAATGAGATATATGTGCAGCTCTCCGGGGATCATAAAACCCATTTTGATCAGGTGCTCAATGTAGCCAATTATCTTCAATAAATGATCCCCATATGGAACCGACTCTTCATACTTAAACATAAATAGTTTATTGGATATCTCATATCTATCTGATCTTGCCTTATCATGATATAGATAATAATGGTGAAAAACATTGTTATACTCATCAATAACCTTATATTTCATTAAAATATTATTGGACATGAATGATGATATAAAACATTGGATATTCATTTCATTATCTACAAGCTTCAGATAGAGAGATACCTTTTCCCTAGTACTCTCTTTGTAAAGAGACTCATGATGTGGGATTTCTAGATCATACAATTTTCATTCACTTCATTGTATAATGCACAATTGACTATACCATTCCATGACACTCATTCTGGTCAGAAGGCAATAATAATATAGTATTGATAATATTTTTAATGTCAATGTAATTTGATTATTAATTTCTAAAAAGTTTGAGCAAACAATTAGTACTTGTTTAAATTACAAAAATAGATTAAAAAATTAAATTAAATTTAATTCAATTAATCTCCCTTTATTTTTTGAAACCAAATAGCCCTCAATAGTAGTTTCAAGATATCATATTTCCTTGAAATTAAAGTGTAAAGGATCCATATACCCATTTTAATAACCCATACTTGATCCTCAAAAGCTATTTGAAGGGATTTATGTAGTCAAAACCTAAAAACTACATTAACTCATAGATCCTTGATCTGTTGGATAAAATACATAATCCTGAAATTATATTTTAAGATTTCCAAACCATTTTTCTCTTAGTTACACCATATCTTATTTAGGCATTCAAACAATAATGTAAAGTAAATAAATTCAACTTAAAAATCATAAAATTTACATTAAATTTAAAATGACCCTAAATTTGGTTGTTCATGTACATTGAACTATGATGTCGATTTTAACTTATATAGTGGATAAATAAGATGATGTAATATTTTAATTTGAGGAATTTGTTTCTCTTTGAAAAATTCCCATATATATCTTTTTACATGCCCTGTTAATATTAAGTGGATTTTACATAAGTGATTAAAAATGTCTGATAAAACATTTATGAATAATCTGATTATATTTTTCACTATCATTTATGTTTGTTACGTAATTTATTAGGTGGTCATGTAGAATTATGAAACATAAATAATTAAAATATGAAACTAAAGAAATAAAATATAAGTGGAAATATTTCCATATTCTATAATGGTTTTTTATCTAGAAAATAATAAATTAACCATAATCCCTAAGGGAAAACACACCTTAATCTATAGCTTGGTTTTTGTTGTAGTATTCCACCTTTTCCCTTATGCATCACCTTGATTTGTTTCCCCATAGCTCAAGGAATTGTTCTATCTCCTCTCACCGGGGAGATCCCTCAATACATATGATTTTAGTCACATGTTGGTGAGAGGACACAATGGATTGGATACAGGGGGTTTGCATAAAACAATCCATATGCATGAAGAACAAAAAAGGGAAGGGACTGATAAAAATTTCATCATTTTTAATTTTTTATAAAATAAATTAAAATCAAGAAATCACATAGGGAAGGGATTCTCTAATCTCATTATCAATCTACACACAACATGAAATATGCACATATTTTAAATTTTTTATCAATTACATTGATTTGTACTTGGATTATGATAATCTATCATTAATCAATGTAATTAATTTAATTTATCTTAATTTTATCCAATCATCCTTAACTCACCGTCTTCAATACTTTTAAACAATATTATCTTTATTTAAAGTTAATGTATTGAAAAAGTGTACTTGGAAGAAGTTGTGGGTGTTTATCAAAAATTATAACATGGAATTTAATATAATATAGAGTGGTTAATCCTATGACATGTAATGTTGTATGAAATGAACAATACACTGAACAATAGTCAATATTTTTAATTATATATTTATGTCTTATATCTAAGAAAATTTTATATCAATGCCCAGATGAAGACAGTACAATGTGTACTCATGAAGTACATGGTGTGTACTTTGTTTTTTCTCTAGGAAGATAATTTAGAACCCCCTTAATGGTATTCTCTAGAAAACATTTCATTTTTAATCATTAATAAGTTACAGGTTATATTATAGGGAGTGGATAAAAGAAGATAAAATGATTACATAATTTTAAAATGAATCATTTTTTGTAAAAGAAAATTCAAAAGACATTAAATCGTTCTATTAATTATAAATAATTTTCAATTAAACATGTGACTCATCTGAGGAAACTTGTAGTTTCTGGGCATACTAGAAGTATCCTTTAGAGTTACAACCAACATGGATTTTAGTCTTAAATAATGTATAATAATTGATTTTCATGATCATGAGATCAAGTCCAATGAGAAATAGAAGATTAATTGTCTCAACTAACATACCAAAACTATCGGGATAGTATCATTACATGTAATTTATAATTAATTAATGGGAATATATAGAATTTCCTCAACTTTTAATTCTACTTTTGTTTATGATATGATTCAAAATAATTAATCATACTACTGTTGCAACATAATATTCAAGTACAGAATCCATCTATTAGTGATCCACACATGCTCCAAAATATCTGATCAATGTCATATAAAAGTTGGGCGTAAGAATGGCTGATCCTGAATGCTTTCAGTTTTCATTTTTGATCAGATTAGTATTATTCAAGAAGGCTTAATAAAACATGATGTTATTTTGAAGTCTTGATATAGGTGGAATAAATATCATTCTCTAGGGTATAAGAAAATCGCTCATTATCTATTGTACACACAAAAAATTAATTATGAAAATAATATAAGTAGATATTCATTATATTTAGTATAGTGTTGGAAAATCACACACATTCCCTAAACCATTTTAATATTTTTAATTGACCCCAGGTTCATTAATAATAATATTAACATAATTATTATCTTTATATGAAAAAATTATTAAGAATATAATTAAATAACACTTATTTCTAATTTGGATATTAAACCCACTTTTCTTCCCTTCATTATCATTGACCGATCACTGAGTAATGACTATTTAATCAAATTAATTTCATTGAATTTTTCAATGATAAGTATAACAAATACTATATAATCCAAACATGGAAAAAATTAATTATTAATATTTAAATCATTTATTCGTTTGAAAAACTTGTGACTAATTTATGGTGATCAACTAAACCCAAATAAATAATATTTATTATAACATGTTAAATTCATTACTAGAATTTAATCATGATTATTGGTACACATAGTTCTTGACACTCTAGGACTCTTTCTCAGTGTCATTAGGCACAACTTTCTAAATTCCAATGTTATAGTATAGTTACTCTCTATGGCATCCATAGAGGAATAGGCTAGAATCACAATGACATCAAACCACCTATGAACATTTACTATGTAATATAATATTTTTATCAAAACATCTAACATAAAATAGTTTTTATGGTGGTGCCATCAAACTATATGCTTGATGTCTATTTTATTGAAATTACAGAAATGAACATTCCCATTGAACACTATGGACATGGGTTTATTTAGGTGGTTTAATTCCCATAAAAGGGCCTATGATATTAAATTTCATCAATAGGCTAAAGTTATAAACACTTTCTCACATTATCCATTAATTCAATATTATTCATGAGGCACAGAGTGTATCTTACTTATCCATGGGAAAATTTCATTAATATTTTATCAAAAAATAAATGTACCTGAGTAATGATATCCATTAATAATAATATTAATGTTTTTTTGATCAATACACATCTTATAAAATAGAAACATTCAATGAAACCTGAAAATATGGATTCCATATTGATGGTTTTATTCCCATAACCTCCTGTCTTAGAGATTACCAAGAGAAAACACTTTTAGAAGGTCTCTCAATGTCCAATGATACCAATACCCTTAATAACTTATTTCAACTATTTCCCATTAGAAAATATAATCAAACCATATAACAAGATTAATTAATTCTGTTTTGTCACCTCTAGGTTACCATTATAAGAAGGAACTTCTATAACCATTTACTACTCTATTTATATTTATAGGACACCACCACATACAAATTTCATGTAAAAGAATAAAAATAAGGTGACAATAAAACAACAGTAATAATGAAAACATATAATCATGTACCAAAAATTTTGTTATAGGGAACCAAATTTAATTTCAATATATACTTTCAACCCTATCCCATCTCATGTGAAATAAAAATATCACTCATGCATATGTGATGTCTGTAGTCTCATTGATGTGATGTATTTCATTTTTGATCATATCCTCATATAGATGTTTGAAAAGAAACAATTAATGGATATATCAAATATTTATTACATAATTATTGTTATTTAAAGATGAAATATTATGTACCTCATTACCCTCCAATTCATTGGAAAATGTAAACCCTACTTGTGCGTACGTGGGGACTACCACCTCTATAAAGCAATGCAATTCATTTTTTATTTCCAACTTGCATGGATGGTGATAAATACATATGTAATGAATAAATAAGATATTTATAACATTATTATGATTTAATTAATTTAAACCATCATATAATTTATTTCCTTTTTATCCATTAGAACATGAAAATGTCCCTGATGCATACGTGTAGACTACCACCTCCCTGACTAATGTATATAATTATTCATAAACTATATATATAGATGGATTTAAAGTAAACTTTATATAAAAATATGATATATAAATAACTTTATTAACATTTATTAGGTGATTATATCATGATTAAAGTGCAATGAACAAAACCATCAAATCGAAATAGTCATGTGAAAGGAAACATTTGACACATAAATATGTATTTATCAAATAATTATAATATATATAGATATAAAAAATTTATGAAAAAATGACATAAAAAATATATATAAATATCGAACATATATATAATAATAATAAATATAAATTTATTATATTTGATTTTTTAACACATCCAACTAAACCATAATCCAAGGTAAGAGTTCCTTTTCTCAAACATCCTTTTTGGGAAAGATTTGAATTAAACACCTATTTCTACCAAAAAAATTGTATATACTTACACTTTAAAATATTATATCATGATAATATCTATAATAATGGTGATTAAATTTCTATTTTTAGTCCCCTCTTTCAATAGGTTTTCATTAAAGTGTTATAAATTCCATTAGAGTTTATTATTCAATCTATTTTTTTCGGATTATTTATATTTAAATTTAATTTAGGGGAATTATATGGAATTTATTGCATAAAAATAAATTATTCTATTCTTATTTGGTTATTATTTATTTATAAATGTATTTTTATTATTTTCTCACCCTTTAGTTAAAAAATAAACCAAAATAACGTTTATAAGAAAATTTGACCTTATTTATATTTTATGGTTAAGAACCTATATTTTTGATATCCATATTATTTAATTTTGTTTTAATGATCAAATTATGTTATCATTTACTTTATATTTAATCTTTTAGAACGAAACCTTCTATGATGTTCAAAAAATTCATTTTTGAATTTCATTACAAAAGTATGAAAATATTCTCATTTTTAAAAATTTATGCATGTATGGATTTTCCCATCATTATGGGAATTCTTAATGATTTAATATCATTTCCATGTATTGATATTTTTCCGATGTAATTTTTATTCTCATTTTTCATTTATTTTTTTTGAAAAGAAATGGGCTTTATTTTATTGAAAGTTTTAAGAAGGGATTTCATTTCACTTATGTTTATTTTTATCTTTCAATCCACATTAACTTAATTAATTATATTTCATTTTAATGAAAACAATAATGTAAAATATTTTATAAATTATAATTTCAAATTTATTCTTTAATTATTATGAAAAGTATTTTTGAAGTGATATTTATCTTCATTTTCACAAAAATGTTACAAAAAATTGGAAGGAAAATCATTTAAAGTCATAACTTTAATTTTCCGCTCCATTTTCCAAATTTCATTTTATAATTACAATCTTTTTAAATATAATTAATTAATGGTATATTTTATTTCTATATCAATGGTTTATTCTATATCATTTCTACTATTCACTTAATTGTATACCCATTACCCTATATGTTGTAAACATCATAATCTACAGATATCAGATAGGGGGTTTTTACCATGAAATATAGCTCATTTACTAAATAGGGAAACATTAATAATATATATTATTGTTAGTTACATACATATGGTTATTGAATAATATGGTATCTTGATCATACATTGAGAAAATATTGACATTTTGTATTTTTCTTTTTCAATTTTATATTTATTACTAATCAATATTGATTTTATATTGTATTATTATTAATTTTATTCTTATGATGAATTCATTGGACATAGTCAGTGATGGATGAGGCTTAATATTATAGAGGGCTTAAATTAATTTATAAGTCCCATTTGACATTCTAGCTTGGTTCATTGTTTTATAACCACCTATTTATATATGATATCTTGGCATGAGGCCTTTATGGTAGGATTATGAAGTCCGAAATTATAAATTTTGTCATTATGAAACTGATTAATATTATTATCTATGTGATTATTTACATTTATATTATATCCATAGATATATAATCCTATGATGATATTAGTTATATGACATATTTGATTATTATTTATTTCATTTATATTTCTTATCCATCTTGTATTCATGATAGATTCCACCATATTATTTATCATACTGAGATTTTGAGCTGAATCATTTTTACGATTTAATATCCATATTTTTTTACATGGAGTAATACAAATGATATATTAATATGGGTATTATGTGTAACGAATTTTTTGTGGTATTTTAATAAATTATTTTGGAAAATAATACTCAAGGTATAATGGGAAATTTTTTTGGGTGATAAGGATTTTTTTTTTGTTAAGTAGTGATTTTCATAGTAATGTAAATATTTAACCCTAAAATGGTCTTGGGTATGTACATGACTAAAAAAATTATTTGATGTTATAATTATTGAATGTCAAAATTGGGTCACTTGAGTTGATATCAAGGCATGTATGTAATGTTTATTTTTTCAACACCGAATCTTGTTGTATAGTTCTGGGATACAATAGTTGGTATTAGATGAGAGTTTAGATGAAATTAGAGGTTATTATATATATATATATATAATACAATTAAATATATTTTAAAAAAATCATGTGTTAATATGATGATTTGGGATCATAATTTAAATGTATTTTATAAAATTAAACATATTATTGAGAAATATGTTTATTTTATGTATAATATAAATTTTTTTATAGAATAGTACATTTTAAAGATATATTAATATTTATCCTCTTCATAATATGATTTACTATTATTTATTTAGTATACTTACACTACCCATTTTTGGTTTTAGTAAATTAATAGAACAACTATGAAACAACATGAACCATAATTATAATGGATGTGAAAGAAAATGTGCTGGTTTTATGAATGAGAAACCAAGCATGATTATATTTAGAGTAAAACATCTTATGATATGACTAACCTGTTATCTTGAGTTATTATTAATAACATAAACATAGATGAATTTTCTACATAACCAAATAAAAAAACATATTTTCATTAATGTTAACTTGATAAGAACCATAGGGGAAATAATATTCAATTCCCAAAATGTAAAAAATATTGGCAGAAGCACTTAAAGGAATTTGTCAATGTAACATGGTAATGTTTTATGTGAAAAGGTAGGGAATAGAGAAATATACTAACAAAAAAATTATTATTTTTATTATCAAAATATAGGGGAATATAGTGACTCCTATCCATCCAATGGCCCGAAGGCCTTCATTTTTATTGATTATTTGATAATACACCTTTCAAGGGGTGATATGGAACCCTTAAAAGGCCCGTAGGCCTTAGAGGAATTCATTTCCCGTAGGCTTCAAACATTACATACAACCCATGCTAACTATTTGGAACTGCTCCTCCATAACATCTTCATCGTGAAATCAGCTCTCAACCTTCCCATGGGTGTTTTCATAGGATATCTTGTGCATGCACATGCTTGTCCCGATGACAGGTGTTATACACTCTCATTCTTGCAATCCAAGTAGCTTCTACTATGGTGAAAGCTCCTTGCTCACCCTCCTTATAGAGCTTGTTCCTTGTAGGTTCTCTGGTTTTCATCTTCACTTAAGGTGTCTTAAAGGCCTTGAGCTAGCCCAAAGGCCCTACTAGCCCGAAGGAATGGGTGACCCGAAGGCCTTAAAGGACTCAAGGAAAAAATCGGCAGCCTCAAGGCCCAAACAGAGGAAAATTCCCACCTACTACAGTGGAAAATAGTGCCTACTACAGTTCCCGCTACAGTACCTGCTACAGTACTTGTTACATTACTCCTACAGTACCCTATAAATTATACTATATAGATAAAGATGACGAAAATGTGAATAACATGTATAAATTATGATTTATTTACATAGTTTTTCTTATGTTTAAATTAATATACCTGATTAGATTGATGATGATGAGTCTTATGACATGATTCTTTATTTATTTTTGGAAGGAAGTATTAAGAAATAATATGGAAAATATTGGTTAAATTTTTATTATCTATGTTGAATGTTTTAGGTGTCTAAATATAGGGTATCAAGAGTTAGGATGTAGTGGTATATTATTTAAGGATTTAAAATATTTAATAATGATTGCATGTTTAAATGTATTTATACCCTTATGGTTTTATGTGATTGTATTCAAATGTTATTAATGATATTTTAAAATACATTTATTCGATATGAATATATTATTGAGATATATTTAACTCTTATGTTTATCATGTTATTTAGTTTTGTGGTTATTTGAGAATAATTTTTTTATACTAGGGATAAAAGATGTAAAAAAAAAGATAACCATTATGGTTAATATGATCATCAATGTTAGGCTAATTATTTATCCATGGGATGAAGGGTTATTTTATTTTTAATAACATATGTTTTATAATTTAGATAACCACGGGATTAAAAAATTGGCATAGTGGTTAGGTGGTTAAACTTATTTTGGAATGTGTTCACTATATATTTTGGAATATTATAAGAATTATTATAAAAGATATATTATTTGGATAATAATAGATTTTATGTCGAAGTGGTTGATATTAATTTATGAAAACATATTTAGTTAATTTTTGGAAGTAGATATGAATTTCTTGTGGATTAAAAAAAAATAATCATATTTTGGAGATTACATGATTATGGTATAGATATATTTGATATGTGACTTTATGAGAGATTAATATTGGTTGGATATATATGTTTGGTTTATTTTGGGAGAATATGTGTCCATGTATTTACATTTACTTTTTTTTAACTTGGTCTTGTACTATATGAAGATTTTTAAGGTTATATTTGAGTTCATCATTTGAATTTATTATCAATTATTTGGATGTTAATATACTCTTTATTCATATGAAAGTCTATTCATAATTCATTATGAAATTATCTATACATACGATAACCATTTTTTGGTTTTAGTAAATATAAAGAGAGAGGTGGAATAACTTAACATCCATTTTTTTGGATCTTTTGATTTGTTAAAAACTAATTTTAAAGCTCTATGTACGATAAATATACCATTATATTAATCATTTATAATATGAGATGAAAAAGTAGCGGAAGACTACTCAAACCACAATAAGATTACATAATTGTGCTTATGGGATAAAAACACATCATGTAATTATATTTCATATATTTTCTTTTATATCATGATAGAAAAAGAACATGAAAACCCAATAAAGTGTATGATAAATATAATATGTCTTATATGAGAACTATCAATGTATGCTTCTAGAATATCATTGTGACTCTTATAATGGTACATACAATGTTCTATAAATATTTAATTAAAGAAATAGTAAGATTCCTATTAATAAAATTGGAATTAAATATCCAAATTTGAGGTCGTACCAACGTAAATTTACATTAATTTTGGAAGAGCTAATTAAAATTCAGACGATGGAATTTAATTGGGATGGTGGTTATTTAGAACTATGAGATTTCAATATGTAATTATCATTTAAATAACACTATATTTGAAAACTAATGTTACAAGAAACACTAAACTAAAATTATTCATAAAATATTACAATAAACATTTATTAAAAGGAAAATAGAAATCAGTTATGATTTTCAAATCATACTATTTTTACAAGGATGAAATTTAATGATTAGAAAATAAATAATTAATGTGATATGATAAAAATTATTCAATGGGAAAAATGGAAAATTTTCAAATAAACATTTCTTAAGAATATTGAATTTTATCTTAAAAAATTAAATATATCTCTTTTAAAATATGATAATAAATTATGAGAATTTATATTTTATTAACTAATATATTAACACTCAATTAATTATAAATTTATATGAGAATTTTAAAAGGTCATTTTTAAATAAAGAAATGTTTTTATAGTCTATATTCACAGATAAAAGATAAATTTATTGAATTTGTAATTTTTATTTGATTAAATTAAACTAATTTCTATATTTATAATGTCAAAATTTTTATAGGATAATTTGTTTTTTGTTTTTAATAAAATGTTGATTTTTGTGTGAATAATTAAAAGTAACGATTTTACATATACATTTACATTTATGACATTATAATGATATATTATTGAATTTAATGTTTATAAATCATTTTCATAGAAAATTATTATATATAATTGGTGATAAAATACATTTAAAAATAAAATGTTTAATTTATAAATCTATTATTGACATTTTATAAATCTATGTAATGTTTTTGTTTTCTAAAAAAACAATTGTTTTTGTTCCTGTTCATTGAAAAAGTAAATACAAAGTTAAATTCTATTATGTATTGGATATAAAGTCAAATAAATTTCCTTTATTTATTTAAAGACCAATATTTATCCTAATAATCAGTTCTATCCATGATCGTGGTGTAAATATTTTTTATTCTTAAAATAGATTTTTTCTAAACTGGTTTCCATTATGTTTTTAAAAAATAGATTAAAATAAATTTTAACAACCTATATAAATTTAATATTATGATAGGGACTCCATATATGGTATAAAAATGATATAAAATTTTAATTAGTTCAATTTTATTATTTAGTCATATGTATAAGTACCAAGGAAACAAGTTTTTCACCCGTATAAGTGTTAAAAGGGAATACGGCGGGGTTAAACTAAGAGATCACACAAAAAATATATATTGAAATGATTTAAATGTAACGGGTTGGGTGTATTTAGAGATTAAATTATCCCAGCATAAAAATGGGAATAAGAAATTCAACTTTCCATAAGATATTAATTTATTATATTATAAAGTTTTTAATATTTTCAATGGTGCCACACCCCTCACTTATGAAAGGACACATCATCTCCTACCTTATACACTCACACAAACCCACTAAAAGATATATTATACTAGCCATTATCTACCCAAATACCCTCCCAAAACCCATATCCACATCATACTAGTTCTATTATTTCTAAAAAATGCACCCATTAAGGCTTAATGTGTAAACAAAATAAATTTATCAAATGAGGAGGAATAAGTTTTAACTAAATTATTGAATTTTTATTTACTCTTATACCTCCCAAAAATATAACATAAAAATCATAATATGATTAAATAATTATACTTAACATAATTAAATGTTATTATGTTTATGGAATAATTGTTTTCTACCTCATTTCAATACAATTTGAAATGAAAGCATCCCTTTTGTATATGTATGGAACACTATCCTCTTAAAACAATGTATTTTGTTTATATTAATAAACTTAATTTGTTTTTTAAAAATATATAACGAATGTATATATAATGTTTTAAGTAAATATTTATAATTATTTAAAAATAAACCACTATCTACCTTTTTACCCACCCATTCATTAAAAATGGAAATGACACTCATGCATATATGTTGACTACCACCTCCATGAAAAATGTATCTCAACATTCATCAGCAAATTACATGGATGGTTTTGAAAATTTCAATTTATATAGAAATATTGTATTTTTATATATATATATGTTAAAAATTTATAGGTTTTGAAATCAAGAAAAAGTTGTAAGGACCTGAATCTATGAATCAAAACATGTATGAGAATGAGAATAGTTAAACACAAAAATAATTTATTTTAAAAATGAATTATGAGTAAATGTGTAGAAATAAGTTAGAAAAAAATGATTTCCATAAATTCATATATAAATATTAATTTTATATTGATGAATAATAAATATAAATTCATTACACATGATGTTGGAATGCAACCATCCATGAATGAATCCAAGGTAAGTGTTTCTCATATTGAACTCTTTTATTTGAGACATGATTTAAATTACGCACCTATTTTCATTATATGGTTTATATAATTACATTTTTACATATTAATTCATGATCCAATAATAAATAATTTTAATTAAATTTCAATATTTTTTATTTATTTGAATAGGTTTTGATTTAAGTGTTATAACATTCGTAAGATTTTAGTCTATAATCTCATTTTAAGCAATATTATTTATGATTAAATATATTTTTTAGAAATATATATTATTTTTATCTCAAAATAACCCAATTTTATTCAAATATATTTATTACTGGGTTTTACAAGTCCTTTTATAATTTCCTCACACTTTGGTTCAAAAATAAATGACAGAACACATAAAAGAAAATCACACCTTATTTCCCAATTTTGGTCAGAACCTTTCTCTTCCATATCTATATTCTTTAAAGATGTTTTATATTCATAAATTATTACTTAATATCAATTTAAATGAACTGTAATGTCTCGTAATTTCCTTTTATATGTTTTTTAATTCAATGGGAATTTTATGAGTCCGCAAGAATTGACAGCATGTGATTCCGAGGACTGGAGTTTCTAGAGTGAATTTCTAAACTTTTTTTCGGTATGTTCTATAAGCGTGCAAGTGATATTTTCTAACCTTTGAACCAGTGCTCAGAATTGAAATCTAAGGGCACGGTTGAACTCGCAGCACTAGTATTTTCTTAAGGAGACCTTTACCAAGATCGCAAAAGGTCAAGGGTGGAAGTTTGGTTTTCACATACTCATGAAGGAATAAAATAAAAATAAAATTGTGTAGATTTTATTTTTATTTTTATTTTAAACTCCTTGTGGATGTTTCATAGGTGGGGACCACCTGAACTAGACCTCCCATGAGAGGTTATGGTTGTGGGGACCACCTGAACTAACCTCCCATGAGAGGTTAGGATGGTGAGGACCAACCAATTCTAAACCCCCAATTTGAATTCCTTGAACTCCCATTTGAATGGGAGAAACCCCTTGAACTCCCCTTTAATTGGATTTAACCCATGATATCAACCTTTTTTAAATTATGCCAATGCAACCTATTTATTGTTTCAAATTAATTAAGAAAACTTTGATTCCCAACAAATTAAATATATAAACATATTTTTTTGGTTGGATATTCTTTTGTTTGCAAAGTGTTCAAAAAGGAGGTTTGGGAGAACTTGGTAAGACCTCATCCTCCAACAAAGAGTTCCTCCAACGAATAATGTCGATGCACGACTTCAACATCTTCCTCGAGACATCCCCCAATTTTGTACATCTTAAAAAACAAAGAACCACCTCCATCGAAGAGCATTTATCCGATGAACGGGATCAGGATTGGAGGTGTGTTGTAGGCACGATGAACATCGACAACAATTAAATGATGTAAGGGTTGTTATTGAATTCATGAATTTTCTCAATTAAATACCTCATTCTGGAAAATCATGGCGAACACGGATCAACCAAAATGAGTTGATCCCTGATTATTATGAATTGTAGAGTTTCACATTATTGATTCAAATTTGATAATCCATTTGCTACCGTTGTAATGTAGAGGGTGCGAGCCAAACAATCATGGGCCAACCCCTCCGACATTGTTTCTTATTTTTGTCTTCTTCACGATTGAGAGAGACAATGAGGTATCCTCAGTGGGGCATTATAACGATGGTTGGAACCACCATCGGCCGTGACGAAGGCGAAGATGCAACGACACCGCCCCGCATCCTTCACCACCCCGTAGCTGCCGCACCACCCCGTGGTCACCCTACCCCCGAGGCCTATCACGCCGCCCCTTAGCTTGATGCACTGCCCAGTGGCTCCGCCATCCACAACACCTCCCGCAGACCCACGGCGTCCACAATGCAGCCTCACGCGCCATCCAGGGGGTCCACCGTCTGCAGCACCCCGCGTCGCCCTGTGGCCTCGCCGCCCTTGCATCCCCACGGCCTCCGTGCAGCCGAGATGCAACACGGGCCATACCGGACCGAGCGGGTTGGGTAGGGTTGAGCCAAACCGGGTTGGCCCTATTTGAGTCAGGCTAGGTCGGTCCGACTGTGTCAGATGAGACCCGTACCGACTATGAACTATTTATGCTATTTTTTTCCATAACATTAGCACCAGATGTCTACTTGATGAACCATGAGCAGTGTCGGAAACCTTGGAGCGAGACAGTCCCTTTTAGTATACCCCACTTGCGATTTGGATTATGATGGGGTACAATCGGGTTGGATCGAGCACGAATCCAATCGGCCCCCCAAGACTAAAAGTCTAATAACTCTCAGACCGTGCATCTAATTGACGCACCGTCTATTTCATTATGACCACTATGACATGGTTGTACTTTGAGATACTTCTTCTTGATACATCGTGGTAGATGGAGTACTAATAGTGGCTTGAAGAGCAGACCCTACCCGAGACGAGAAGGCCTAGTGCGGGAACCCCGTAGCTGGCTATAACGTGAAGAATGAAGAGCGATCATGTGTGGGTCAACACCGAGCGATCTGGTGTGGGTTAGCACCTTGCGATCCAGTGTGGTTCAGAAACGAGTGGTCTTATGTGGATCAACACCTAGTGATCTAGTGTGGGTCAACACCGAGCGATCCTGTGTGGTTTAGCACCGAGTTCTTTTATGTGGGTATGCCTCTTAACAGAGTAAGGTGATTCAGTAGTTACATATAATCATCTCTACTACTATACTTATGTTATACCTGGAATGAGTTGAGTTCATACCAGTATCGTAATTTTCTTCGTGGTAATACCTTTGGGGTATTATTTTATGTGGTGTAACTATGGGGTACTCGCCTTTGTGGTTTTCCTTCCTTTGTGGAATAGTTGAACTTTGGGATTTTCGGATGGACCCTGTGTTTCCTCATGATTGAGAATGGTATAATTGATAACATAGGTATTTTTATGGGCTCATACCTATGTAGGGTTGACAGTTGACTTCATGCATTGAGATTTATCCTTTGTGGATTTTGTTAGTCCTTGAGGGTCACAGGGACCCTACTATGTATCATTATACTCACCCTTGCATGGTCTATGCCTGCAACTTGTTGTGTTTGGTGAAGATGATAGATAGTGCTAATCGAGGCTAAGAGTAGTAAGACTGGATAGTGCTCGGAGGTGGACCATATGGTGTGTCGGTACGCAGAGAAGACAAGTGCACATGGAGTGCTGAGGTGGCGATATATACCAACCCTTCAGGTAAGAACCTCAGAGGATGACCTGAATGATATCTTTCTCTTTCTTCAGTTGTATTGTATTCTAGTTGTACTTGTAATTTCCATTTGGGTTTGTTTTATTGCCCCTTTTTCTTACTGTACTCACTATGTTTACAATTTAGTTTACTTGAGATCATATCTTTCTATATGCTTGGTCGAGTGTGTTACAGGCTATAAAGGAAATTCCTTCCCAGTTTTAGGGAATACTCCTTCAGTGCAAGTAACCATCCCATGTCATATGGAATGCTGGTTTGGGGTAGTCACGACATGGGCCCCGGGTGACGGGTCGTGACATGAACTTTTAATTTCTTTTAATTTTTTTTAAATAAAATACTTTTATTGTTTTTTTGAATCCCATTGTTTATTGTGTTTTATTTTTATCAATGTTTGTCAGTATGTGATTAAGAAGAATAACATGGACGATATGGGAAGTAACCAATAATATTTAGTATTTTTTTGAGATCCAAAGAAAAGAAATAATATTTATAGTTTTCATTAGAGTTGATGTTCACCATTGAATCATTAAATATTGGATGATACTGTGGATTTCAAGTTGAAGAAGACAATATTATTACGCTACCACTATTTATGTGGAATATGAGTTATGTTATTAGAGTTCCTTATTTGATTAATTTGGATATTAAATTATGTAAAATAATTAATGAATATTTCTATACCATCATTCTGAAGTATAAATATCACATGGAAATATATTTAGATGAGGATGGAATCATTTGTGGTGATTGGTGAGCTGATATTTAATGAAGAATATATGTGATGATTTCACATTGATTCCCATAATTTATGAAGATAAATAAGATTCATCATTTGGTGGTTATTATTATATAAATATATATTTTTGAAAAATAGTGAGGAAAATAAGAGTGGGAATTAGTCATATTTTGATGATTCAAAATGAATATTTTTAAAAGAATAGTTATGAAAAATTTTAATGAATATTTTGAGAGGTATAAATTAAAAGATTATTAAGGTGGTGGGGAAGGGTTTGGATGTTTTCATAAATAATTTTTATAGAGGTATATTTTCCAAAAAAAAAATATTTTAGAAATTTTTTAAATGACTAATCTTGACTTTCCCAAGTTGTAGTCGTCTCTCAAATAAACAGCTACCAAGATCAAAGGCCAGATCGACCAAAGATGGCATGGAGGGGTTTCATAATGGTAGTTCATGAGTTATATTAATGCATACATAAGGCATAAAAGAGGTTAACAGTTCATAAAAAGTAAGATCAAAGGGTCAGAGTATGAAAAACTGATTAGAGTAGACCCAAATACATCACCGAGAGTACTAAGAGGTGCCAAGGGGTATAAGGAAGCACTCACTTTAGCTGATGTTTAAAGTGGGAATGAGTTATGATATAAACTATCACTCCATCTATAAAAACCTAGAGAATATGTGTGAACGCTATGTGTCACACCAGACTTGTTATCTTCCACATTCTCATAGGGTTTATTCATGAAAACTGGTGAATCTATAATAATATTAGAGATTCATTGACCACATAAACTAAATTTTAGTGACTACATAAATAATATGGATTATCATAACGTACATCATGGTTAGATGAATGAAAATGTAGTAAATACGTAAAAACCATTTTATAGACTGACCATAATTTTGAAATATAACCTACCATGACCTCACCCAGCACAACCTCAAACTATCAAAGCCAAGACCAATCACCAAAAAATGTGACCATACGATTAATTACCATGAATCTACAAACTATGATGATAATGATGATAATACATACTATTATACATTTTTTCATGGTAAATAAACGTACCTTGAGTGTTCTACTGGGTCTACTAGAAGATGAATTACCTTTCATGGATTGATTGGTTTCATTTTGGATATAGAAGAGTATGGTCAATCGATTGACCAAAAATATTATTATGAACCTACCACACAACAACCTACTTTGAGCCTCCAAGTTACTATTATGGAATGAATGTGGATGTTGGAAGAGTGACCAATGAAAAAGTTGAACCGACTTTATAAATTTATTATACATGAATTTAATGGGAATCTTTGACATCTTAGTTTATGAGCTTATAATCTATCTTTCATAAATCTTGAGGCTATATACCATGTACTATTTTTTGTGGATGAAGAATTTTTTCTATTTTATGTGATATATTCTATAAGTTGGGTATTGAACCAACCCACTATGGCCTACCTTTACCAACCTTATATTTTATGAAATATATATTTCCTATAATTTTAATTTCATTGATAGCTTTTTCTATATGAAAAACTGGATTTTAATGAAACTCAACATACTATTTAAATTTTATTATTTAATAAGATAGTTATATACTAGCCATTGGGATAGTGTTTGTGAATAGGATTTACTAAATTAGAAAATTATATTGTTTAAAAATGTTTATAAAAGGAATTATTTGGTGATAGATTAATTATAAACCAATTAGATTTGTTTTGTAATAAAAAAAGTTTTTTTCTTCAAAACTATTTTTATATAAAAAATGAATTTTAATTTAATAAATTAAAAAAATCACATTTGGTGAATGATTTTAATTACATATTTATATTATATATTAAATAAGATGTTTAACAATCACCTTATGTGTTTTTTAAAAAAGTGATAAGAATAAATCCAATTATACGTTTGAAAACTATATTTTTCGAAAATGCAACTTTGCCACATTTTGTGAACATATTTTAAAATTAATTTTTGAAAATTTTAGAATAATTATTTAAAAATATGATAATAATTTTTGATATAATATTGTAAAAATTATATTGGGTAGTTCTTTTTAGAATATTATGAAAGATAATTTTTTAGTGAATAGAAAAAATACTAGATTTATTAATAAATTTATTTTCATTTAAATAACTAAAAAATTTAAAAATTATTTTAAGATAAATTTAGAAGTAAAACTAGTAAAATTATGTAATATTTAGTCAAATTTCGGTCATTTTAATCAGTTTCATTATGAATATTTATATGAAAACATTGTAAAATTATGATGATTTTCTCTTTGGAAATATTTTTTTTCATCACGCTTGCATGTTTGAATTTAAATTATATTTTTCCACTTATGTGAATTAAATTTGGGGAAATAGTTTCCATATATTTAATTGGTAGTATTAATATTATTGAAATATTTCGACAATTGTTTCCCCATAATGAACAATAATGATTAAAAAAATTAATTATCGTGGTTAAGGTTAAAAAGGGTTTACCGGGCGGTTAAACTAAAATAAAAATGGGAAAATGACAATGAAACTTTTCCAAAACACATTTTATGGAAATATTATGACATTATATCTGATAAAGTTCTATATTGTACCATTTTTTTCCTTTTTTATGTGATACTAGTGGGTACACATTATTTTTTTAAAAATCCCATGTGCTCCCTCTCACCAACTTATTAAAGGCCACCCCCTATCCTCCTAATGTAACAATTAAAAAAAATTAGATTTTGAATATAAATGAAAATATTTATTCCTTACTTACACACAACCTAGATTCCTTTTTGAGATAATGATTTTTTTATAGTAACTATTTTTGTGAAACATAAAGTTGTTTTCCAATGAAGAGGTATTGTTTTTAGATATGAATTTCTAGTTTACATGTTATTATAAATCCATAAAATCATTTAAAACTATGATAGAACAATAAAACATGTATCTAATATATAATTATATTAGATTATGTTAATATAATAACCCATAACCATAAAAACTCCTATCAAATGGGAATCAAAACTATCGATTGTGTGTGTGATAAACTACCCACTCACTAACAAAGGTTATTCATTCTCAACAACACATACAATGTCTAGATATAATGATGTATTTAATGTTTAAATATGATATTAATTATATTATAAAACCTATTTTATAATAATATAATATCTTACATCTTACCAACCACCCCTTTGGAAAATAATAACGTCGCTTGTGTGTACTGCGAACTAACGCCTCATGAACCAATGTGATGTATTTTTTCATTTTTGTTGTTGTTGGATTATTATAAGTATATATTTAATGAATATATATGATATATTTAACACATTTATAAATTTATAATAAATATATCATATATAACTTCTTAATTTTCATCATGTGGGAGATGTGATAATGTCGATCTTGTATACAATGCATTACCGCCTTGTGAAGCGATGTGGTTCGTTTTTCACATATGATTTGCATGGAAGGTAATAACAATAGGTTTTAAAAAAATATTTGATATATATGATATATATTTATTTATATATATAATGTTTTAATGGAAATAAGTCATTTTACTTTAATTCATTTTATTCTATGAGAAAATGGATGCAAAATTAATGTGTTCGTATGACTTATCGTCTCCATGAATTATGTATTTCATTTTATATCATTAACTTTTTTGGCATATAATAAATAGATACAGACTGAATATATATTATATTTATATCATCTTTAATATTTTTTACATGGTTTAATGATTATATATTTAATATGACCAAAGATACCAAATCAAATCAAACCTGAAATACAAAACAATTATAATTTGAAATGTTATTCTAACAATGAGTCATTAATAAAAAGAAAATAAAAAGCCATAAGTAACCATATATTATATGATATATATAATTATGTTTCCTGAAAAGATTTATAATATTCATATAATTATTATAAAGGTGGTTCTAATGTCTAAAAATGATGTTGAGACATAAGTTAAGGGGCTGACATCTCCCAATTATTTTCTTTGAGACACATGTTGTTTTCACTATGTGTTTCATTTAAGTGATGATTATACATATAGTAAATGTATTTTATTATGTTTATCCTTATTGATATTGATATTTTAATATCCATTTTTTCATCTCAATTTCATGGGGTTTACCGTTCAAATGTTAATAAGGAGGTAAAGTATTTTTTCTCAATTTTTCATACTTGAGACATATGTTATTTTATGCGCATATCTTCTTCTATGAGGTGTAAAAAATTCCACATTTAAATGTGATATTATGAGTCTAATTATATTAATAATATTTATTGTTTCATTTTATTTTATTCTTTATGAGGGATTAGGATTCCAAAGCTACTAACGTGGAAATGGTTTAATATTAAAATCTCATTATTTATTGGGATTTTTTATGTTTATGTGTATTATGATGAAATATTATTATAGATATGTTAGTAAACTCTAGAATTTTATTATATAGTAATTATTTCTTGAGAATAAATGTTTTTAAATCATTTTCCCCTATTTATGTGCATAAGATTCAAAAAGAATGTAATTGAAGAAAACTGAATTTTTTATTAAGGTTGGGGTCGAAGCCTTATTTTTGTTAAAAAATAAAAGAAAAGACCTCTTTTAACTGGGTAGAGGGACACCCATTACATAGACCGAAGGCCCAGTTGGATTGTATCCCATTACATATTCCGTAGGCCCAATTTTTTTTTCCCAAATCCCATTCTGTGAATAGTAACCTGACTGCTATAGTACCCGCATAGTATCGCCGCCGCAACAGTACCCACCAATCAACAGAATCACCACTACTATAGTACTGCTACAGTACATTTACAGTACCTGTGCCCAATGGGTTTTGAACCCCCATTTTTCATGTAGTATTACGGGGTGTTTACCACTAAGCCAAACCCCAACTATAAACTGAATTTCTTTCTATCTGCTTTTAAAACCAATTTGTATTCAATGTCTATGTATTCTAAAATTATTTCAAAGAATGTTTTTAATGTTTAATTAATATTTTTGAAAATAATTTTGTACTATTTTAAATATATAAACTAAAATACTATATTCATATCATTTTCGAAAATAATGTATGTTTGTATTTTACCAAAAATGGGAAAAAATATTTGTTTTAACCTATAAGACATAAATAATATTTTCTTCTATCTTGACCACCAAATTTTTTAATGATTCCTTTCTATGATACCAAGGAGATTTTGGAAATATATTTATTATGGAAATTTTCTATTTTTAAACTAATTTTTTTTCAAAGAAGAATGTATATTTTCATCCGTAAATGTTTTAAATGAATTATAAAGCATCCTTTAAAATTTTACAATGTTATTTTAAAAGAAATTGATTTTGAAAAAATATTATATTATAAAAAGTTTTTTTAAAATTAGTTATGATATTTTTAAGAAGAGGAATTTTAAATAATTTTTAAAGATTCCTTTATAAGTTTCCATTGTAATTTTCTATAAATGTTTTACCAAAATATTTTATTAATATCTAGTTTTAAAAATTTATTTTCAAAGAAAAATTGGTTTCCTAAAGAAATGTTCCAAATCTCTTTTTCAAAATAAATGATATCATTTTATGATAATTTTGATTTACGGTAGATATGATTCAATGATACGGTTCTTATTTATTATCTAGATTATTTTAATTTAATTTGAAAAAAAGGTAATGAAGACAATTTATTTACCTTGGGTTTTGATATTATGAAATGTTTTTGAAACCCATTTAATTTCATAGAATCTAATATTATTAATGATTTATGATATTATTTCATAAAAATTTATGTAATGTGTGATGGTCAGGATATATAACTCCATCCAATATATTGGGTAATGATTAATGTTATATGATCTCAAAGTGTACATAAGGGGTTATCTCAAAGCCAAAAATATGGTACTCTGGGGGTTATCCCAAACCTGAATCTAGTATACTGGCAGTTATCCAAATCCTAACATGTTATTAATGTATTGGTGGATAGTCTTGAAATAAATTTTTTTGTACTGAAGAGTATTCCACAATTTCATGACCTATGTTAGTGTTATGCTGTCATGGATCATGTTTTTTTATTTTATTATGATTCATATCTCATAAATTTGCAATATTTATTTTGTGAATCAATAATTTAATCTTCAATATACAGGTTATGATTTTATTATGTTATGATCATGTTCTCATACCCTTATACTCACATTATGTATAAGTATTTCCCTTATTTTCCCGTGTAGTTTATTTGATCTCACTATTCTTATGTTTCTTTTCCGATGGTTATGATGAGATGTATTGTGTGAGATATGTTTAATAAGGGATATAATTAATAGTAACTAAGCAGGAGATCGTGTAGAAATATTATGAACCCATTTTTTATGTTTCAATGTTTCCAAAACACAGTATACTTTAACAATTCTTAGGTGTGTGTTTGTGTAATGTAATGAATAACCATATAAAAATAAGAAATATATATGTATGAAATGTATGTCTTATTATACCAAATGGATGATGAAAGGATGACCCTCTAAAACCCCAACTAAACCTCTAATATGATAGAGGATAGTGACAAGCAATGAGAAGGAATCCCATGAAATGAGAGGCCTTGGCATAAAGTACCTTCACACATTCATATAACCATGTCCATGTTAAAGTGAATAATAATATTAAAAAAATAGTAACCTATAGAGAAAAAACATACAAGTAATAATCTCAAGGAAATGAATTAGAGTATGACAGTAATAATTTAATGTAGAAAATAAAGGGAAAAATACACAACCAAACAGAAAAGATGTCATAACCTAAGTACAATTAGAAAAAGTGGAGAACTGATAGATCACAACTCCTTATCTCTATGTATTACCACCATAAAAAGTTAAGTCACCTAATTATACCTAAGATCAATAGATGTATTTATCAATATTTCTATCCTATGCACAAGAAATGACACTTGTGGGAAAAAAATTTGAAAGGGTGAGTATATTCATATCTTGTAGGATTCTCCAAAAACCAAAAAGGAATAAATATAAATTCACAAAATAAGACAAGTCAAACCATAATAATAAGGAAACTAAAACCCAAAAAAATATATTCTCATAAATAAACCCAATAGATAGATAACGGTATATCAACATCACAGCCCATGCAAAGTGGATAATTTTTCATGTATCTCAAAAATTTCATATCAAATTCCTAGCACCACACAAAACCACTGAAGAATCTATTTTGAAGGGACCACCCCTCAATATTTCACTCCATATCTAAGAGAGACACAACTCCCATGAAGGATAACTCCCTACTAGAGCTCAATGATAAGGGATTATGGATCTATATATAGAAGACCCATGACCTGATGTGGGGTGGTACCATATCTACATAAGTAAATACTATGAGAGACACATGTCCTGGTGAGATAGGGGTGTACTGACCACAACATCACTCTGATGATCCTACCTATATCATAGCCATCGTTAAGCATCACCCAAATAAGTGACACTCGTGGACAACCTCATATCATATCTCATGTTCCAAAATTATGTATTCCAATAATTTATAAGGAAAAAACCACAAGATATGAAACTCGCAATCCAAAATTTGAGTATAGAGGAAGGAGATATGAGTTGAAAAGATTTATAGGGTAATACATATCATGTATGGGGGTCCTCATGGCATGTTTCCTCTACATAATGTCTCTCTGTGTTATTCCATATACATGACATCGAAAGCCATGTCACGTCACATGTTTTTTCCATTAGTCACACAATGTGTATGCCCTCATGGGATTCAGGGTGATTACACTTGGAACATATATTGGACTCCCAAGTAAAACCACGCTGCATGTTTATAAGGTGACATGGTGTGTATGATTTACCAAGGTCCGGGGGATTATTTAACTAGAAAAAAAATCTTGGATACCTAGGTATTGTCACATTTCATAAGGTCCCTATCACATGTTGTGTCTTCCATATGTGAACTAAAAACATGACCCCCTACAAAAACTAAATAACACAGCATGTGTTCTTTTTAGGCCCACTAGGAAATATGCTCTGAGAGGGGGGGGGGTGAATCAGGGTATGACAGATTAAACCAATTTTCCATTTTGATCTTGTTTTTTTATTAGAATTAAAACCCTCTTCTCTCCCCTTCCCATTGAAGAGTATGAATAAACCTTAAAGAATGCACTGGACACATCAATTTTTACATGGTTCACCCTCATTGGGCTATGTCCAAGGAGTATACACCGACGGTGTGTAGATGTACCAATTCTGGAATAAGCACACTGTAACGTCCCGGTTCAGAAAGCTACTCAACAGGTGCACCATACCCGATTAGTCACACGACCTGAAGAGAATTTTCCCAAACCCCAGAGGCTGCTGACTAGCAGTGAGGGCCCAGGTCTGATAGTGGGGAAACATTTCCCTCATTGTCAAAGTGTAGCATAGTGGAAAAGATTGAGAGCATACAACAACAACAGAAGCATTAAACCATACAGAATTAAAATGAACAAATGAATCAAAAGATAACCAACAGTTATATAGATAATGATGCAACATGTCTCGAGTTCTATAAAAAATGCCAGAACATGTTACACAGTAGTACAATACAATACAATAGAAAGTACATGTACATCTGAAAAAAACAGAACAGTTGGCAGCATCGTGATCCTAAGATCAGTCTCATGCTCCCCTTCTCCTTAGCAACAATCAAGTACCAATATAGGGACTCTTTCCCTTATCCACACCTACAACAACATAGTGTGCTTGGGCTTAAGACATGACCCAAAAAGGGTGTTAGAAATAAATCCCAGTAGGCACCCACCAAAAGCTAATGCCCAACTATCAATGTAAATATTGATCAACATTTGCAGTAGTAAAATGAAACAATTAATCAGTACTCAAAAGTAACTAACTTTACCAGTTATATTTCCTTTTTAATATTCATTTAATCATTTAGTATAAGTAAATCACCAAAGTGAATTTTCTAGGTAAACATGCCGTGTCCACAGACATGCAAACCCTTACCCTCAAGTAATCATAATCGATCTTGCAGGTAATTACACACATGCATAAAAGATATTGCCCTCAGGTATATGTAGTGTCACCCTCAGGCACAGAATCTACTGCCCTTAGGCACAAAAGAATTTTCCCTCAGGCGAAATAGAACACTGCACTTAGGATAAATACAACACTACCCTTAGGCTAAATAGAACACTGTCCTTAGGTGCAAGAAACCGGGATGAGCCCAATAGATAAGAAAAATATTATATAAAATTCCTCTCTAGGAAATTTAAAGCATGCTAAATTGTATGGTATACCCTTGAGTAACCTGGCCAAAAAGCTAAACATAGGAACACACCCCCCAAGGTGGTCCTGAATCCAATCAGTGATCCCAAACAACAATTTATTATTACAGTTAATCACCAATACAATTCTAGGTATTCAAAACAGCCATGTCCTCAGCCACACGACACCCCAACATGGGTTCGTAGCACAATGGTACACAAAACTCACATCAGTTTGAAATTTAAACACCAGGCCACCTACCTCGATCGCCCCTGATCGGTATACTTGAATGAAGATCCTCGAATAGCCCAAGAACGACATATATTTGAGGTAAAAGAAATCCCATTCAAACGTAAATAACGTACCCTCAGGAAGGAATTGGTAAGAATGGATCAAGGAGAGGGGAGGGCTTACCCACACAGTTCCAACGAGATCGACAAAGGGTGAATCAGATTCCTGATGCTTGATAAGGTGATCTCTAATGCTCCGGCTGTCCTCCTGAGCTCTCCTCTGGTTTTAATCCTTCTATGTGAACAGAGGAGGCTACTGCCCATTTTAAGTGAAAAAAATAGACTACACGGCATGTACTGTTGAGTACACAGCGTGTACTTTCCATTTTTTAACTGTTTCTATGATGACTTCTTTCCACCATGAAACTGTACATCTATCGACATGAGTACATGACGTGTCTTCTTGAGTAAATGGCGTGTACTGTCGCTCAGCTCCCACCACCTTACTATTTTCCTGCCGACTGACTACACGACGTGTACTTACCCACTACATGACATGTAGCCAGTTTTTACACCATTCATCGCCAGCCTGGCTACACACCCAGTGTACTCATCCCACACGTCCAAAATACACGGCTTGTGGAAAATTACATGGCGTGTACCCATAAAAAGTGCAATTTTCCCCATTTTCCTTATTTTCACAAAAACACTTAATGTAAAGAGAAAGGAAGAAACATGCACCTCAAGAATAAGAACCGGGTTCTTACATGCACTGCTAATTACAGGTTCGAAGAGGACTCACTGTCCATCCTAGTTTACAACCACTCACAATTTGAGAACTCATTGATCCCTCCACTGAAGTGATATCACTGCTTCTTCAGAAGATCCACTCAAAATTTATAGACCTTTAGGTCTATTCATTACTACTAATGAATTCATCCTCCAATGTATGTAGATGCTCTATTGAAGTCCAAATTTAATCCACTAATGAATACCCCTTTTTCCATAAACACTGGTCAATTCCTTTGGAAAAACCTTAAAAAAGCACCCAACTTCATGGGGTTCCAATTTCGTAAAGCTTAAAAAAGCTTTTGTGAAGTCCCTTCATTTTCGTAAAGCACACACCTTTCCAGAGCTCTGCCTCGCAGAGAAAAATGATTTTGTGGAGCTCAGACCATCGCAAAGATCAAGCCTTCAGAAGGCTTAGTCCATCACGGAGCTCAAGTCATTGCAGAGTGACTTCAATTGTGAAGCTCCCTAAGCCAACATGAATCACACAACTTTTTCGGAGATAGGTTAACAGCTGCGAAGCTCCTTCCTTTTATGAAGTACACTGCCTTCACGAACCACCTTCACGAGCCGAGTGTAAAATATTTTCTTTGAAAATTATCTCTGTCTTAGTTGAGGGGGTTGTTGTCTATTTATAGACAATTTCACTGACCCTCTAACTTTCCATGTGAAGCCAATGCCACGTTAGCTCAAATCGTGAAGCTCTAAAGTTCCCGCTGAAATACTGTCAAAATCGAAAAGCTGCACATCAATTTTCTGATCGTGCAGTTCGTCGTCATCACTAATCATCTCGTCAATTACTTCATCCCTTCACCGCAAATCTCCACCCCCAATGTCATTCTTCACCTCAATGTTCCTCAACACTTCCATTTGTGAAGCTCATCGTAATCACAAAGAAACACCATCAACATTTTTCATGTATTCATGAAATACAATCCATGAAGCCTTTCTCTGTGAAATTCATGCCTTTGACATATTTTGATGAGATCTTCAAGGATATCCACTTTTCATGATTCTCACCAAACTACAAATTTTATATGCCAAAAATTTGGATAACATAGGAAAACAACACCACCATGTATCTGTTCTTTTGTACTTCCTCCAGTCCTTATGTTCCATTGTCATGGTTCTTTGTCAACATGGATTGATAACAACATCTCTGAAACTTGACAATTCACCATGTAAACCTGTATTTTAAACAAACATAACCAACCCAAAAATGCTGCTATGTTACCTTGAGAGATTTTTCTCCAACAATCTCCCCCTTTGGGTTTGTTGACAACTCTTCTCAAAACCATTTTCTGCACTTTGATACTTCGCCAATGCTCCTTACATCATCAACCATCATTTGCCTCTTGCGATTCAGATAGAAAGAAAAGATTCAATCACCACATACTCTAATCCCACATGAGTACTGCTTGGCATGAGAAACAAGAGTAGTATGAAATGTTCATTAATGAATCACTTCATTTTAGAAACCAAATGTTGACACCAAATTGATACCAATTGTTGACTGCTGGAACCCTTCTCACAACATTCTAACACCACTCTTCTGGTGTTATTACGATCCTCATCTACCGTGATATCTATGCTTTGATCATTCAATTCAATCTTCGTTAGATTTAAATCTCTTACTCCAACAATACCATTGATCCCCCTATCTCGCTGCTCCAAGAGTTATATTCTCCCTATATCAATAATTATTTATCAAATAACCACACTGTTACACTATCTACACCCTGAAAAATCATTGTTTTCTCCCCCTTTGTCAACGAACACAAAGGGAACTCCATTGTAGTCTATAACAGGGTAAAAAACAAAGTAGTACATCAGGGAATAACACACCATACATTGGGGAGTGTTGGGGTTTAATATGCACACATTCTTGAGTGTGTGGAGTTCACTAAACTCCCAAATCCAGTCAATTCCTCTCAATAGTTTCCTTGGGGAAGGCCTTTGATAGAATGTATGCAACCTGTAGTCTTGTAGGAACATATTCCAACATCATAATTCCATGCTCAACCTTCCCCTTGATAAAATGATACTTTATCTCAATGTGCTTTTTCCTTGAGTGATGGATGGGTTTTTTAATGAGATTTATAGAACATGAGTTATCGCACTGGATTCGAATTAGATATTTCACTTCAATGCCCATATCATCAATCTATTGCTTCATCCACAATAATTGTGTGAAATCTTGATTGGCAGCAATATAATCAGCTTCTACGATGCTCAATTAAGTGAAATATTGCATCTTGTTATCCAAGAAACACACAAGCCACCATGATAGAATGATCATATAGATGTTGATTTCCTATCATCCGTTGAATCGGCCCAATCTGCATCAGTATATCCCAATAATTCTAACTGAGATTCTTCACTATATATCAGGCTGTAATCCACCATGCCCTTGATATACTGAAGTATTCTTTTTTACTGCAAGCATGTTCCTTTCCTTAGGATTACTATGATATCTCACTGCTTGGAATGTGGAGAAAACAATGTCATGCCTTGTCACAGTTTAGTACAATAGTATTCTAATCATTTTCTTGTATTATGTGATATTACCTGTCTTGCCATCCTCATCTTGGGATAGTTTCATTCAGGTAGCAACCAAAGTATTCATCCCCGATGAATTTTCCATTCCAAATATTGTCAAAACCTCCTTGTCTTATTTGGGTTGAGAAATAAATGTTCCATTCTTTTTCTTGAGTCACCTATATACCAAAGAAAAAATGTTAGATCTCCAATCATTGACATTTTGAACTCACTTTTCATGAATTCGGAAAACTGCCTCCACTGAGCTTCATCTGATCCGCCAAATATTATTCCCCCGAAATAAACCAGGGCCATCATCCTTTTATTACTATTGTTGTTGAAATAGATATTATAGTCAACTCCCCCTTTCTGAAAACCAATATTCTTCATTTAATGATCAATTCTTGAGTACAATGCTCTTGGTGCTTATTTCAATCCATACAATGCCTTCTTTAGTATGAAAACCTAGTTCTCATCCTCGTGACTGAGAAAACCACATGGATGCACGATATACACTTCTTCCTCTATAATAACATTCAATAATTCATATTTGACATCCATATGGAAGACTTTGAACTTCTGTTGCACTGTAATGGCTAGGAATAATCTGACTATCTCTAGTCTCACAACCGGTGCAAATGTCTCATCAAAATCTATTACCTCTATCTGAGAGTATTCTTTTCACACTAGTTGTGCTTTGTTCTAAATAAGTGTTCCATCTTCATTCATCTTGTTGTGATAGACCCATTTAGCCCTGATGACATTTTTATCTGTTGGCCTCGAAACAATCTCCCACATCTAATTTTCCACGATTTGATCAAGCTCTTCATTCATTGCTTGAAGCCAGTTTTCATCTTCAGCTGCATCAGCAAAGCACTTAGGCTCAACCTGAGATAAAAAAAGATGTCTGTTGTAGTGATTTCATTCTCCTTGTCTGAACTGGAGCTGACTAATCACTAATGATATTTTTTCATTCAATTTTAGGTAGACTATTTTTCTTTTGTGCAGATACAGATTTTACTTCTTCATGCTCATCATCAGTATCTTCTTCAGAATCATCATCAGCCACTTCTACTCCCCCTGCGTTGCTTTCCTCCTCAACACTTTATTCTAGAAATTTTTCACTACGCTATTGAATAATCTCCTCATTCTCCACTATAGTGACATCATTGCTCTCAACTATTTTCCCAGCCATTTATTGAAGTATTTGAATTCTTTTCTTTTTCCTGAGTAGTTGAGGAATATCCCGTCATCTCCTAATGAATAATATTTCCTATGTTTTTTCTTGTTGAGTATAATGAACTTGCTTCCAAATATTTTAAATTATTTCACTGTTGGATTCTTTCTAGACCACATATAATAAGGATTCTTTCCTTCCATCGAACACAACAAAGCCTTGTTAGAGATGTAGACCGATGTCAAAACTGCTTCTTTCCAAAAAATTTCTGGTAGATCTTTTTCTATGAGCATCGTTCGGGCCATGTTGTTGATGATCCGATTTCTCCTTTTAACCACTCCATTCTATTGGAGAGTTATCACTATGGAAAATTTATGCCTTATCCAGTGTTTCTTGATATAGCCTTCCTCCTGAAAGTTTGTGAATTCCATACCATTATCAATATGAAACATACTAATTTTCTATCCAAGAATCATTTTTCAGTTCCTTCAGTATTGTTTTAATTAGATGAACACATCATACATAAGGGAAATAACAAATAACCATGCCATTTTGCTATAGTCATCACTGAATAGAACATAATATATATTTTCGTCAATTTCTCTTGGTGTGGTAGGCCCACAAACATCATCATTAACCAATTCGAGGACTCTTGTTGACAACTTCCCTTTTTTCCTTGTACGTATTTATAATAATCTTCACTTGTTGGAATGCATTGCACATGTGAGTATAATCATGTGATAGCTTAGGGAAATCTCTTTCCGCCTCACACTTACCATATATTATAGGGGTGGTTGGCATAGATGACCAAGTCGTTTATGCCACAACATGTTTTCTTCCTCTATTGATAGAAAGCACATATCTTTTTATCCCCTCATGAGGCAGAGATTCCCCTTTGTCATATTTCCCTGTAGAATAATTATCTTGTTTCTTACTTTGACGATTCACATCTTCTTATTAAACCTTATAGAATGTCCCAAGTCACATTGTTGACTGACATTGGGAAAATTGTAACTAGACATTAGCACGTCTCTTCTCTTTTCCCCCAAAATTGGACTTACCCAAGCCAATTATCATTAGGCCTTCGTCATTTCCAAACATGAAAACTCATTCTTTGTCGTATTTTACACCTATAAAAAGATCCTTATTACCAATCATGTGAGATGTGCAACCGCTATCAAGGATCCACACACTAGAGTGATCTGATGCTTTAAGGGAAATTTCTTCCACAATTGCCTTCTCATCCTTTTTCTTCTTGGTCTATATTTTTTCCTTCGCTGTAGGCATAGATTGTGACTTCTGATCTTTCTCAAAAAATGATAGACCAGATTCATCTTGCAAAGAAGTAAATCTATTTTGTAATTTCAACAAAACTATTGGTTCATGGATCTGCTATTTGCGAATGTTTTGAAACTGATTTGGCACATTCCTTTGTATGGTTGAAGTACAATACCTAGACATGTGACCAAATCCTCCACACCAAAAATAGTGTCCTTTGAAGTATGTTCTGGAGAACTGTTCTCTGTTTGGTTGCCACCTCTGTTATCGTTCCCTTCGATATCTCTTGGCTATAGAACTCACATATTGTGAATGTCCAATCTTTCCACAACAATAAAACCTAATATAAGGTGCATTCTATTATGTTACTTCTACACCACTAGTTTCTGTATGGAATCTATGAATATTCTGATTCTTCTTTGTGCCCAAATCTATGTTCAATCTTGAAATGGGTTCTTCTGATATGACTTCAGTTTCCATATCTTTCTATTTCCGATCAAGCCCCCATTAGATTTAGCATATGAACATAATTGATGCTTTCTTTCTGCTGAACCACCATGTTCCACTTTTAGCATATCAGTTTTAAATGTTATTTTCATTTAGGATGTCCCTGTAAGGGGCTAGAGTTTTTCATGATCCTCAACCTTTTTCCACAAATTGAAAACTTCTCTTTCATGTTATTCAATACGATTGATTTGATTTTTAATTATAGTATGCAAGCCATCGATCTCCCTTTTTTGTTCGTCTATCTTGATTTTATACCCACTAACTGATTCTGAGTACTCTGCTGTTGATGACTTGAGTTTCTAAATTTCTTCCATCAACTCAAAATTCTCTTCTTCTTGCTGCTTCATATAGATTTTGGAGTCATGAAAAAATTTGTTAGCAATCTTTGTTTTGGATCTACAAACATCTATCTCCATAAGAGAATCCATTAACTCTTCTTGAATATCAATTATTCCCTCAACTTCATCATCTTCATCATCAGCGCTAGTTTCATTATTCTTCTGAGAACTACCGACAACTTCCACCATAGTATTTTCTCCTCGATCTCTACAATACACTATTTCTTAAACCTCGTCAACCTCAGACTTGATGAAACTATCACATTCTTTTTAAAGAAGGTAATTCATCTTAAAGAAATTTCTCTTGGGCTATTTCTTGCCTTTCCCATAAGCTGACGAATTCTTCTTGGGAATTCAATTTCACCAACATCATCATCCTCTTGGAAAATTTTGGGGGAATCATTCCGCAAGATGTCCAACCTTTCCACATCGAAAACAAGCAAGTGGGAGTTTTCCTTTTAACATTAATTTTTCTCTTCGAAGGTATTAGGAGAGGAAAGATGTCACCTCCTATGTCTCTTCTTATTCTTGATAATCTTAAATATTTAGCTTCATCATGGCCTTGAATGCCACTTCTTTAGATTTCCCCTTTTCCACAACATCATTATAATCATTTCTCATTTCATACACAATAAGTGTGCTCTAAAGGTTATCCAATATCAGCTCTTTCAGGTCTTTATCTTCCAAAACTGAAACATTTTTATTGAACCGAGGTGGATGTTTCCTCAAGATGTGATTCACAATCTTTATGTCTTCAATAATTTCACCAAGACCCTGCATGTCTTCTACAACAACATTTACTCTGTCAAATAATGCATCAACAGATTCATTTGGGTTCATTTTCAGATATTCATACTTGTTCCACAACACTTACAACTGTGCTTCTCTGACCTTTTTATCTTCTTCATATATATTTAATAGCTTTTCCCACATGGAATGTGATGTTTTTCATGACATCACCTTCGTATAGATATCATTGGATATGGGTCCCCCTAAAGCATTGAAACCCTTGGAGTCAGCATCTAATTATCTTCACTCGGCATCCGATAATGCACCATTGTTAATATCAGTGGTTATACCATTCAATGCTGCCATAAACACATCCATTCCCAAAGATCGGAATTAGTGTTGCATCCGATTATTCCATAGAAGAAAATTGTTCACGTCGAAGAACAGAATCCCATTTATGGTTGGTAAAATCCATTTGAGAGAGAATTACTTATATTAACCTTTCCCTCTGATACCAATTGTTAGGTCCACTGGGATATATAAACTGAGGGGGGGTGAATCAGGGTATGAATGATTAAAACAACTACCCCTTTTGATCTTGTTTTACTGTTAGAAAAAACCCTCTTCTCTCTCTCTTTCCTGTTGTAGAGTATGAATAAATATTAAAGCATGAACCTGACACATAAAATTTTACATGGTTCACTATCACTGGGCTACATCCAAGGAGGAAACACCTACAGTGTGCAGATGTACCAATTCCACTATAAGCACACAACTGATTACAAGTTCAAAGAGGACTCGTTGTCCCTCCTGGTTTACAACCACTCAAAAATTGAGAACTAATTTCTCTCTCAATTGAAGTGAGATCATTGCTTCTTTAGAAGATCCACTCATAGTTTATATACATGTAGGTCTCTTCATTACTACTAATGAATGCATCCTCCACTATATGTAGATGCTCTATTGAATTACAAATTTCATCCACTGATGAATACCCATTTTTCCCTGATCAATGGGAAATTCCATAGGAAAAACCTTCAAAAATAACCCTAATTCGCAAGGCTCTCAATTTCGCAAACCTCAAACAAGCTTTCACGAAGTTCCTGCCTTTTTGCGAAGCACACACCTTCGCAGAGCTCCTTCCTCACAGAGCACACTACATTCATGGATCTCAGACAGCTTCAAAGCTCGTGCCTTTTCAAATCATAGGCCATCATGGAGCTCAAGTCATCGCATATCAACTTCTTTCACGAAGCTCACTGAGCCAACACAAAGCACACAACTTTCGTGGAGCTAGGTTAGCTGCTGCGAAGCTCCATCCTTTCACGAAGCACACTGCCTTCACGAGCCACCTTTGCGAGATGAGAGAAAAATATTTTCTTCAAAAACTCACTATTTCTCACTCGATGGGGTCGATGTCTATTCGTATTCAATTTTATTAACATTCAAACTTTCCATGCAATGTCAACACCATGACAACTGAAATCACGAAGCTCCGAATTCCCTGCTGATATTCTCTCAAAATCGTGAAGTAGCACGACAATTTTCTGATCATGCAGTTCATCATAATTGCATAGAATCCTATCAATTCCTTCATTCCTTATTTACGAAGGTCCACTCCCCATGACCTTCACCAGCACAATACTCCTCAACACTTCTGTTTGAGATGCTCATCGTAATCATGAAGAAACACCACCAACATTTTTCATGTCTTCGCAAAATCCAATCCATGAAGCCTATATTTGTGAAATTCAATCCTTTTCCATATTTTGATGAGATATTTAAGGATATACACTTCTCGTGATGCTCACTAATCTCCAAATTTTGGACCCCAAAAATTTGGAAAAAACTGCAAAACAATGCCACCTTGTAACTGTTCTTCTGTACCGCCTCCAGATTTTCCATTCCATTTTCATAGTTCTTTGTCAATATGGATTGTTAAAAAAATATCCGAAACATTAGAATTAACTAGGGAGATCTGTATAGTCAACAGACACAACCAACCCACAAATGATGCAATGTTACCTTGATGGAATTTTTACCAATAGTTCTTGTACACCACAGGATGTGTAGTCAATTTTTCATAGAATTTTTAGATATGTAACACATTTTTCTTGTCTACATTCTCCACAAGAATATCCATCATTTGACCACATAAAATTTAATATTAAATCTTTGGTTTATTTATTATCTGCCAATGATGGCCAGATATCAAAATTTGAACATTCGTTCTTGAGCCATCGTGCGTCCTATTCACGTTCCATCCCAAGTTGGGACTTTGAATCATGAATTCACATGTCATCACCCATGATCCATCTTGATCCATACATAAATCAGCGTCCCATTTATTTTTCAAACAACCTGCATTGAATATGGGGGATTGATCATGCTCAAAACATCACCAACTATGTTGAACAATGACCCCATTGGCCAATAATGGAGAACATAAAGAATGGTGGATAAAATGTACAAGTACAAAGTAAATATATCATAATATAATAAATCCATGTGAAATATCTCATAAATTTGTTATAAAATGGTGATATAAATTCATAATAATGCTAAATTGGAATCAACAATTTAATTCATTGAATCAGGATCATGTGAGAGTTAAAAACTCAAGAAATAAAACCAGATAAAAATCTATGCTTGATTAAAAAAATGGATGGAAATAAATCAAATAACATTCCGTACCTTTATTTAGAATCGATAATTGGTAAATAATGCATTCACCATAGAAGAAGAATACTTGGTGTGTTCACTTACTTTTTATCCACCCCGATCTGAAAGCTCATCTTTCTCTGATTCAATCCACCACTAAAGAAAATTTAAAAATCCTCTCAAATTCTCTTCAGATTATGGAGATAACTATAGAAATTCATTATAATTGGTTAATTATATATTTTTCACTATGTTAGGTAATTTAAAATAAATAATTATTTATTTATTTATTTTAAATAAAAACATGATAAAAAATTATTCAATCAAACATCTGTTACTGACCAATCATAGGTTGCGCCTAGGGAAATCATTATGTTCTGCAATCAACCATGGTCATTGATTTCACATCCGAGGATCCAACATTAAGAAAACAAAAAAACACTAGAATGATGCACCTGCATGTAATACAATATATTAAAATTTTTAACATATCAATTATGAGGTCTTGAGACACCCAAACACCGCACTAACTCTGAAGATGAATCCAGATATATTCATAGATATTTAAAATGGAAAAATTCAGAAAATACAAGTGTTTATACATTATCCCCACCATTATGGATTTATACCTCAACATGTATAAGATACATAAATAAGTGCATGTAATGAGTCTAAATTAGACTCTCTCACTCCCAAGAGCTCTCCATAATACACTTATGATACCATAGTACAGAAACCAAAAAGATGATCCATCAATACAAGATCCTCTTATGCTAATCCTCAATCACTATCAGGAACTCTATGAAGGTGAATCCATTCTCTATGTTTAGTTTTCTATGTTCAATAATGTGAATTGTATCATGCATGTATCTCCTCAACTATGAAGCATAATGACTTCATGAAATTGGTCCAACTAAGAGGTAATGGATAAGTGGTAAAAACCTCACCAACATTCTATTATATATTGAACATCCCGATAAACCGTGAGGATAACATCACACCTTAAAAAAACTCAACAATATTTATGATGGAGAGACTATCTAGAACATATAGACTATTTAATCGAACTCCAAAGGCCGAATATTTTGATTTGTATAATATTTATATCTACAATGGGTTGTCCTCATGCAGTTGTGTATCACTTAAACTATATCTTTTGTATGTCACACCATCTATGAAAAAACAAGATATGTATCACTAAACTCACTCAAGTATAAGGGTGACCTAGTGGGTCTCTTATATAGGGTTTCAAAAGGGTCAATGCTGATAGTATAGTGATAATTGTTATTATAAGAAAAATAAACTACAGGAAATTGATCCTCCTAGCCTTAACTGAAGACCAACGTGAAAGATTTCATCATGTCCTACAAAACCTTGATAGTTCACTTGTTCTTTCAGTTCATCTAGGGGTTAAATGAATTAATCATCCTCAACAGGGCCCCAAAGGAATCCTAAAAATCTCTCAACAACCATGACATGAACCAAGAATCATGGTTTGATACAACCATAGAGGTCCCCATAAAGTTAGATAACCTTCCAGACATACAATTTTCTCATATTGACCACCAAACTCAACTCCCTTATTGAAATAAAGTGTGTCAAAATTGTGATTATGTCAATAATAATCAAGAGAGAATCATTATTTGTTTCTGCCTATGAAATCCCCATCACAAAGTATGTGGATTTTCCATCCAATTTCCCCTTCAGGATCTCAATAGGGTTTGTCAAACCTACTAGAACATGGTTCTCATCCATAACCTAATAACACAGGGGACATGAAGAGAAAAATCAAATTATGTCCCACCACATTACATCCCACCAAAACTACCATTTGAATGTACATGTACATATTTTAAATTCTAATATATATAACCGAGGGTAAAGTGTGAACTCCATCATCACCTCCTCAAATAAAACAAATGTAACCATCGTCCTTCCCTAGAGAATTATGTTGTGGTACCTCATTTAGAATATCCATCTAGTGAATCTCATGAGGATATCTTGTTAAATAGAACCTCACAGTAGATGTCAAATATCTGAGACTCTCTCACCTAATTAATAAGTGGATGAGTCACCCCCCACTAATTAAAGAAAAAATACTCCCTTATCCTCCACTATGTTAAAATTAAATGAATCCAAATTCGCAGTCACTTTCTCTACCAAGAAAGAAGGGTACATCCTATTTTGGTAACATTCTACAATGATTCCCTTCACAAGATTATATATTTTCTTCAATTCATATTCTTATTGGAAACCCAACCAATTACACCATCTCAGGTTAAGATATATTTAAGTGAACATGTAACATCCCTGCTAAATAAAGAATATGACATTTTCAAATTTATTAATATTTTTAAATTAATTATTAATTTTAATTTAAAGGGGATTCTATGTTCTATGTCTTTCCCAATACAGAATAACATGTTTTATTGAAATCTTATGTTGCCCAATCATAGTATAATATTATTATTTTAAATGGTAGTTAACAGCTAGTCGTTGTATTGGTGGGAATGAACATAACTAACAACAATATGATTATAAATGTTTGTTAAATATTTTTACATTTATTAAATTAAATTTAGAGGCTTAAAATGTGAATGAATCTAATTTTCAGACTAATTTTCTTTAAAAGGTTGATTTACCGCCTTTTAATAGAGAACCCTCTTCAAATCTAGTTTTGGTCAATTTTATATGTTTTATTTGACCAAATAAAATTCTTATTTGGAATCAGAACATCAAAATTCACTTTGGGTAATTTTGTTTGTATTTTTCTGATAAAATTAAATTTTTGATGAATAGTGGAAAATACTCTATTTTAATTCAAAACTACCATTTAATATTATTTATTTATATGTTTTGATTATATTTTTAATTGGTTTTAAAGTATAATTATATTATATTTTTACCATTTAATCAAATTTTGGTCATTTGAAGAAATTTTACTTTTAAATTGGGCATAAACAAGTGTCAATCTTTTGATAGTTAATATTTCTTAAAAACACACTTTTTGTTTTAACAATAGAAATTATTTTTAAATTAAATATTACAACTTTTATGTTTTGAATTTGGTAAAATATAAATCATTTTTGACTTCAGAATATCAAATATAGATTAGGATGAATTTTTGGTAGTTTTCTCAAAAACATCAATTTTTGATTAATAGTGAAACTACTAAGTAGTAGTTAAAAAATAGGATTTTTCATTTTAATGAAAATTTACCGCTTCTGTGAATTGAATTTCAAAAAACTGACATACATGGTTATTATTAGTAAGTATTATTTGGTTTAATAAGATGAAAATGATGTTTGGTGAATAGTATCTTTTGACTTTTATTTACCACGGTTAAAGGTAAATAGGGTAAAATAAAGGTAAAAAGAAAATTATAATAATACCAAATTACTTTAACACTTATCCTAACCATATTGGATGAGTCATGGATGAACATGGGCATCCGTGGGTCTATTTTGGGACCCCATGGATCCAGTTAAGAGTTATAATTACACATTATATTAATTAATTTAAAGTAAAGACAAAAATAACAAAAAAAAATTCTTTTTTAAATTTATTTTTACATGGGGTTATATAAATTATACATTCAACTATAAATATTCATTAGAATGATAAAAGGATTTCCCACAAAATGATATTTTTTTATAATTTATAGACATCAAATAAATAATATTATTTATGACACAAAAATTATGCAGTATTTAACCCATTAATAAATGATTTAATTAAATAAGATTTTAAATATTAAAATAAAACCCAAAACCTGTCCAATTATTATTTTATGAATTTATTTCAACCATGAGTCATCTTATCTTAGAACTTATGGATTTTTTGGCCTTTTTAAACCGAAAATCATTATATAATAAAAAAATATTTTCACTCTTTCCTAAAGAGCCATACCTACTCCTTATACAGGGAGACCATTTCTAACTCATTCCACAAACCTCTAAAGACCCTTGTCTCAACCCACCCCTTCCCAAATAATCATTCAATATCCCTCTCTTTCTTCTAGAAGGCTTACCTTAGGCATAAGGAAGTTCATGTATACCTTTTGGTTCAATCCAATGGGAGATACCCAATTTAAAGGTGACATCTTCTCTTAAGCCCTTCTGTTTTATTATACATATCTGACCCCCTAAAATCTTATTATTTATTTCTATAATAACAACACAAGTATCCTGAATATACTATGTTGTTTTTATTAGAAGTATTCTAACTATACTTACACACACCTCCATCTAATGGGTAAACAACTTATTGTTTCTGTGGATGGCAAACTAACGCCTCACGAAACGATGATTGTTCAATTATCTCCTACAACCTTTTATGGTAGCCATTATGATGGAAATATATTTATATATGATATTTATTATGTTTATGGTTTCTCTATGATTCTGTATTATTAATTTATAGCATACCGTTATGGTTTCCATTACATGTAAACATGATAATTTCATTTGAGTAAGTTCGGACTACCGCCCCCTCAAAGTGATATGACTCGTTCATACCATATGTGGGATGTATTAAAGATTGAGTTATTAAAATTTTATATTATATTATACAAGAATTATAATATAATAATTTATCATTACATTTTCATTCAATTAAAATAAAAAATAGTAATGAAAGTAGCATTCATGCGTACGTACGACTTACCATCACTATGAACGGTGCATTTCATTTCTTTTGTCGAAATGTTATATAATATTATAAATAAATATATATACTAGATATATATGATATATATGTTATATAAATCATGAATATAATAATGTAGATAATGTAATCTTAACCACATGGACAACCTGTAATTTTAAGTTGTTCATTTTTTACAAAATTACCAAATATCGACAAAACGACCATTATTAACCTACTGATTACATAATATTTATGAAATGGTAATAACTGATATAAAAGGAATGATAAACGTTAGAAATGGTTCTTAATAAATTTTAAATTAACTTAAGTTTACTATTCTGGAAGAACAAGGAACAAAAAAGACAAGTCGAACACGTGGTAAAAGATTTCTTATCTCACTTTTAATTCCGGTAGATTTCCATTGTTCCCCATAATTTATTTCTTGTGGTGTATTGTGTACTTCCATTTGATATATATTATCATGATTATATTTATTTTCATGATATTATATTATTTTTTGTTGGTTATTAACTTTTTTTGTATGAATCAATTGATTACAACATGGTAAATAGGTTTATCTCACTTTTTATTCACGTGATATTCATGCTATATTTTCCACCATTTAATTTGTGTGGTGTATGTATAGCCCATGATTTTTATTATTTTTGTAATATAATTTCATTTATGGGTACTTATTTCATCATTTAATGATCATTTTTTCATGTGGTGTATGTTTCGTTTGTTTCGAAATCACTAAGGGAATTTTTTAACCTACTTTTCATTCCTTGGGTTAATCTTATAATTCATAATTATGTCATTCAATGATTATGTGTGGAATCACTATTTTTTTATTTATGTTTTAATTTCCACTACCCTTTTTGTGGTTATACTTTTGATACACATAATCACTCCATTGATAAATTCTCAAGTCATTAATATGAACTTGATAAGAGTAATTTTAAATCAATTTCCATTCATTGAGTTAAACATCCATGTCATTGGTTTTGTCTTAAAAAAACATGTTTGGATGTACTCTGATTAATTTAAAATCAATATCCAAGAATATTGAGTGTATTTATATTTTTCACACATTATTATGTAGTTGATTTATCCTTAATCTATGGATTCTGTCTTTATAAGGGATTTTTTCTCAATTTATATTCCATTGAGACTTCATTGTTGTTATGCACCAATTCACTCTTACATGGTGTATATTCAATCCTTTGGAATATTATATCATGAATCCCATTATTCTCATTATGTTATACGTTATTGATTAAATGTTATTCCTCAATTATTTGTATTCAAGCGTATCTCATTTTGTTAAAAACTCTTTAACTAAAATATCATTTTAAATGTTTTATTGATTTATTGTTCTAAATATTTCTCATTAATTTCCATGTATTCAAAAGAGTTTTTAGAACTTATTTATATGGACATTAATTTATTCAAATGATAATTCATTTAAAATTTTCAAAGTGGTATGGGACACTTTGATTCAAAAATATATTTATTAAATGTTTTAAATGGTTTTGAAAATGTTTTGACAAAGCATTGATTATATCAATATCTTGATATGTTATGTCGTGATTGCAATATGGAAATGTTATATTTCATTTATTCATGTTTTATGTGTAATGAATATGTTATGGTTATAGGGAATTGTTTATGTATAGGGGCGGTTCCGTCATAAACCTAGTGCAGGCGACCCCGGTATTGATCTCCAATTCATTGGGTAACATGATAAAGGTTAACATTAATGTTTCTCCTAAGAGATTCAAGGAATATACTTGGATGGGTATTCCAAATGTGACTCCCTATGTAGTTGTGATAGCTACAATATATTTATGTTATGAATTATATAAGTTACCTATATGATTTATGATTTCTGTGTGTTATTCATAAATCCTATGATTTTATAAGGTATGTTAGGATTTAAAACTATAGTTTCATTGATTTGTATTTAGTTATGGGATAATGTTTTCCTTCCTTATTTTATAACCCTTACTGAGATTTCTATGTTCATACCATGTTTTTTAAATGTTTTTCAGAGGACTTAAAGGCGAATAGGATCAAGGATGGGATCAATGAAAATTCATGTTGTCTAAAACATCGAACTCGGAATGTTTCTTTTTAAGATTTTTTATTTTATGAACAAATGGATACTGAGTAGTTGTGTCTACATATAATATTTCAAGATGTTATGTAATAGTTATGTCTTAATTCTCTAAAACTCTAAACCTGGAAAGATCCTGAAAGTGAATTATTCATTTAATTCTAGATTATGCAATGTTTAAGGTTGTGTCCTTATTATTGGTATCAGAGGTCAATTTAGATAACTTTATTGGTTAGGGTCTTCTTTAAGAATAAGTGACATAACCGTATTGGTTAGGATTTTATAAAGAGCCGTAGATATTTTATATAATGTGAATGAGTTTAAGATAACATGAATAAGTATATCTTACTATTTAACCACCTCATAAGATAATATATGATGATTTTAATGATATATTCACACTTACATTTTTGGTTTTAGTAAATAAATGGATCAAGTAGGCACCAAAGTAACAGTGGATGTGATGAAAACTATGATGATTTTCGGAATGACAAACTAAATGAAATGAGAGCTGTAATGAGAACTCTTGTGGTTATTCTCAACCAACTATCTAGATTCATGATTTACCACTTAAACCTTGGTGATTTTTATAAGGCATCATATATGCGAGGAACAAATCCCCATAGATGTTCAGGTAATAATCATAAATGTAAGTATATTAAAAAAAACATATGTGTCAAGGATGTGGAAAGAAAAACATAGAAAAATGTATCAAAAGGATGGGAAGATTCTATAGATGTGGAAGTGAAGGTCATAAAGCAATAACCTACCATGGAAAAAGTAAGTATCCAATTGACTCTAGGAAAATGAAATAAGTTCTTTCTGAGGGATCAATTGAATGTTTTAAATTTGCTGTACATGGTCATTATAAAAACAGATGTCTTATAAAGAAGGTTTGGGAATGGGATCACCAAGATCATACAAATATATGTTTACCAATACCAAATTCCATTCCAATTAAGGATGAAGAAACTGAAAATGACCAAAGAAATGTATGGATTCATTCTTAACTGATGTTTAGTCACTATTTAATCTTAGTATATGATTCATGATTTTTTATAGGAAAGAAGTATTTCAGAATAATTTGTAAAGGAATGGTTAATGGATAGTGAAAAATGTTGAATTAGTATGAAGTCAACATATAAGAGATTCATGTGTTATGATAGATTATAGGATGGTGAAATGCATAAAAATATTAAGGATCTTTTGATGATGGGATTACATTAGAAGACTTTGTATAGTATGTGTAACCCTGAAGATTGATATATGAAAATTTTATTCAAGGAATAATTATCTTTTCTTTTGTGGATATAGTTATAAAGAACTATTTGGGTTTATATGATCCTAGAATTTTAGGAAAATATAGGTTAATAAATTTTGGGATTCAAAATGAAAGTTATTAGATAAACTTTGTGTTTAAAATATGTTATGGGGTTTTTTGATGAATTTAAATCTTTTTTTGGGAATTTTATAAAATTATATAGTTTTTAAAAAAGGAAAACACATAGACCGCGTGACAACCCGTCGCGTCTGACAAAGCTGTGGGAATCGAATCCACAACCAAGGTGTGACTGCAATTTATCGCCTACCACTAGACTAAGTGATGTCCCTGGATAGTATGGATAATTTTTTTTAGTTAGTTGATTTTATGAATCAATAATAATTTTATTTTGGGTTATATATGGAAATTATTAACCTATTATGAAGAATATGTGATTAATTTAATTAATTTTCAATATTAGACTTTAAGAGTAACTGATGTTATTTGGACATAAATATCAAGATTTATCTTAGAAGACTATGTGATAAAATCCTTCTGAGATTTTTGTTTCAATATTAGATTTTATATAATTGAGAAAATTTATGGAAATATGTTTATTGAATGGTCTTTGTTGAACATTGGGTATTTTTTGGAAAAAATTTGGAGATTAAGAGTAGTTTTTCTTTTTGTAAAATATTATCCTTTTTGGGGATTATCTGATCTTCTACTAACCACTTTGGTTTTGGTTAATGTCTAAAGAAATGGGAAAAATATAGTTCATCTTTTGTGTATTAGGTGATTTTCTAGATGTTAATTATAGAACACTCAAGGAAAAAAAGTCTTCTTGAATACTCATCGTTTTTTGAAAAAATGAGTTTGTTGTAGGAATTTAGTAAAGGATGGAAGTCTACACGACAATTAAGTATGTATCCTTATGTTTTAATTTAATCTCATAAATAAATTCCTCAACTTTATTAAAACTAACTTAAAATATAAATGTTTTTTTGTTAACTTTTCGTAATGGTGAATCAACGACCGTTTATCCCATCACAGGTTTGTGATTTTTTGGTTGTTAACTTTCTCCTAATAATGTTTTATATCACTCTCCATCAGAACTTGATGGTTTATTTTCTCTTCTATATACATGTTTTCATGGAATACTAGTTTCTTTGGACTTGGGTGACCTATGTAATTTTATTCCATTATATTAATGTGATATATTTATTGACTCTTTTTCCGATGGGGGAATTTCAATGATATTTCTGATGCCAATTTTAACATTGTGAGGATGTAATTCACAAAAGGGGGGAAGGATGTAAAATTCCAGGTAAATAAGGAATATGAAATATTCATATTTATTAAATATTATAAATTAATTAATAAGTTTACTTTAAAAATAATTCTATGTTCGAAGGCATACCAGATACAGAACAATGAGTTTTTTGAAATCATATGTTGCACAAGAATAATATAATATTATTATTTTAAATGGTTGTTAATGCCTAGCCTTTGTATTGGAGGGATTGAACAGAACTAACTAAAATCTTATTATACATGTTTCTTAAATGTTTTCACATTAATCCAATAATATTTAGAGGCTTAAAATGTGAATGAATATAATTTTAAGCCTAATTTAATTTGAAAGGTTGATTTGAAACCTTTTATTGGAGAACCCGATTTAAATATAGTTTTGGTAACTTTCATATATTCTATTTTACCAAATAAAATTCTTCATTAGAATCAGGACATCAAAATTCACTTTTGGAAAATTTTTGGGATTTTTCTAATAAAATTCAATTTTTGATGAATAGTGGAAAATATTCCTTTTTAATTCAAAACTTCCTTTTAATAAAATTTATTTATATGGTTTGATTATCTTTTTAATTGGTTTTAAAGTTTAATTAGATTATATTTTTAAAATTTAATCGAATGTTGGTCATTGGATGAAATTTCAATTTGAAATTGGGCATAAACAAGTGTCAATCTTCTGATAGTTAATATTTCTTAAAAATAGGCATTTTTAACAACGAGAATTAATTTTAACTTAATTAGTCTAACTTCAATCTTTTGAATTTTGTAAGATAGACATAATTTTTGAATTCCAAATATCAAATATAGATTAGGCTGAATTTTTAGATGTTATCTGAAAAACATCAATTTTTGATGAATAGTTAAACCACTAAGTAGTAGTTAAAAAATAGACTTTTTCATTTAAATGAAATTTTACCACTTCTGTGAATTGAATTTCAAAAATCCAACATACATGGTTGTTATTATTAATTAAAATTTGGTTCAGTAAGAGGAGAATATTTTTTGATGAATAGTAACTTTTGACTTTTATTTACCGCGATTAAAAGTTAATAGGGTAATTCAAGGTAAAAAAACATAATAATAAAAAATTATATTAACTCATGTCCTAAACTTATTTAATGATTCATGGCCGACCATGGGAATCCTTGGTTATATTTTGGGCCCCCATAAATCCACTTAAGAGTGATAATGACCCTTTATATTAATTAATTTAAAGTAAAGTCCAAAATGACACAAACAAATATCTTTTAGTAAATTAATATTTACATGGGGTTATATAAGTTATATTTTAGACTATAAGTATTCATTGTAAATATAAATAGAGTTCCTACATCATGTTATTTGTTTTATAATTTTTAGACATCAAATAAAAAAATTATTTATGCCACAAATGATGTAGTATTTAACTCATTAATAAATGATTTAAATAAATAATATTATAAATATTAAAATAACATCCTAACCCAGTCCAATTATTATTGGATGAATTTATTTCGACCATGAGTCATTTTATCTTCGAAATTAATCAGGTTTGGACCTTTAGAAATAGAAAATCATTATATAATAAAATAATAGTTTCACAGTTTTTTAAAGTACCCATCCTCCCCTATATAAAATGACACCCCTTATAACCCATTCCTCACACCTCTCTAGCCCCTTGTCTCATCCAACCCCTGCCCAAATAAACTCTCAAGATTCCTCTCTTACTCTTATAATCCTTACCTTAGTCATAATGCACTTCAAGTAAACCTTTTGGTTCAATCCAAAAGGAGTTATCCAATTTAAAGGTAACATCCTCTCTTAAGTCCTTTGGTATTATTTTACATCTGGAACCCCCTAAAATATTATTATTCCTTTATTTTATAAAAAAAAGTATCCTATATATACTAGGTTGTTGTTAGGAGATTTATTCTAACTACACTTACACACACCTCCTTCTAATGTGTAATGAACATTCTATTTCTGTAGATGACAAACTAACGCATCACAAAACGATGATTGTTCAATTATCTTCTACCGCCTATTATGGTGGCCATTATAATGGGATCTTATTTAAATATGATATATATAATGATTATGTTTTATCTATGCTTCTGTATTCTTAATTTATAGCATACCATTATGATTTCCATTATGAGTAAATGTGATAATTTCATTTGAGGAAGTGCGTACTACAACCCCCTCAAAGTGATATGACTTGTTCATACCATACGTGGGTCATATAAAAGATGTAGTTATTGAAATTATATATGATATTATATTGTAATTATAATATAACTATTTCTTATCTTTTTCATTCAATTAGAAAACAATATAGAAATAAAAGTAGCATTCATGCGTACGTTTGAATTACTGTCTCTTGGAACGATGCATTTCATTTCATATCTCCAAATGTTATGTACTATTATAAATACATATATATACTAGATATATATGATATATAAATCATGAATATAATTTTGGAGATAATGCATTCTTGACCACATGGACAACTTTTAATTATAAGGTGTTCATTTTTGACTCAAGTACCAATTATCAACAAAACGACCATTATTAACTTAAATGATTACATAATGTTTATAACATGGTAATAAGTGATATAAAAGGAATAATAAAATTAAAAAAGGGTTATTAATAAAATATAAATTAACTTACGTTTACTATTTAGGAAGAACAAGGAACATACTTGTCATGTCGTACATGAGTTAAGGGATTTCTTATCTCACTTTTAATTCTGTGAGATTTCCATTGTTCGCCACAAATTTATACCATGTGGTGTAAAGTGTACTTTTATTTGATATATTTTATCATGATACTCTTTATGTACATGTTATTATGTGATTCATTTGGTGGTTATTATCTTTTTTTCATACGACTCTGTTGATTTCAATGTGTTAAAGGGGTTTATCTCACTTTTTATTCCCATGAGATTCTTGCTTATTTTCCACTATATCCATTGTGTGGTGTACGTAATTCCCATAATTTTTACTCATTTATTAATGGGTATTTTCATGTTCACTAAATGATTCTTCTTTCATGTGGTTTACATTTCGTAAGTTACCCAATCTGTATGGGATCTTTTTAACCCAATTTTTATTCCTTGGGTTAATCTTATAATTCATAATTATGTCATTCCATGATTATGTGTGGAATCACTATTTGTTTATTTATTTTTTAATTTCTACTCGCCATTCTATGGATATACATTTGATACACATAATCACTCCATTGATAAATTCTCAAGTCGTCGATATGAACTTGATAAGAGTAATTTTAACTCAATTTCCATTCATTGAGTTATACATCAAAGTCTTTGGTTTTGTCTTAAAAAGAACATCGGTGACTGTCCTTTGATTGATTTAAACTGAGTATCCAATCATATTGGATGTATTTATATTTTTCAGACATTATTATGTAATTGATTTATCCTTAATCTAATGATACAATCTTTATAAGTGATTTCGTCTCAATTTTCATTCCATTGAGAATTCATTGTTATTATGCACCAATTCACTCTTACATGGTATATATACTGTCCTTTGGCATACTATATCATGAATCCCATTATTCTCTTGATGTTATAAAATTTTGAATAATTGTTATTTCCCAGTTATTTGTATTCAAGTGTCTCTCATTTTGTTAAAAACAGTTTAACTAAAATATCATTTTAATTTTTTAATGATTTATTGTTATAAATATTTCTCGTTAATGTCTATGCTTTCAAAATGGTTTTTAGGATTTATTTATTTGGAAGTTAATTTATTCAAATGATAATTCATTTAAAAGTTTCAAAGTTATATGGGACACATTGATTCAATAATTTCTTTATTAATGGTTTTAAATTGTTTTGAAAATGGTTTGATAAATCATTGATTATGTCAATATCATGAAATGATATATTGTGATTGCAATGTGGAAATTGTATCTTTCCTTTATGATTGTTTTATGTGTTCTGACTATGTTTTGGTTATTGGTCATTGTTTATGTATATGGGTGGTTCTGTGAAAAACCTAGGGCGGGTGAGCCCAAGATAGCTCTCTAATGCATTGGGTAATATGACAGAGGTAAATGTTAATGATTCTCCTAAGAGATATGGTGAATATATTGTGATGGGTATTCAAAATGTGACTCCCTATGTAGGTGTGATAGCTACAATGTCTGTGTGTTATGAATTCTATAATTTAACAATATGATTTATGATTTCTGGGTGTTATTCATAAATCATATGATTTCGTTATGTATGTTAGTATTGAAAAGTATGGTTTAATTTATTTGTATTTAATGATGGGATAATGTTTTCCTTCCTTATTTTATAACCCTTACTGACCTTTTTATGCTCGTCAAAATTTTTTGAAATGTTTTCCACAGGACATAATGATGAATAGGGTTAAGGATGAGATCAAGGAAAAGTCATGTTGTCTAAAACATCTAACTTGACATGTTTTTTTAAGAGTTTTTATTTTATGAAAAAATGGATAATGAGTAGTACTGTCTGCATGTAATATTTCAAGTTGTTAAGTATTAGTTATGGACAAATTCTCTAAAACTCTAAACCTTAAAGGATCCTCAAACTGAATTATTCATTTAATTCTAGATTATGTAATGTTTATGGTCGGGTCTTTATAGAACATGTAACTGAGACTCTCTTTGTCTGAGTAAAAACAAAATTCTTAGCTAGAGGATAGTGCTTCCACATCTTCAGAGCAATGACTAACACAACCAACTCCATTTCATGATTTGTGTAGTTCTTCTCAAGGAGTCTCAACTACCTCATCCCTTATGCAATCACTTACTACCTATAGATCAATATGTAACCGATACGAGATCCATATGCATTGAAAAGCACTATATACTCCATTCTCTCTTATGATAGTCTAAATATAGAAGCACTGGTCAGCCACATCCTCATCCCTTGAAAAGAATTATTACACTATTCAGTCTGGAAAAATGGATTCCCTTTTTACATCATGGTAGTCAAATGTACAGAAATACTGCTGAATTCTACCACAAACATCCTATAGTACCCCACTAAGCCAAGGAAGATCCACAGCTCAGTCAATCTCTTGGGTGGATCCCAATAAATTAATTTATCAATCTTCACTGGGTCTACAACTAAACCATGCATAGAAATATAGTTCCACATAATGTAAACATGAATGAAAAATTGGAAATTTTAGAGATTACCATAAAGTTGGTGCTCCCAAAGTATGTCTAGGACTATCATAAAATACACTGCATACTCATTATTTAATGTAGAGTAAATAGGTATGTCACCAATAAATACAACCACATATAAATCTATGTATGGAAGGAATAATTAGTTTATAAGATCAACAAAAATAGAGAGGGATTTTTTCACACTGAAATAAAATATGAATAACACATAGTGACCATAGAGACATTCAAATTCCACCTTCATAATATCATTCGTGAAAATTGTTAACTTGTGGTGGATATACTTGATATTGATCATTGAGAAGCAACTCAGACCTCACAATTGGTCAAAGAGGTGATCAATCGTTGGAAAGGGGTACTTGTTCTTTAGCATAACCTAGTTTATTCTATTATAATCCATAGAAATCTCCAAGATCATATATCCCTTTCTCACAAAAAAAACTAGAGATGCCTCGTGGGGTAAATTTGGTCTAATGAAACCCTTCCATCAAAGGTCCTCCTACTAAACCCTCTTCTCCTATATCTTTGTAGGGGATATTAAATATTATATATAATATTTCAGTGCATCCCTGAGGTTAAATTCAATACATAAGTCAATATACCACCTCATAGGTAGTCTCAAAATGTATTTGGAGAAGAAACCCATACATTCCTCCACTATAAATTCAACCCATATATTTAAGGAGCCTACAACCCAAGGGGATAAACTCACCAACTAATGGGTGATGGGTTGAAGATTTATAGAGACCCATGATTAAAATATAGAGAAATTAAATTACTTTTTTGGAATAATTAATAATTTACAAAAAAAGACTACCAATTACCATATTAGTTTAGTGAATTTGGAAATTGGGAACACATTCTGCTAACTTACTGAAAGAATTTTCAACTTCTCCCATAAATATCTTCTTCTTTTTATCTACCTAATACCATTCTTTGTATCATGGGATAAAATAAAGCATATAAAAATGGTGAGATCAAATGATCAGTAAGTTAAAGAATGTAAAATATCATAAGAAAAATAAACATAATAATGTAAAAACACTGACATAACTTTTGAAAATCATTTCGTGTATAACAAATATAAAAAACATGAGTCATGAAATAAATCCTGGTAGTTCATAAGGAATAAATCATCAATGAACAAGAGCAATGAGAAAAAAAATTGGCATAAAAAATATAATTGTGGAAAACATATATTCATAGAATATCATTTTTATATTAACCAAGGATCGTTACCAAGACAATCATAGTGGGAAAATGTCATTACTGAACTGGGTTTACTTATCATTCCAGCCCTGAATTACTGAATGAGATTTACTGGTCGTTCTAGCCCTACATTACCGAACTAGATCTACATTCCATTATAGTCATGTCTATATCATGATATATAAATCTATAAAGTATTCATTGGATGGAGATATAGGTCCCACCCATATCATAGTGAAATCATTCTTTTATGTTCTACAAAAACATATATCATACATCACAAGATAACCCAAGAAATAAAATGGGTTTTTTATACATCATACCATCATAACACAATCCATATGAAAGAAATTTATTTAAAAAATATCATTCCATAATTAAAAAATAAAACCATAAGAATAATAGAGATAATTTTCTTTAAAAATACCCCTATTAATGAATTTCATCTTAGAAGTAAAATAATTTTGATAAAACACTTGAAATTAATTATTAAGGAAAATATCCATTCATCATGAAAAACATTTTATTTTCAAAAAACTACGTGAAATTTTAAAAGAAAATAATCTAATTGAAAAAACATGAAATATTATAATATATGATTCATAGAAAAAAATACATTATTAAAATTTAAAATTATATTAATTACATATTTTTTAAAAGAGAGAATTCTTCTCATACTTTTGTTAGAAAGTCTAAAAGTACCTCGTACCAAAAACCAAAAAATATTCCCTTCATAAAAATTATGAAAAATTCACCAATGGGTAAAATTTACTATAAAAATTTTTATATGGATATAAATAATATTTTTTAATACATATTTAGGAAACATGGGCATGGATAATAAATGCACACCAGTAAATACTTATAAATAAACTATATTGTATAATCAAGAGATTACTAAATATTCCCTTACCAATTTATAATCAATTGAATAATAGGCCTCATAAAAGAAATAATAAATTTATTCATATTTAAATATCATAACATTAGTTATATGAATAATAAAATGTTCATGAGAAACATAAACATCCAAAAAAATAGATGTTGTTTAAGGCATGTGTCCCACTGACATAAAAGTGAGACAAAAATAATCACCACCCCCACGAATAATTTCCTTTGTATATATCCAAACATCCTGTATAATTATTTAAATAATTTCATTAACTTATTTTGGAATCATAAACATTTTTATGATTTTATATATGATCATATTACAATCTGTTTTTCTGTAACATTATTACTTGTCCACCAGGTGTTAACATCTTTATTATCTTACACATGTTTTTTAGATACATTATTATTCATATTCTTTTTTATAGTTATATCAATTAAATAATGATATTAGTATAATATATATCATATTTAATCATTATATTCATTAATATAATCATTATTTAATGAGGATCATATAGACTGAATCACATCACATCGTGGAGATGGTAAACCTTACGTACACACGAGCGATGATATCCTTCCAATAATTGTGAAATGGTATGGAAGTTGATGGTATATATTTTATTCATGAATAAATATAAATTTATGATAATCACAGATATATATATATAGATATATATATATTCTACTTACATAATTATATTCATCCATGTAATATGATGGTGAAAAGGAGATTACACCATGGTGTGGAGAAAATAAACGTACGTACGGACACGTGGTGATATCATTTTTCATTGGATTGATATAAGGTGCAATGTGGTTGTTCCATAAAAAGAATAAAATAAATAAATATAATTTATACATTATTTACCACTTTGTAATGGAAAAAACTCATGAAAATTAAGTACATGGGGAAATAATTGGAAAGAATTGGTAGAGAAGATTACCACTTCTATAAGGTGTGCCCTCTAAATATCATCTAAAATGCTATAGAGTTGGTATTTTGAGGAGACTAGAACCTCCAAAATGTAACTAATAATGTTTTAAAGGTAAATTATCCTATTATTTCCAATATTTAAGGATAATGTGAAGTGAAGTGGTGAGGGAAGAGGTGTCATATCATAATTGAGGTGAGGGGAACTTTTGGAATATTCAAATGTATTAATTTAAAATAAATTAAAACTACAACAAAAAACATAAAAAGTATCCTAATATAGAATATTATATGATATAATGTCAAAATATCATAAACCAATAAATTTTATACATCATTTTCTATCCATTTACACCACATCATTTTAATTTATCACTTAATTATTCTATTTCATTTTAACTAGGGAAACACATATTTTAATTTTAAAAGGAAGTAAGATTTACTTATTTGATGTAAATTAAAGCATAAAAATATAAAATAGAAAATTTTAGGACATATTATATATATTATATATTTTTAAAATTATTTTATAATTTTTAAATAATTTAATAAAACATTATTTTCACAAAACATATATAGTGTCAGTTTTGGTAATAATAAATTATTTGATTTTTAAATATATAAAGATACAATTTAATACTTGATAAAAATATTTTATTATAACTCTATATGTTCATGGTAATATATAAAATTATTTAAATATTTTTTTTATACCAAATAATATTTAGTTTGAAATTTTTAATAACAATAATTTGATATTTCCATTAATAATATAATTTCAACATTAGTTTTGTTTAATAATTTAATAAAATAATTAGTTAATATAAAATAAAAATAAAATACTATGATGAAGATAAATCTACTATATTTCAAAATAATACTTTTAGTAAAATACATATTATGTAAAATCCGTCATTAAAAATGTTGTACTTATTAAAACATCAATGTGACAAGTTTACTATCACCTTAAATAAAATAACATAAGTTTCATAATCACTTATATAAGGCTAAAAATTTTAAATAAATAGACCCTTTGATGATTATTATTGATATAGACTCTACAAATAATATTTTGTGTTGTGTTTTTCTCATTTAATGGTTATTATTATTTTAATAAAAAGCATTTTATTTATTTTTTATCAATTAAATAATTTCTCCATTATCAATATATAACCCTTTAATGTAATTATTTATTTCATTAAGATTAAACATAAATTAACATGATAAATAATAACAATTTATCTTGAAAGATAGTTTCTATTATATAATTTATATTATATATTACATTATATTAAAAATAATTTAGTTATTTAAATTTTATGTAAGACATATTTAACATTTCATTAAAGAAAATGTATTAATTGTCATAATCTCAACCAGGTGGCTTGAAAAGGGAATCATTTAGACCCAAGTATGGTTTATGTGGATAATTACTCATCAAAGCAAATTTTTATAAGTGTTGAGATAATTTTATAATGTTAGATTTACCCTTAATTACCATATATACATTTTTACCATATTAATAAAAATTATTGAAGTTACTGTTCATAATTCCTTAAAAAAATTATTTATTTTTATATAATTTTGAAATAAAGATTTTTAATAAGTAATTAAATTTAAAAAATTAAAAATATATAACTTTTATTAATTTATTTGATATTAATCGCATTTTTGGAATAAAAATTGGTTTTAAAATTTAAAATATTGCAAAAGATTGAAATGTGTTTACATCATAATCCAATTTCAAATTAATGTCTATGAAATAAATTATAATTAATGATAATATATATTATATTTATACTTTAAAACCATTAAATTATATTATTTAACAATAAAAAATATTTCGATTAAAGAATTTGTTTTCAATTAAAATTTAGTGTATTTTTACTAATAATCATAACATAAATGTTATCGCAAAAATATCAAAAATTCATCCAAAGAAAATTTTTATATCCCAATTCAATTTAAAATTTTTATTTTTTTAATTTCAATATGTAAAAGAGTCAAATAATATATTTAAAATAGGTACACCATCAAAAGGCAACCAAACTTCATTTTTTGAAAATTACTTCTTTTATCCGAAAATTTGATTTTGTTATCATGTTATGTCTATAAAACATATAAGGTGAATTTTAAACATTATATTGAATACATTAAATATATATTTCCTTAATAAAATCAATAAATAGTGATTTTATTATTTTATATGCTCACTTATTTTCATTTAGATAGTTTTTTTAGAAGAAAGTTAATACTATTCATACCCACAATTTTAATGACTATGTAATGAGGAAACATAATAATATTGAGTTTTTCCCTTTTTTCGCTATCTTTTGTGAAATGAATTCTATCAGAAGGACAAAAAATAGTGTGTAACAAAAGCAAAACACAGTGGTGTGTATACCACAAGCTAAGATGGTGTTGTGTATCGTGCTAGCTTATCATAGTGTAGCATACAACACAAGACATAAATGAAATTAAAAAGAACCTATCTTATAAAAATTTTAGTGTGATACATTCTAACCTACTTAAAATTAATATCTCCCTTGAAATTCATCTAGGTTATAAAAGCTATAATACTTGAAAGTATCTTTCATAGAAACCAACATATTAAAAATGAATACTAAAACATTCATAAAATATAATATTTGAAACATAATGATTATCTAGAGTATCTCATACATGGGTTTCAACCTAAGAAAACATAGTTGGGAAGTGAAAAAATTGATATGGAAGAGAAATATACATATCAAGTTGTAATAGATGTTAATATAGGACATTTTTATTAAAAAGTTAATAATCAAAAATCCCTAAATCTTTGATGATCTAAGGGACCATATTATTCAATAAAAAAGGGTTAGGACAAAATTTTTTGTTTCAAGATCATATTCCTAATGTTGAATAATATGAAAAAAATACTTACTTTATTTCAGTACAATATCACTATTGGTCATGCTTGGAAAAATTTTAATTCATCTCTTATTTTAAGAAAAGATATTGAATTTTTTCTTCCTAAAGCATTAGCAGATCATGCAGTTCATAAATAGGTTGATTGGTCATTCCACCTATCTTTATAACAAAAAAATCTAAATTCATCCCATGTTATCAAATATATATAAGTCCTCCAGGGTTTAGATAACACTTTAATATAGAAAACTACATCTGATGATTAACTTAAACATTCCATAAATTAATTACCTTATAATTCTCATGAGAGTTGGGAATCCAAAACCGTATAAAAAGGTTAACTAACTTGGCTTAATAATTATTCAATATATATCATTAGAAATATCCTATTAGTCACATTCTAAACATGTGATCAAATTCATCATGTAATTTTTTGAGTCATTAAAATAACATGAATTACTATATATCCTTATTAAAAACATTTCTGTTTACTTATTACAAAACAATTATTATATTCTTTACATCCCAATACAAATATTTACTTCATCCATGATAACACAACCCTCTTGACAACAAATCTATAATCAGTTCTAAGTAAATCATTACCATTCAATTTACTTATTTATATCAAACATATCCTTATACAAGATAAAAAATTTCTCTTTATATTGAACCTATTATGGGTTACCTTCCCTTAATAAAAATATTACATTTCCCTTAAATCATTTTTTAAAATCATCATTACCATTAAACATATCCTTTTTTATATTTGATCAAAAATATATATTGAAAATACATATACAAAATCCTTCAATTCCTAGGAATATACACTTAAATCATCCAAATATATTCTTATCCGATTATCGGGGATTCATTATTTTATTCATACCAATAATATGGAATATGAATCCTGAATTAAGGTTTCTCAATGTTAAACAAACCATGATTCTTATGTTTATGGTAAATGATGTGGTATGTTTATCTCATACCATTCACATGGCATTTGCAGTCTCTTTATCCTCAGTTGTATATCTAGTATACATACCACCTTCCTCATTCTCTTCATGAGATTTCCACTTAGGATAAATAATGATCATTCTTTCCACAAATAGCTATTTACTATGACCATAATATAATGTGTGAGAAATACATATCAGAGATTAAAAATACAGAAAAAAGAGAAATTACTTATAATTTATCAATCTATGATATCATAGATTTAATCCTATGATAATCATGATTAAAATAAAAACTAAAAGATTGAAACCTATAATTAGGCTTGTCTTTAGGAAATCCCTATATATATCCACTGAAATTTCTATACGAATCTCACTAATGTTTTCACATCTTAGTTTACAATGGTTGAAATAACCTTTTCCCTGATACCAAATGTAGAGACCCAAACATGATGTATATGGACATTACATTACATTTTTGGAATAATTAATACATTACAAAAAACACACCCAAAGACTGTATTAGTTTAGTTTCATTGAAAACTATAGTGACATTATTCTAACTTGGGGAAATATCTTCATAATCTCCCATTAAGATCTTCTTCTTTATTTTTCCTACCTAAATTATTTCTTTATATCATGGGGAAAAGAAAAAATATGAGAAGGGTGAGCTCAAATTCTCAGTAAGGTTAATCATGGAAAACATCATACAAAAAATAAACATATGAAAGTAAAAACATGAACATAACATTTGAAAATCATACCATGTATAACCAGGATCAAAATGTTGGGTCATGAAATAACTATTGGTTGTTTATAATGCATAAATAATAAAGGAAAATGAGCCATGAGAATATAGAATTAGAATAAAACATAGAATTTTTGAAAACATATAATTATCGAAGATAATATACATATTTTCCAAGGCATATTTCCAAGACAATCATAGTGGAAAAAGTACATTACCGATGACTCTTGTGATAGGGAAGTACATATGGAGAAGGTGTGGTGATGGATAGTAATGGATCGGTTTTATTTGCGTTCATGGATAGACTAGGCCAACGCCCTTCCCTTCAAGAGGAGGTAATGGAAATGATTAATGGGCTTAGACTTTTTTCCAGTAGGTCTTAGATGTATCCAAAATTTAAATATACTTCTTAATTTTATACAACTCTTTGAAAGTGTATGGTGTATCTCCTTGTTCAATTTTATATGTCATTATGAAATATAAAATCATAATCAAGAACAACGTTCATATTCTTCACACCTGGAGATATGGGAACTAGTTTGCAGACTACATAGCCTCGATGGACTTTAATGGCATGAAGAAGGTGTTTCTGCACTCTACGGAAAGTATTAAACCGAAAAGGCCGACAAAGAAGATAAGGTAAGACCTTAAGGTCAAAAAAGTTAGGTTATGGGTTATGCTCATATGAGAATCACTCATTACGGTCTCTGTTCCATGGTGGTGATGCCCTAGCGTCGGTGCTTGCGGCTTTGGCTCCCTCCTCTCCGATGGGGGGAGGGGGGAAATCCTCCATCCCTTTTTGTCACCCGAGGCTCACCCTTTCATCCCTTTAACGAATCTAGAATTTCTTTTTCCCTTCACATCAATTTTGTTGTGCCCTATAGTCCCCTATATTCATCCTCACTCACCCTAGCTTGAAATATTTGTGAAGGAGTTCCATGAGGCCTCAGATCATCATCGGTTGATGCTTATAGCCCGTTTCATGGGTTGTCACCCCTCTATCGATGAATTCGACCACATTTTATTTGATTCGTGGGATCTGCAAGAATGTGCAGTTGTGGGCCTCTTCGATCAGCGTTAAATGATGTTCTATTTCTCCTTAGAGGATGATCGGAACACTACATGGTCCCAGGCCCCTCGTGTAATCGACAGATGCAGTTGATTTCTCCTTCGATGGTCATTCAATCTCAATATGAATCGTGACACGTCCTCAGTTATGGTTTCGGTAAGATTCCTATAACTTCCTCTTCCTTTTTAGAACCCCTCAATTTTACATATGTTAGGGAATTTGGTCAGTAGATACTTGAGTTTGGATTGCTAGACAACGACAGTTTGTCACTCGATCTCCCCCAGTGTCTGTGTCAATTACAATGTTTCTAGAGATCCAATTGAGTGGCTGTGGATTTTGGTAGGAGAGGAGTTCTGGTGAAAACAACGAGTGGTGTATGACTCATGTCCAGAGTTCTTCTTGGGGTGCCTCCGTTTTGGTCATCTGGCCTCTGTTTATCATCGTGGGAAAAAGGTTGATGTGCCCTGTGGAGTTTAGGGGAACGTGGTGAAGGTTGTCCCTACTATGAGCCAGATGGTGTGGGTTTGTGATGGCTTGGTTGAGCAAGTGGATTTTCTCGGTGTTTCTCAAGACGGGTTGGCTCCTGCCAACCTAGGTGTGGTGGTCAGTGAAATGGATCAACAGCAACAGCTTTCCTTGGGTCCTCCAGTGTCAGAGAATGGGGTGAAGCCAAAGGAGGCTGAGCCGTAGGTTTTGGGGTTTTTTTCTCATTTATAGTAGGACTTGGGAGTATAAGAGGCAGCTAAGGTTGTTCCCTTATATGTGAGTTTGACTGTGAATGCATTTAAAAGGCCCGGTAGCTCTTATAGTAGGGGATGAGAGGTTTTGAACATGCAACCTCAGTTCATGGGTAGAGGTTACGAATAGGCTACATGAAGGGATTTGATGCGGGGAAAATCCTTCATACTGGCTGAAATAGGTTCTTAATGTGGATAGGAAAGGATGATCGATGGGAATGTATTGGGTCCCTTAGATCCAAACACCATTGGAACCAATTCTGAAAAACTGAGGAAGGCTTGGTATGGGGGAATGATTTCTGTCTTGGGGAAGAAAACATGCATGGAGTCTCTGAGTTTGCAGATGGATCATACTGATGTAGTGGTAATAGAGGTGGTGAACCACTTTGATGGTCTTGAGGTCCATGATCCTCCTTTATCTCATGAGGAGGAGTCACCATATGATGATAGTTATAGTCATCCCTTAGTGGATATCATGGACCAAATCAAAGGGAATGACCCTATAGTCCTAGATGGAAGAAGGGGAAAAAGGCATGTGCGACTTGGGGAAATGCATTGTGGTTCAGAGGAAAAAATAAAAGGGACGCAAGGACTACTCATACTTTCCAAAACCAATGGAGACTCGTTTGGCCAATACTGACAAGAAAAAGGAAGGTAAAGATGTACAGAAGGGGGAAAGTGAATAATCGAGCAGAAATACAAGAGTGAGGGAAGAGGATGTTGGGGAGTTCTTGAAACTTATCCTGCACTCCAAGGAAGAAATGCTAGAAACAAGTCATCAGCCCAATGTCTCTGAAGAATATATTAAAAAAAATTATGAACTTCGGTTGAAAGTTGATGATAATGAGGTGCAGGAAGTGTGGATTGATAAACAAGATCGCATACTGGCCTGAAGATTCCATTAGAGTAAAATCAACATAGAATAGTTTATTCAGACAATGGAAAGGATGATCACTAACCTTGAAGAGCTAATCAGAGAGGATCCAGAAACCCAGGTTAGCATGCTACACTGGGAACTTTAACGAGTAGCTGAGTCAAGTAATCTTAGCTTGGTTTTTAATCATTTTTTTTGTTCTTGCAGTACATAGTTCATTCCTTTTGTAGAACAATGTTTTACCATTTTCTCTTAAAATTGCTTTGCTTTAATAAAAATATAATTTTGATGGATTGTTATACGGCAAGTATTAAACCCAATGGGATTGAATTTATTAAAGGTGGAGCTTTAGGGATTCACCATTTCAGGACCCCATAGGTTATTTAGAGTTGCGTGGGTGAGGGGTTCTTCTTAGTGGCTTCTTTTTTTTATTCTTCTATTCCTTTTTATAAAATTATATGATGATGATGATAATGATGAACTGAGTTTTATAATTTTTCTAGTCATGTATTAATGAACTAGATTTACTTGATGTTCCATCCTTGTATTACTAAATTAGATTTACTTATTATTCTAGTCATGTCTATATTATGAGATATAAATATTTATGTGAATCTTTGTAGGGATATATAGTTCCCACACATCTCATAAAAAATCGTTCATAAATGTGCCACAGAAATAATAATCATGCATCATAGCATAACCTATGTAAAAAAGATGATTTTCTTAATCATTATTTCATCATAACATAATCCATATAAAACAAATTGATTTCATAAATAGTATTCCATAATAAAAAATCAAAATATTAGAACAATAGGGATAGTATACTTGATACAGAACCCTATTAAAGAGTGCCATCATAGATGGAAACTAATTTTGATAAAACACTTGAAATTAATTATTGAGGAAAATATCTTTTCTTCTTAATAACTTTTTATTTAACCAAAATTCCACATAATATTAAATAAAAATAATTTAACTAGAAATAAAAATGAAATATTATAAAGGAATATTCACAGAAATAAGGTTTTATGAAAATATAAAAATATGTTCTTACCATATACGTTAAAAGAGAAAAATCTTCTCATACTATTTTTAGAATGTCAAAATTTACCTTGTACCGAAAATGAAACAATATTCCTTTCATACCATTGAATTAAAATTAAACAATGGATAAAATAGAATTTAAAAAATTATAATAATAGAAATAATATTTTGGAATACATATTTAGGAAACATGGACTAGAATAATAAATATACCCCATTAAATACTTACGAATAAAAAATCATAGATAATCTCGAGATTACAAAAAATATCACTTACTAATTTATAATAAGTCAAAACACATGCCTCATAAAAAATAAATTCATATGTAAATATCATAAACTTATTAATTGTAATAATAAAAATATTCATGGGATACATGAACACCCCACAAATGAAATTTGTGGTGTGTGTGGCATGTGTCGTACTGAAATAAAAGTGAGAAAAAAATAATCCCTTACCTAAGGTGTGACTTCCTTTGTATGTGTGAAAATATTCTGTATAATGATTTAAGTAATTTAATTGAAATATTTTATAATCATTTTTATTTTTATTATATCATATAGGATCATATTATCATCCATTTATTAGTAACATTATTACTCATCCAATGGGTGTTAACTTCTTCATTTTAACATGATTTTTTTGTTAGATAATTTCTTGTTCCCCTAAATAGGTTATATATATATCATTATCATAATTTTATTAGTATAATATATTTCATATTTATTCATTCCATTCATTTATATAATAATTATTTAATAAATATCATGTATATTGAATCACATTGCATCTTGGAGATGGAAGGACGTACATATGGACAAGTGACGATATCATTCCCAAAATTGTGATATGGTATGGAAGTGGATGGTATATATTATATTCTAGAAACCATATATTGTTATCATAATAATTTATAGAAATTATTTCCATAATTATTTCTATCCATGTATGATAGTGGTGAAAAACATATTACACCACGACGTTGAGATGGTGAGTCATATGTACGCACATGTGGTGATTTTGTTTTTCGTAGGATGAATATAAGGTGAAATATAGTGGTTCCATAACCATAATATAATCTAAGAATATATTTTATAATATATTTATTACTTTATAATGGAAAATAATAATTAATAGGATGTAGAAGAATAAATAGTTTGAAATAATTTGTAGAGGATATTACCTCTTCTTCGACGTGCTCCCTTCGAATCTCATTTTAAACGCATTATTGATGGACTTTTGAGATGACTCAAACCACTAGAATGAAAATAGGGATGTCGGTAAGTGAAATCGAAAGGGGAAAACTGATAGTTAAGTCTCAATGTGACATGATGTGGTCAGGGATGAGGTTTCATTTTAAAATTAAGGTGACAGGCACATTTGGAATCTCAAAAATTATTAACTTATAATAAAATAAAACAACATAAAAACCCTTAATTATATCCTTATTTAGAATATGAGATGGGATAAGGTTGTAATCACACCCAACTAAAAATTTTAGACTAGTTTTTATGTTTATTTAAACCTTATAATTCTACAATATCACTTAGTTATTGTGTTTCATTTTACCCAGGGTAACAAATATTTAAATATTAAAAGGGTGTAATATTTACTTATTAGATGTCAATTAAAACATAAATAAATAATTTAGAACATTTTATACCATATAATATTTAGTATATATTTTTAAAAAAATTTAATGATTTTTAAATAATTTCATAAAACATTATATTTAAAAAACTAAAATACTTTCAATTTTGATAAAATTCAATTCTCATATTTTTATAAATATCAAAATAAAATGTTATCCTCAAAAAAAATATTTCATTATACTCCTATAGGGTCAAGTTAATTTATAAAATTAATTTTATATATTAATAATTAAATAATTATATTCATTTTAATATTTTTAATAACATTAATTTGATATTTAAAATAATTGAATAATTTCAACATTAGTTTTGTGTTTTTATTTAATAAACTTATTTTTGAATAAGAATTAGAAATTAAATAAAATGATGAATATAAATCTACTATATTTTAGAAGAAAACATATAGTTAAATATATAATCAAGAAAATATGTCATTAAAAATGTTATATTTATTAGAACATAAATGTGACAAGTTTAACATCACTTTAAATATAACAATATAAGTTTCATAATCTATTCAATAAGGCTCAAAATGGTTATTAAATCAACCCTTGAATGATTACGGTTAAGATATAATATAACTATAAGATATGTTCATGTGGTTTTTGTCATTTAAGTTTTATTATTGTTTTAATAAAAATTAGTTTATTGATTTTTCACTAATTAAATTAATTCCGCATCATCGATATATAGTCCTTTAAAATAATTATTTATTTCATTAAGATAAAAAATAAATTACCATGATAAAGAATAAAAATTTAGCTTTCAAAAGATTTTTCATAATCAATTTTATCATTTATTTAATATTATATTAAAAATTATTTAGTTATTAAAATTTGAGTATAACATGTTTAGCATTTCATTAAATAAAATATATTAAATGTATTAATCTAATCCAAAAGGCTTCAAATGGGTTTCCTTTAAACCCAAAGATGGTTTAGGTAAAAAATAACTTATCCAATAACATTAGGACATGTGTTAATTTAATTGTATAATATTATATTTACCATTAATTACCCGATTTACCTTTTTACCATATCAATAAATATTAAAGAAGTTATTATTAATAATTTCTAAAAATAAAATAATTCTATTTACATAATGTGTAAATTATTATTCCAAATATGGAATTTATTTTAGAAAATTCTGAACATAGAATTTAGCATATTTAATTTAAAATCAATCATGTTTTCAAAATGAAAAATGGGTTTAAAAAAATAAAACATTGCAAAAAATTAAAAGGTATTTACATCAAAATTAAATGTAACACTAATTATAGTAAAATAAATTATATTTAATTATAAAAATAGATTATATTTATAATTTAATCTAAGTAAATAATAATATTTAAGCATTTAAGTTATTGAAATGATAAAGTTGTTTTTAATTAATATTTAGTGTATTTTTACTTTTCATCATAACATGATTATAATAAAAAAATATAAAAAAAATTAGTCCAATGTAAATTTATATATCACATTTCATAAAAACATGTTTATGTTGTTAAACATAATATATAATATTGTTAAAAACAAGATTTAAAATGGATGCTTTATCAAAAGGTTGAAAATTTATATTTTTTTTAAAATTGCTACTTTTATCTAGAAAGTTGAATTTGTTCTTATATTATGTTTAAACATATAAGATGAATTTTAAACATTTTATTGATTATATTAAACATATATTTCATTAATTAAATCCATCAAGAGTGATTTTATTATTTTATAAACTCACTTATTTCCATTTAAATAATTTTCCATAATAATGTTTATACTATTCATACACACCATTATAATGACAATGGTATAAGATAACATAATAATATTTATTTATACACTTATACTTGTTCTTGCATGAAATAAATTATATCATACGAAATTAAAATTGTGTGTAACATAAGCCAACTATAGTGTTGTGTATACCACAAGCTAAGATGGTGTTGTGTATTGCACAAGCTTATCTTAGTGTAACATACAACAGAAGACATAAAAGAAATTAAAAACAATCTATCTCATAAAAATATCAGTGTGTTACAAGCTTTTTTCTTGGAAGACCAACTCATCCCAATTGGAGATATCTCTCACTCAGAAAAGAGAATCTATTCCCATCTATCCAAATGAATCGAACTTTTCTATGATGATAGTCATTCTAAAATTATACCATGGGCATCCGGTCCATACATATGATGAAATCACCAAGTTTCATCATGAAAACTTGGAGTTCCCATGATAAACACTCTTCACCAAAATCCAATTAGACATGTTGTAAGATTTGTGATATTGAAGAATTCCCCCAATTGGAACCTCTAGCTATAGTTGCTGGGAAAATGTATCAATTAAAAGCAGTAGATATCACAAACTGGATAAGGTGAAAAAGGAGTGACTCAGGGTTCAATCTAATAGTATTGTCAAAATAATAGAAAAATAAAAAAATATACATCAAATCTTCTCATGTACATTTTCTTAAAACCCGTCTATATCCTTTAGTTACCCATATCCTTGACTGCAAACTCATTGAGCCTAATGTTGGATTTCTACTGGTGGTGGTGGAAGAATATTATTTCATCGAACTCCATCTATATCTCCTCCCTCTAGGAATCCATCTTCTCTACTCTATTAACCAACACCCTAGACGGTTTCCTGGAAATGCTCGTTAGATCCCTGATCCTGATTATACCTCTATCATGGGGCTCTATCCACCATCTACCTATCTTACTCGACACAACAGGTTTGAAAATCAAAATCCATGTGACCCCTCCAATAACATGCATAACATTGACCCTCACATGGATATGTGGATACTCTACATGATCGATAAGCCACATATTCATACATCTATATCAAATAATGAGAATTTCTCCTATGTTAAGGCCTTTAAATTTGATGTCTCTTACCCACTATAGACTACCCAGCCACATTATGCCCACCTCTACCTCCAACCACTTAACATACCTTTTTTTAGAAGATTTATATCACTAGATCTCACTCTAGAACTAAAGTATAAGTGGAGATGTATAAGGAGACCACACTAGATCAAATTTCTTTTCCGAGACCCTACTTGAATTTTCTCTCCTTGATGAATACATCTCGCATTATTTCATGGAAGTATCAAATAAGGATAGTAAACATAATAGTTTTCCCCAAAACTGTAATGTAACCCTATTATATCTCAAGAAACACTTGGATTATAACTGAGCATAATCAAAAGGGTAAATATGCCTAATTAAATGGTTACTGGATGTCAAACCGTGAGGGAATCATGTAATCATGGTTCTACAACACCAGATTCCATTAACTCCCTAAAAATCTATGGAAGAGACAATATACTAACACAATCACATGTTTAGTTGGGGTTGAAATAAAATTAAATAATTATACCATCAACTCAATTAAATCATTGATTTCTTGGTGATTCGACTATCTATAGAACCTCAATAATCTCTAATAATATAACAAGCACATCACACTAAACTATCATGCATCATTAGCCTAAAAAACTGATTCTATATGTTTCTCAATAGGTACGGGTGCTTCTACTTTCCCACTTGGTGGAAACTCCTCATGTGATACCCCTTTAACCAGGGCCCAGTCACTCATCAGATCTTTATGATGATCCTTAATCAGTAACCTAAATGGTATTCAATATGAGATAATCCTAAATGTGATCAAGACATAACATTATAATATAAATATATATGGGGAGTTGACTTAATAATGATACTCAATGGACTCAATACTATATGATGTGTGTACTACTATTCTTTTGAATCAATATTCTAGTATGATGAGTTAACACGTAGGTAGTTAGTGTCTTGGTGAATTGATACATCGTTCGTCGCACTAACATTGTGTTCCCTACCTTTAATTAAGTACTCGAGACACTATGATTTCATTTTACTAGGTCACAAACAATAATAAAAAATGATAAATCACCAAACAACATCCTAAGGAATATACAAGGATATGATAACACTATAAAATGGCCTAGAAAACTTAAGTTAACGTGGTTAGTAGTAGAGCAAGCCTCCACAACCCAAAGAACATCTCTAATATTCATGGGGATGGAGACAATAACTAAAAACTAATAACATAATATGAGAAAATTTAGCCTAATATACCTACACACACCAAACCATATCCATTTTAATGTATAGAGGAATAATAAAATTCAATAACCTTTAGAGTAAAACCATGAAATCCATAATCTCTAAGAAATAAATTAGAGTATGAACGTAATAATATAACAAAGAAATGAATTGGATAAAATACACACCCTACCAAAAAAATATTTCCCAACATGACTAAAACAAAAAAAATAGAAAAAAACACATATCATGATCTCCCTAACTGACCACTATATATAGTCAATGCACCCAAGTATCCCTAAGCTCTATTGACGTCTCTATCAATATATCTGTCATTTTGAGAAGACTTGAAATGCAAGGGAAAAGATCATGAATGAGTGATTATATACATTCCAAATAGGATAACCCATAAACCAAAAAGGAAGAAATAGAAATATATAAAATAATACAGATCAACCCATAAAAAGGGAAAAAATACCAGTACATATACAATAACAATGAAACCTAGTTGAGAGAAAAATATGATTTCTATGTCCTTGCCTCTTCAAAGATAATGAGTAATTTTACATTTCAAAAGTTCTATATAAAATGACCAACATCAAGTGAAACCTTTAAATAATCTATGTGGATGTGATTTTCCCACACTATTATACTTGAAAGACGAGGAATCCACAACTCCAATAAAAGAATCACTCCCTGTAAGAGATTGAGGATGGATGAGTACAACATTGTAGATAGTAGAGTCACACCATTCTATGGTGGAGTACCTACTCTACCTAGGTAAATACTTTGGGGGAACCATTCCCTAGTGAGATAGTTTAATACTGACACCAGAATCACTCTCATGATCCTAGAATGAACACTTATATAATCTAACCTCAGGTAAATAATAATTATTATAAAAAAAACTCACATCATATCATGTATTCCAAATTGAAGGCCACCATAAAATTATATGCGAGGAAGAATATTTTTATACACTACTCATGGGCCGAAAATTGAGTCTCATGAAAGGATATTAGAGAGGATGATGTTTTAAGGGGAATACACAATGTGTGTGGGGGTTTACATAGCTTTTTACCTCACCTCACTACTTGTCTATGTTTATTCCTAGACATGGATTGGAAGGACACAACATGACACATGGTGTGTCCATGTGGCACATGATGTTTATGTTTTCTTACGGGATTCATAATGTAGACCTTTCAGATGGCTCAAATGCCCAAGTATAACCACACGACACGTCCGTAATGAGACATTTCTTGTATGAATACCAAGGGTCCTAGGTTGTGTATATTTGGCACACAACTTGGATAACCAAGAATGGTCACACAGTGTGTGGGACCATCAACATGGTGTGTGACCTTTAACATGGATGAAAATCCTATCGACTATGGAAACTGAAGAACACAACATGTGTTATTCCACACAACATGATGTATAATAATTTTTTCATAGAATCCTCACATCCTTCACTCATTTTCCCAATCATCCATTTCAACCTTAAAATACAACATTTGACAACCCAAAATATTAGAGAGATTTCTTTTTCTGTCAATTCCTAGCCTCCACTGAATGAAAATTAGAATCTGATCATCTATTGATGACCTGTTTTCCATCCTATGCACCCCCCATATTTAATCTCTACTCTGGATCCATGATCCTTGAATAATTTACCATGATCAATCATGATCCATCTATAAATCACCATCATATTTGTTTATAGGAACACCTCTATGATTCTGGGGTTTTTATCTTTCTCAAACTCACCTCACCAATTTCAAATCATTACAATGTAGAAAAACAATGAATAACTTGATGAAAGGTGGGGGAGATAAAGAAGAAAAATGTAAATCCTTTATTAACCAATATTTCATGTTTAATAATTTCATACACAAGATATCAAACGGTGATATAAAGATATAGAAAGAATAACATTGAATCAACAATTCAATTCATTTAATCAAGATAATGGGAGAACAAAAAATTCGATAACTAAATGTAGATAAAGAATCCATGATTGATAAAATAAAAAGGGTGAAAAACAAGAAAAAATGTAACCTAAATCAATTTAGTAATGAAATTTGGTGAAGAAAACATTCCATATTGTTGAAAAATACTTGTTTCATCCACTATATCTTGTTTCACCTTGATTCAATCTCTCTTCATTTTCTATATTGATCTGCCAATGATGAATTTTTAAACCTCTCCTTAAATTTTACATGGGTCTTATGGATAAATTTAGAATATGATTATAATGGGGTATTATAAAATATTATCTAAGAATGTTAATTTAAAATAATAAAATAACATAGAATATTTATTTTAGTAAATGCACCTACCAATGACTTCCTCAACAAAATGTATAACCCCAAAAAAACCATAGGTTGCACCAAGTGTAAACCCCACATTTAAAAATCAACCATAGTAACATATTTGCCAAAAAAGTGACCAAATATTGTTAAATCAACATACATTAAATTTATGCAAAAGAGTTTCTTAAAATATATTAGTATTTTTAATATATTAATTCTTGTGTCATGAGACTCCCAAAGCCTACTCCAGATTTGAGGATAAATGCATATATATAAATAGATATATTCAAAGAAAGAATATATCAAAAGTAGATTCGCTACAAGTTTCATGAAGGAGAAAGTACGATGATATTTATAGTATTCCTACAACATTACTCAAACCATATTGTAGAAACATGATACATGGAATTTTCACGTATCAATTTTAATTCAATTACATTAAGAAGCACTATCCAGTTATTGTTATAATGAATGTAAATAATTTTATGTTATGTTAAAGTTGTTATAGTTTCTATAATAAATTCATGTGAGTTGATTGATTAAATGAACAATTTTATATTTGATGATTACTAAAAAGGACACATGAGTTTATTAAAGAATTACATTGTAGTGTGATACATGAATATGGTTATATATAGAACTCATGATAATGGTTCTATTTAATCATATTAATTTTTGATAAGTTTAATAGGTTAGTATATAGGTTTAAAGGAGGATCTTGAAGGTCATGATAACCTGTAATGCAGTTGTAAATTTTGAATATATGTGGGAAATATTAAATTACTAAATATAAATTATCAACCACTGATTCAATATCATTCTAATGATGTAGAAAAGTCTAGAAGAGCATTTATGGGGATAGTAATAGGAAATTATTAAGTTGTTTAATGAATCCTATTTTATTGAACCTAATGGACAGATAATATTCATTGGATAATTATAAAATATAGGGAGAAATAAATTGGAAGCAATTAAATATAAATGAGGTTAAGTCTTTGAAAATTCTAAATTCTGAGATGAAATAGAGGGAAGAAAATAATATTTCACTGAGTATCCATGTGTAATTAATCAAAATTATTAATTTAGTTTTAAATAGAAAAGATTTTGTGCCATTGAAAGCCTGATATTTTAGGAAGATGGAATATAAAAAATTATGTGTATTTGAATTATGAGAATATTAATCACAAAAAATGTATATAAATTGAGAAAAAGAAGAAAAATGAGGTTTAATTCAACATTATAACTTTAAATAATATACTGTGAGTAAAATAACTATGAGAACTAGTGCTACATATCAAGAATAATTCATGTTCACTTAAAAAGAAGAATATAAGAAGACACAGAGAGTGTAATACTATGATTGATTAAGAACAATACAATGATCTGGGTATCTAACCTACAATATGTATAAATATTGTAGAAGTATAAAGAAATTGAGGTATCCATTCTGATTATTGCACACTAAGGAAACATATTGGATCATTTATTTAATTGGGGAAATATTAATCCATAGATGGACAAAACATGTTAAAAAAATATCAATGTTCTATTATGATGATTTTCTATTCTACATCTGTATACATACCAACCAAATGAAAGGTATAGAAATAGATGAAAAATTTAATAAATATAGTAATTAAGTAAGGATGAAATAATAACGGATATGGTTTAAATTGATTGAAAGACATACTAACAATGCTTTATCCCATTTATGTATTGGGGTATCCTATTGAGATCCTATAAATTACTGTCAGGGAAATACATTTCACCTCTATTGTATTCTATTTTATTTCAAAAATTATTTTTGCGGGTTATATTCTAAATGTTATATGGAATGAAATAGTTTTATAAATGTATAAATTGATGACCATAATTTCATCTGACCCAATACCCTAGAGAATTGAAGGAAAAAGGAGTTGAAAAATAAGAATAAAGTAACCCTATTATATAAAGAGGATGTTGAAGATGTTTTTATATGTTTCAATTCTATTGAAAATATATATTATTTGTAAGGTTCACATATAGTTGTAAAATATACTACTTAGGATATTGACAACCATTCTATATAAAATATTGATGAAGTGGTACTATGTGACGGTACTGAACCTACGATCTCGTATCTGGTGATAAAAACACAATTTTCACACATTTAAATTTGAGATTTATAAATATGACCCAATTTTATCCAAAAACATCTCAAAAAATAAAAAGGAAACACTATATCACTTACATACACAATGACCTTTTAGGTTAAGAGATTTATATATTTAACACAAAATTTTACATAGTACCCTGGATACATAAACAACAAGTTTATAAAAAAATTGTTTCATCTACCACTATGTTCATTATATCTATTATCCTTATTAGGCATAACATACTTAAATCCATTATTAATTATTCAATGAAATTGGGGTTTATATGAAGGTTGAGCTCAAAAAATTACTAATGGTAAACATAAGAAATAACAATTGAATGGAATCAGTGAACACAAGATGTGCATAAGTGTATAATGATATAATAAAACTTCATGAATATAACATAAGAGATTTCATAACCATATAAATTCGGATCATAAATCATGTGACATGGTAACATCATTATCAAACACAAGATTCATGACAATCAATAATAATGATCCATGTGATATCATCTTTATCAAAGTAACCATTAAAAACTCATAGAAAGCATAAATGAAATATGGTGGTATCTTGGACCATTATCTGCACAGAACCCTTAAAATAAATTTTATTAATGGAATAAATGATACAGTCAACATTTAAAATTATTTTTTGGAGAACATTTTTTTACTCAATGAATTGGAAGGATATAAAAAACCCACCCCTCTTTGGTTTATAACATAACTAGATGTCCTTTGCTTATAATGGTACAATCTTTATTTGGATTTTCATGGAACCATTGGTTATAATTAACAATTTCAAACAAATCTAACATGTTTAAGGTGCAAAGATCATTTATTTCTACATAAAACTCATATAAATTGTTTTTATTCCTTACATAAGATGATTAACCCCTAGAAATGAACTGGGATTCATAATAATATCTTTTAAAAAATCAAAATCCATCGATTAAAAAAATAAGGATGGTGTCATTATAATATATCCCTAGTGTATAACAAGAATAACCATGCTTTCTTTTAATTTAAGAATAAAAATAACATAATAATATAATTATAAATTTATTATGGAAAATAATATTTCTACTTTAAAAAATAAATTTAAAAAAATTTCACAATATTATAATTATTAATTTATTTTATAATTACCATATAAAATTAAAAATTAAACCTCAAATTAAATAATGTTTATGATGGTGATAAAATCTATTCAGGGTTTAAAGGGTAAAAATAAACATTCTTTTCAAAATATTATGAAGAGATTTCAAAGTGTCACATATGAAAAAGATTATGAAATTTTACTTTAAAAATAAATAAAAGGTAAAATATCTTTTAAATTAAATTTAAGAAATAATTTATGTTTTTTTAAATATTCTAGATATTTTAATAAAACATGTATATACAAGTAATAAATACCCATTCTAAAACAAGACACATTATTTTTATCACATAAATACTAATTTCATGATGTTTGTTTAATCAATAAGGAAGAAAATTTAAATTGAAAATGTAAATCATAATAATAACTACTGGAGAAGAAAAGTTACATGGTTCAAGAAAACCAGATCATATGATTTCCCAAAATGTAAAATTAAAAATAAAAAATCCAAAAAATAAATGTGATTATAATATAAACATTTATCGCTTTTAAAACATTCAAAATCAAAATTCATTGAAAAAAATATGGCATATCTCTACAAATCCCGTTAATTATTAGAATTCAAATTTAAAAATTTATTCACGGGGAAGTGAGTCATTACTCCATACATACTATGATATTTCAAGGAGGGGATAATGGTAATGACCCCCTATGTCCTACCTCTAGTAGGCCTCATGTTGGAAGTTAGAACAAATGGTATAAAAATATCATCTAACGAGAGGCATTACCCACTAGAGTAATGTTGGTTTGGGAGATAAGATTAATTATCCAAATACAACTACAAGAAATAATATAAAATAAACCAAAAATTTCCCACAATGCATATATAAATAAAAATGATAAATATAAAAGTATTCAAAGTAAATTCCCAAATGAAAAAATAAATATGTGACATAACAGCTAACCAAGGTCTGTACTAGTAATGTCTAGCATGGTCCATGTAATCATCCCAAAAACCCAATTTTTTTTATATAATTAGTGTAATAATACATGTATACTTATTATGAAAACAAATTTCTCTAGTTCACATATGAAATAATCATATTAATTCACTACTGAGTAAAAAAGAAGAACCAAGTTGCACCTAAATATTCAACTATCCATCGTAACCTCACTACGACACGTTCTACAAATAATACAAGTCAAGTAATAAAATATTACAATAATCACACTGGTAAGGGTACCACACAATTCTTTCCCACTGGAATGCTACTATCAAAACCCATATTTGTATATCTATGTGCTCCCATATCTTCTTCATACAACACCACCCTAAAATATCTTTTACATCACATCATGCCTATAGAAACATGGGCCTCCACACCACAATTGTGGTCACATCTCATCTCACCTGTAGAAAATTTGTCCATCAAATCAAAATCATTTCCATAACTAGAGAATTAGGGTATCATGAATAATTAGAACACCATCCTTTTTTCCTTCCTCCTACCATGCATGAACCCCACTAGATATTTCCATACACGAACGATCATATCATGTCTCTCCCCAAAAAACATGTGTCATTACATCACACCCAAAAAAATTGGGATTCCATAAACACCACCTAGTTCAGCAATAGAAGTCCAAAAATCATAGCTTTAGAAATACCTTCCTCATTTAGAAGAGAGATCTGGAAATTGGGGGTACCCATCCATCGGTATTCCTCATTGTATGTTGGAAAAAACACCCTCGCATAACTATGTGGGTGTCGGTACATAGTGTTATAGGTGGGTTGGGTACATATATATATCATAAGTAATATGGAAGTATATACATATATCCAAACACAACCCCAACCTAAGGGTTCACATATAAACACAAATCAAATGAAAACATCACAAATTTCCCTACCATTTAAAAATGCATAGCACCACACAATAGGAAACAAGACTCAATTCACATTTCAATCTAATTTAATTTAATCATACAACACTTTTCATTTTTTAGCATCAACCATATTAACCATAAAACACATCAATTTTTATTTAGTATAAATTTCCAAACAATTAACCAAAACAAACCATGCCATTTAAATTTAAAAATATATATCATATTATTTATTCCATCACTACCCAAGAAAATAACACCAGACAAACACATATCACAAGTGGCTAATCATCCCCAAAATACCATCACCTTAACACCTCAAAGCACATCCAAATAAACCACCAAATCACCACCATGAAATCAGATAATATATACCACTTCACTACCCTAAAATCATGTCCAAACAAATAGCCACCTCACCGCCTCAAAAGCATATCCAACAAAACACCTCACCCCCTCCCCAAAAAAGAATATCTAATAAACCACCTATCTAACCCAAAAGCATGACTACACATCACAACACATCAAAATCTAGTTTATATATTTAAACAGTCTTTTATAGCATTCCACTTTATTTTAGGGTCATTATACACAATTCATAATCCTGGGAAAAAAATTTCATCAGCCAAATATATTTTTCTAATCAATTTCCAATTTTGGGTGATATCAAAATAATCAGAATAGAAATAAAAATCATAAAACAAAATCCTCCATCACATAAAAATCCCCACACGGCCACAATTTATTTGTGAGGTATCAATCTCATATAATCAATCATAACACAATATTGTCAAAGCAATAAAATAATGTGACTCATTCACCTTTACCCCCTTCAATTTAATTAGCCAATTATTTATCTTTTATTGAGCCAACAAAAACATAACACATAGATAAAAAAAGTGAATCTCTCCTGCATGATATAATGTAAAGAAAAAAGAGATATGCACCACCTCAAAGAATATTTCCAATATATTATACACCATACAAATAAGAAGAAATACCTACAAACAAAACTCCAACACTAGGAACAAAAAATCAACCAACATTTCACCGAAGGATTATCAAAACACATCACAAACACCCAACCCAAACCAAACTGCCCAACTATAGTGAATCTCTGAAGATGAACAGAAGTAAATAGATCGGGACCAGAGGAGAAATAACCCCAGAATTAAGATTGGAAGCCAAAAATCAATCCCCATCAAAAAATAATACAAAAGGCTTGAATAAGGAGCTTATGGATCGCTTGGAAAGTGAGAAGAGATACCAATTGTAGGGTTTGAGAATTAAATATGAGTTCTACAACCATTAAAGATATATGTAAATAAACATTTAAATGGAATGTAGTAGTAACATGTCGAGAAAATATTGGTCTTTGTGTTATACAAAAAAACACATCACCTCAATGTATTTTTACCCTCAATTTAGTACATGTTTTGAACGAGCAACACATAGGTAGTGAATCAAATTTTAATGTCGTGTAAAACACACATGAAATTTATTCCTTCTACTTCATACATTTAGTATCCGAACTCCACAAGATCCAATCTAGGCCACCTCTGGGAATATACAACACCCAAAACCAGTAATGTATTAAACAGGGAAGGAAAATACCATTACATCAGATACCTATCAAATGATTATCATCCTAGAGAATCCAAAACCAAGACCAAAAAGAAAGGCACTTGAACAACCACTCCACAAGATACATCCAAAGGATAATATCATACCTCAAACTCTACCATTAACAAAAGACACCAAACAAAATTCACACAAAAACTCAAAAAACCTTATCCCCACACAACCAAATCACCAAAAAATCAATGAATCACTCTATCTCAAACACAAGACTCTAGGAATTCCATCCTACTTATAACGTTTCTATCTTTTATGGGTGTCATTGACTTGGTCATATGGGTTTAATCACGTAACAATTAACGTGTCTCAATAATGAATCATGTCAACCCCTTTTCATACATAATGAATTTATCAAAAACCATATATCATGATCATATTAAAACAATGCATCTTATATAATATGATCTAGGAATTACATACCATGGAAAACCAGAAAAGGAAAAATTAAAAAGGAAATTTTGGGTAATAGGAATGTAAATGTGTCTTTCTCTCAAAAATTACTCTAATTTAGGCCTCCATTCCTAAACAACACACGAACAAATGGAATGTTTCTACCTTACAGAGCCTTCTATTGAAGATCCTAGATCTCTATTAACATTAATATGAATGTTAAATCATCCTTGATATCGGTAACCACCCAGTCAATGAAATTAGAGTCATTGTGAAGATATCGAAAAAGCTAAGATATGTGAAAGACATCATGTTTATATCCAACCGTGGTGGGAAAACCAACCAATACACCACCTTACCAACCCTTCCCAATTCGTCAAAGGGACCAAAAACATGAGAGGAATCTTACACCCCATCCAAACCTCTAATTCCCTTATCAAGGGGAAACCATGAAGAAAATTTGATATAAAACCTCAAAATATGAGGGCCTCCTCCTATTATTGGAATTAGAATAATGTTGGTCCTATGTTCCTTTCATACACTCACTAACAAGATGGAACATATCTGTCATGCTATGCACCACATCCAGACCAATAACTACTACTCCCCAACCTCTATCTAACACAATGAATAATAAAATGGACTCCTATACAGTGATTCAAATAGAGTCACGCCAATGTAAGAGTGATAGATATTATTATAAGAAAACTCATCCAAGGGAATGTGTCATACAAAATTTCCCCCAAATTCAACGACATATTCCTACAAAATATCCTCTCCTGATTGGTTATTTTTCACCATCTTCATATCTATCTAAGGGTGGAAGGTAGTGCTGAGGTGTAACTTATTGAAAAAATCAGGTTGCAACCCCCTCAAGAATCGTGAGGTAAAACATGTGCCCCAATATGATACAATGAGACTCATAACTCCATAAAACCACACCACCTCATCCATATAACATTTAGTTTAAGTATCAACTATTATCAACACCTTCATTTCTAAGAAGTTGTATGATTTCATCAACTTATCCATGACCAAGAAGATAACATCACAAAATCCTTGAGATTTTTGTAAAAATATGATGAAATAAATATATATCTTATCCTATTTCAATTTGAATACAAAAAATAGGTTTCAAAAAACATTTAGGAACATAATTTTTGGCCTTTAACTACTAGAAAACCAAGAACATTTCCACAAACTCAGTTACCATCTATTTCATCCCGAGCCACCAAAACTGTATCCTCAGGCCATGGTACTTATTAGAAACATCTGAGTGTGCAACCAAATTTGATATATGAAACTCATGAATAACTCCCACGTGAATTTATGCCGAAACAAAAAACCTCCAACAAAACAACATCAAATTATTGTCATCCTCTGACCATCCCTTCAGAGAACCACCATGGACAACACATTAACACATCACGTCTGCCTCTGAGTCACCACGATGAGATTCTGACACCTTCTGCGACATAGAAGACTATATCATCATATGAAACAAATAGCCTCCAACATAATCCATAATTTTATTTAAGATAAAGGATTTCAACTCCTCCATTACACTCCAAGATTCCCATGAATTCTGAACAACATCCTTCCTTGACTTCCAACTCAAAGAGTTGGACACCAAATTTATCTTCCATGATGTGTAGGAGATATATAAATCAGAATCCCAATAAAACTCCATCCATTTAAAATTTAATAATTTTAGATCATGCTGAGAAGTGATATAACATAAAATATTTTTATCCTCGAATACCATAAATCACTCCTCAATGAGATAATTCCACCTAAACATATGTGCAAACACGACTGCTAGTAACTCTAGATCATGGGTCCCATAGTTATGCTCATAGGGATGTAAATTACTAGACCCATATTATATCACATACAATTACATCATCAACATGAATCCCAATCCCCGATGGGAAGAATCATAAAATAAAACAATCATCACACCCTACTCTAGAAACTGAAGCACTAGAGCATTGACTAATTTCCCCTTCATGTTTCCGAATTCAAACTAGTGCTGATCAGTCCAAAAAAAATTCAAAGTTATTTATGGTAATTTTAATCAAAAGGGATAAAACTCTAGATAAATCGAAATAATAATTATATAATAGCGTAAAATACTAAAAAAATTGTGAACCTATGCCACATTCTTGGGGTTTACCCAAGAAAAATCTAACTTTACTTTTGAAAGGTCTACAACCACGCCCTACTGAGATGACACATGCCTGAGGAAATGCTCCTCTCAAGTAAAAAACATGCGTTTGGAAATCATTCCATAGATCCAGTGATATCAAATAACATTAGAAATAGCTCTATGAAGCTTGAAATTCTCTCCATTTGACCTCAAGTAGATCAAGACATCATCAAGGAATATAATGAACAAATGGTTCACAAAACTAGGTAAAATGGAGTTCATAAGACACATGAACACATCTAGTACATTATTTACACTGAATGAAATAACTAAAAACTTTTTGAGTCCATACTTGCATATGAATATAGTCTTAGGAATATTTCTCTTCTTTACCCTCAATTGGTGATATCCGGACTTTAGATCAATATTAAATAACCAATGTACCCCTATTATTTGTTTAATAAGATCACCAATATACAAAATAGTATAACAGTTCTTGATTATCACCTAATTTTACCTCTGGTTTTCTATACCCAACCCTAAACTACAATCTACCTTCTTGGTGAATAACATTTGATCACCCCATCATGAAACACTAGGCCAAATAAAACCCTTATGTATCTGATCATCAATCTGAATCCTTAACTCCAAAAATATAGAAGTTTTTATCCAATAAAGAGACCTTGAAATCATAGAAGCACCAGGACTCAGGTCTATCACAAACTCAACTCCACATTAAGTGTTTAGTGTCACAACCTCCTCGTATAAAAATAAGAAAACCCCTCGATGACCTTAGAGACCATTACTATCCCAATATCCACTAATTCCCCTAAAAAACCATCCATCATGGATTGAAGGGGATCCAAAGACCAACTACCCACCTGACATCCCACTTGAAATTAAATACCACACACTAGATATCCACATCCAAAAACATAAAATCCTCCAAATGAATCTGATAGTAGCACATATGCAATACAATCAATCGATGCTAATAATAAAATAGTTTGGAACCATTAGAAGTAGGAAAATATCCCAATAGGGATAATGTGACCAAATCATCAGTCTACATCCCCAGAAAACATCAAACAATGTGGTCTAGATTCTGATGGGTGTAGTCAACAATTGGGGCATGGGAAGCCTCTATACATATATTTGAGTTCATAGGATAGAGGAGGTGCAAAAAAGGAGTGTGAGTCTCCTAAATCAATAGAAGAGCAAGACAGAGTAAAAATCGAACTGATCATGTCTCTAATGATCTCTAGAACATATGTAAATTTCTCCTCTACAATGTAAAATAGACCACACTCAACTCTTGTACCTCTCTTCTAACGACCTCCTCCACAACCATAATTGGTTTGTAGTCACTAAACATGAGGAAAATACTTGGGTTTACCAATACCTACTCCATTTCCCCTCATTAGAGAATAAGCCTTCTCACATTGCTATAGAAATGGTCTTACATGTAACTACTGCTGAGGATGGTACGGATCCTATCCACCTCGACTAAATTGTTCTTTGGGAATGACTTGGAATTGGTTCTAGAAATTTCCATAAATACAAAAACCAAAAGAAACATTGACAAATCGTAGATAAGTTGAAGATAAACCACTGAACCTAATGGTTTGAAATGGAAACTACTAAGGTCATCTCCCCACCAGTCAAAAACTCAAGGTTATTTGTCCCTAAGACCCACCATAAGAAACTATGGTCCTAAAAGGACCACATTGGTTCCCCTGTAATTGTATAACTCTTCACGATTTGATCTTCTCGATCACCTCCACCATACTTTGAACCTCAGGATACATTGGAAATGTAAAAGTGTAACTACATATAGAATAGATAGATGATGTACCTCTTAGAGATATCTCAGATGATACCCCTCATATAGAAAACTATCTAGTAGTACATAAAGAATGTTCTTGAACTTTATTACCAAATCCCACCAAGTCATACACCCTCCTGAATAGAAAGAAAATTATGCCTATTCACTTCCTTCAAGACTGATGAAAGGAAATCTTCCATGAACTCCTTCTTTATGTTAAACCACAAAGAATTTCCTTCTTTTTCTCTCCAAGATAGTTTCCACCACTGATTTGCATTTTCCCACATATAAATAACTTCCAAAGTGATCCAATATCCAACTAGGGCACAAATCAAATTGAAAGCGATCAAAAACTCCTCTAACCATCTCTTTGTCTTCATATCTTATCCATTACCCTCATACAACCAAAAAACCTATTCCTAAAAATCAATATACACACTCCTTCAATCCCCATCCTCTTATGCTAGATAAAACCTATGATGATCAACCAGATCAGCCTGATGAACCTCAACATTCTAAGACACACATAGATGATGTATAAGGGACATAAGATAAAAGAAATCAATAAATTCCTATGCCTGATAGTATGGTATTTTGATAAGATTCATTTTAGTTCACCTTTTAAATTCTAACCTTCCCAAAAAAATCCAATTCAAATTGTAATAGAAGTCACTGTGATTCATGTACATATCTTAGGTCTCTACCTTGAAGGAAAATCCACCTCACTTGGTTGTTGAATAAGCTTAGAGTCTATGAACTGGATCACGAGTGTCACTATGATCCCATGTCTTAGCTGGTCTCTCTATCCTATGTCATGAACCAATGTCAGGTGGAACTATTTATATAACAACTCTTGTATTACTCACTATGTCTAACTCCAAACTCCATCCTATCTCACATCAACCTCCCATTGACACCACTCTCTAATGTTTCCCTCCATCTAAAGATAGCACATTGAGGGGAGAGAGATAATGACCACTGAGTCCTTTTTATTGTAGGACATGTGTTGGAGACTAGCATTGAGGGTATAAAAATATCTTTAAATGAGAGGTATTACACTCTATAAAAATGTTGGTTTTGTAGATAAGAATAATTATCCAATGAAATACAAGAAATAAAATAAAAATAAACCAAAACCACCTCACAATACATGTGTAAATAAAAATGATTCAAATGAAATTCCCCAATTTAAATACCTGAAATCAAAGATAATTTAGTGCCACAAGAAACATCTAAGGTATGATCTTGAAATACCCATCTCATTCCATGTAATCCTCCTATAAAACTAATAATATTTTACATACAATGGGTGATAATTCAAGTATAATCAGTCGGTAAATCAATGTCTCTTGTGCATATGTGAAATATGCATACAAATTCAACCATGATAAAATATTAGAACCAGACAATACCTAAACATGTCAACTGTCCATCCCATCATTTCCATGGAAAACTCACCATATAATGCAATAAGAGTAATAAAATATAATTATAATCACATTGATAAGGGTAAAATTCACCTCTTTCCCACTGGAATGTGACTCTCACACTCCAACATTGTATTTCATGACACTCGCATAACTCCCATATACCACACCACCCCATAATCATGGTCTCATATCATCTTCCTGATAGACACCTGGGCCACTAAACCACAAGCATAGTCACATATTATAATGACTATAAAAACCTAGGCCCCCACATCCTAAACTAGATTAGTTGTATATCATTAACAAGTAAGACATTAAACTCATTCCCTCCTTCTATCATGTATGAACCCCACTATAAGTCATCCAAAAAGAATGGAAATATCACTTCTCACCCTAAATCACCTAGGCAATTAAATCTCACCAAAAAAACAAATGGCCTATCAAAATCTACATCAAAGGAACTAAAATACATTCGACCATCAAAAATTGTTAAATAAAAACCATGCTAGGAAGAGATTGCATGAAAGAGTGGGTACCTAGGCATATGTCCTCCTCATCTGATATTTGGAAAAACACCACCATGTGACTATGCAGGTGTTAGAAAATAGTGATCGGCATGGGTGGGTACATATAAAAATCACAATAAATATACAAGTATAAATATATATATAACCAAACATAACCCCAACCTATGGGTTCCTTATGAAACAATAATGAACTCACAATATCACCACTTTTTCTAACACCTCTAAATGTATATTTCTACAAAACAATCCAAAAATACCACATCACCATTACAACATATTTTATTTAATCTTCCAATTATTTTCTTTATTTTACATAAACCACAGTTAACCACGCAATCGATCATTTGTTTATTAATTACCCATTTCTAACCCATTAACCAAATCAACCCATTCTATTTCAATTTAAAATTATTAAGAAATTATTTATTACATCACTATTAAAAAATATAGCAGAAAACAAACATATATCACAATCATCTCATCATCCCCAACATTCCACAACCTCACCACCCCAAAAACAATGGATATAAAAATCATCACCTCACCACCCTAAAACCATAAACCGCAAACCATTTTGCCACCCTAAAATCACATCCAAAAAACCACTACCACACCTCCCCTGAAGAACAACCAATAAAAGGCCTAGATATCCCAAAATAATGGCCCAAAAAACCACCCCCACTTCCCTAAAATCATGTCCCAAAAAATACATGTACACCACCAAAGAATGAACACACATCACCACAAATTAAAGTCCAATTTATATATTTACAGAAGGTATTTTATCACATTCCACATTGTTTTATGGGAATTATCATAAAGTACATAATCTTGAGGAATCCATTTCATTACCCAAATATACCTGGTTAACCAATTTATATTTTATGGTTTTATAAAAATAATAAATATAGGTAAAATAGTCACAAAACATATCCTCTAGTGCAAACAAAGACTCCAATAACCACGCCTTTTAGCGGAGAACTGAGCCTGTAAAATCCATTATGTCATAATAATGAAAATGATTTAAAATAATGAAAATCATTTCCCCATTTCCACTTCAATTTAAATTATACAATTATTTATCAGTGATTAATCCATCCAAACCATAACATATAGATAAAAAATTTAATCCTCTCCCACAAGATACATTATAATGACAAACAAGGTATTATACACCTAAAAGAATAATTACAACCAATTATACACCACAAGGTGAAGAATAAATGACCAAAAACTTAAATCACATCATGAAAAACCAAATATCAACCTACAACAAACCTAATGATCACCCAAAACATTCTAAAAAACACAACCCAAACCAAACTGCACCACCACATTGATACCCTAAATAAGAACATAATGAAATGGATGATAATGAGAGGATAACTCACCAAAGATATAATATGGGAATTGAAGATTCAATCCCCATTAAAAAGGATAAAAAAATTTAGGGGGACCCTTCTATATTTCTTATAATGAGATAAGAGAACACCAACTATAGTGTTTATGAAATTAACTCAAGGGTTGCAGCCTTCAATGCTACACTACACTTGATATTTATATGATGTGTAATCCCAACACATCATGTAAATGTTAGGCATTAAGTTCAAGAAAAAACATATAATTGAAGGATTTTCACACCTAATTTATTAAAAATCATGAACCAGTCCCACATAGGCCTTCAATCACATTTAAATATCATGTACACCTTACATGGTGTGTATTCCCTCTACTTCAATATTTTATCATAAAAACTCTTCTAAATCCACACTTGGACTCCTCTAAGAATTTGAAACACCCAAAATCAGAAAATTAACATAATGAGAAGGCATAGACCAATAAATAATACGGACACCCTTATAGGAAATCCTTTTTTATAATATGAGAATGTTTTAAAAAAATGTGTTTGATACAATGGAAAACCCTTAAAAAGTTCATAACTTTTGATGTGATAATTAATATCTAATCTGAATATGTTTTCATTCATAAAACTAATTAGAAAAGTATAAATATATAATAAAATAATTTATAGATCAATTGACACATAATCATGAAATAATGATGCCATTAAGAATAATTTTAACCTAATGATATGCAATTGTTTTAAGAAATCGCTTACGACTTGGAAACATTCCTATCAAATCCCCTATAGTGAAATAATTTTATTCGAAACTTATGATACCATTAAGTATAAATGATTCATTGTATAATTTTTAAATGGGATTTATATACACCATAAAAAAATATGTGCATAACATTAAAATATGTCTCAATTAAGTGAAATCGAGATGAAATCTCTTACCCCAAGTCTATCCTTTCAATGTATGTCTTTTAGATCCTATAAAATAATCATATATAAGTTTTTTAATTATTTAATAAACTTTTATAGGTTAATTAATATATAATTACACCATATTTAATTTATTTTAATGTTATATTTGATTACATTATTTGTTATGCCTATGTCAGGTATTTTTAGGACATTCAGTTCATAATTTCAAATTAACATTAGTACGTTGACCATGGATAAAGAGGTAATTATTCCATAATATAAAAAACAATAATCATGAAATAAATATAATTTTTATATGTAAAATATTACTTCTGACCAACTATTAAAAATAGTTATGGAAAATGAACTACATTACAATAATGGAGAGGGAAGGTCATATGTACTTTTGAATAACAATTCCATCATTAAAAAAACATGATGGAAAGAAGATAAGTATTATTATTTATTTACATAATGGTTATTATATAATAAATACTATATAATTTCCATAAAAACTAATATATAGAATATATCTTATGTGGTTATTAAAAATGAATCACATCTCTTTATGTAGGTGGAAATCCACACGTATGCAGAATGATGTTATCATTTTTTAACGGATCGAAAGGAAACAAAATAGATGATACATAATATTTAAATAATTATTAATATGTCATTACTATCAAATATATAAATTAAATATTTCATTATAACCATCAAAAAGAGGAAGTGATGGAAACTGAATTGCATCGGTTTGTGATGTGGTAGTTTATTGTACACACAAATGATGGTTTCATTTCTTGTTTGATGGAAAAAGAGGTGGATATAGGTTATTAACGTAACCTAGAAATATATAATTACATGGATTTGTTTTTTTGTTTTTTAAAGTTTTATTACTACTTGAAAGAGTTATAAGAAGAAATTAAATTAAAACCTTTAGTTAGAAGTTATACCTATTGTTCAGAAAACCTCCTTTGCTTCATATATTAAGCCATATAAGGATAGTATTATACCAAAAATAAGACCCCTATATTTTGGGTAGGAATATTATTAATTTATTTTGAAATTTATTTCTAAAAAACTTAATATTTAATTATGGAGATAAGAGTAGGGGGTTCCCTTTTGTAAAAGCGGGAAGGAGAGTCCCAAGATTTATTAAAGTATTAAATTAATATAAATTAATTTTCATGTTAAATTGGATAAAAATGATATAATTATAACATAATATTTTTTAATTCAAAATAATCTAATTTAAAAAAATTTAGACATGTTTAGTTGAAGTTATGACCCTTCCATATTTGTTTTAATCCCCTATTAACTGTTTTGACAATTACCATGATAACAATTTTTTATTCATTAGAGGTCAATAAAATCCATAGAAAAGGAAAAGAGACCTATAAATGGAACATGGTTGATATTTTAAACCATATATAATTTAATTGGATAAATAGTGTTTTTTTGTAATTTTAAATCATTTAATAAATTATTATTTATTATAAAATATGAATAAGTTAAGTTTTGAAACTATTCAATTAATTTGAATTTGAAAACAGCATGGATAAAAGGATTTAAAATATAATCAAAATAAAAAGTCGTAATATGTCATTGGTTTCTATAAAGTTAGTCGGATACTATAAATCAAACAAAAAATCTTACATTTAGAGTTTTTAAGTCATTTGTTTTATTTTTTAATTACTTTCACAAGCACTGAGTCCCGATTATATAAATTCTTAAGATAATTATTTTTTAATTAAAAATAAAAAAATTGCATGATAGAAAAATTCATTCATATATAAAATAAAAAATAATAATTAAAAACAATTTTTTTACACCCATCAGTAAAAATTATAGATATTAAAAGAAAGGGAGTTACATATTTGGCATTACCATTACATAAAATATTAAAAAGGTAAAAATCAAAAGTAAGTTTCAAAATAAGGCCATATTTTAAATTTTTGGATGATTATGGAAGAAATATACACATCATATGAAATAAATACAATTTTATTATTTAATTTTAATCAATATCACAATAGTTTAAATCTAAATTAACCAATTTTACCTTTACCATGGTAACAAAAAGATACAATGGTTACTATTCATAAGGGGAAAAATGAAAAATGACCTCTTTACAGAATTATAAAATCATAATTCAAAATATGAAAAACATTTTTCAAGATTCAATTTCATGTGATGTGAAAATACAGTTTAAAATTAAACACAAAAATAAAACAAATATGTTTCCTATAAAAATGTATTTTAAGTATATAAAATTTTTTTATATAAAACTGAAGTATATAATTAATTTGGAAGACAATAATTAGATTTTTTTAATCAAAAGGATCTGATTAAGTATTAATACTTATTGAAAATAAAATTTTACCTCTTAAATTCTTGAGATGAAAATAATGATTCCAATAAAAAATCTTATTTTTCAATATTAATTAAAAAATAATACTTTTGATAAAATTGTAAAACATTATTCTGAAGATAATTTTGATATACTGATTTCTAAAATAATATAATGTTTTATAAAATAAAATTTCTTACTTTTCTATAAATTAATGAAAATATTTGGTTCCAAAAATCCATAGTATCATTTTTGATGAAAATTTGTTTTTGATGCATAAAATGACTTTACAGAAAAATTAGATTTTAATTTACTAAGAATTAATCAATACATTTGAATTGTATTGGACATTTATATATATTCCATAATATGGTTAATAATATTCATACTAACCAATATAATGGATAGTTTATAATTAATAAAATTTAAATATTTATAGTTTGTGGCCCATTTATGCTCGATGTTTGATGTTGTATATGATATCAAATAATGAATTCTTTTAAAATATAAAGATATGAAATTCATCCCCCATTAATAAGTCATGTGATAAAAATTTAATATTATTATTTTTTATCAATGATTTGACATTTGAAAATACCTTTTTTGAAAATACAAATAATCCAAATGGTTAACAAAACATCCAATTAAAAATTGGGAAGGATAAATTCCAAGGTCTGCAAGAATAACACATAACTTGGTATCTAAATAGAATAAAATTAGTTAAATGTAAAAAAATGGACATGAAGGGAAAATTTAATATATAAATAATGTTTGAGCGTGAAATAAAGCAGTTTCAATTAGAAATTAAATGATTATTATAATTTTAATGACCATAAAATAATAAAAAATGAGGTGTGAAAGAAACCATCAAGTAATGGGAAATGAAGGTAATAAGATAATATTTTTTAATGATCATTTTCATAGAGTTATGAAATTTCATTTCCATTTATAGTAAGAATATAAATAAATATACATAATTGAAAATTATAATTTCAACCTTTAATCAATTTCCACCAAAATCTTTTATTTTTACCCAAATTATGAGTTTTGAAGATGATTATTTCATGTACGAAACACTAAAATAGACTTCTATCAGATCACATAATCCATAAAATGATAAAAATATAAGCCTTTTGAATTTAGTTATTAACCTAATATAAAATGGTTAGCATAAGTTAATATAATATCAACAATGTAAAAACCTTCATATAAATAAATAATACATTACTCTTAAAAATTAAATAATAAAACAAAAGGTTCAACAAAGACCATTCCACAAATAAATAAAATTATTTCAAAAATAACCTCAAAAAATCAACATTAAATAACGTTTTAACATAAAATTTTATCTCATTTTATTCATCATGCATCCCAAATAATATAACAACATTCTTACAAAATAATACTTCATTTTAAACCTAAGGGTTATGTTTACCTCAACCCAGAATAAGTATCATAATATATAATTAATCAATTAAATATCTCATCGCTTAATAACTCAAAATGGGTGTCTATTAGTTTTAACTTATGATCAAACTCAAACTTATAAACCCAAGATGCTACCTGTAACTTATAAGATAACCTCACATGAAAATATACTAATATCCCAAGTTATCTAAACCCTAATAATACAAACTATAAAATCCTAAAATCCATACTCTTGGATCATGCAAAAAAAATAATGTTTACATGTAATTATTTGATGATAAAAATATGACCCAATTTTGGCCAGCCAAAACATACAACATCCAAAGGAAATACTGGATCACTTATATGCCCAAGGACCATTTTGGTTTAGAGTTATAGAGAATTAAAAAACATATTACAGGAAAAATTGGATACATAAATAACTGGTTCATAAAAAAATATCTCATATTAAAAGAAAATCTTTACATATATACACCTTATTTGGAATTACATACTTTAAAACTTTTTTTACAACATGTAAAAAGTGTAAAACATATGAAGGGTGAGTTCAAACACTATGTAAGTGTAAAATGATAATTATCAAGCAAATTTCTTAAGTGAGCATAATATGAGAATAAGACTAGGATGACATAAAAAAAGTTCCTGATCATAACATCATAGAACTCATACCCATCAAAACCGACATCATGAAACATGTGACTTGAAATAAATCTTTATCAAAGGCAAGAGTCATGGTAATAAATAATCATGAGCCATTTGATATTAATCTTGATTAATTAAACAATTAAAAACTATTAATAACATTAAAAGATAATTGGTTGGTATATTGTATCATTATATATATATAACCCTTAAAAGAACCCATAAAATTGGAATAACCAATAAGGTTAACTTGAAACATAATTCTCTAGAGAACATCATAATTATTGAATTTATTGAAGGGCTATAACTGACCCACCCATTCATAGGTTATAATTTAACAACACATCATTGGTTTATAATAAAACCATATGTAATTATTTTATAATGGAAACACCCACCATCAATTTTTTTTCAATGAAACATAATATTAAGAAATTGTATATATATTTTATTTCATCATGAAACTCATAGAAAGAACAATTACTTCCTTAACACCTTAATTATACCAGGGAAAAGAAATGGGTTCGAAGAAAATATATTGGAAACAATAATAATCTGTCTAGAGAAAGAATATATATGGAATCATTACAAAATATAGCTATTTTATAATAAATAATATCAATGAGTATTATCTTTTATGAATATAAATATGACAACAATATTATTAAACATATTCTTAATGAAAAATTACCTTTTCAATTTGAAAATCACTTTTAAAACCTAAAAAATCAAAAAAATATAGTGAAAATTATTTTATATTAAAATAAAAATAGGAAATTATTAAGGATTATTCAAATAAAATAATGTTCATAGAGGTGGTCATATCCATTCATGAGGTAAATATTGAAAATAGGCATTATTTTCAAACCTGGGATCCATATGGCACATAGTAATAAGTTTCCCTTTAAAACCATTTTAAATAATGTAAAATAGCAAGTAAATCAACATTAGGAAACTATTTAACTATATAAATTAACATTTATGAAAATTCTTTTGAAAACTTGGATATCGAAGAAAAATATTTCAATTTGAAAATAGAAAACAATATTGTTATCAATAAAAAAATTCTTATTATTTCTCTAATAAATATAGGAGGCATGGGAAATAAAACATGTAAAAAATAATAATAAATAGTAGATAATAAAATATAAATTGTTCAATAATGTAATATCATATTATTTACCCTAATGTATCCTTGAATATAAACAACCATGAAAAGAAACGATTGAAAAAAAAAATCATTACTACTTTGGTATCTTTTGAAATCCAAATTCATTAAAATAAAAAATAATATATGGATATATAAATAAAATAAATAAAATTAATTATTATTTCTAAATGCTTTCATGGGGTAGTAAGTGTACTATTAAAATAAAGCATGGTTTATGATATGAAACATGTCTTAGGAAAATGAAATTGATACAAATAACCCTTACAATGTTTGAAGTGATAATTTATCCATGGAGTTGTTACATGCATATATGTAAATAAAAAAATAAAACTGTGAAATATAGAATAAAATAATTTTTGGATCAATAAACACATAATCTTGGCATAATATAATCAATGATGTAGATGTATAACCCAATGAAATTATATTGTGTAATGAAACCCATTACCATCTGGTAGCGTCAAATATAAATCCCCTTAGATGAAATAATTTTAATTGGAACATAATATTCTATTATTCATTAAATATTAATGAATTAATATGTAAAATAGAATTTTATATATCATAAAAAATAAATTAGGAAAATTACATTAAAACATGCCTTGAAGAAGGGATCTTGAGATGAAATACCATACCTTGAGCCTATATTTTCTACATATACACTTCAAAAAATTTAGAATAACATTAAAAAATTGTTTATTTATTGAATAAATATTTAATTTTTTTTATCAATTTATCATTAAACTATTTTTTTTTATTTCATTGAAATATATAATTACATAATCAGTTAAGTACACCTTGGGTATTTTGACGATATTCAGTTCATAACTTGAAAATGAATTTTGTATACAGACTGTGGTCAAAGAGGTAATTATTCCATCATATCTATAATAACAATAATGATATTATTATAATTTTATTACACTAGTTAAACTTTTAAAACCAACCATTAAATATGGTTATCAAAAATGATATGTGTTACAATCATGGATATTTTAGGTCATACGTACGAACGAGTAACATTTCAATTTTTCAACAAACATGATTCAAAGAAGGTGACTATTATTTTATCCATAAATAATGATTGTTATATAAATAATATAATATCATTTTATTAAATAAACTTATATATTGAATCCATGTGACATTGTTATAAAAAATTAATCGCATCACTTCGTAGAGGTGACAAACCACACTTACACATGAACACCGTTATAATTTTTTAATGGGTGGAAAGGTAAAAAATAGATGGTATATCATCATTAAATACTGAAAATTATGTCATTAAAAACATATATGTGTATTAAATAAATCATTATAACCATCCCCAAGTTGTTTTGGTGGAAAAACAAATTATATTAGTTCATGAGGTGGAAGTCCTCCGCACATATGAACAATGGTTTTTTTCCTTTTGATATAAAAGGACCTGGATATAAGGTTTGAAATTAACATAAAAACATAGAAAATATAATAATTTTATTGTTATTTAATCATGTTTTAAAAATATTTTAATTAGGTATAGTAAGAAAAAAACTAAAACATTTTACTAAAAGCTATACCTCCTCTTTGAAAAACATCCTTTACTTTATATATTAAGCCATATAAGGTTGGTATTTTGCTAAAAATAATACTTATAGAATGATGGTAGAAATTTTAGTTTGGTATTTAGGTAGGTTTTTTCATAACCAAATTGATCATTATGCGTGGGGAGAAGAGGCTACGAGTTCCCTTTTAAAATTGACCGAAGGGGTGTTCTTGAACTTTATTAATGAAATAAATAAATATAAATCAATAATCAAATTTAAATGGATATAAATGGATATAATTATTTTATAATATAACAATTAGATATAATTATATCATGAAATAATTTTTTAACAATTTGGGGGATGCTTTTACCCTTATCTCTTTGTTAACAACTATGAATTTTTTTTACAATTACCATGATATCAATTTTTATTATTCATTAGGAATCAAGAAAGTTTCTATAAAAGGAAATGATATAATTAAATGGAACATAGTGGGTATTTTAAACAATATATTTTTAAAATTTCAAAATATAATTTTTTACATATTTTAAATATTTTTATAAAATATTTTTTATCATAAAATATCATTAATGTGATTTTTAGATCATTTTATCTAATTTTACATTGAAAAAAACAAGAAAACAATTTAATTTGAATATAATAAATTAAAAAATAAGTATTATTTCATTTTAATAATGAAAATTTTCATGATATTACAAATCACCCAAACAATATTAAATTTATAATTTTTAAAGACATTAACAAAAAATTTCTACAACATGCACAAGTAGTGAGTCTGTGTTGTATAAGTGCTTAAGGAAAATATTTCATCTCTATAAATTTAAAATAAATTACTATAATAAAAAATTTATTAATTATTTTAAAGAAACATTTATAATCAAACATATTTTATTTCATCCGTATCATAAAATAATATAGATATTAATTGCAAAAGAGTGAAATATTTTTACTTTAACATTATATAAAATATTATAATGTTAAAAATAAATGAAGAATGGAAATAAGCAAATATTTTAAGTGTTTATATGATTATAGATGATATAAATTAAAAAAATAAATAAATTAATGTATTTAAATGAATTTTAATTCTTATTATTTCGTGTTTTCCCTAATTAACCCATTTTACCATTACCATGTTAACAAAAATTTAGTATGGTAAAAATTTATAATGAAAAAATAGAAACGACATATTTAAAAAATATATACCTCCTGATTAAAAACATAGAATCCATTTTTTAGGATTCAACTTCTATAAGTATCAAAACAAATTATAAAATGAATCCCAAAAACATGACAAAAAACAGTTTTTCCATAAAATTCATTTTAAGAATAAAAATATATTTATACTAAATTAAAGTATAAAATAAATTCTAAAGATCATAATTGGATTATGTTTAATAAAATAGTACTGGTTAAATTTTAAAACTAATCCAACATATAATTTTATTTGTTATAATACTTGAAAAGAAAACACATTTCCCAATTAAAAACAATACTTTTCACTACTCAATGAAAAATCAATCATTTCAAAAAATACTGAAGAATTCATCCAAATATAATTTTAATATGATTATTTAAAAATTTGTATATTTTTTAAATAAATTATCTAAATATTCCTCAAATAAATTATAATATCCACACAAAAAACAATTTTTTTGAAAACATATTCTTGAAGTATAAAATTACTTTATTGAAAAATCGAGTGATTATTTCCTATGAATTATTAAATTAATTTATATTATATAATAAATTTATAATTATTTCATAATGTGTTTAATCATTTTCATACTCTCTAATTTAATGTCTATTTTTTAACTATGACATATAAATATTAATATTTTAGGGTTCATTTAAGCTCGATGTTTTCATATTGTATACACTATTTAACGTAGTTTTTTTTTAAATTATTATATATTACATATTAAATGTGTTTTTACAAGATTATCTAAGATATTAACTAATTTGTTTTTAGATATATCACATTTTTGGTGTCTCATAATATGAATCTATATCTACCTTAAGATACATGTTTTATAATTTCCACACATATACAGTTATTTTTATTTTTAGATATTTTAGATATATAACAAATAATCCATACAATATTAAAGAAGAATTTGAAAAAATGGAAAATAAATAGGCATAGAAGGTAATTATGATGTTATATCTCAACAAACAAAGTAATTATAAGAGTTATAGAGATAAAAATATTGAATAATATTGAAAAAACATTGATAAAGCCTAAATGAAATAGAATAATTCAATATAAATTTCTCCAAATAGGTTAGATACAAGTAAATAATGAACTCTGAACTTAAATAAAGATAATACATTTCTTAAAATTAGTAGATAAATGAAATTAATGAAAACTAATTTTCAAAAAAGAGATTTAGGAAAATTAAATTTCATTAAACGACAATTAGAAGGTTATCTTTGATATCAAGAATGCTCAAATTGGGATCAAAGTAGATTAGATCCCAAAACCTGATAAATGGTTTACTAGAGAAATATAAACTGGATGATGTTTTACTTGATATCATTTTAAAAGTAATGTAATGAAATTATAAAATCAGTAGTGTCGGGGAAAAAAATTATAAACATGAAATTTATTGAGCTTAAAGTCAACCTGAAAAATATGAAAAACGTTCAAGTTGAGTTTTCCCAAATTGTTTGGAATGGATATATAGCGATGAAATTTTTTTAAAGGATTATTTCCCAAAAATAAATCTATATAATTGAAAAATATTTTCTGGTCACATAACAATCAATTTAAAAAATTCTGAAAGAATATGGTACCATCCACATCAATTAATTATATTGATTCCAATTACGATACTTTATATAGTTCATGATTAAACTCAAAAAATATATATATGTGGATGAAGAAAAATATGGAAAAACCTAACACTATATTAATTGTAAATGAAACATGTTTTATGAGGAATTTCCCCCCTATGAAGTCCCTCTTAATAATAAAAAGTCACAAAAACAACATGCACATAAATCTAGAATCATTGGACCTTAAACAAAAAAAATCATGGTTTTTGGAATAGTATATAACAAAAAATGTTTTAGAACCTGAATGATGATGTTTAGTTTAATATGTCAAAATATGGATTTCAATGGAGTCATACCTCAAGGAGGATAAAATTAGCAAAAAAGATATAAATACTATAAGTGGAATTAAATAATTTTTATATCATATATAATTTAATATATTTGAATAGAGATTGTGGATTTGAAATGGAAGTGCCCATAATTAATAGGCTTGTAAGTAAAAATAATTAAAAACTACGACTAAAAACATAAGAAGATAATATCACTGAAGATGAAGAAATAACATAATAAAAAACTATGAAACATCAATTGGAAAAAAATTGAAGAGAAAATTATTTTGAATTTTGTAAATATGTATGACAAGTCATCCTAGGGTGAAAAGAATAATAAATAATTAAATACACCCAAGAAGATCATTAAATGTGACACACAAAAGTATAAAATCTGTTTATTTTGTGGTATATGAGGAAATAACAAATAATTTTCTAAACAAGCCATAGATATTTATAATTGAAAGATGAAATATGAAGTAATAATAGTCTCTGAAAAAAATAATAGGGCTAATATGGTGTATAGTATAAAAGTGTTCCATATATAATATCCATGCTTGATGTTTATATTCCCAATGACTTACCTATAATTTTTCCAGCTGTCCTGGAAAGAGAAATCTAAATAGAAAATGAATAAAATAATGTGAAGGCAAAATTGAAATGAAATACTCCACGTGAGGAAGAAGATAAGAATCATTAGAATAGGTCTATAAATGGAATCTAATGATAATATGAGGATAAATATAGAAGATTCATACTGGGTTGACACAGCTCAAAAAAAATTATAAAAATCACAGAAACACAAGAAGAAATTTTTGAAGAGTATGAAAATTTCTACGAGTGATCCTTATGCATTTATGGATTATAAGAAGGAAAATATTCCACATAAATACAGAGAAAATATGGAATGTGTATTATAGTTAAGATGATATTCTTATACTTGTTTCTCTCACTGAAAATAAAAAAATCAACCTTATTCCCTATTACTTGTGTTTTATTTGTTTTCTAACCATGTAGGTAATTAAAGGTGAAGTTGGTTAAAAAATGATAACTAAATACTAGTAGTAATATAGAATTACTATTATAGATTTTAAGAAGTCACTATCATTGTTTAATTTATCATATAAAATTCCCAATAACTTCTGATTTTATGATCTACCTTGATGATGTGGCGAAGGAATGCATCTCATGAGGGGGTAGTATCATGAGAACCTACTAGTGTTGATAATTAATACATGCCTAAATTATATAAATATATTGTGTGTTGATCATTGAAAAGGTATGGATTATTATTCTAAAATAATTAATTAAAAAACATCAATCTATAACATCAAAGGGAGAAATTTATTCCATCAATGACAAGAAGACATAAGAAGATCCCAATGATGATTTATAATTCCTAGTACATGTATATGTATGTTTTTAACCCATGTGTTTAGATGATTTCTAGGTGTTTATGTTTTTATTCGAATAGAAAAAAGTAATCAATTAAATTTGATTGAATATATCCTAAATATATGTTAATATCCCCTAAAATAGTTGAGGTAAAAGACATGAGTTGGTACCATTTTAGGTGTATGAATGGACAACATTGTTAATAAAATAAACCCTCTTTTTTCTACACCAATCATTTTACACATAAACATAGAGTGGAAAGTTTTATGGAGGATATCATAAGAATAAATTGATATCAAATTCTCCCCATGAATTTATTGTATTTATCATTAATAAGTGGAAGATAAGAAAATGAAAATATGAATAGTAAAATGGGAGAGAAGAAAAATATTTTTTGTAGTTGGGGAGAACATATTAAATTCCATTTTCAGGTTGGTATTGAAAACAAATACAAGAGGATAGATATTTGAATCCATCTTTATGTTATATTGTATTTGTAGTTAATGTGTATCAATACGCGATGAAGAATAATATCTTCGACAATGAGAGGAGTTTTGAATAATTTTGTGTATGTTTGTACACCCCAACAATGGACATAATATTTATAGTTTTCATGAGAGTTCAACTATATATTTTAAGTTTAAAATATTTGGTGATATCATGGTTCACATGTTAATGTTTATTATTGGATAATGCTCGCATAATTTATATGTAATAGGAGTTATGTAATTAGGGTTATTTTTTTAATTTGTATATTAATCTACAGAAAAAGTTGGTTAATGTTTGGGGTTTCATCATTATGATGTATAATTGTCTCATTAAAATTTATGTGGTTAAATTTGGAATCACTAGGGTTAATTAGTTAACTGGTATTTAATGAAAAATACATGTTATGATTTCACATTGATTACCACAATTTAAGGATATCATTACGATATATACTTTAGTTATTTTTATAAAAGAAATAAATATTAGATAAAGCATGAAGAAAATAGTAGTGAAGATGTATCATATTTTAGTTATTATTAATGAGTGGTTGAATAAGATTTTGATATGTATATATTAAAAGAATATTTTAGAGGAAAGGATAAATTTAGAAGTTATAATGTGGAATTATGAAATAGGTATATTTCCCATGTCTTTATGTTTTAGTAAAAAATTGGAATAATCAAAAACCCTGACTTACCAATCCACGGATAGTTCTCAGAAGAAGACAAAGCTAGCTCAATGGCCCGCATGACTGAAGCTGGCATTGTGGGGTTTTTACATTTAAATGCACAAGTAAAACTAGTGAACACATTATTCAAAAAAAAGGAGCACAGTTCTCATAGAGTAAGAACTAATGATAAGATTGTGCTATGGTATCTAGAGTGGACCCAAATTAATTATTGTGAGCAGTAATTGGTGTTGAGGGATATAAGGGATCAATTACACCAATAGATGTTAGATACAAGGATGATTTATATGAGATATTGTTACTCTGTGTTTAGAAACACAAAAATAATATGTGAACACCCAATTTTACACTAAAATATTAAATTTACTTAAACTCATAGGGTATTTATGTTCAAATAGTTAAACCTACCACAAGACCAAAGCTTCGTTGACCACATAACGAAATTTCATTAACCATAGGAAGTATCTGGATTGACTATATTTAAAACATGTTTAGTTGATAGATTATGATGGAAAATCCTACATTAAAACTATTCAAATGATCGTAAAGGAAAATAAAATGTACCATGAGATCATGAAAATTTTTAATACTTTATTATATATTACTTTTAAAATTAAATTCATTCTCATCAACAACTTTCGACACATGCAACTCTGAGTCTTAATGAAATTTAATATGGCATATTATTATAACCTAGATATTAATATGGTGGATATGCATATGACTACCTAAATTGTAAAAATTATTTGTTTAACACATGTATAAAATAATTTTATTTCTTTTCAATTGGGAGGAAATAAAAATACAAATCCTATTAATGTAAGAGATTTGATTTCTTCTAAAAAAAGTTTTTTATGTATGGAATTTATTTTTATCATATTAAATTAAATCAATATCAACTGTTGAATGGTTTCAATGTAATTTATATATTATATATTATAAAATTTTTCATATAATTAATATCATATTTTTTCAATCCATGGAATAACAATTAATTGAGTTTTATGCCTAAAAACTATATTATAATAAAAAGAGGGTTTCTTCGTGTTTTGTATACATATTTTAAAATTATTTTTAATATATTTTAAAAAATTAATAAAATTAACATAATTTTTTAATATAAACCTTCCAAATTATCTTAGATTTATTTTGATATGAATTTTTTTAAAATTTTATTTTTTAGAAGAATAGTGAAAAATACAGATTTTAATTGAAAATTACCTTGTTGATTAACGAATTTAAAAACATCCATTTTTATAAAAAAATATATTAAATGGAAAATAAGTTTAATTATATATAATTAAACCAATTTTTGTCGTCTTTATAAATTTTAGGTTTAAATTTGATATAAAACCTTTTTGTATTTAAGAATACTTTTCTTTTGAAAACCGCATATTCACATCATTTGATGGTTTAATATTAAACTAAATTATTTCCATTTTTAATTGAATAAGATGAAATGGAATAAATATATGAAATAATTATAATTAATATTATTTAATAAGTTAAAAAATATATATTGACAATTTATAGTAGAGAAAATAAAAATTAACTTTCTCATTTAAGGTTAAAATTATGTTTTGCATGTTACACACGCTTGCTTTAAAATTAATTTTCCAAAACATTGAAATTTTATTGGATAAATTTATGTTATTATTTATATTTAGTGATTAAAAATTATCTAAAATTTTCATTTATTTTTTTCATAAATAATAAATTACCTAGGTATGTAAAAAACTAGTCAATAGGGTGAAAATTTAAATGGTTAAATTGGGTAAACATAGAGGTTAAGAGAAGAGCCTATTTAAAACATGTTACTTTTTATTTTTGTTGTGTGTGTTAACCTTAAATACATTATAATATAATATTTACAATTTCTTTAGGTACATGTGTTGATAGTGACTTCTTATTATTGAATAGTTTTAGATATTTATGAAAATGTCAGTCCTCCTCAATTATAACGTGCACTTCTCGCCTCACTTCTTCACAAGTCCTAATACATTTCTATCAACCAGACACTGAAAAAATCTATCCAAAAAAATATACATGATATAGAGATTATTTTATTCTCAAATTTCTACCCCTAAGTTCCCTAATAAGATATATGGATGAGGTTATTCTAAGTAATAGTAATTATCTTCAATAAGATCTTTCTTTTATTACTTCTTCGGTTACAACCATCATTCATTTATTCATAATTATATTATAATAACAAGTCTCTCTAAAATATAATATATATTTTTTCATGACCTAAATCCATATCATTTTCCATAAAATTGTAAATGAATCCATTGATACTGTGTTTGGTGGAATACAGCATAGCGAACCTAAGTAATTATTTCCCATCAACACCTCTCATAGCTAGATATAATGACATATTTAATATATATATATATATATGATATTTATGTAATAACAATTATTATATAATAGTAATTTTAAATTTATCTTGTTGTCTTATAATCCATAGTAAAACGATAATGTCACTCTTATGTACATGTGGACTACCGTCTCTAAAAAGCGATGTGATTCATTTTTAATTTTATTTTGAAGTTGATGGTAATAAGGATGGATTTCATAAAAATATATGATTTATACCATATAATAATAAGTATTTAAATGTTAATTATCATTTACAATTATTCTATTTCATCCATAAAAAATTAAAACAATGTCCTTGTGTACGTATGACCAATTGTCTCCATGAAGAGGGAAAATCATTTACTAATATCGAACTTTTATAGACTATTATAAATAGTTATATAATGAATATATACAATATTTAAATCATTTTTCACAATATTTATATGATTTTACCATGATCAATGTAAAATCACTAAAACTATCAAACCAATACTTACTTAAAAAACTAGAAGTTATTGCCAAAAATGTGATTATAACAAAGAATTTTTAATAAAAGGTTGATAAGAATAATATAAGGAAATAGTGTAACATATTACATATATGAGAATGGTTATGGGATATATTTAAAATAATTATATATTTTTATAATATGATTTACCATGTCATAATAATGTCAGACCTTAGGAAAGGGTTTATTTCATAATATCATCACCGTTTAGGATTGTTTATGTTTAAGTATCCAATAGGGTAAATATTTGATATTTCTCTATTAAAAAAATACATTTTCATATAATATGTTTATTTATGTAAATTAAAATTTTAATTATTTTCACACAATTTAATAACTCAAGATACTAGAATAACGTTTCAAAAGAAAATAGACTTTATTTCTATCTTCGACCTAAAATATTTTCTATTATATGTTCAATTTGGTTAAAAAAATTTCAAATTTTTTTTTATTTTTCTATTATTATTGCTAAAATTATTTTTTAAAAATATTTCAATTTATTACTATATTATATAAATAGATTGTTTTTTTTCCTTTTTTGGGGTGAGGTGATTTTTGACATTTTTATAGTAGTGTAAAAGGAATGATTTTTTAATGACATATATCGAATTTCCACCTATCCTGGTTATAAATTTATTTAGAGATTAAATTAAATTTATTAATTGTTATTTTCAATTAATTTTTTTTAATACTTGGTATGTATTTTAGTATTTCAACTAGTTATTTCAAAGTGGATTGGGTATTTTAACAAAGATATTTCCCACTTATCATTTTAAAGAATAATCACCCATGTCAATCATATTTGGTGGATATTATGCCTTGCTAGAGATGTACTATTTTAATCCCATTCACCATATTAATCAAGTGGTTTTTATTATTTTTATTAATTTGGGAAATAATTAATATTTTTTATTCTAGTATTTCAATATAAATGTTTACATAGATTATGTTTCACCCCTTTCATATGAAGAATTCAACAGACTTAGTATGTGGTTGGATGGGTCTATTATAGACCCTCGATGAATAATTAGGTTTCATGAGACTAACTAGATTGGGTGATTAGACATGAATATACCCATTTATATCAGATGTCTTGGCATGAGGCTATGATGGTATGTTTATGATGTCCAACATTATGCATTTCTTCATTTTGAGATTAGTTATTAATTTCCATGCGATTATTTGATTGGTTATGATATCGAGGGATAGTTTGAAATCTAATGTGATTATTTATATTTATTTATATTATAATCGTTTATTCTTATGATATTACTCTTTATGATTAGGTTTTTGGAAAAATATAATGTTTTTTATATATTAACCTTGACATTTTAATTATTTGTTATTTATTCATTATATATTATACAATAAGAATACCCTTAATGAGAATATGATATCACCCCTTTCTTATGTTTTCCTTCCCCATGATGCTAGGAAGTGTTTTATAATTTATATAATGGGATAATATAAATGTAATAGTGTATTTTTTTTAAAAATATCGTAGTTTATTTTATGTTTTAAATATAATATGAACTACAAGTACGTATCTAGATTTCCAGTATCAGTAAAATATTTGTTGATTTGGTATTTGATCTCTTGTATCTAGTACTATTGTAAAAAAGTAGCCACTAATCCTATTCTATTATGTCTATGGTCATTATAGTTTGTATTATACAACCTTTAGTAGAAACCTTTTGAACTATATTTACAACAATATATATTATTGAATATATCCCAAAGAAAAACATTTCTTATAATTCTAGGTATATGATAACATCCTAATGTTTTGGTAAGGTAGATGTTAAATATAATTTCTAAAAATACATACTTATCTAGATACTACCAGTGGATGTGGAACTATCATATTTTTACCTTGGGGTAATAAAATTAATAGGGGAATATTGGGAATTGACTCGATCATCACCCAGTGCATGACAACGAGCCTTGATACACACCTAGATTGGAACATCCATGGGATATTCTTTAGATAATTCACTTTTTATTAAAAAACTATTTTTTAGGTATTTGAAATTAAGTTTATGAGTAGAAAGAATTTTAAAATATACCATTTTTGGGATATGAGATTATCAATGAATAACTTCATAAATTTACATATTTTATTTCACTAGTTTTGAAATATTTAATTATTATTCATAATTTAATAATCCTATTTATTGTATTATATTGTTTAGAAATACTTCATATTAGAAGTAATTGAAACCATACCAATGAAATAAATACTTATATGGATTTCCATACATGGAAATATAATGAAGATGTATCTAGAGATGAAAAAATTATAACTATATTAGGATAACTAACTTAGGTTATTTCTAATAACCTTTCTCATATAAAGTAACCTACTAATCGAAAATAGGTTGTACAAATTATAGAATAGTTTATTTGTCAGACAAAAAAATTATTATATCTATTTAAAAATCTTATTGTAGATGAGAAATGGATAAGTACCATAGAGAAGATATATCTCACATTAAGACGTATTAAAAATAAGAAGGTTTTCATGACTTTTTTTCATCTCTCAGGGGATATAGAGAAATATTGGTCATTGATTAAAGACATGAAGGATGAGGAGGAAATAATGAGAATGTAATGGAAGTATTTTAAGGAACTTTTCTTAAAAATTATTTTCAACATGAAGAATGAGTAGATATTGTGAGAAAATTCTTGAGATTCAGAAAAAAGGAAGTGGGAAATGTTTCTAATTATAAAGCTATATTTATAATGTGATCAAGTCATGGTATAGACTATGTACATAATCCAAAGAGTAATATTGACATCTTCTTTGATAGGATATGTCCAATAAATCCAATATAACTTGTCTCCCAAACAATCTCATCAAAAAAAGACATGGTATCATGTGCTATTAATATAGAGGAATAATTATCAAATTATTATATCTTAAAATGAGATAAATATAAGGAAAGGGAAGATGAATACATTCAAAAAGAAAATATTGAAACAGGTAATAAGGAAGGATGTAATTTCAAAAAAACTATAGATGTGGAAATAAACACTATAGGAGTCACTTGATAGAAATGAGGTTTTCTAAAATTGCGGAGATAATAAACCCCGGGAATATGATTTAATGGGAAATAAATAAGTTTCCATTGTTCAATTTTTTAATTGTAAGGAAATGGGGAAATATGAAAATGATTGTACCATATTTCAAGTTAATCTTCATCAGAAAAGGATAAGGGAGAAACTCCAAGATTATATAACCACAACAACATAGGTTGGAGTTTCTATAGATGTGGTGGGGGTACATTAATCATATCCTCAAATTTATCTAATTATTTATTTCATTCATGATCATTACACTCTTTTATATATTCCATGTTTTAAAATAGAATTAGATATATCCCTAGCACCTTAAGAAGGGGGTTATCAATCAAGGCTGCTAGTGAAAGTTTCAAAAAATAATGATGTTTCAGTAGTTACCATTATAAAACACTAAGATGCAATATTTTGAGAATTTACTATTATAACTACGGTTTTTTTTGATATGATCTTCGGTATGGAATGGTTTTAATAATATGATGTAAATATATATTATAAAGAGAAGGAAATTATGATTTATAAGGATGTGGGATTACTTATCTTTACATGGAAGACTTCATCATATAATTAATTTCTAGATCCACCCACAATAGCTTTTTTGAATGAAATTCTTGGGGTTAGAGTAGTAGACACTATCTATAGATAGAAAAGTTAATCTACTAATTGCAGTTGTTCCTATTGTACTGGAATACAGTGATGTATTTTTTGTGGAATTACCTAGAAATCCATGAGAGCGTGAAGTTGAATTTTTCATTTATATAGTCCTTAATACAATGGCTATGTCAATTAATCTCTATATAATATCCACTAAGCTATTAGTGTATCTAAAGAAACAAATATATGAGTTATGCAGTAATAAATTTATAAACCCTGATGTTTCTCCTTGGGGAGACCCTCATCATTTCATTAAGAATAAATATCTATCAATGAGGTTGTGAAATAATTATTGGAAAATCAATGATATATTGATACCGAAACATTATCCTCTAGGTACTATAAATCTTGGTTAAATATGGATTATATCCTGAAGAAAACATTTCAAATGAGGTATGAACATTATGAGTTTAAAATAATTCTATTTGGAATGACTTGGAAAACCCTATTTTTATTGATCTAATGAATATATTATTCAAGAAATATGTTATTGATTTTTTCTATTATATTTATTGATGATATATAGGTGTAATATATGAACTATTAGGAATATGAGAATCAATTACAAATCATTTTTGAGACTCTTATAAGAAAATTATTATATGGAAAATTTATCAAGTTTAAATTCTCGAAATATGATATTTATTTTTATAGCCATATTATTTCAAATGATGGGATCTAATATGATCATGTGACGAAAAAACAATTTAATAATAGCCTATAAGAAAGAATAAAATCATTGTATGCAGTTTCATTCATTTGGATGGTTACTATCAATGATTTATTCATAATATTTCACAATTTGGTAACCCATTAAACAATATTTCTTGTAAAGGTATTAAGTTCATTTATATAATGGAATGCGAAGAACATTTTAAATAATTTATGTCGATATTGGTGAATTATATGATTTTTACTCTACCATCGGGAAATTTGGAATTATGATTTATAATGATGCATCAAATAAGGGTCTTCATTGTGTCCTTATATTGAATTATAAATTTATCAACAATGCATTCAGGTATTTGATCATTAATGAACAAAACTATCCAACCCATGATCTTGATTTCAAAACTCTAATATATTATTTGATGAAATGGAGAAATTATCTGTGTGGTGAAATATGTCAGAAATACATTGATCGTAATAGTATTAAATATATATTTTCAGTGGACTATATCAACATGTTGTAGAGGTAATGGATAAACCAACTCAAGGATTATTATTTTCCAATACACTACCACCTAGAGAATATAAATAAGGAAAATGATGAAATACATAAGAAAGATCATCGAGTTCTAGATAAACTGAGGACCAATGAGGATCCTATGTTCATGGATCTAGTAAATAAATATATAGTAATTCTTAGGGAAGGGGGAAAATTCTTGCTTTTTAAATAATTTACAAACATTATTTGTTGGAAAAGATAAAATTTTCAAAACATATTGTGGAGAATATTTAGAAGAAAATTAAATCTGTGAATGATGAAAAATTGGTAGATTTCATTTTTGAATATGGAATTCCAAAATTTTGAAAGATAATATTCGTTACATCTATACCATATCATTATTAATAACAAAAATTACGAAATAAAATAAATAATTAGAGTTGTTGCTTACTTTTTGGTAATGCCACTAAGTCTCTCTAAAGTACATGAAGTGATCTATATATCATTAGTAAGGAAGTAAAATCTGAACCCAACCCATATTCTAAACTCATAAAAAATATTATTGGAACCCGATATATCATAATATGAATATCCAATCTAGATTATAGACACTATAAAATAAGCATAGTGGAATCTGATGACTCGTCATGTAAAGGTACTATAGAGAAATCAAAAGATGGAAGATATGAAGTTGTAACATGATAAACCTTTGAAAAAGAACTACCAAAATATTTCCATGAGGAAATATTATGGAAATATTTAAGGTGAAAATTTTAAATTATGGATGAATGTAACACCCCAATACATTATGGTTTTGTAATTTTTAAATAAATTTAAACTCTTCGATAGCTTGCAACATATGCAACCTAGAGTCTAAAAGAATAGTAATATGGTATACCATAAAAATATATCTATTAAATTTTGGTTATTAGTAGGAGCAAATAAATTATTAAAATTATATGGATTATAATTTTATGAAATAAATACTTTAGTTATCAATTTATAAGAAAATAAAATAAAAATAATATGAATATAAATGAATGATTTTTCTTAAAAAACTATTTTCTGGCATACAATTTGTTTTTAAATGAATAAATTAAATTATACTCTACTGGTGAATTATTTTGATGTAATTTATATTTATTTTATTCAAAAAAATTATTATCATTCATCTATAATTTTATCTAAGAATGATATATGAATTAATCTAGTTTTATGATGAAAATTGTATTTCATTAAAAGTTGTTCCGTCGCATTTTGCAGAGTTATTTTAAAATATATTTTTAAAAAATTTAAAAAAATTATTTCAAATATTTACTAAGTTTTTTAAATCATCTTGTAAAAATTATATTATAGTTATTTTTCATTAATCATTTAAAAATATTATTTTTTCAATGAATAGTGAAAATATTGATTTTTATTGAAAACTGACTTGTCGTTTAAAGAATTTTCAAAGTCTTATTTTTTTATTTAATTGATTTAAAAGTAAATTTATTTTAATTATATTCTTATAAATAAAATTTATATCACTGGAATAATTTTTATGTTGAAATTTTATATATATTATTTTAGTACTTAAGAAAACTATTCATTGGAAAATCATATTTTCATCACGCTTGTGTGTTTAAATTTAAATAAAATTCATCTAATTATAGAGATTTAATTTTTATAAAAAAGATTATATATTTGGAATAATAATATGTAATATTATTTAGTAATGTTAGTATACTTTTTATTCTTAATGGATAATAAAGAAAATAAAAATTAATTACAACGGTTACCTTTACAAGAGGGTTATGCGCTTTACATGTGCGTGTATTATAATTAATTTTCCAAAAATGTTTTTCATAAAATGGATTTAATATTTAAAATAATTGGGTGTAAATTTTATAAATGGAATTATTTATTTTTAGTCTTAAATGATACATTACCTGGGTAAATAAAAAATATAGTTATCATTGTGAAAACAAAAATGGTAAATATTGGTAATCTTATTTGTTAAAGGATTTAAAAGATTATTTTTTTATTTTTCTAGCATACATTTGGATCAAAATTATAAAATTTTAAATCATTGTTTTTTAATTTTTTAGGCACTTGGGTTGAGAGTAACTTTCCATTGCTGAATAGTTTTGGATATTTACAAAGATGTCACTCCCCCTCAATTATAAAAGGGCACCCCATACCCTTACTTATTCATAGATATTAGGCCCTTAATCCCTTTAAAAACCTACCAAACTAACTCCAAAACATTTTTTAAAATATATTGAGAACTATTATTTCTAAAATACCAATCTTATGGTCCTTATTAAGAGAACTATAGGAGGTTTTTCTATGTGATGTTAATTTTCATCTCTAAGATCTTTCTTTTTTTACTTCTTTGGCTACTACCATTATTAATCTTTTAATAATTAAAATATAATTAAAATAGTAAATGAAATATAATTGGTTTTTATTATATTTATTTAATAACATATATCTATCTCTTATTTTATAAAATGGGAGACATAACCATTGATCGTGTTTACAAAAGACTATCGCCTCATGAACAGCTGTAATTTGTTTTCATCACGTCCTCTCATGAATATATATAATGATGGATTATATATATAAAAATAATATTTATTAAATAATTATAAATATGTAATTAAAATATAAAATCTAGCTTCTTACTTTATAATAAATGAGATAACAATAATATCCCAAGTGTGTTGGTGTGGACTACCGCCTCCACGAAGTGATACGATTAATGTTTTCACATTATTTTGGAATGGATTGTAATAAGGATGGATTTTATTATAACATAATATGTATAATATAAAATAGTGATAATTTAAATGTTAATTATTTCTTACCTTTATTTTTATCATTCTGTAAAAAAATAAAAAAATGCCCATGCATACGTACAAACAATTACCTCTATGAACGAAGTAACTCATTTTTTTATCTCTAACATTATGGAATATTCAAAATACGAGTATAATGAATATATTTTATATTTAAATAATTATTAAATTTTTATATATTATACAAACTAGATAAAATTACATGTACCAAAACTAGAAAACTAAAATAGACATAAAAAACGAAGTAGTTTTTACCCGAAACATTGATTTTAACATAAAATTTTAAATAAATGGATAATAAAATATTTCAAGAAAATAAAATATTGTATGATATATATGAAGATATTAATTGGATATATGTATAATAAATATACATTTATTATATAGGGGGTTCGAACACATAAGAAAGAATCCAATCTCGAGGTATCGGTATATTTAACAATCTGATCATCATTCAGAATTTTTTATATTTAAGTATCCATTTGGAGAAATATTTGGTCATTCTATAATAATACCTATATATTTTATTATAATTTTTTTATTTATTTAAATTAAAATATTTCCTTTATTTTTTACTCTTTATAAACTCAAGATTATATGTTTTCATTAAATGTTTTAAAAAATATTTTTATTATTAAAATATTATTTTGAATATAAATTTTTACCCATAATTTACATTCTTATATATAGTGGTTCAATGGGAATATTTTCTCAATTTATAAACAAGGTTCTTTTTGAACTTTTTACATTAGTGTAAAGGAAATAATTATTTTAATAGCATGTATGAAATTTTCCATTATCATAAAACTCGTTAATTTAAGGATTCCATTATAAAATTTCATGGTTCCTTTCAAATAAAATGTTTTTCTCGGTACATGGTAAATATTTTAGAGTTTAAATAAGTGATTTCAGGGTTAAAAGGTTATTTTTCACAAGATATTTTCTAGTTACTCTTTAAAGTATCTTCATTTTTGTCAAGAATATTTGGCTAATATTATATTATTCTGTGAATGTAATATATCAATACCTTTCACCATATTACTCTAAATGGATTATGATTAAATTTATTAACTATATAATATAATAACAAGTATAATCATTTTTTTAATATAAATGTTGACAATGATTATTTTTCACCCATTTCATAGGAAGAATGAATTAGACATAGTATGCGATGGGAGGGGACCATTGTATCCCCTCGATGTACTGATAGGTCTTATAAAAAACTAGTTTGGGGGGTTTTTTGAGGAATTAACCATTCATATAAGATTTATTAGCATTATTTCTTGTATATCTATTTTTTGATGTTCATCAATAAAAAATTCATAACTGTGATATTTGTTATTAATATCCATTCTATTATTTGATTTGTTATTATATATTTTTATAATTTTCAATATCATGTGATTAATTATATATAATTATTTTATTATCATTTATTACAACTGTATTATTATTTATGACCAACTTATTAATTAAATGGAATATTTTTCCAGATATTTTCTTTTAATTTTCATTATGACATATCTATTACTGATATATTCTGTTATACAAATGCAATTATAGAGAATCTAAACTCACCCCCTTTTTAGTTTTCCATTCCTCATGATTTTTGAAAGATTATTGTGATATAAATGTGGATATATACTAAGGATGAAAATGTATTTTTTTAAAAAAAATTAATTTTTATTTTATGTTTTCAAATGTAATATGAAATTAATCTATGTATATTTTTTTTAAATACTAATAACTTTTTTGGTAATTTTAGATGTGATAGATTGTTTCTAGTACAAATATAATGAAGTAACCAATGAATCTTGGCTATTACGGTTGGGTTCTATATGGATCACTCACTACAACTGCAACATGATACATGAAAAAAGTGACCATCCCAGCCCCAAACATGGATATTCGAACCTACCACATGAAGCTATGGAGACCTACTATAATTTTATTATTTATAGTAGATCAACATAATGTGTGTGTTTCAAATGGTCGAACAAAATATAATCGAAACACCATGTATTGATCAACCATATGTTGAAGATAGAATAATATAGTTAGTCAACTAATAATTAGTGTGAATATTGATCTTCTCCACACTAACATACATTGAGCCTCTGAGTTTCCATGATGTATTTACCATAGTTTTTGGATGAGTGACCATATAAATAGAGATTTTTAGTTTATAGATCCATAATACATGAATTAAATTAGAAGTCCCAACATCTACATTCATTATATTATGATCTACCATAGATAAATCATGTGAATACATACCACATAATTTTTTATGTTGTTGGATAATCAATGTTATTTTATATGGTATATTGTAGAATCTTAGTGTGGGAATAAATATGTAGATGTTTATATTACTCATGCATTGGTCTTCCAACCATATTATAAAAAATTATACATTCAATATTCTTGTATAAAGTTTCATGTATGAATATTGAGAAGCTCATAAAACATACTTCTATATATGATTATAATTACATTTTAATTGATAGAAAGAATTATATCCATAGTTTTCAATGACTACAAATAGAGGAAAAGAAAGTTTTGATATGAATTACAAAACAAGATGATACACGCCTATGTTTATTTACAAGAATCATGAGAATAGGTTATTTTAATGAAATTAATAAATGGGAAATTTAAAGATGGTTATATAAGATTGAAGGAGGATATTGAAGGTTTTGATAGCTTTTAATATAGTTGTGATGTTTGAATACATGTGGATAATATAAAAGTAGTCAATATAATAGAAAATCCATGATTAATTCAATGTCATGTGAAATCTATTGCTATGTCTTCAGAAGTATTTCTTAGAAAATTATAAGGATATTAAAAATGAATTTAATGTAGAACATTATTTAGAGATTAAATGTGAGAGAATATTGTGTGGATAATTATGTGATTCTGGGTAAATAAAATTTTAACAATGATCTTTTAAATGAGATATAGACTTTTTGATATTTAATGTAATATTAAAAAGATATTTTAAAACAAAATATCATGATGAGTTTTTAGGGGGAATTAATAAAGTTGATCATCTAAGTTTACAATATAGAAATATTTTGAAACTGAAAGCCTCTTATTTTAATAGGATTAAATTTTGATTATTGTGAGAATCTTAATGATTATGATAATAAGTTTCACATACAATGAATATAAATTGTGAAAAATAAGATATGTGTAGGTGTGATTTGATATTTAAACTATCAAGAATATTCTGATATTCAATGAACTACGAGAAGCAATTCTATATGTCAAGAATATTTCGAGTGCATAGAAGAAGAATAAGAAGAAGAAGGGAAGATTATTTAGAGAGTGGAATACTAAAATTTATCAATAACATTTCAATTTTGTGAGTATCCATTAAAAAATATAGTAATATATTATATCATTATTAAGAAATTGAGGTATCCCATATAATTAATGCACATTGGGGAATGAGATTAGATAAGCTATTTTATAAAAATATGGAATCCATGCTACTTATCACACATAACAAGGTGTATTCCAAATTTTATATTCCGTGAGATGTTACATACCATTAATTGATTCATTTTATTTTTACCAAGTGTGTTACATGATAACAAGTTCATGTATATACAATTTCATGTGATTTCATTGATGATAAGAATGAAGTTGTATTCATGGTACAATGACCACATATCCAATCAGGCATAACCATCCTTGAGGGGGTGAACCATGTTAACAAATCATAGTGTTCACTTAATGTTATATTATAATATATATTTAAATACATACCTACCCAAGAATAGGAAAATAAATAGAGGAATGAATAATGAATCTAGTCAATAAATAAGTGAATAGGTACTAAGGGATATTGTTTCAATTGATATTAAATTTTACCTACATTGATACACATGGCCTCTTAACTAAATTGATTTCTCCCCTATGTAATTACACCCAGCAAATAGTGAAAATGAATTATGACATTGGTTGGATAATTAATATCGATTTGGGATTATTCAAACCTCTCCATGTCTCAATGTGAGAATCACAACATACTAATAGGAACACCACCATGTATCAAGGCGGTTAGTTCTTTTTATGTTCATTAAGGGGATCAACGCACAATGTTAGGTGAAAAAATCAAATCATAGTGTTACACGATGGTGTATCAAGATTCCCCCATGGATTTGATAACATTTTTATCTTTATACTCCCATACAAAAGAAATAGATCACCCCAGAAACTATATTTTTAGGCCTATTTCCCAAAAATGTTTCTTCCCCCATGGTATTACACTACTATAATAGGGAAAAGTCATTGTAATAAAGGTTGTATCAATCCTATCTCTTAATCATGTAAAAACCTACAAATTCCCCAATTTGGGACTCATGAAATTTTAATTGGAGTACCTTTAAGAAGAAAGGTGGTTCTTCTTAACGACATAAACCGAGGGGAGCATTGTATAACCCCATGAATAGTAGTTTAAAAAAAATTAATTTATTAATTTCATTAATTTCATTAATTTTTTTTGAAAATAAAGTATTTTTAATATTTTTTGCATGAATGGATTTTACTATAATCATTTCCACTCAGCATTATTTAACATACTTTCCCAGTTCTTATGTCCTTCTAATGTAATATATATTCCAATTATTTGTTTCATTTTTCTAACTAAATGGATATTATATTCTCAAATGTTTCAAAAAGGGATTTATTTCCACTTATGTATATTTTTTTTCCTATAATCCACATTTTATTACTTAATTATAATTTAATTTCAGGACTCTGTTAATTTCAATTATTTAAAAAAAACATTTTAAAGGACTTTATAGAATCTCAGGAAAATATTTTTGAATGTTATTCTTATCATCTTATTCAAAATAGTATTTAATGGTCCTATTTTTCATTCCACAATTATACAATATTATAAGGAACTAATTTTAAAATAATTGCCTTCATTTTCCTCTCTATTTTCCAAATAACTTTTTTATATTTAAACACCATCAGTTTTTATAAATTTACAATATCCCTTATGTCCATATCATAGAAGTATTATATGCCATTTATATTTTTTTCTAATCTTTATACCTATTACTCTTATAGTGTAAACCCTTTATAAAAAATAAATTATATTGGGGGATTTTTACAAATAAATATAATTGATATATGGATTGTTTATTCTTTGAAAGTATAGACTATTTTTCATTGTATATGGATTATTTCTCACCATGTAGGTGAGTTTTTTATATATATGGAAAATATAGACATTTTATATATTAGTTTATTAATAAAAATGTCTATAAATGAGGTATATTGATTATGTATTATATTGTTAATTACTTAATTCATATGATTAATTCATTAGAATTAGTATATGATGGGTGGATCCCAATATTAGACAGATCCTGCATGAATTGGTCAGTCTCATGAGGTAAACTAGATAGTGTATTTAGTGTACCCCATACCGATTTATCAATGATTTCTTGAAACAAGGCCTTAATGGTAGGATTATAATGTCCAACATTATGCATTTTATCATTATGAAACTAGATATTATTTTACATAAAATTATTTTTGTTGTTGTATCCTGCATGTATATATTTTCCTTTCATGAAAATAGTTATATGAGATATTTGACTATTGTTTATATCTTCCATACCATTTAAGCTTTATGATTTAATGATAGCTTCTATTATATGTTTCCCCTTGTAGAGTATTTGAGCTCAACCTTTATTATATTTCCATTTACCTAGATTATAAATAAGATTAGAAAATATGATTTATTCATAAGGGTATCATTTCTGGAGAATTTTGTGCGAGGTATTGAAATATTTTTATGGATGTATAAAATATAGATAAAGTGAGAAAAAATTCCATTGGATGAGAAAGAAATGGAGTTTTATATCATAACTTTAATAATAATCTAAATATCGACACCAAAATGATATTTGGTATGTGAGAAACTTAATTTTTATATTCATTTTCTTAATTTGGATGGTCAAAATTTACCTAATTATGTTGGTATCGATGTTGGTTTGTAGTGTTTTTACGATGGATTTGGGAGTACATATCTTGGCTATTATAAATTAAAAAATAATTTCCTTAATTATTATATAATACATTATAATAATATTTCATGAAAATAGGATAATATATATTTTAGACATCAAAAAACTATCTATATAGATTGTGGTAAAAATTTTCAACACCTTATTTTACCACGAACACTCATTATTATCAAAATAATTCATTCAATTTAAAAATATGTTTATTCATACTTCTATACCTAGGTTCCACCAATTTTGGAAATTAATATAATCTAATGAAAATTGTTTTTAAATATTCCATAATCAAAGATAAACCATTAATTACCAGATTAGTTTTTTACCCACATGAATTAGAAAATCAGTTTCTACCATAACATCAGCTACCATATAGTCCAAATACACACATAAGATTACATTCATAACTATCAAAATCCCTTCATATATAATAATTATCCAAGGAACGATAGTAAACTATTCATTATTTCACTTATAGAATATGATGTGGAGAACACTACTAAAATTGGAAAGAAGATTTTATATCATCACACCACAAAGAAGTTCTAAATATAATTAAAAGTTCACTCTAGTCATGAACAATACTACCACATAAAATTTGTAAATGATCATGGTATCCCCTATGACCTCATACAATATGAATTTTTGAAAAATGTGTTGTACCAATGAGGGGGTGAGGCTGGGTGGTGATCTAATGCTTTTTTAAAAAAAATCATTGCATAAAATTAACCATTGTTACTTCTTATAGTTTAATACACTCAAATATTGTATTTCATAATTTGAATAAATTAGAATAACATTAGAAGGCATAAAAATTTTTAAATTGTTTTCCCTCACGGTGGGTGACTAACTATTTTATGTGGCATTTTCAAGTCTATGTCATATATTTTCCACAAAAAATAAAATGTGAATTCAAGTGGATATGTGAATATATAATCCAAAACGAAATAGTTTTTTTCAATACATTGTCTCTCGATATTGATTATATTGGTTCTCCCTATTTGACAAAAAATAATCCTCCAACACAATTAAAAAAATCATTAATCAAAATTACAGGTGTCACTTTATCACCATATGTGATCTTTTTCTTCCCCCAACCAAACATTGAATACTAGGTTATATTCATAAGTATTACACTATACATTGGAATTATTATCAATTTTTTAGAATGATTAAAATATTCAATAAAGAAAAACATTCTATTATAATCCTCTTCAATAATAAATAAATATCAAATGATATGCTATATAGTATAATATATACAATGTTTTATGTCTCTCACACACATTAGATAACTAATTATTCTTCCCTTTTTATAAATGTTCATTCAAGTGCAAGATTATTTATTCTAGATTAGTCAGAACCATGATATTCACCTTTTTAATTTCTCATTAGGTTCACATAAATGTACCTCAACTATCATCACCTCCTTTAATTCTCAACAACTCCCCAATATAGGGCTTATTTTTATATCCATGATATTATATATTATACACAATATGATTTTCACTATCAATAGCATGCCAATCAGGACATGTTATCTCATACCCCACAAATGGATTTATTGAGAAAACCAATGTATTATCCAATATATATTTATCCACAATGTGATTATTTCTCATCATTTTCATGTCCATCTTGTAATCCCAACACACAATGTTCCATAGAATGGAAAAACATTCTCCACATTTTTCATTCATAATATCTTGACCTTAATTACCATGACATGAATGTTTGTCAGTACCTAAAAAAATCATTAACTAGTATCTTAACCTAAAACATATTCACAATGTGATATTATACTCCAACACATTAAAATTATATTCATCTATATACTTCATCTTGGATTATATCTTAAACAGTATCTAATGATATTGTGATTTGATGTTCAACATATATCACCAGAATTTTTTGTCATATCATTGCGTATGATTCTAAGAAACCATATACTATGATTAAAATCTTTCCCACTATAATGAACATTTTTAATAAATGTTTAATGTTTTTTAATTATTTGGAGTATATTTAATACCACAATGAAAATACAACACATCAGATAAAATTTAATTCATTCTTGGATATTTCATATATATCATTATGAAATTCATACATGTTATAGTGTAGGATTTTGAAAGGGTTTTTGAAATTTCTATTTCTCATTAATTCATTGAAACCAAAATGTCATGCATTCTAAATAACATATGAATTCCTTGCATTTTCAGATTCTAAACATAAATATCATACAAACATCATACGAATATTTTGAAATATTATTATACATAATAAATCTCTATACTTTGTTATATATTTAATGAATTTAAGAAACAATATTATAAAACACCAAATGAATATTATGAATCATTTATATGATTCACTCAAATGATAAATCTAAGAAATTTTTCAAATTTATCTTCAAACAACAATATTAGAACATGAAAATAAACCAAATAACCTCTTTAATAGCTCTCAATGAATATTCAATTAGATCAAAAAAAATCTCACTAAGTCCTAATAAATCCAAAATTCTCAACAAGTCCTAATAAATCAATTATAACATCAAATTATTATCAATCAATGATGAAAATAAGTAAAATAATTCAAAAAATCCATTGTGTTCATTAATCTAACCAACTTTATTTGTGCGTAACACTAACAAATCGCTATAAGAAATATAAAATAAATTATTTTATTAAAGATAAGTTTCTTAAAAAGCAAATTCACACAAAGTTATGTTTTTTGGATAATTCTACCTCTTGATAAAAAAAATTATGACTAAGTGACTTAGATTCTCTTTAACACACAACATTTTCTCTTTTCCTATTTCTTATTTTTTGTAATAATAACATATTTAGATTCAATGTGAGTAAACAAGAGTTGTGTACCATTATTCCCCATTGAAATTAAAATCTAAAGCAATGTGGGGAAAATATAATAATTATTCATCTTATATGAGAAGGATGGATATAATGATTCAATCATAGCATCGTTAATATCTCCCTAGTATTGATTTTGTAGGAACATCAAAAATATAATACATTGTGGTGACAAAATCCAACCAAAAATCCCCATTAGACACATTATACTTAGTTAAATTATATTTGGTATTATTATTTTTGGATCAGGAATGATGGAAATGATTCATAGATATTGAAATCACCAACCCAATCAACATCATCAAAACCCATTAAATTAACTTTTCCAGCTCTTTTGTACATCAGAACACAACTTAACATTCTAATGATAAAATTGAGTATTATCTTTCAAAAATAACGTATTATTTAATTATATTACTTCAATATATTCCATATAGAGTCATGAAAAAAATATTTATTCTTTATTATATTAGATAAGGTAATTTAAAAATATTTTTACTAAAATACTTTTGAATATCAATGTTTCATATATCAGCATTTCTAAAATTTCATCAAAATTCTAGGGTTGTTAAAACATATAATATTCTATGAAACACCCATTTAAAAATTATCTAGTATATTTTTCTTAGGATAAGATGATATAGTTATCTTTTTTTTCATAGCTTATAATCTAAAAAATTATAAAATATCTTCCAAAATTGAAATCTTAAAATTCATCAGCACCTTGTTTGATGATTCCTCTCAAATATAATCCTTAACACTAGAAACAATTATTTCATCATTTTAAACAATATTAATAATAGTACATATAATCATATTATTTATATATAAGTTATTTTCATTGTTTTACTTCATAAATCCTCAATTTATTTGGTTAGTTTTCTAGTTTAGAGTGTTAGGATCTATGGGCCTATTTGATCCCATAAAACTATTTCTTTACTCTATACAACATGCTTCCATATATATCTACTATGAAGATGTTAGTAAGTTCAATAAAGAATTCATGTTCTCAGTCTCCAATAAAAAATATATATTTTACAACTATTTTATAATATCATTATTATTTTTGTTGTAAAACTATCAGAAATAATTTGATAGGATCAAATCTTATATTTGGTAAAAAAATTATTTGAATTATTTATCTTTTATAGAAGGATAAACATTGTATACAAATTTGGCTTCATTAAATGATACCTCACCTTTATCATTATGTTTATTCCTAAATACCCACATGGTACCTATAATATTTTCGTTTTCAATCTGGGAACTATTTCCCAAGGGGAATTATTCTAAATTTTATCATGCTCTTTATTCATAAAATTTATAAGTACCACATGGTTGATAGCCTCAAAAACAATTTTTTTATTCAAATAGTGTTTCTTGACCATTTTGGGTTATGATGTTTTTGGATGAATGAAATATTTTATTTTGATTTCAAGGATGTTTTGGAAGAAAGGATGGAACTTCACTTTGTATAAGTGGGTGAAGAAAGAAAATAAAGAAACAATACTTTCCACGATAAATCTGATAATGAGTTTTAGGTATGTGTTTCAGAAAGATCACAATCTGGTTTTAGAACTTATGATGCAAGAATTATGATGGAATGGGGTAGAAAATATGCATCCAATCAGCATTGTTGGTCTTACAGAATTTGAAGTCTAAGGGGGCATAGTTTCTTAGTGTTTACCAAATTTTTGGGGTCTAAAATTTGAAGTTGATCTAGCATCGTGAAAAGTAGATTTCCTTGATGAGCACCTAAAAATATGGAAAGGGTATGAATTTTGTGAACATGGACTTCATGAAGTGTATTTCACGGAGACATCATGAAAGTTGATGGTGTTCTTTGCGATTACAATGAGCTTCGCAAATGGCGGAGTAGAAGAGCATCAAAGGAAATATTTTAGGTGAAAAGGAAGAATGAGGATCGCAGTGGTGCAAAGGAAGAAATATAATCGTGGAGGTACAAATGATTTGAATGAACCCTACATAATCACAACAAGCTTCATGAATCTAGAAAATATCTATATTGCTTCGCTAAACAGATTGAATATTGATGGAAATTTTGGAGCTCCACGATTTGATGTCGCCAAGGTGCTGAGGTGTCTAGAAGGTTCTAGAGTTGGTGGGAAAATCCTATAAATAGTCCCCATCCACCTCAAGAGAAGTATAGATAAATAAAAAGAATTTTAGATATCTCTAATTGTGAAGAAGGTTCACAGAGAAAGTGAGCTCTATGAAGGCAGTAAGCTCTGTGAAGTAACAAAGCTTTGTAAGGATCCATTGACCCATACATAGAAGTTAACTTCTCAAAGACCAATATGTGCTCTAGGAAAGAGGAGAGTTTTTTTCAATTATTTGATTTGTTAATGGTTTTCAAGTAGCACAAATATATTTATTGACCATATTTGTGATAAGATGGTGCACAAATACTTGAGGATTGTCTCCCAAGTAATACATGTGTGAAAGGGCATATCATACTTGTGGTGTATTATTTATGTTCCATACCAGGGATGTAGATACTCTTTTTGAGCAGTGAACTTTGTAAACCATGTGTTCATGTGGTTGGGTGTGTTCATTAGGGAATGAACTCTTTAATAGGATGTGAAGGTTGTTTCAAAAAGGGGAAACATAAAAGAACATGATATCACTAATTCACCCCTCCCCCTCTCAGTGATACTTTAATCTTGACTGGGTAACTTCATTGTGAAATAAGATATGATTGATTTTCCATAGTCATTATTTTTCTAGTCTACATTTGAGTGTCCTAACAACAAATTATATTATATGGTTCTACATGATTCTTCATTCTTCAGTGTTTTATTTTTTCAACTCTACTAGATTAATCCCCATAACTATTTTTTGAGTCAGTGTAAATAGAATTTGGTTTATTTACATCACCTTCTTGTTTTCCATTATGAGAAATCCACATTCTGTCAAATTTAGTGATTTAATTTTTTTCATTTTTCACATTTTTTGGATTTATTTTCAATAGAACATGAGCCTTAGCCCAATTGGTGAGGTATCCTTAAGTTCATCCCCAAGACCCATGTTCAATACCTGGTAGAGGCATATTTCCATGTACTGTAGCAGGCATTGCAGTAGTAGTGTACACTGTGCGGGTACTGTAGCAGAACTGTACACTATAAATGTACTGTAGAAGAACTATAGACTATGCAGGTACTATAGCAGGCACTGTAGGAGGTATTGTTCGGTACTGTAGCAGTAGGAACTATTCACCTTGGGCCACCAGTTTTGGATTAGAGTCTTTAAGGCTTTTGGGCCACCTTTAAGGCCCTCAGGCCACCTCAAGGCCTTCGGGTCACATGAAGTTTCCTAAGACACTACAAAAAATGAGCAGCCCTAGAAGAGGATTTAGAGCAGGTGCACTCACCAGAGCAGAGACAAATGGATTATTAGAATGAGAGGGTATGGTTATTCCATCGGTACCAGCCTGTGCTTGAACGGAAATCCTAGCCAGACGACCATGCAAATGTGGAAAGCTACTATCAGGACGCAGATGCTGGTGAGGGTCAGTTCTTTGTTGATAGTCTGGTTGAATTCCCTAAGACCATTAGGTCATGTAATATCCTAAGCCCATGGGCTTTGTATTCTCCGGGGCCTATAGGCCTTGTAAGGGTTCCCCCTCATCCCTTAAATGGGGGTTATCAAAAAACAATAAAAATGAAGTCCTTGAGGTTTATTTTCAATAATATTCACATCAAAATATTCTAACAACATTTTTAGCATTTCATTTTTTAATTTTTCATATTTAGTAATAGATAGAAATCCCCTGATGATCCCATCTTCAACTTTCTCCCTGAATTTACCTAGAATAGAATTTTTTATCATTGAAAAGTATGGACTATAAAAATATTTGATATACATTACTATAGTATTTCATTTATACCATATTTGAAATGGTTTCATATAAAAATTATGTCTCAAAATAATCTATTCTAAATATGTATAACTGTACACACTACTTCTTTCCTGCATAATTTTGAAATTTTGTCGTCAACAATATTGTTCTGTACATTTCGACCAAAATATTGTGCTTTCTCTTTGAAAATTCTTTTTATATGGTAGTATAAAGAGTAAAATATTAATGATTTATTAATTTCTTAGTATGTTTGGATTCAAATTTGTTACATGTAATTTTTTTTCAATATCTATTATTATATAGACCCCAACATCTCTCAAACCATCTTTTAGAAAACATTGATCATTTCAATGACATATGACTTTTGCTTCATAAATATAACTTTCGTATTATAACTAAAATCATAAATAAATATGATAAATTAACTATCTCTACAGGAAGATTGTTGTCTCATAAGACAATATTAGTTCTAATGTATGAGCTCATTTTCCTCGTTGGACAAAATTTTAAATTTATTATGAGTTCCATAAACCCTTTTATCCTCATTGAATGTTTCATAAAAAACATCCAACTACCTACCTCTCTTTTTTTGGGGTAGATATCCCACCACATAATCCTTTAATACTTTTAGAAAAAATTATTTTACCAAGATAGAAAATAATTTTATAATATACTTTGTTTTCATCCTTGAAACCAAACTAATTATTTTAAAGGATCGTCAATTTTGAATCAAATTTATATTGGGAAAAAATTACTCAAGGTAACACTACAATATTATTATGTTGGTTGTGTTTGATGACAAAGTATGTGTTCATGGTGTATTTTTGTGTTCTAGAGATGTTTTAGATAATCCATTCTGACAAAGATCCATGATAAAGAAATGGAAGATCTAAAGGTGGTACAAAAGAATAGATACTAGGTGGTGCCATTTTCCAGTGTTTTACAAATTTTGGAGGTCCTAAATTTGGGATTTGGTAAGAATCGAGAAAAGTGTATTTCATTGAAGATCTCATAAAAATATGGGAAAGGCATGAGCTTCATGAATATTGGATTCATGAATTGTAGATCGCAAAAACATGAAGAATGTTGATGGTGAGCTCTATGGTTATGACGAGCATCGCGAACATCAGTGGTGAAGAGCATTACGAGGTATCATTGTGGTAGTGGTGAAAAATATTTGACCCAATACTCCATGATCACAATGAGCTCCATGATCAAAAAGTTATCATGGTTCTTTGTCATATAGATAGAATTTTAGAATAAATTTCAGAGATTTTTGATTTGAGCTAATGTGGAGCAAACATTTCACGAAAGGATTGAGGGTTGGAGGAAATTCCTATAAATAGAATTCAATCCCATTGATAAAAGTAGATAGATAATATGAAAAAAATAATATCTTGAATTTAGTAGTGGATTTGTAGAGTAGTGAGCTTCATGGACGAAATCGGAATTCATAGAGGTAGTTGAGCTATGCAAAAGGAAGGCATGCCAAGAATGCCAATTTGGATTTGCAAAGGACATGTGCTTCGCGAAGTATGGTTTAAAATTTCAAAATTTCAATGACCGTTGTGAGCTCTGCGAAGCATTGAGCTCTACAATCTAGATAGCTATGTGATCTTATGTTCTTTGCGAACCTGTGATCTCTTAAAAACTATGATCTTCGTGAAGATCATGGAACATTGCAAAGTCTTTTTTGAGCATTGAAAAAGTGGGAGCATCACGAACACAGTGATCTTAGAGAATGGGTTTCAAAATTAAATGCCTAGTGTTCCTAGGAATGTGTTATTCATCCATGGATAAAGGTGAAATTTCAATAGAGCATCTATTTGTAACTGAGGATGTATTCGTCACTGATAATGAAGAGACCTATGGGTCTATAAAATGTGAGCGGATTTTCTAAAGAATTAGTGAGATCACATTAGTTGATAGATAAGTGAGTTCTAAAAGTGTGAATGGTTGTAAACTAGGAGGTACAGTGACTCTGCCTTCAACATGTAAATAGTAGTGCACTATTAGTTTTTTTTGTACACAGTCACATTGTCGGTGTATACTCCTTGGACGTAGCACGATGAGGGTGAACCATGTAAAATTTTTGTGTCCTGTGAATGATTTTAGATTTTTTCTTTCATGACCCCCTCCTACCAAAGAAGCCCCTCCTGAGATGGAAATGGTGGAAGGTAGATAATAACCCCCGAGTCCCGCCTCCAGTAGGCCCCGGGGTGGCGACTAGCACCAAGGGTATGAGTTTTTAGAAATATGGGAGGCATTGCCCTTTTTATTTTTTTAAGATCGGGAAACAGGATGAGTCAACCACCAAAAGAAAAAGAAAGTTAAGACAAGTAAATAAACCCAATCCAATCCCACATTCATGATTAAATAGTTCTGAAACATGGTACAAGTACAAGAAAGCTCAAAAGTACAATACCAAAAGAAACAAGAGTACAAAAAACTGCATCAACTCCAACTGTCCTGACTAGTAGGGTCTCGCATGGCCCTGGTAGTCCTCTTGGAAACCTGAAAGAAAATGAAGGGTTAGAATAAAAGTGTACTCAGTATGGAATCCTAAAGCTCTCATGCACAAGTGGGGAGACATCCTAATGTCCCATGAGAACAGCAAAAAAATCCAAAAACCTATCAAGGAATTATATCCTCCCAACTTCACCAGCCACGCTCAACAAAACACAAAACAATAGGTAGTAGTATATAAGAACAAGAGTATTGGGTACCCTGCACCATTTTCCAATAGTTAGCTTCTCTTCATAACAGTGAACGTCCTGATGCTACCACACTCTTCCTGCCCGCACACACTTGGGCCTCATAACCACATATCCCGCCCGCACACACCTGGGCCTCACAACCACATATCCCGCCCGCACACACGTGGGCCTCACAACCACATATCTCGCCCGCACACACTTGGGCCTCATCGTGAAGATTCTTGGGAAAAAGAAAACATTCATGAAGAGTCTTGGGGTAATACCACCCCAATCGAAACCTACCTAAAGAGTCTTTGGTGTAAGGTGGCCTCAAGCCGTCACAGCCTATGGAAGAAGGAGCATGAATATGTTAGTAACTAGGGGGAAAACACTATCTCACATAAAATGGGAGTGTTCAGCACTAATTTCTCAACATTGATGCGGTGTGAAAAAACACAAAGATACATATATATATATATGTACACCAACACACAAGCCAACCTATGGCTTCAAAATAGAGAAATTGAGCACGTGCCTCGGCACTGCTATGTTGAGGCATGCATAAAACAAACAACCCCAACTCCATTTAGGTTTCAATGTTCAACAGAATTAGTTTATTAGTTTCTTAACTACTGGGCAATTATCCACAACCAACCATACCAGTCGTTCATAAAAAATATCCCTACCATCCACAAATCATGATAGGAAAACACAAGAAACACAAAAAATTCCCTTCTTATTAACTAACCATCCCCATTCCATTACCATTCTCAACCATTCATTAACTCTTCCACTTTTATTTATTATTCACAACCCATAGTTCGTTCACATTCAAAACTATCCATGTAGCCCCGCTGCCAACCACCCTAACCTCAAACACATCAATGTCCATACATCATCATCCCTTGATAACATTGGTCATGGCCCCGCTGTCCATCACCAATATAAAATTCACACCAACCCACAACCATGACAAATGCAGCACCTCTAATCACCTGATCCACAACAACCAACAAAACACTCCCTTCACATAAATAAACCCCAACCAGCATACAAATATTTATTATTTCATTTTTGTTCAATCGGGGTGATTACACAAGGATTCTGGTTATTCATTTAATCAGTCAACTTTATATGATTAAACAATTCCCACATTCCACAAAGTATCAATCCATAAATGTTCTATAAAGATAGGGCTGCATTTAATTGTGCAAGAAAAGGCCCCCAAAGACCGTGATTTTCAGTAGGCATAAGCCAATTCAATTCACAACATAACATTAGGATAAATAAAGATAAACATAATAACTTCCCCATCCCTATTCTTTAATACAGTTATTATCTTTATTAAAGAGGTTTAAAAGTGTATCACGTAAACAAAAGGAAACCCACCCCACATGATGAAAAATTTAGAGAGATAAAGGTAAGATCCCTACCTCCACCGGTTCTGATCACAACGCTCCCCTAGATCAACTTAAGAAGACGTCCGTCGGCGCCCGTCGCTTCTGTCAAATCTTGGAATAACCTCCTAGGGTGGAAGATGGGAAGGAAATGACTTTGGGAAGACAATAGATGTAAGATCGGATGTTCTGCCTCGTCGTTACGATCTCGTGGCCACTGACGGATCGTAAATCGGATCTCGGACGAATAAGTTATGGAAGAAAAGAGCCTTTCCATCTCTTGGGAGAGCTCTGCTCGAAGGAATGGGGAGGAGAGGAGTGATTTGAAAAGGAGGAGAGGTCCCCTCCTTTTATAGGTGAGAAGAAAAACGTACACGGCATGTACTTTCTCGTACACGGTGTGTACTCGGCCATTTCACACGGTCACCACGTGACTTCCAACACGGCCTTCAACGCGGAACACGTCAGTTGACTGGTCTACACACGGTTTGAGGGTAACACATACGTAGGAAGGAACTAAACGGTGTGTAGTATGGGATACACGGTGTGTACTCATTTATTTCACATGGAAAGGACATGACATTTAACACGGGGTATACCTGGCAAGGTGGTACATGGCGTGTACTCACACTACACTGCGTGTAGTTTAAACATTCTAAAAAGTGTGGGAAAAGTCCATTTTATTCCCCAGAACTCTTCATGACCTTCTTTATGAAAAATGAAAGGGTCGGAGAGGTCCAGGACATTACATCAGATACCTCTTAAAACATTCTCATCCCTAAGAAATCAAAATCCAACCTAGAGGAACCCAACAAGATACCTCTTAGGGCTCTCGTTACAACATGAACCCATCCAACAACCCTAATCATATGTGTTAGGAATTCCATCTCCTATGTCGAGGTATTATCCGCTTTAGGCAGCATCGACTCACCTACATGGGTTTAATCAATCCGCATTAATGCGTCTCGATTAAGGATCGGGTTTTCCCATTCCCCACAAATTCGGACATGTTACGCACTTCTAGAAAACATGGAAACATAAGTCTCACAACCAAAAATCCAAGCATTACATATATCAAAATTATAAATTATAACATCAAAACAAGCTTAGAAGAACAAAGAAAAACACAAGTCAAAACAACTCTGGGTACTGAGCCTGCATCTGAGCCTCCGGCTCCCAAGTGCCCTCATCGAGGCCGCCATGCCTCCACAACACATGAACATAGGGAATGGTTCATCCACGGAGCACCTTCTCTTTACAATCCTTGATTATGACTGGTCATTCCTCAAAGGTCTCATCGTCTCCCATATCTAACTCTCCCCAGTCGATAAACTGAGAGTCTTCATGTAAGTACGGACGAAGCTGGGAGATATGGAAGATGCCCTGAACCTTCTCCAATTGAGGTAGCAGGTCTAACTGATATGCCACCTCACTGTCTCGCCTCTGCACCTAGAAAGGTCCAATGAATCTAGGGGATATCTTACTCCATTTCCCAATCCTACATTGCCCCCGTCGAGGGGAATCATTCAAGAACACATGTCCTCCCACCTCTAACACCAAAGGCCTCCACCGATGATTAGCATAAAACTTCTGTCAGTCCTAAGACACATTCTTCCTCTCGTGCACAAGCTGGACTTTCTTTATGGTGCTCTGTACTACCTCTGGCCCAAGTGCATATGTCTTACAAAACTCTACCCAACAAATTGGTGAACAACATGGTCTTCCATACAAAGCCTCAAACATTGCCATGCCAATAGTAGAGTGGACACTGTTGTTGTAGGAAAACTCTACTAAAGGAAATTTTCGCACTCATGACCCTTCGAAATCCAGAATGCATGCTCACGGAATGTCCTCCAATGTCTGGATAGTCTGCTTTGTCTTCCCATTGGTCTGGGGGTGGAAAGTAGTTCTAAGGCGTAACTGGCTGCCAAAAGCATGTTGTAAGCCCCTCCAAACTCGTAAGGTAAACCGAGTATCCCGATCTGAGATGATAGTCTTCAGAACTCCATTCAAATAGACCACCTCGTCTATGTACCTATGTGCTAAGGTACTCACCGGTCCTGACTCCTTAATTTCTAAGAAGTGAGATGATTTCGTCAGTCGATCCACCACTACCCAGATTGAATCATAACCACCCTGAGCTCTGGGTAGTCCTATGACGAAGTCCATTGAGAAGTCATCCCACTTCCACTCAAGGACATCTAATGGATGCAGAAAACTATTGGGAACATAGTGTTTAGCCATTACTTGCTGACACACTAGGAACATAGCCACAGACTCTGCCACTACCCGTTACACCCTGGGCCACCAAAACTATTCCCTTAAGCCTCAGTACATTTCTGAAACTCATGGGTGTACCGCCAAGGCCGAGCTATGGAACTCATGGAGAACTCCCTCATGCATCACCTCTGGAATAAAAATCCTTCCATAAAAAAGCATTTGATGTGGGCTGTCATCTGACCATCCTTCTGGAGCGTTTCCCTGATCGATACGATCGCACATTACTTCTACCTCGGAGTCTCCCTACTGAGACTCTTCCACATATTGCAACAAAGAAGACTACACCGTCATCTGAAACAAACAGCCTCTAACACCCTCTACCATTGCATCCAAGAGCAAGGCAACCAACTCTCCCATCACTCTCCAAGCATCATCGGATTCCTGAACCACTTCCTTATGCGACTTCCTTCTCAGGTCATCAGTCACAACATTACCCATACCTTTAGTGTAAGAGATCTCGAAGTCATAGTCTTAGAGAAACTCGACCCATCTCCACTGCTATAAGTTCAGGTCACACTAGGAGAAGATATAACGTAATCTCTTGTGATTTGAGAAGACCACAAAGCGCTCCACAAAGAGTTAATGTTGCCACAATTTTAGTTCGAACACTACTTCTACAAGATCTAGGTCATGGGTGGCATAGTTACACTCGTGAGGGCACAACTGCCTAGACCCATAATAGATCACACCCTACTTATAGATCAGTACGCACCCCAAGCCAAGGTAAGAAGCATCACAAAACACCTCGTACAAAAACCCTTCCTCTGGAAACCTGAGTACATGAGCACTGACCAACTTCTATATCAGGTAGTCGAAAGCTTTCTGGCACTGCTCGCTCCATAGGAAGACTTGTTTTTTCCTAGTCAAAGTCATCAATGGAGAAGCAACTCGAGAAAAGTTTGAAACGAACCTCTGATAATAACCTACCAACCCTAGGAAACTACGCTATTCCACCACACTCTTATGTGCCGCCCAAGAGACAATTGCTTCAACCTTTGACGGGTCCACTACCACTCCATGCTGAGACACTACGTTCCCAAGGAAGTGTACTTCTTGTGTCAAGAACATACACTTGGACAATTTCCCATAAAGATGGTGGTGTCGAAGGACTTCCAAGACATCCCTAAGATGATCAACGTTCTCCTCCTATATTCTTGAGTAGATCAGGATGCCATGAATAAACCCAATGATGAACCAGTCTAGAAACTCTCGGAAGACAAGGTTCATAAGTCCCATGAACACTGCTGGTGCATTTGTAACTCCAAATGGCATCACTTCAAGCTCGAGGTGTCGATACCTGCACCTGAAAGCCGTCTTCGAGATGTAACTATCCTTTACCCTTAGCTAATGATATCTAGATCGTAGATCAATCTTAGAAAACCAACCTGCTCCCCGCAACTAGTCGAAGAGATAATCTAACCTTCAATGGGGGTAATAGTTCCTGACTGTTACCTGATTCAACCTTCGGTAGTCGATGCATAACATGAGACCACCATTTTCCTTCTTTACGAACAAAACATGAGCACCCCATGTCTACACACTAGGACGAACAAAACCCTTCTCTATCAGATCGTCAATCTGAATCTACAACTCCTGCAACTCCGAAGGTGCCATCCGATAAAGGGCCATCGAAATCGGACAGGCACCAGGCTGTAAGTCTATCCCGAACTCAACGCCACGTCGAGGGGGGGGGGGGGTAGAGTCACAAACTCCTCTAGAAAAACACCGAGGAACTCCCCAACAACCTCTGGGACATCCATCATCTCTATATCAGCAGAAACCACTGATAACCCACCTAACAAAGAAAGGAGAGGCTTCACATGCCATCTTCCTACCTGATAGATCTAATCACCCAAAAAAAGATACACGCTGCCCATCCACGTCGGAGAACACAACCCTTATTCGGATGTAATAGATAATGACACTAATAGAATACAACCATTTGATGCCTAGGATGTCATCGTATGGTTTCATCAATAGGAAATGAAGTTCCTCACTAAATCGATGTGGTGCCAACATCAGCCCACATCCCCCGAAAACACAAGATACGCTGGTCTGTCTTCCATCTGGTGTACTCATCACCAAGGTTACGGAAAGTCTCTCTATGTCTAGACACAAAGCATGGGCTAGAAAGGGTGCAACAAAGGAGTTCGAAGATCTTGAATAGAACAAGGCAGAAACAAGAGTGCTAAACAAACAAAGCGTACCTCGCACCACCTCTGGTCCTACCGGAGCTGTCAACTCTATTGCGTGCAACTGTCCATGCCCAGATCCTCCGCCTCTCTCATGTCGACCACCTCCCCAACCACGTCCTGGTCATGGTTCCTGAGAAGCAACCTGAGGTCGGCCTCCTCCTACAAAGTCTGCCCACAGAGGAGTAGGGTCCCACTACTGCTGTAAGGGCCGCACCGGAAACTGGTGCTGCTGAGGTGGGCACTGAACCTGCCCACCTCAACCGTACTGAGCTCGGGTCATGCACTAACTCTGAATTGGCCTGAAATCTCCACAAGTGAAACACATCGGTCATGGGATCATGAAAAAGGGATGAGGACCTGAAGATCTGAAATAGAACTGCTGAGGCCTGCTCCCTACTAGCCTGAATCTGGATGGTCCTATCGCAGGAGACCTACTGCTGATTTCCTTCCCCTTTAATGAACATGGCTGGATACCCTCTTGTGGTGCACCTCCCTGCGAGTGCATCCTCTCTACAGCCTCTTCCTTCTTCTGTATTGCCAAGTACGTCAGAAGAGTGAAGGGGGTGACAACATACTAGAGTGAAGGATGAAGCGCCTCCTCCAAACGTCTCACCCGAGAATCCTCATCCGGAAAGAGACCCGAAGCAAAGTGTAGGAGATCCTTGAACTTGATCCCTAACTCTTGTACTTACATACTCCCCTGCTGAAGGGAGAGTAACTTCTGCTGCCTCTCCGCCTTGATCATGGTAGAAAGGAATTCCTCTCGAAATTCCTTCTCAAAGTCATCCCATAGAACCTCTTTCTCTGTCATCACTCTGAGGTAGAGCGTCCACCACTGACGTGCTACACCTCTCAGCTGACTGACTACTGGGGGAACCCAATACTCCCTCAGAGCATGGATCAAAGTAAAATAGATCCCTAGCTCCTCAAGCCACCCCTCCATCTCCATATCCGAAATATCACCCTCGTACTTCTTTTGGGTTTGTCATTGGAATGAATGGAGATTCTTCTTCCACTGGCTGTCTTCCTCCTCTCGATCAATCCTCAACTGATCAACTTCCTGAATCTGCAGGGCCTCGGTTTTCTGAGCCACCCAGGGATGACGTCCAGGTTCCATAGTTGTACGGTAAACAAATATCACTTATGGCCAAGTAGTAAGGAAATTTCTCAGGGTTTCATTTTATCATTTTATTCAATTTCTTTCCCAGAACACCCAAATCAAGTAAAAACACAACCATGATGATGTATGTACCTTCTCTAGGGTCTCTACCCTACAATCAATGTAGTCTCACTTTGTAGTTCTGTAGGCTCAGAGTCTGTGCATCGGATCACGAGGGCCCTAAAATCCCGTGTCCTAGCCTGTCTTCCCTGGCCTAAGTCACGCACCAATATCAATTAACACTGTTTCCCTACCATCCCATGCAATACTCACTGTTCCTAACACCAGAATCCATCCTATCTCTCAACCATCACGTTTGATACTATTCTATCACAACCCCTGCCACCAATGATGCCCCTCCTTAGCTGTCAATGGTGAAAGTTAGATAATGACCCCCCGAGTCCCGCCTCCAGTTGGCCCCGGGGTGGCGACTAGCACCAAGTGTATGAGTTTTTACAAATATGGGAGGCATTACCCTTTTTATTTATTTAAGATCAGGAAATAAGATGAGTCAACCACCAAAAGAAAAATAAAGTAAAGACAAGTAAATAAACCCAAACCAATCCCACATGCATATTTAAATAGGTCTGAGACAAGGTACAAGTACAAGAAAGCTCAAAATTACAATACCAAAAGAAAAAAGAGTACAACAAACTGCAACAACTCCAACTGTCCCAACTAGTGGGATCCCGCACAGCCCTGGTAGTCCTCTTGGAAACCTGAAAGAAAACGTAGGGTGAACATACAAGTATACTCAGTAGGGAAACCTAATGCTCTTGTGCACAAGTGGGGAGACATCCTAATGTCCCGTGAGAACAACAGAAGAAACCCAAAACCTTTCAAGGACTTCTATCCCCCCAACCTCTCAATTCATGCTCATCAAAACACAAAACAACAGGTAGTAGTATATAAGAACAAGGGTATTGGGTTCCTCGTACCCTTTCCCACTAGTTAGCTGCTCTTCCTAACAGTGAACATCCTGACGCTACCACACTCTTCCCGCCCCCACACACCTGGGCCTCACAACCACATATCCAGCCCGCACACACCTGGGCCTCACAAACACATATCTTGCCCGCACACACCTAGGCCTCACAACTAGATATCCCCCTCGCACACACCTGGGCCTCACAACCACATATCCCGCCCGCCCACACCTGCGCCTCACAACCACATATCCCACCGTCACACACCTGGGCCACATCCCGAAGATTCCTGGGGAAAAGTAAACATGTCCAAAGTGTATTGGGATAATATCACCCCAACCGAAACCTACTTGAAGATTCTTAGATGTAATGTCATCTCAAGCCATCACAACATATGGAAGAAGGAGCAGGAAAAAGCTAGTATCTAAGGGGAAAACACCCTCTCCCATAAAATGGGAGTGTTCGGCACTAAGTGCTCAACATGGGTGAGGTGCGACAAAACACAAAGATATAGATATATAAATATATATATATGTACACCAAAACACAACCCATCCTATGGCTTCTAAATAGAGAAACTGAGCACATTCCTCGACACTTCTATGTCAAAGCATGCATACAACAAACAACCCCAACCCCATTTAGGTTTCCATGTTTCAACAGAATTATTTTATTAGTTCCTTAACTACTGGGAAATTATCCACAACCAACCATATCAGTCATTTGTAAAACATATCCCTTCCATCCACAAATCAAGTTAAGAAAACATAAGCAACACAAACAAGTCCTTTATTATTAACCAACTAGCCCATTGATTATTATTCCCATTCCATTACCATGGCCTACCATTCATTAACTCTTCCAATTTTATTTATTATTCACATCCCATAGTTCATTTAGAATCAAACCCATCCTTGAATCCCCACTGCTAACCACCATAACCACAATCACAATGAATCCCATACATCATCATCCTTTTATACCATTTATCGCAGCCCCACTGCCCATCACCAACATAGCATTCACACCAACCCACAACCAAGCCAATCGCAGCCTCGCTGCTCAAATGATCCACAACAACCCACAAAACACTCCCTTCAAATAAATAAATCCTAACCATCACCCACATGTTTATCATTTCAGTTTTGTTCAACTGGGGTGATCACACAAGGGTTCTGGATATTCATTTAATCAACTAACATTTCATGATTAACCAATTCCCACATTCCACAATGTTTTCATCTGTAAACGTTCTATAAAGATAGGGGATCATTTAATTGTGCATGCAAAGGCCCCCAACGACCGTGATTTTTAGTATGCATATGCCAATTCAATTCACAACATCACAATAGGATAAATAAAGATAAAAATAATAACTTCCCCATCCCTGTTCTTTAAACCAGTTATTATCTTTTTTTAAACAGGTTCAAAAGTGTTTCACATAAACAAAAGGAAACCCACCCCATATGATGCACAATTTAGAGAGATGAAGGTAAGATCCCTACCTTTATAGGTTCTGATCACAATGCTCCCCCGAATCAACTTTAGAAGACGTCCGTCGACACCCATCGCTTCTGTCAAATCCTGGAAAAACCTCCTCAGGTGGAATCTGGGAAGGAAAGGCCTAATGGATGACAACAAATCCAAGCTTAGAAGTTCTTCCTCATCATTACAATCTCGTGGACATCGATAGATCATAAATCGGAGCTCAGACGAAGAAGTTATGGAAGAAAAGAGCCTTGGAGTCTCTTAGGAGAGCTCTGCTCAAAGGAATGGCGAGGAAATGAATGATTTGAAAAGGAGGAGAGGACCCATCCTCTTATAGGTGAGAAAAACAAAATTACACAGCGTGTACTTTCTTGTACACGGCGTGTACTCGGCCATTTCACACGGTCACTACACGATTTCAAACACGGCCTTTAATGGGAAACGCGGCCGTTGACTGGTCAACACAAAGTTTGAGGGTAACGCGTACACAAGGAAAAAATACACAGCGTGTAGTATGGGATACACAGCGTATACTCATTTATTTCACACGACAAGGACACGAACTTAATCACGGGGTATACCCGTTGAGGGGTTATACATTGTGTACTCACACTACAAAGCCTGTAGTTTTAAAATTCTAAAAAGTGTGGGAAAAGTCCATTTTACCCTCCAGAACACATCATGACCTTTTTTTTTGACAAATGAATGGGCCGGAGTGGTCTGGGCCATTAAATTTCCGTACCCTGCAATGGGAAGGAAGGATGATATAGTTTTTTCTAACAATGAAATAATATAAATGGGGAAGTAGTTTTTATCTATCATACCACGATTCACCCCCTACCTCAATCTCAGGATATCTAGCTAGTGGAACTCACAATTTCCACTTGTTCTATCAAATATTGTTATATTTATTTTCTATTTTCCACACAAGATTATTCGTTGATTTTTTTGGAAATAAAATTATTTCCATTCTCAAAGAGTTGTATCATACGTTATATATTCTCTTTAATCCCATCACCAAAATTAAAATCATTGGATTTTAGCCTATAAGATTATATCTTAGAATTAAAAAATACTATAATTTTTAAATATCTCTCATTTAAAAATGTTACTAAGCCTCTATAATTCCTTTTAATTCTATTTAAGATCCTTGTATCACTTTGAATATGATAAAACAACCCCTATCAATAATCCATGTCTTCCCTTCCTTGAATGATTTTAAATAAACTTTAAAAGTAAATGGCATTTCTTACATTTTTCTCTTTATGAATTCACATCATTTTCTCACCATAAAAAATTCATCCAATATGTGTAGGCATAAAATACTCAAAATAATTACCTTTTTGGTCACATATTCTATACATTTTTTCACTGTAATAAAATCATTTATGATTGGATAGATTGTATGGCCTTTTCTTCTGAAATTTTTCATGATATGATCAATTCATCAAATTCCAAAAATTATTCAACTTCCAATATACTTTTTCCTTGGGATTTAGTTTTTTCATTTATTTAAAATCCATTTCCTCCTTGATCATAATATTAAAATTAATATCTTTAAAAACTCATAATAAATAATAATATAATGCATCCCATCAAGGGATGAAAAATCCAGGTATTCTGATGATTAAATTTTAGCATCAAACTTCTAATAAATGTTCCTCCTGATTTTATTGATAATAATGGGATTCATAATTTAATAATTCATAAGCTATGATGTTTCTAACTATTTTATTAACTCTAGAAAATTAATTATTAAAATATTATTCATCAAACATCCTCATATTGTCAGAAACAATTTCTCTATATTTACATAATTTCTTCACTAACCTTAATATTCTCTTCAATAGTGTTTTATATTTTTCCCCCAATCTCATTTCCTATTTTATGACATATTATTTTTACAATTTTTCTAAAAGGTAAATAATAATAAAAAATCTTTCTATTACATACACCTTCAGGACTATCTTTCTAGTGAAGGAATGAGATAATTTTATCCATTTTTTGGAAATCTAATAGTAGAAACATCTGATTCTTTTAGGTTATGTGAGAGAAGATATGGTATCATCCAATTCTTCTATCCATGAATTTTTTTCCATCAATGGTTATAATGAATATACTAAAAATGGAGTCTAAATTTTACATTTAGAACAAAATGGGGAGTTTATAGTAGGATACTGGTTTCTTAGATAAAAATTGAATTAAATGAGGATGGGTTATACCCCTAAGAGGGGGGAAGTGGTGAATCGATATTAAGTATTTTATAATTTTTTTAATAAAAAATCTAACTCTATGAGTTATTATTTTTTGATTCACTAAAATATTCATTATAAATGTTACTAAAATTCAGTATAACTAAATATAATATAAGGAACATATGATTATTATAAGGCTCCTCTAAGTTGGGTGACTACATCTTTCCTATGATTTGTTCAATCTAGAGGCATAAATATTACATAAAAAATAAAATGTCATTTTAGGTCATTTTTTGTAAATATCATCATGAAACCAACAATTTCATACATTAAATTGTCACCTAATTTTGTGTATCATCCATTCTATGGTTCATTACATAGTAACCAAATTGGGTTTCCATGTGACTATAGGAAAACATCCCCATATGTGAGAGTCTATAGTCTAGAATCAGGGGTTTATGGGGTAACCGTAAGGATACAATACCCTCATTTAATAGTGTTCAATAAATAAAAATAACCAGACATCAATTATAAAATATAAACATCAGAGTACGTGGAATCAATAAAAAATAACCATCAATAATAAATATGATTATAGTGCAAAATTTTCACACCAACTCATGGTCATGAAGACATATAATAACTAATATACCAAATGAATGATCATATATCCCTAATTAATAAAAGAAATAAAATATACAAGAGGGTATACTACCATTACTAATCATCATTACAATACATTCTCCAATCATGTTTGTGCTACCCCTCTTGACCCATTAATACCACGGTTCACCTAACGTGAACCTGTGAACATTGACGTTTTCTTATGTATCGATGTTCCATACCCACCTGAGCAGGTTGTGAGTATAACTTAGTATGGACCCCCCAATGTGGTCCCATACATTACTTGTAAGTACAAGGTGTAGAGATGTGTTTTTATCAAAATCCTAAAATAGTTATTATTATAATAATATGTTAAATATAACCCATTTATAATATGGTTCTAACATAACACAGATGATTGAATATTCCTTCTTAGTCAAGTGTAGGGATGTCTATAAGCATGTCATATGAATATGACATCCAGTAATAGGTTAAATCATTGATCTCTAGGAGATCATTCAGTGAAATCTATAGTATCATCATAAATCTATCACATATGAGGCCATCCTAGGTGATCAATAAAAATTAGATTTCATTGATAACCCCTAAGAGTTACTATTAAGTGAATATTAGAATCATGAATCATCATTGACCCCAATGTGATACCCTAAGTTATCATGACCATCATACAAGATAAAAAAATCTTAGGGTTGTCCCTAGACAATCACAAACACCAGGAATAATTGGGGAATCATACGGGGTGACATTATATGGTCATAAACATCAATTATAATTTCAAAATCCTAGGGGGTGACCCTATGTTTCCATAAAAATCTTCAAAAACTATAGACTCCTCCATGGGGAAATTATTTCATCATATAAACCAGACATAAATCCAAATCCTAAGCATCTTATGCATCCCATGCATAAATGTGAAACAGAAAGGAGTAGAATTTCCTTCCCAAGACATATCATAAAATGAATTTCATAAGGAAGACTATATTCCCAAACCCATCTCTCATGTTGTAGATCATTCTCTCAAGTTAATAACCAATCATTATCATATCCATATTGAGTTTATATCATCAATTCAAGCTCCAAGGTGACATAAAATATCATTACAACCCATTCCCACACCCACCATCATTATGGTTTATATCCCACTAGGGAACCCAATGAGATCTTGTAGGTTACATCAAGCGCAAACACCCATTAACTGAGTTACACACTTTCATACTCTTATCATGGGTCACCAACCAACACATGGATGGAATAACCTATGTCATAATCATAAAAACAACAATAATGACTCATTGGATAACTAATAAAATCCATAATCTAATAACATTTTGGTGTTGGCCTAAAAAATATAACACATCCCAAGACAACACTATGTTTGTCCTCATTCACTAAACCTAACCAAATAACTCCCATTCATCCTTTTTCCAAGTGATCACACCTCAAGAGGAAAGTATCACTCACAACATGCTCATCTCAACTATTTTAAGTCTCTAACACATCTCAAGGATCTCACATGAAGTATCCAACCACTCAATCGTAATTTATCACCATTATTTGCTCAAGGGTACTAAGATACCTATATAGGTCAACTAAAATTAGTAATATTATTTTCACCCCATCCCTTTATAATCATGTTTTATGAAACATTCAACTATAGTGGGGGAATCATCCATCAATGGTTGAGGAATCAATCCAGTGCACAAGGTCCCTTTTATCCTTGGTAATTTGTTCAATTCAAAGAAATTCGTTTAAATAAAATAATTCAATTAATTAATGAAAAGTGTCTATCACCAGCAAAAGAGAGGCTATAATTAACATACTATATAATCAAAATGAATAATTCCAAAGTGGTATATATGAGGGACCACCTACCTCAATTGAATCCAATTCAATTTTAAAATAATCATCAACCATCCTCTACTAAAAATGTCCAAGATCAACTAGATATCATCCATCCACATTAATTCCAACCTCATGAAAAAAATTATACAAAAAAAATTATTTAAAAAATTATATAATTAATTAAAAATTAAAATAAAATTTCAAAAAAAATTAGTACGAATAAATGAATAAAATATCACTAGGAACCCCCATCACACTGAAATAAAACCCAATTACTGTACAACATCCCTTTTCATTCTCCAAATAGCATCCTAATAAAAATACATAACATGCAGGTTTTAATTTAATAGGATATTCAAACTTATTTTAATTCAAAAAACCATATGAAAAATAAATTGATAACAAACCTTAACTAAAAAAATGTGTAAAACTATAAAAATATCATATAGGTACATCTTTTAGATAGTCCATACCAAAGCCCAATCATAACAGGATTATTCCACAATGTGTTGGTGGAATAGTTTCTCAAATCCCAAAATTGGAGAACTAAAATATACATGAAGATAAGTAAAACCAAAAAATTAAGGTAACCAAAGGAGGTACCAACCTTAAATAATAAGAAATAACCTCCAAGGATCATAAAATATAAGGAGACTCAATGATGAAAGGGGGAGGGGAGTCCCCTATTTCAAACATGTGTAAGTGTGGGAGATAGAGGGCTAAGGATTTTAAATTTCTCAAGGGAAAATGGTTTTTTTGACTATTTTTACCTGAAATATATTAAAAATCCATTTTCATCACACAATATTCAAAACCATGAATCTACTATACAATATGAATTATCTATACAAATGGACATTGCATGATGAGTCTATACTATTTACCAGACTATGTGACAATAATACAGAATGCCATGAAACTCAAAATTCAATCATTTCATAGGTTTTATGATTCCTTGTGGAAACCAGGACCTAAGCCTTAATCTTAATAAAAGATGCACAATTTACTCAAATGGTTTATCCTAATCATGTAGTAACCATGAAAATTGAAAAACCTAATCAAAATTTCTTAAATATGATATGAATCCCCAAAATACTAACTCAAGATCAGGAGGTACCCCTCAGGAATTGACCCATATTTAAAAATATAAAATCAAGGTTCTCTAACACTTAGAATAACAATCCTAGAAATAAATCCAATATCAAACCCTAACCTAATATTCCAAAAAATCCAAATGTCCACTGAAAACCATAACCCACAAACTAGCAAGATTTTACAAATTCTTCCCCATAATAATTCTTATTCAAAGAAGTATTGGTTGTCTTAAACCATTAATCATGACCTATTATAGCCAAAAAGTAATAAATAACTTCCCAAATTCTAATCTATACAGATAAAATAACTTTTTCTTTGTAACTCTAAATAAGGGGCACATTATTCATTAGTAACCATTCCATTACTATTCGCTGTAATTAAATAACTTATATGGTGGTTGAATTCACCTCATATATATTGAGGGACCACTATTTCATAAATTAATTCATTCCCAACATATGGTTCTCTAACCATAATTCTCAACTCACAATAGCCAATCCCATGACATGGTGCTCCCCACCATCAAATCACATACTAAAAAAAATTTCTACCATCTAATGATAAATATAGTGTAGTTTCCATCTAATTAAACTAAATTATGAATAAAAACACTGATTGGAACTCCTCAATCTAAATTCCCTTGAAAAGTTCCCAAACACACTTACAGATATAGTGTCTCACCCATGATCTTGATACCTTAATGTCTGTTGGAATCATAAGTAGTGAGGTCAATTTCCCTTGAAAAATGCTCATGCTAAAATATTTTATTGTTTTGAGGGTTGATGATTCATTCACTGATACTCTATATTAATAGTTATATGATATTTTTTTTTATTTTTTTAAAGATAATAAAACCTTACTTCGTTAAATATATTGATTTTATTAGAGTTTTAATATAATAAAACATTAGATAGAGCTATTATTATAATTAATATATATGTCTTCCATATAGCTCATAAGATGATAAATAATTTATTTTTGATTGTATTATTATCATATAATATTATTCATTAACCCATATAATAATGTGTTTTTAAGGTAAATCATTAGGGTTAGAATACTTAGTATATTTCTCCCACCCTTTACATGAAATTTACTGGGTTTATAAACCATATATTCATGGAAAATTGTATGGGAAAAGTCTATGTAGATGATAATTGGATTGGGATGCACGTTAGAGTTGGGATATGAGACTGAGTAGAGCCTTCAACCTCGTTTTTATAGTTATCACCATTTATTTATATATTTTAGTACATGTTTTGTTTAAAATAGGCCCATATGGTTATTTCCAACTTGATTACTACCTTGTATGAAAATACATTCGGACATATTTTTATATAATGTAATGGTATATATTAATGGATGACTTTTCATAATGATTTACATATTATGTTTTCAGCTGTGGCAAATGATTTGTCATTTTTTCTATTACTATTTATGTTTATATGAATTAGAGTCTAGTCTCACTATGATATCAATCAATCATTAATGTCAGTCAACTTTCTGTAGCATACAAGGAGGCCCACATGAGATAATGTGGTGGATAGACCGATAACTATTAATGTAAAATAAAATTAGAAAACTACAAAGTGATACTAGAGATATGTTTAAAATTATTTTACGATATGGATAATGATGGAAGGGGGTTTTACTAGTCAGAACCTAGAATAAACCATATACATATGCATCTCTAAAACATATATAGGTAATGTCTTTGTTTTCATAGTAAACGAATATTGATATTTAATATTACATTTTTTTTTAAAAAAAATGAATATGCTGTGTTATATGGAATTTAAAATTTTATTATTGAACTATAGTTTCAATAAAGCGTGATTTCATGAATAAATATTGTCTGGATTAATTTATAGAACATTTATATGGTTGACTATGATTAGTGTCCAATTTATGAGAGAAGGATCAATTGTTTAATTTTTCAACAATATGTTATAAAATATATTTCTATATTTTTTTTAAATGGAACTACATTTTTATAAACCAAGTTAACATGTTATATTACTCTTATTTTATTATTATTAATTTTTTTTATAAATTCATATACTATACCTACCTAGAAATTTGGTCGATTATGCTATATTTATACATGAGTTATCTAATACCCTTATTTAATGTGTAGAGTAACTAAAGTTGTTTACATTTATACTATTTCATAAAAATTGATATAATGAACTGTAATAAACATGTTTCAAGGCACCAAATGGATTTTTTGTGTTATTTTACCTTGATAGACTACATTAGAGTTTTATAAGGTCTTGGATGAGCATTAAACATTGTTGGGAGAAGTGAAACATCCTATTTCATCGGGAAATCCTCTATATGATTATATAATAGATCAGTTTCATTGAGTTATAATTTATATAGATTATGGGGCTCTTATATTAGGTTCATTTAGTCCTTTTAAGTGAGGGTTCCTTGATATATTATGCACATCTCCATTTTTGTAAGGGTACTTCACAACCGTTTATGTTTTGGATTGAGTTTTTATGGATGAAATTCTATTATATTGAGACACCCCATGAGAGAAGGGTAAATCAATTTATGTACATTGAATAAGGGTAAAAAAGTGATGTTGAGATATATAGGTCTAGGAATACCAGTACCACGAGAAATCATTGATGAATTTTCATGATCACTTCATTCAAATAATATTCCCTAAGATATTAAGAGAATACAATGTTAGAAAATTTAGGAATCATTTATAAGGGGACATATTTTTGAATGATTATATATCATAATTCATTTAAATGATTCGGTTTTTCATTCATTATTATATTTTATAATAACATTAGGGTTTGAAATTTTATGGATTGAATGATATATTTGTTAAAATACTAGTTTGATATATTTTTATAACATAATTTGTAAAGGTTGTGGATCACACACTCATTAATATGACAAACCAAGTTAAGGGTAATCCTTCTAGGAATCATCATTATTATAATGGTTATGATAACTTTTATTTGATTATAGGAAATCATTAATTTTGGGATTCTTGTGTGTTATATGATAGAGACACTCACTATAGACAAGGTTCATCTATTCCCCCATGAGGGTAGTCATCTTTTAGGGTTATTAACACTATAATTCTATGGATCTTTGGAATAATTATCCAAAAAAAATGTATGGTTTTCATATCATGGAGAAAAATTGAATAATAATAGAGATTCGATAGAAGTTTAATCTAGTGTGATGGTATATATTGTTAAATTTAGACTTGAGGATAAATACAGGGCTACTATCATTACTTCAAATAGAAATTTATGGTTCTATTAGTGATTTATATGTAGATGGTTATGCAGTTCCTAGATGCCTAGACATTTGTTTTAGTATGTTTTTACACTACAATGTATTCATATGTCCACATTCTAATGCTTCATCTCTATAAATATATAAGTGGTACATTACATCACCTTCTTTCATGATGATGTAATAAGGATAGTTACAAATAAAATTTTAGTTACAACTAAATTGGATTCATTAATATTTATCCCTAGTTCATTTAACTCTTTTAAATTATATTTACAATATAAGAGAACTAAAAATTAATTTAATGTGTATGATGGGGAGTTTGATCCTTGAAAGTCTTTGGGAATGAAATCTTTTGGTAAATAGCTTTTTCTAGGATGTGTTGTAGTATTGAGTTGATATAGGAATTCATTGTATTTTCAATTGATCAAAATGATTATGAATGATTTTATCCTTGGAATTAATTGGTTGAATCACTATAAAGTAAACATTAACTATTACCATCCAAGGATATAGTTCGATTTTCAAATGAGTGATTTTAATACTATTACAATATATTTTGTTTTTTATATAATTTTTGGACCTAACCTTCTTGAAATGGTGATGATTTCTTCTGTGTTTGTGATTTTTTATCTTATGGATGAATAGTAGATGAGACTAATTTTATTTACTCATATTTTAAAATCATATAAGGATATATTTACTGATTATTTATCAAGATTTCCTCCATGGAGAGAGTGGTTATATAAAAGATATTCCTATTATATGGATGAATCCTTTATTTATTCTACCATATAGGATGACACCAATTAAACATGAAGTGATTAATTTATTATTAGAAGACGTATATAATAATGGATTTATTTACTCAAGAAATTCCAATAGGGGTGATACATTTTTATATACCAATAATGATAATGTTAGTTACCCCTATGGGTAGATTAAAGAAGATTTATCCAGTTGATATCCAAAACCATTATTATCTTCATTATATTGATGATTTTATTAATGCCCTGAGGGGATCCATGTCATTCTCTAAAATAGATATGCGTTAAATATATCACCATTTTCAGGAGAGGGAAACAAGTGTTCTAAAAACTTCATTTAGAAGCCTGAATTTTTTAATCCGTTTATTATATTGTTATTTTAAAAAACTATCACAATAACATTTTTTATGGAACTAATGAATATGGTTCTCCATTCATTTTTGGAATTATTCATGGGGATGTTCATTGGTGAAATTATTATATAATCCTAGACATTAGTGTATCATGATCGATATAATGAGAAATATTTTTTAGATATATAGGGAATCAAAATTATCCCAATATATGAAAGTGCCATTTACCTAACATAATGTTATGATTATTTAACAATGTGATAGAATAATCTGGTATATCAGGGTGACCTTATATATTTGATTTCATGTAATATTGGGAATGACATAAGAAAACTTTCAATATTCAAATATTAATATAATTTGATTCATATTATAGAAGACTCGTTCATAAATTATCCACATTGGTAGTGTAGATAACAGCCTTGAACATGATGGGGTGATTTTTGAGTTGAATGATACTAAATAAAGATCATTCAATGATATGAAAGGTGGTAGAAGTGCACTATGATACCAAACCTACCTAAAAATGGTAAGGAGTATGCCACATAGTAGTATAAGTCGTGATTTATATTTTGGGGATTTTATGTACTTGATGGGTAAGTAATCATTTAATGATCTTGGAACCAAAGGAAACAATATAAAAATAATGATAATTAATATAGATTTGGTAGTGTTTATGTATACATAAAATTATTGGTTTCCTTATCGATTGAGGAGGTTTTTTATAGTATACAAAAATAAAATGTTCCTTATTATATATTGTCATATAAAGACTAATTAATTGAGAAGGTATTGTGGGTTGACTGCATATAGAACATTATCATTGAAATGATTCACACAACATAGATGGGTAACATTGTGTCTAGCATTTTCAAAACAAATACTAAACCTTATGTGGTGAAAGATGCCTATAATGGGTAATAATTGACCATTCTCTTCACATAGATGGGTCATGATGTGTAGGTGTGTCAATATAGGGATATTCACAATGATATAATCCTGAAATTCCTTTAACAAGATAGAGTAATTGAGTGTCTTATATTTGAATTAAATTATTAGGTTAAGAGGGACATTTTATATATTGTGTGTATGGTGGGGGGGATATTTCCATAGATTAGACCAAGGTTGATGGTGAGGTTCTATATATATGTGGTAGAGTTGAATGACCTATCAGTATGTATATGGATACAATTTAGGATTCAAAAACTAGGTTATTCAAATAGGATTTACCATGATGTATGAAAATATTTGACGGTTGTATTACTAGACCTGGAAAAAGAAATTCAAAGTGGTGTTAATGTCATAGTCTCACTAGTAATATGGTGAAAACAAAGAACCAAGGAGTCTCTGGTCCTCATCATCTACTATAATTATATAATTTGTGTGAGGTGTCTATAGATTTTGTGATGTGACCTCCACGGTTTACATGAAAGAGTGTTGCAATATGGCTAATTGTGGACCCGATGATAATGGTTTTACATTTTCTACCAATTAGTATAACCTAGTATATTGTTGAACATGGAATGATTTCTGTTTAGAAGATAGTATATTTTTATATTTCACATATGAGAGTTATTTTTTTTAAAATTATCTATTTATATAATTTTAATTGGAATTATATTGGGTATTCAAAATTTTTATAGTGATGAGTAAAAAATTCCATCCCTAAACCAGTGGCTAGTCTTAGTGTACCCTTTAAAATTTTGGATGAAATGTTATCAAGATGAATATGATATTTTAGAAAATTATTGGAAATGAATATGATATTTGTAGAATTCACATATATTAATAATCATCAACTATCTATTCATATGGAACATTTTAGGGACATATATTGTTGTTCATGTCAATATTTGTTGTGGTGTATATAAGGAGTAGATTCCTTAATGATGTTGTAGTCTCATACAAGACATATTTGATACTACTATGCTTATCTAGATGTGATTGGAGAATTATTAGGGAAATAATTAAATCCACATATACTATTGATTACACCTTCTATAGTTTGATGTATTCAACTTGGTATTCTTAAGTGTTGAACCTTTATTATGATAGATGAAAATAATATGATATAGACAGTTGGATCCAAGCTAAATGGGAATACTTCGGGCTGTCAAGAGTGATGGTATTTTGGAAAATAAGCTATCACTTCCTCAGAAATATAATGTGATCCATGAGGTTTTCAATATGGATTATTTTTATTGATATCATGATTATGTGTTTTATCTTATCAGTGTAGATAACTTCATGATGGTGGTAGACTCATTATAATTAGAATTACTTGAATATACAGTGTATTGAAGTGGCAATTTTTTGACTTGGGTTATTCTAGATATTGACATTACAAAATTTCATTGTTTTTGAGTCATTGGACCACCTAAAGGTAAAATATTAATTTTAACCTATAAAATGACTGTATAAAATTTATTTAATGGTTATGTTGACCTTACAGTTCATTGTTTACCCTCATGATATATCTAAATGGAATCTTATGCATGTTTAATTAAAAATAATTTCAAATTTTTTTTAAATAAATATATATTTATCTATATATAATGGTTGATGAAAACATAGAGACCCTAATTCATTTTTTATTTTTAAACATTATAATATTCCTTAAATATTTTTTTCCTTTCCACATATCATTTTTAGTGTTTTGGGAATTATAGATTTCCAAATATTATATATTAAAAATAATATATTATTATTAGGCACACATGTTCATTTGAAAAATTATTGATAACTATTAAATAATACATTAGATGGGGAATGAAATTACATTTCTAATTTCATGATAATAGGTTTACCCAGAGAAGTATATAATTTGAGTTCACACCTCGGTCCATTAGGAGGAGACATCGAATATTTCATTTTAAGTAATAATATTTCAATTATTTCAAGTTTTGTTTGTGAAAAACATAATATTTTCATATAAAAACCTATTATAAATTATATCTTAGGTAAGATAAAATATTACTCAAAATAAACCCTGATGGGAGGGATAAATGTGAGAGATAATAGATCAGGGTGAAATCGGTATTGGACTGATGCTCCATGACCAGATGTGTGACAATATCAATGGATGGATTTCATTGTGAAAATTGATTTAACTATAACATCAATGATGGATTAAATTATTTTTGCATTAATTCCCCATTCCTTATGATTTATCATGAATTTTATTCTTTGAAACCTTCTCAAGGTTTTAGAAGAATAAAATTAGATGTTAATAAATTATAATTATTTCCAAATTATTATTCTCATAAATACCTATGTTAGAGATTTTTAAATCGAAATTTTTTCCACACGATTGAAAATTCATGGTAGGAATGTTATTAATGGGATAATATCCTTTCATTGAAACCTTACGAATAAGGAAAACCTGGGTTAATATTTTCATTCTAACATTATTTAATTGATTTTCAAATGATTAATGACATCTAGGAATAAAAGGGGAGAACTTCACTTTATAACATAGTAGTGTTAATACTGTCAATTGCAAGACATCGTCTAGATGAGGTGCGGTATAAGGTCACTATGGATGTGTCTATGGAAACACGAGGACACGACATGGTGTCAGATCCACATCACACGTACATAGATAGTGAAAGGGGTCCAAAAAAACCTATCCATGAAAGGATTGGAAGATATAAAAGTGTCTATATAAAATCCATGGTGTGGGTTGAATAATGGTCTTGGCTAGCTGGTAAAGACGACCAAGTCTCTAGGACAATCGGATCATGATACCATCCTTCTACCATAGAATACAACACTGGGAGATATAGAAAAAAATCTCACAGTCCCTAGGTTGTTATCCTATAAACTAACCCCTAACTCTAAACAGGATCCAACTAGCGACGGGGATATGTGGATAGGGTCTAGTCTACTTGTCATGACCCGAGCAGTTATTGTGTCTTGGAATTTCTCCGAAGTGGTATTTTTCACAGCAATTCCACCATGTGTTATTTTCTTGAAAATGAATAAGCTATCCTAATTGTTTTCCATATAGTTCATGGTGTCTTAGTTTTTTTTTTATAAAAAGGTGTTTTGGAGAAATGATAATTAGTTTAAATTCATGTTCCATATGGAAAATGAAGAGGTTCAAACCTCGTGAGGAGAGGATTCATAAGGTAGGTACTCCCCGGGATGTGTTTGTATATTTAGGAATGGGTCCCCCATATCTCAAATTGGTTTTTTTATACTTCCACAAACATTTAACATGAATTATCTCTCTACATAGTTGATAATACACACTTTATAAGCTTACGAGTGGTACATGACCTCCATTGGTATTGGTACTCACTCAACCAATGTGTTGCCACTCATGAGGCATACGCCCTCCCCAATGACAGTTCCAAAGAGATGACATGGTTTTTCTTATAGCTATTTGGAAATAATGGTAAGTGTTAGAATAAACTCAACTGAAATTTATTCATGTTCATTGTATGAGTTATCCTATAAGTTTTTAAAATGGTGAATCAGAAATGTTGGAAATTATGATGTGGTAATCCTTCAACAATCATAATTCTTTAGTTAGTGGTGGGTAGTACATTATGGTAACAAATGGTATGTGTTGGTTGGAGAGTCTATGAATGTTGGATACAATGAGATTTGGGCCTCCTCACAGACCACATGGATTCCTTTGAGATGTTACATGTTGGTGAGCTTCGGGATTTATGCGTTTTTTGTACTACCGGCATCCCCATTTTCTTATGTGGTATGAATTTTGAGGACTAAATTGATAATGGCATAGAATTTAATTAATAAATAACACATCTAGTTTTTTATTATATGTAGATTTACTTTTCTCACTCTCATCTATCTTTTTTTTATATTTCTAACCAATATTTTCTATTCATTTATTTTGGGGTTTTATAGTTTCCTATTGAGAATAATTATACTCTCCCTTCAATAATCCCATTTCCCACATGTGTTGTCTCCATGTATAATATAAAATATTGATATATGGTCTTGGAGGTCATTTATAAGAAGTGAATTAATTAAAGATAATTATGGGTGTTTTTTAGTGACACGAAGTAGATCATAGTGGTTCGTAATTGTGACAATAACTATTGTATCTAGAGATCAATATAAGAGTACATGCAATGAGGTAGCACAACCAAGATTTTTTTTTTCTATTAGATTAAGAGTATTTATAGATTTATAGTTCCTTTAGTATTTTCCAATGTTACATTGGGCTCATATTTGATTCATCAAGCATGTTTGGTTTATAATTAAGTTCTGTATACATATATATTACTTATGTTGTGGTAAATTTTTTTTCATTGGAGATATTATTTTATAAGTGGATATCGGCTAAGTACACCTTTATTGTGTGATATTCCAACATTGTCACATACATCATCTCCTAGACTATTAGAGATGTGATTATGTTGGAATATCACACAATAAAGTTGGAATTATCCTATATCAAATTACAAAATAATATATCCAAATCATATATTAAAAAAAATCATAAGTAGTATATATGTATACTAGAATTAATTTAACACCAAACATGCCTGACGAATCAAATATGAGACCAATATCACATTTGAAAATACCAAAGGAACTAAAAATGAAAAAAATTTCTGAATCTTATAGACATAAGAATATAGGAAATGCTACCACATAACATATACTCTTATATTGATCTCTACCAACAATAGTAACTTTCATTATTACGAACCTCTGTGATCCACTATGTGTCACCAAACATCACCCAAAGTTACCTATAATTAATTCATACCAGGGGATGACAAACATGGCTTACTGCTAGACTAAGCATAGCACCAGTGGGTAGGGTTGTTGAAGATTCATATAATGGCTAACTTCAAACTCCATTTCAAGAACATTTCCACATCATATTGTGGTAGATTCAAATACATAGTGGGTATTGATGTGATTTTCAGCTCTTTTACTATGTTACCGTTGTTTATGATGTTCTCATAAATATCGTTCATGAAGGGGTGATGAAAATGCATTAACTTTATATTCAAATGTTTTTAAAACTTATTTAAGATCAAGATATAGACAATGGATTTCAAAAAAATATTGTGGAGAGTTGTGGAAAATGGGCCATGTCCCCTTCATAGAATCAAATAATGATATTTGTTCTTGTACCTCATAGGTAAGATATTATTGATAATTCGACAAGGGTCTAGAGGAGAATGTTGTTTGGAAACACTTCTATGTTAGTGTGAAATATCTATGAAGTGGTCAATAGTGGAGTGTGACATATATCGTTTGTGCACATGAAAAACAAAAAAAAATCTCTTTAATGTTTGTGGGAAATAATAACACTAGATATGACTTTAGGGATGGGCCATTTTTGATGATTTTTAGTGCTTTTTGGAATCATTTCATCCCATGTGGTAGGATGACCTTCGGATAAGATAATACTGTTTTTTTATAAGATTTCCATATTCACACGGAGTTGATGCTTTCTTATTTTAAATTCTTACTTTGAAGTGATCTATAGATAATAAATTCATATATCAGAGAGGTTTTTCCTATCTTGGGTGGTTTGGTGCTATGTTCATTTATTGTTTGGGCCTCTGAAGATAAAGGAAGTGAGTGTGAAGTTTAGTTTTTTTCTATATGATTTTTTTGCGATATTCCTTCTTTAAGAGCCCCAAAAACATTATTTTTTATGTATTAAATTTTTTAAGGTGGAGAGGATGTAATAACTTAAATATTTCATTATCAATAAATATTTAAATTTTGATTGTTCTAAATCACAAGACCTCTCATGGGTAAAATAGTAAATTTATGCTTGTATACAACCATAAAATAATATTATGATAGTTCTTTCGATCTTAGGTTTATATGTTTACACTCATAATGAGAGTCTATGAATTTTCAAGCATATTGAATTTATGGGATTCATAATATTTTGTAATTAAATAATTATTTATCTCACAATCATGGATGGTGATATCTTAACAAGTAATTTTCTTTTTTTATCATTAGAATATTCGTTTAATATTTATATAGTTTGTTACATATCCATTTTTTGTGTTTTGAGAAATATAAAAGATCAAAAATAGAGTATTATGATTAGTCACGAACATGTATTATGAAAAATTACTTATATCTATTAAGTAGAGTGTTATATGGGGATACAATCACCATGAATGTGTCTATAATGTGGATTTCTTCATAGGGGGTAATTTAATTCTAGTTCAAACAATGGTCCATGGGATGGGACATTGAAATCATTTCTTATTTAATTATATTTAAATTATTATGAGTTTTGGTGTTGAAAACTATTCTTTTCCTTTATAAATCCCATATTATGGAATTACTATACTGTTATCAATACTAGTTCTCAATATAAACCATCGAGATAAGGAGATAGGAGAGAGATACTAGATCATGGAATAATTATCATGGGATTTAATGATATAGACCCGATCTATAGTGAAATCTATGAACAAATTATGTGGTTATGATGGAAGGAACCAAGTTCAACTACACATATAAAATAATACTTTTTTTCTATGAGGCATGTCATTTTTTTTAATTAATGTTCTATTTTCATGATTCTTGATGGATTTTATACATCTAAATATTTTTTTATTATTTTTGAATGTTAATATTAGAATTTAATACTTATTTTTGATTTCTGAATCCCCATGCAGTGAAATATATAGGTTAGATATTTTTAAATCCTATATTATTTTTCCTTGTGATAGAATATTCAAGACTATGATTTAATGAATGGGTAGCCATTCAAGGATTGGAACCTCTTGTTTGATGAAACCTAGGGTTTGAAATTTTATTCTCATTATTTTATTTGATTCTGGAAAATGTGATACATCTAGACATATAGGTGGAGACTAACATATAATGGTGCAGAAGAAGGTCTCCACATAGGCACTTGTAAAGGGGTCAACTGTAGTATGGAGAACGATCAAAGAGGGATTCAACAAAGCCATAGTGGGAAATAATGGAGAAGTGGTGGAATCCGACTTTGGTAAGTGTAATGGAATCCATCTAAATGCCATAGTCTTGGATGACTAGTGGACTTGATCGCCCGTGGTGGAACACACATCACGCAATGGGGCATAGCCATAAAGTATATCTGTAGCCAACCCAAGCATCGTCTTTCATGGAAAAGCTATAGTCAGGAACACGAGGTCCTGTTTAACTAGGGAGTGTACTTTCACATTTGTAGGAGTAATTATCTCTCATTAACTAACCTTTATTAGGTTCATCTACACACTAGGAGTGTATTCCCCAATTCATTCATTCCATGTGGCAATTCGAGAGGCCACCAAGTGCCAAATATTTTTACCTAAGTGGCATTTTTCATAATGTTTCCTCGATTTTCCAGTTATAAGAAAATTAATATCTTATCAGAAGTGTGTTTCCATTTATATCATGATGGAATAATATGGTTGGTCAATAAAGACTATTTCCATGGTGATAAATTTACTTTATCGGTTTAGCTTTATATGACTACCAATGGGGGTTATGTTTGGAGATTTGAATGTTTATGTGGTTGGTACTCATGTGGAGACATATTTCTATCAAGGTATACTTACCCCATATAACAAATAGTATTTTTTACTCACCCACTTACTCAAGTGTGATTCCAATATCTATGAAGTCAGTGCTACCTCATTTATGATCTTAGGTTGGGTGTGGGTCCTCTTTTGGGGTCAGTGCTCCCTTGACCCAAGATTGTTCACCAGTGACATACATGTACCACACTATTTATCTAAAGATATGACATAGGTTTTCTCATAGCTTGGTCATTATAAGGGTAGGGATTAATACTCCAACAAATGAAATTGATTCCATATTAGGGTTTTGGTTCCTCTATGAGATTATAATACAGTGTCTTAATGATCTCATATAGTATGTTTCCATACTCCCACAACTATCATGCATGATTCATCTATGATAAAGAAATATTTTATGGTTACTAGTTACAATATAAAGGTTATAAAGACATATAAAATAAGAACCATTGACGCATGTGACTCCTCTAACACCCCATGATTGACTTAGAGATGTTATGTACACTAGGGATATTGACTTTATGATTTGTTTCCTTTTAATTACTCCAAGAATTGATAATTTATTATAAAGAATAGACTTCACCTATTAGAGATATTATGAAAATTAATTCCTACAATCCTTGAGGGTTCTAGTGGTTAATAATATCTATATCATTTCCTTGTATTAATCTAGGCTACCTTCATATTATGGAGTTAAAGATAACTTATTTTTAGGTTTAAATTTTTGATTTTGGGGATTCTTATTGAGTTTTTTATACTCACCCCATATGAGCCATATTTTCATTCATGTTATGATTATTCATACAACATGCTTCTCCAAATATATTCTTATTGGACATGTATGTATTGTGGATTATTTAGAAATGACATCTAGTGATACTTGGTGAAACGTGGTAGATCATACTGATTGAAACTATTGTAGATGGATATTGATTAACGAGTACAAGAAGTGAGGAAAATGTTTCAAATGTACTTTGTCTCACAAATTTAGAGGATATTCAGATAGATAGTTTCGTTGATATTTTATTCTGTGCTATTTTATGGTATTTTATTTCCCATTCATATTTGGTGTATATTTTTATTATTTATAAATATATATTATTTGTGATGTTATTTATTTTATTCACTGGAGACATGTATCTTTTGAAGGTTGATATAGGCTAAATCCTTGAATAGTTTGCGATATTCCTACTCAGTACTTGGAATAATTCCGTTGTATATTAGAGGAAGTCTTGGGCTTCCATAGTCATCTTATCACCATCTTGGGAGGGACCTCGATGGGTCGAGTCATGTTAGGGAAGATCCATTATGGATCATTGGTTCCTCTTGAGCTTTTCCAATGAAGGAAAATATATAAAATGGTTGGGACTAGTGAACAAACTTCATATATGTGAATGAAGTGTCTATATCTTTTCTAAGGTGATGCTCGATGATGTATCTCAAGGATAATATGTTTTATTGTGGGGATTTTGTAATGAACCAAAAATTTTAAATTTTAAATTTCAATTTCATTTGATTAGTTCAGGAGTATTTCATTATAATTTGTATGTAAAAGTTTCTAATAGTTGATCCATATCAGAAAATAATTATATGAGTTAGGTTAAAAAAATGTACTCATGTAAAATATTTTTATTTTATGCCCTTATGGGGGGACTAGGAATCTTGTGGCCTATGTATTGTGGAAATTCCATAGCACCTCAGGTGCAATGAAATGGGCAAGGAAAATTATTAAATTCACTAATACCATGATGGGTAAATATATTTTTATTGGGGTTCCATAAAAGTTCCAATGGAACTCTAAACACCCAATTATATATGGGTATTTATGTTTATTTTTCTTCCAACTACAAGATTTGTTACCCCATTTTTATCCCCTTCTCTATCAAAGATCCAAATAATCCATCTGAATTAATTTGTGGAGTTTCCACTAATTTACATCATTACATGATTTAACCAAACACTATATATTTTATTCGGTTTTTTAACTATTTGGAACTGGAGGTATTCAATGGGTGTTAATGAAGTGTGATCGGAGTTTGTTTTATTAATATCATCGTTATTTTTTACAATTTCCTAAAATGTGTACAATGATTGGGTAATTGTTTTCTAAAACCAAAATGAAAAATATTTCTTGAGATAGATTCATATATATATGTAAATGAACCTAGAATTTGGAATCCTAGTTACTAGATGGTATTAAAAATCTCTATGATCAATGGTCATGCCTTTTTGTGTTTATGCTAGCCGACAAAGTGTTTTATGATGTTAGACTGATAGTTCTATATAATGGTATGATATTGTATTTATCCCCGAATCATAATTTCATGGTTTTCTATGTTAGTGTCATGTTTCATCTTATATTATATTTTAATATATTACTATTGTATCTGGTACAATATTTCATTGGTGGGTATTTTTTAAGTTCACCATGTATCATGCTGGTTCTAGATTCTAGGGAACCAAATTTCAACTCCTTTTAATTTGTTTAGGGTATTTTTTACCTCAAATATTAATTGTATTTTTTAAATTAATCTATTTAAATGACCATTATCATTTAAGGATAACCCAATGAAAATTTATTCTATGTTTTCCTCACAAATTTTGCAACTATCCATGCCAGATCCCTAATGTGATAGGTTTTAAAAATCATTATAGATCACCTATAGTTTTTATCAATTCATCTAATGTTAAATTGTAGGACTACTAAAATTAAAAATTTTATAGTCTATAAACAGTTATTTTATTTTATATGTGTTTCAAATGCTATATGTTATACAAGTATATGCCAGAATTCCTATGAAACAAAAAAATAAACCAAATATGGTTTCTTTTTTGGGAGGTGGTGTGTTGGATATATTACCCATGATAGAGCATACAAACACATTTTTTAAATCTACAGTCAAAAACCTTGGAATTGTAACCAAAATAAGGATATAGTTCAAATTATTTTATTTAATTATTCTCATGGGGTGTCCTTGAGTATTCTTTAACATTGGGAAGCATGTATATGAGTTTTAATAGCAACTATTTATCCTTAAATTTGGGATTTAAAATAATTATAACCCATTATTTCATGATACTTATAAAGACTCAAAATTTAATACACATATATTACATATTAATATAGGAATATACGTTACATAACATAATGATCCATTATAAAATAATTTAATTCAAGTTTATTTAGAAAACCAGACACATTAAAAACTATTTTTTATGTGAGAAACCTTCTCTCCCACTATATTTTTCATAACTACCACCCTTATTATACATTCATAAATAATTATTTCATCATACCATAAGGAAAAGAAACATAATAAATGGTTATATTAGATTCCCAGTATGGTAAAAAAAGGGATATATCTGTGATAAATTATGCATAACATGAGAATAAGTGTATGAGAACATGAGAATAACATTTGAAAACCTTTCCCATCATTTCGTAGATCATAAACATGAGTGATTGTATAAATATTAAAAATTCATAAAAATGTATCATAATGTTATCAAAGAACATAAAATATTTGACTATAACATTAGAGTAAACATAGATTTGTGGAATACACATAAGCATAAAAAATATAATGTCGAGGACACCCCCAAATACATTTATAACATGTTTGGATTTGGTTAACCACTTCTGTACCTACTTCGAGTTTGTGATATCCTCAAGTGTACCCTCTCTTGGGATTGGGTTAACCATCCTTGTACCCACATATTTCATTATTGGGATAACCACCCATGTACCCCCATATTTCAGGATTGGGGTAAACTCTTGTGTACCCTATTTTTTCATTCTTGGGATAAACTCTTCTGCACCCTCATGATTCAGGATTGGGATAATAATTATTATACTATTTTTTTAACATGGAATAACCCTACATTTAACCTTAGAGCTTATGGAACATCAATAAATACCAAATTAATTGGACCAAGTTAAAGGTCTATAAAATCCCATAATTTTTACATTTTTCCCACAAGATCATAAAACATTCATTATATCAAAACCATTGAGAGTAGAATAGGGTTCATATACATTTCATCACAGTATAACCTATGGAAAAAATTCAATTCTTATCAATATTGTAATCATAATAATAAAATTAAACCATCCAGATAAAGAATAAGTATGGTACCCATGGATTAAATCCCATGAAAAAATATGAAACCCAAAATGATTTGGTCTTTCATGAATTTAAATTCCATAAAGAGATCATTAATAAATTATTGAGAAAAAATTACATTCAAAATTGAAAACACATAATTTATATTTGAAAATTTGATTAATGTTGAAGAAACAAATTTACATTTAAAATAATCTTGGAAAATTAAAAATTAATTTTAAAATAATCCATTTTTAATAGAGTTGAAAATAATGATCATATTATACACATTAAGACAAATAATTCATTCACATTTTTGGTAAAAATTTAGAAGATCACTGTTTAATGAAAATGATAGGAAGATTCATTTTAAGTAAATTTTTATAAATTATACCATAAGGAAAATTTTATTTAAAAAATTATTTTAAAATATTTAAAACATTCTTTAAACCATTTTGGAAAACATCAACCTAGAATAAAAATGGTTTTCGACTAAAGGGAGTAATAAAGATGATTTTTCATAAAAACTTATTTTGGTCTCTATAATAAATTAAAAGGAAAAAATGAAATTAAAATGTATATTATAAATAAATAAACAAAGTATTATAAAAAATAATGTGTTTTTTGTTTTATATATGATACGATTTAATCATTGAAATGAAAATCACAAACAATCCTACTAAACAATGAGACTATAACATAGATCATTACCACTTTGGTAAATTTTGAATCATAAACCCCATGAAATAAAGAACCATATATGTATACTTAAATCCCCATTAAATTCAAAATAATCATCTTAAATTTCAATAAGGACTATTATATACACCACAAATAGAAATAACTACTAAACAAGTCTTGTGTCTTTCAAAAATAAAAGTTCGATGAAGATAAACTTACCACTTGGGTAACTATTGAATCATTGGTCCTATAAATGAATAACATGAAATGAAACAATAAATATCTTTAAATTATGTATATTAATTATATAAAATGTAAAACAGGATGTATATACACGGTATTATATAATGTAGGTTCATAACTTAACATATGTTCAAAACAAGACAATTTCAGACAGATATCCCTTACCACTTTGGTAAATTTTGAATCATAACACCAATTAAATAACACAATAATGATAAAAATTAAATATCATTAAAATAGGTATACTAATGAAATAACATGTTATATGGTTATTTTATACACCATAGAAAATAAACTATTGCTGAATATGACATATATCTCATATAAATAAAAGAGAGACTATAAATCTCATACCTCAAGTCTCTTATTTATTCAGACACTTTTAAACCTCATATATAAAAATTATAAGTTTATTATAATTACAATACATAAAAATATTAATATCTATAAAACCATATAGGATTTACTTATCATATTGTTTTACCCATTTATTAATAATTTCTTTCTAAAACCACGTTATGGGTAATAACTATTTAATGTTTTGATATATGTTATGTTTTTTTTATTTTTGGACCTTTTATGTTGATCATGGTTCCATCATCACAAAAATAGTAACCATAGTATAAATAGAATATTTATTAATTATATATTTATTTATATAAATCTATAAATGTTAGATATAGAAAATGGGTTACACCATTTATGGAGACGATACTCCGTATATATGCATGGACACAGTTTCCATTTTCTCAGTGGATATATTAAAATAAATGTAAATAATATATCAATCTTAAATAATTAGTTTAATTTAATATATATAATATAAATTATTTAAACTTATCCTGATTACCATTAATTTCAAAATAAAATGAAATACGTTTCACATCGCTTCACGGAGGTTGTAGTCCACACGTACCCCCAAGTGAGGATATCATTTTCAAATGAATTTAATGGTATAAAGGTATATGCGATGACCTAATTAAATAAGTAAAATTAATTGATAAATATAATATAATATTTCAAATCCATCATTTTTTCAACCATGATATGGGTTGATAGAATACAAATTACATTGGTTCACAAGGCAGTAGTACACCAGACACTCGATCGATGGTTTCCTTTCCTATTTATTGTAGGAAGATAATGATATAGTTTATGATATTAAAATAATAACATATAAATATATTTAATATTCTGGTGTTATTATTTATTCTACATTAAATTATCTTTGAATTATTTGTAACGACTAATAAAATAATACTTCTTTGTTAATAACAATACATCTTCTTTAGACAACCTCATTTGGTTTGAACTAAATGAATTTTTAAGAGTGTTTCCTAATCATATTAAGTCCTATATAATGTGGGGTGTTAACTAAAGAAGATATTTTAGTCATTATTTTGTGAATAATTTTTTTTTCTCTGTGAAGAGGAGACGAGAGGTGGAACACTTTTTTATATAGGGGAGAGGACTCACATAAAATTTTAAAAGATAAAAAAATATAACCAAGTTTTAAAAATTAAAAAAATATTAAAAATTACCATTACAAAAACGTAGATTTGGATAGGTATAAATATGACCATTCCATATGATTCTGACATGTTTTTAGGTCATTTTATCCATTTTCTTTTTTATTTAACCCTTAGTATACTATTTTTATCCTTAACTGTGACAATTATTATTTTTATTTTTTAATTAATTATGTAATTTCCCAGGTTGTGGAAGGTCCATTACATAGTAAAAATCTAAAACTTGAGGTGTTCTGGGTGGTCCGAGAGTCCATCTCAACTTCTCAGTGGAGTATGACCCACGGTAGGCCTTCTAGTTTCCTTAGCCTACCGGTAGTAGGCCTACCGGTCGCTCAGTCTACCGGTATCCGCAACCTACAGGTAGCCGCAGCCTACCGGTAGCTCGGTCTACCGGTAGCAGCAGCCTACATGTATCTCGACTACCGGTAGCTTGGTCCACCGGTAGCTGCCAGCCACCAATAGCTCTCGAGTACTAGTAGCTGTAACCTACCGGTAGCTCTCGGCTACAGCTGGCTCTCAACTACCCCCACAGGTTTTTCCAGCAGCGCCACCCCTTTGTGCAAATTGGGTTTTAAATCCTATTCTGACCCCTCTAAGCTTGTTTTAAGGCCCAATAATGCCCACAAATGGCATCTAATTATAATAAATGTGAGGTGTACATCCGTTTAAACTGCAGGGACCCATTAATGAGGTATGGGGTGTGTCAACCGTGTGGTCAACCCATGACCCTACTCCTTACTCAGTTTCACGTTCTTATCTCAACTGTCCCTATCCTTTATAAACAAAAAGGTTTCTCTGTAGGTTTCTTTTCTCAATCACCCTATACTAGGAGTACCCTTCTTTCTGACGAGCTGCATCGCTATCTATGGAGTTCCACACCTAGGCTTAGCGTCGATCATTGATTAACAGGTAGGGAATTTATCCTTCGTCTCTTCCTTTTGTGTATCATGTGAGGTGGGCATGCTTTTGATTCTATATAATTGGATGAACCCACACCTTAATGAAGATAATTAACAAATTCTAAAGAATGAAGGGGAGGGGTGTGATCGATGATGTTGCATTGTTTTTATGATATTCCATGATTAATTATTTCTGGATTATGTGGGCTTACGGCTACTGAAAATCATGGTCATTGGTATTCTTTCTCTCTGTACTAAAAAACCCCTGCATATGGTGATGTTCAAATTAAATTTATTGTGGTTGTGAACCCTTGCTGTGAAAAGTAAATTGGTTAATTACTTATATTTTTCTAAATAAATAGAAAGCCCCATGATCAATCCTTTTTCTGTGATAATATCGGTTAAAGTGTAACAAAATTTAAATCATGGAGTGTGTTAAATCGTTTAAATCTAAAAATACCAGCATGGTCCTACATTCATTGGTGGTAGTGGGTTGTTATTTTCTTTTCATTTCACGGGCCAATTGCTGGGTGATGTGGGTGGGGATGGGATCCCCTGTTATTATACTCTCGGTGGTTGCGAAATTGAGGATGGGATCCCCTATTATATCATGAATTGGGGTGGGATCCTCTATTGTTGAGAAACCTTTTGGATCCTGGATATTGGACATGGGGATGTAACAAGGGGTTTTCGATGGTTATTGTGGCTTTAAAAGAGAACCGGGTGTTGGTGTTGTAGTTGATGCTTGACTGTTTTCGTTCCCTTGACTTGTGCTTATGATTACTAGTTGCCGATGTAGGTGCAGAAATATATTTAAACTTTATTATTGAACATGTAAACCAGGACGGGACAAATGGGTTTTGGTTTGGTGTGAGTTTTGACTTGGACGTAGTACTTATTGTGTTGTTTAGGCGGGCTGAAGAAAAACCTAAACTTTGGCTGAGTGCTTATTACCTATACATATACTTGTAGTTTTGTGTTACTTATTCGCACCCCACCCAAGTTGAGCACTTAGTGCCGAACACCCCCATTTCATGGGGGAGTGTGTTTTTCCCAACACTAGTATTAGTTGCTGGTTATTAGCTCTTTTTTTGCTCGCTTTCCCGGATAGCCCAAGTATCTTTAGGCAGGTTGTGATGGCCTGAAGTCCATTATTACCCCAAGAATCTTCGGGCATGGTTGTGTGGTGGTTAGCCAAGGTGTGTGCGGCAGGTGGTTTCCCATGTATATTCGGGATGATGCCCAGGTGTCTTCGGGCGTGGAGGCAGTTGTTCTGGCCTAGGTATTTGCAGGCATGGTTACTTGTGATAGTTGTGGCACAGTGGTTTGCGGGTGGGGATGGGCAGTGGGACTGCGTGAGGATGTGGCCCAGGTGTGTGCGGGTGGGGCATGGTAGTGGGACTCCATGAGTATGTGGCCCAGGTGTGTGTGGGCAGGGTGAGGCAGTGGGACTGCGGTGAGAATATAGGGATTGGTTCGATGCATAGGATGTCTTTAATAACCAGTGGGAAAGTGGAGAGGGGTACCCAAACATCGATGTGAAATTACTATATATTACGTGCTTGCATTATTTGGGGAGTGTGCCTTGATGAGGCTTGGGTGGATGGTTTACCTTGTTAGGTTTTTGGTTTACTCTTTTTCTCATGGGACCTTAGTACGTTCAACCACTTTTCCACGAGAGTCTTTGGTTTTCCCTACTGATTATACTTGTATGCTCACCATATGTATAAAAACTGCTTTCAGGTTTCCAGGAGGACTTCGGGGATCGTGCTGGACCATACAAGCTTGGACCTTTAGGGAAGTTACAGTTGTTGTTTTCTTTCATTGGTACTTTTCCCTTGTAGTCATTTTTATACTTGTGGTATTTACTTTTGCAACATGCATATGAGAATGGTTCTTTTGGCTTTTCTTACACTTCTAGTTCTGGTGTTGTGAGACTTACTATCTTATCTCCCAACCCTATTAAAAGAAAAAGGGTAATGCCTTCCATTTAGTGAGTGATTCTATACCCTTGGTTCTGGTCGCTACTCGGGGACCTATTGAAGGCATGTTTTGGGGGTCATTATCTCTCCTTCAACTTGAAGAAGGAAGGGCCTGACAATCTGCTGACCCTTCCCTCCTTCTGGCGAATGCAGGACGTGAAAGAATGGTATTATAGGTGATGGTTGAGAGATAGGATGGAGTCTAGAGTTAGGCACAGTAAGGACTGCATGAGATGGTAGGTAGAAAGTGTTGGGTGAACTTGGAGCATGAATTTCTCCAGGGATGACCGGCTATGACATAGGATTTTAGGCCCCCTGTGATCTGATGTAAGGACTCTGGACCTACCGAACGACCATGTAAGGCCACGCTGATTTCAGGGTAGAGAGACCCTAGGAAAGGAACATGCATCATAATTACTTGTGTTCTCGGGTTTCTGGGTTGTTTTGGGAATTTGAAATAGATAATATGTTTAAGAATTTTTTTTGTAAGAGCGATATTCTGCACTACATGGGCTTATGCATTCCTTTTTTACCATGCATCTATGGAACCCGGAAACGACCCTGAGTTGTAAGAGTGATCGAGGCCTCAGAGACTACCTTTGCTGATCGGCAGAGAGTTGATTGAGAGGAGGATGACCAGGGGAAGAAGACTCTTCAGGCCTTCCTGCAACATACCCTCAAGAAGTATGAGGGCAATACCTCTGACATGAAGATGGAGAGCTGGCTAGAGGATATGGTGAAAGCCTTCGGCCTGATTCGGGGCCCGACCGAGTACTGGGTTCCTTTGGACGTCATCCATATGCCGGGAGCGGCACGCCAGTGGTGGACGCTTTAACTGGGGGAGAGGAGAGAGGCCGAGGTGGGATGGGCTGATTTCGAGAAGGAGTTCCGTGCAGAATTCCTCTCTTCTACGATGAATGAGGAAAAGAGTTAGGTGCTACTCTCCCTCCCACAGGGGAGTATGTCGGTAAGGGAGCTACGAATCAAGTTCAAGGACCTCCTACATTTTTCTCTGGACCACTTTCCCGACGAGGAGTCTCAGGCAAGAGGTTTAGAGGAGGCGCTCTGACCCTCCATCCAGTATGTTTTTACCCGCTTTAACCTACCGACATACATGGAGGTCCAGAAGAAGGCTGAAGTGGTAGAGAGGATGCATACTCTAGGAGGTGTTACATGAGAGGGGATCCAGTTTGGGCCATCGAAGGGGAAGGCCGTCAGCACCAGGCCTCCACCGTCAGGACCATCCAAGTTCCGACTAGTAGGAAGTAGGCCGCAATAGTTTTAGTATCGGTCCCCTAGTCCTCTCCCATTTCATTCGGGCACAGGATCGTGATGCTTCGTCTGTGGGAGCCATGAAAATCTCCCGAGTCAGTACCCAGACTAAGTACAGTATGGCGGTGGTGGATAGCCCGAGTACCCGCCCCAGTAGCAGCTTCCATCTTGGCCTTTCCAGCAGTAGCATCTGGGGCTGCGAGCTCACGCTCCTCCGAGGGCAGATATTGCAGGAGGAGGCCGACCTCAGGGTGCTCCTTAGGGAACTCGACCGGGGCATGTCCAGGGAGGTTTCCAACAGGCAAGGGGCAGAGCAGCTAGGCGTGGATAGTTACATGCCATGGAGGCAGGAGTTTCAGCAGGCCCAGAGGTCGTTCGAGGTACGATCAGTTTGTTTAGCACTTTGTATTTTTACGTTGTTCGATACCGGAGCTTCGCACTCTTTCATTGCACTCGGTCTAGCCCGTGCCTTGGGTCTAGATGTCGAAATACATCCAGTTCTCCTGTTGTTGAGCACACCAGTCAGAGGTCATACCGACTTGTTATATGTTTTTCGAGGATGCAGACTGATGATAAGGCCACATCAGTCGGTCAAGGATCTACTACTACTACAAATACAGCCATACGATGTCATCCTAGACATCGACTGGTTGTTCCTTGTGTGTGCCATCATCGACTGATTCAAAGGAAGGGTTGTGTTCTCAGACTTGGGTGGCCGACATGTTACCTTCACTGGCGAGTGGAGCAGTCAGAAGGGCAGTAGGCGAGGGGAACCCCTCCTCTCCTTGTTAGCTGAGTTGTCAGTAGAGTCAATAGATGCTCAAATGGTGGAGGTTCCAGAGATCGTCATTGAGTTTATGGACGTCTTTCCTGATGAGGTTACGACTATACCCCCTCGATGTGATATCGTGTTTGGGATAGACATGCAACCTGGTGCTCGTCCGATTTCGATGGCTTCCTACTGGATGGAACCTTCGGAGCTATGGGAGCTGCGGAATCAGATTGACGATATAATAAAGAGGGGTTATGATTGACCATGTGCATCACAGTGGGGTCCTCCAGTCTTGTTCTCAAATAAGGAAGATAGTGGTCTCAGGTTATGAATAGGCTACATGAGGCTGAATCAGGTAACAATCAAGAATCGCTACCCTCTTCCGATGATAGACGATCTTTTCGACCAGCTGAAAGGGCATGGTGGTTCTCGAAGATCGACCTATGGTCTGGGTACCGCCAGTTGGGGGTAAAGGAGAGTGACATCTCGAAGACGGCCTTCAGGTGTAGATATGGGCACTTCGAGTTCGTGGTCATGACTTTCGGTGTTTTGAACACCCCAGCTGTGTTCATGGGGCTTATGAACTCCATCTTCTGGGAGTACATGGTTCGGTTCATAGTTGTTTTCATCAACAATATCCTGATCTATTCAAGATTATAGGAGGATCACGCGGAGCACCTGAGGATGGTTTCAGAGGTCCTCCGACAGAACCATCTCTATAGTAAGTTGTCGAAATTCATGTTCTGGATAGGAGAAGTGCACTTCCTTGGGCATGTAGTGTCCGAGTAAAGGGTAGCGGTGGACCCATCGATGGTCGAAGCAGTTGTTTCTTGGGAAGCACCAAAGAATGTGGAAGAGGTTCGTAGCTTCCTCGAGCTAGTAGGTTACTATCAGAGGTTGGTACCCAACTTCTCCCGAGTTGCAGTCCCTTTGACAGTCCTGACCAAGAAGGACAAGGTTTTCATTTGGAGTGAGCAGTGTGAGGCAGCCTTCAGCTATCTAAAGAAGAAGCTGGTTAGTGCCCTATTGCTAAGACTACCTGAAGAAGGGGCGGCATACGAGGTGTTCTGTGATGCTTTAGGGAAAGGCCTTGGATGTGTGATGATGCAGCGACAAGGGGTTATCTCTTATGGGTCTATGCATCTACGCCCTAATGAGTGTAATTATGCCACCCATGACCTAGAGCTTGTAGCGGTCGTTTTTGCGCTAAAGTTATGGCGGCATTACCTCATCGGAGAATGCGTTGTGGACTTCACAAATCATAAACGTTTGAGGTATATCTTCTCTCAGTGGGTCCTAAACATGCTGTAGTGAAGGTGGATGGAGTTCCTCCAGGATTAAGACTTCAAGATTTCCTACACTTTAGGGAAGGTGAATGTAGTGGTTGATGACTTGAGTAGGTAGTCATAGAAGGATGTGGTTTGAGAGTCTGCAGACACCTGGAAGGCAATGGAGAAGTTGGATGCCTTACACCAGGATGCGAGGATGGATGGCGATAGAGGTTGCCTATATCAGATGATAGTACAATCATCTCTATTTCAACAAGTGGAGGAGTCTAAGTGTGAATCTCAGAGAGAAACGTGATGCATGACTGAGTTGACCAGAGCAATGCTTCGGAAGGATGGACGGAGGATGGTCAAAACTGGATGTTTTTCCAAGGGAAGTTGTTTGTTCCAGGGGCGATGTGCAGTAAGGTTCTCAGTTAGTTCCACAAATCACCCCTAGAGGTACACCTAGGAGTTTCCAAGATTTACCAGGGTCTGAAGAGACGGTTTTGGTGGCCCAGAGTAAAGCGAGCAGTGGCAGAGTTTGTGGCCATGTGCCTACTGTGTTAGCAGGTCAAGGCTGAACACCGTGTTCCAGGTGTCCTACTACAATCTCTGGAAGTCCTCGAGTGGAAATGGGAGGACATATCGATGGATTTCGTCAAAGGAATACCCAAGGAACAAGGAGGATACGTTGTCTTCTGTGTATTAGTAGACCGATTGATGAAATCGGCTCACTTTCTGGAAATTAAAGAGACAAGTGTAGTGGATGCTTTAGCATGAAGGTACGTGGATGAGGTGGTGCAGTTTCATGGTGTTTTGAAGACCATAGTCTCGGATATGGATGCACGGTTTACCTCATGAGTTTGGAGAGGATTTCCACATGCTTTTGGAACCCAGCAACGTCTTAGAACTACTTTCCATCCCCAGACAGATGGGCAGACAGAGTGCACGATCCAGACCATAGAGGATATGCTATGGGCAAGTGTTCTGGACTTAGGAGGATCATGTGTACAACACTTTCCTCTGGTAGAGTTCACCTACAATAATAGCTATCACTATACCATTGGAATGGATCCATTCGCAGACCTATATGGAAGTCTGTGTTTCTCACTAGTGTGCTGGACTGAGGTTGGGGAAGCAAGTGTTCTTGGCTCGGAGGTGGTGCAGAGCACGACAGAGAAGGATCTGCTTATACGAAAAAGGATGAAGGAAGCCTAGTACCGACAGAATTTGTATGCTGATACCAGGAGAAGGCCCTCAGAGTTTGAGGTTGGAGACCATGTGTTCTTGAAGGTATCCCCTCGGCGTGGAAAATGGAGGTTTGGTAAGGGGAGTATGCTTTCTCCTAGGATCATCAGACCCTTTGAGGTGTTGCGGCGGGTCGGCAAAGTGGCTTATCAGCTAGTGTTACCACCGCTGCTACTGAGGATACATGACATCTTCTATGTGTCCTAGCTTCATCGATAGCTACACGACGATTCCCACGTCCTTGACTGGGGAGAGCTAGACATCGAGGATGAGGTGACCTTTGTGGAATGACTAGTGATGATCGAGGATCATGAGGAGAAGGTGATTCATGGGAAAACAATTACCTTGGTTCATGTGTTATGGAGACATGGTGGGATTGAGGAGAGTATGTGGGAGAGGGAAGCACAGATGCGTGCCCAGTACCCAGAGTTGTTTTTAAGTTTTGTGATGTTCTGTTTATAATTGTTGTTGTAGATCATTTTACCTAGTTGGCTATGAAATATGTGGGTTTTCTTTCCTCTCGGAATGTGTGGGAAAAGTCCTAGCTTTTGGGAGGGTAGGATCAGACCCCTAATCAAGACACGTTAAGGTGGATGTGATTAAACCCGTGCGGGCGAGTCATTGCCACCCAAAGTGGATAGTATCATGACATGGGGGAAGAGACTCCCCAACCCACAAACTGGGTAGTGTGACAAGGTATGCTACTTGGTTCTTAAGAGAAGGGTGTTTTCGTTAACAATTGGGATCACTCCTAAGAGATATCTTTCAAGGTGGTTGTTCGAAATCTCCCTTTCCTTGTGGTTCATTTTGATTCTCGTGGGAGAGAATAGTTTGAGAGGTATCTGATGTAATGGAATGGGTTGTGGGAGGTCCATTACTTATTAAAAATCTGATGCTTGAGGTGTTCTAGGTGGTCTGGGAGGCCATCCGAACTTCTCGGTGGAGTTTGACCCACAGTAGGCCTACAGGTACCCTTAGCCTACTGGTAGCAGGCCTACCGGTAGCTCGGTCTACCGGTAGCCATAGGCTACTGGTAGCAGGCCTACCAGTATCTCCATCTACCTGTAGCCGCTGCCTACGGGTAGCTCGGCCTACCGGTAGCTTAGTCTACCGGTCTCCGCAGCCTACTAGTAGCTCAGCTACCGGTATCTCGGTCTACCGGTCGCTGTCAGCCACCGGTGGCTCCCGACTATTGGTAGCTCGGCTACCAGTAGCTGTTAGTCACCGGTAGCTCTCGGTTACATGTGTCTCTCAGCCACCCCCATGGGTTTTTTCAGCAGTGCCTCCGTTTTGTGAAAATTGGGTTTTAAACCCTATTTCGACCCCTATAAGCTTGTTTTAAGGCCCATAAACACCCATAAATGGGGTTTAAATAGATTAAATGTGAGGTGTGCATTGGTTTAAACCATGGGGACCCATTATTGACGTGTGGGGTGTGTCAACCGCGTGGTCAACCCACAACCCCGCTCCTTATGCGGTTTCGTGTTCTTATCTCAACCATCCCCGACCATTATAAACAAAAAGGGTTCTCCCTAGGTTTCTTTTCTTGATCATCCTGTACTAGGAGTACCCTTTGTTCCGATGAGCCGCATCACTATCCATGGAGTTCCATGCCCAGGCTTAGCGTCGATCATTGATCAACAGGAAGGGAATTTCTCCTTGGTCTCTCCCTTTTATGTATCATGCAGGGTGGGCATGCTTTTGATTCTGTAGAATTGGATGAACCCAAACCTTAATGAAGATAATGAATGGATTCTAAAGAAAGAAGGGGGAGGGGTGTGATCGATGATGTTGCATTTTTTTATGATATTCCATGATTAATGATTTCTAAATTTATTGGGCCTATGCCTACTGAAAATCGTGGCCATTGGTGGTCTTTATCTATGCACTAACAAACCCTTACCTCTATTGATGTTTAAATGAATTGTATTGTGATTGTGAACACTTGCTGTGAAAAGTAAATTGCTTAATTATTTATTTTTGGATAAATAAATTGAAAGCACCTGGATCAATCCTTTTTCTATGATAACCCCAGTTAATGTGCAGCGGAATTGGAATCATGGAGTGTGTTAAATCATTTATATCAAAAAATACCAGTATGGACCTACTTTTCATTGGTGGTAGTGGGTTGTTCTTTTATTCTCATTTCACAGGCCGATTGCTAGGTGGTGTGGGTGGGGATGGGATCCACTGTTATTATACTCTTGGTGGTTGCGAAATTGAGGATGGGATCCTCTATTATATGACAAATTGGGGTGGGATCCACTGTTGTTTTGAATCCTTTTGGCTCCTGGATATTAGACATGGGGCTGTAACATGGGGTTTTCTTTGGTTGTTGTGGCGTTACAAGAGAACCAGGTGTGGGTGTTGTAGTTGATGCTTGACTGTTTTATTTCCCTTGACTGGTGTTAATGATTACTAGTTTCCCAAGTTGGTGCAGAAAATTATTTAAACATTAATGTTGAACATGTAAACCGGGATGGGAAAAATGGGTTTTGGTTTGGTGTGAGTTGTGACTTGGACGTAGTACTGATTGTGTTCTTTAGGAGTGCTGAAGAAAAACCTAAACATTGGGTGAGTGCTTGTTACCTATACATATACTTCTAGTTTTGTGTTTCTTATTCGCTCCCCACCCATGTTGACCACTTAGTGCCGAACACCCCCATTTCATGGGGGAGGGTATTTTTCCCAACACTACTATTAGTGGCTGGTTATTAGCTCCTTTTCTTCTCCCTTTCCCGGATAGCCCAAGTATCTTCGGGCAGGCTGGGGTGGCCTGAAGTCCATTATTAGCCTAAGAATCATCGAGCAGGGTTGTGTGGTGGTTAACCCAGGTGTGTGCAGGAAGGTAGTTTCCAAATTATCTTCGGGATGAGGTCCAGGTGTCTTCAGGCATATTGGCGGTTGTTCTGGCCTAGGTGTTTGCAGGCATGGTTACGTGTGATAATTGTGGCCCAGGTGTATGCGGGCGGGGTTTGGTAGTGGGACTACGTGAGGATGTGGCCCTTGTGAGTACGGGCGGGGTTTGGAAGTGGGACTGCGTGAGGATGTGTCCTAGGTTTTTTCGGGTGGGGTGAGGCAGTGGGACTGCGGTGAGAATGGCGGGATTGGTTCGATGCATAGGATGTCTTCAATAACCAGTGGTAAAGTGGCATAGGTTTCCCAAACATCAATGTACTATTACAATATATTACTTACTTGCGTTATTTGGGGAGTGTGCCTTGGTGAGGCTTGGGTGGATAGTTTACCTTGTTAGGTGTTTGGTTTACCCTTTTTCTCACGGGACAATATTATGTTCCCCCACTTGTGCATGAGAGTCTTTGGTTTTCCCTACTTAGTATACTTGTATGCTCACCCAACGTATAAAAACTGATTTCATGTTTCTAGGAGGACCTTGAGGATCGGGCTGGAATATACTATCTCGGACCTTTGGGGCAGTTGTTGTTGCTGTTTTCATTCTTTGGTACATTACCCTTGTAGTCATTTTAGTACTTTTGGTATTTACTTTTTGAACATGCATATGGGAATAATTGTTTTGTCTTTTCTTGCACTTCTAGTTATGGTGTTGTGAGACTTACTATGTTATCTCTCGATCCTATAAAAATGAAAAGGGTAATTCCTTCTATTTAGTGAGGGATTATATACCCTTGGCACTGGTCTCCACTCCGGGACCTATTGAAGTCAGGTTTCGTGGGTCATTATCTCTCTTTCAACATGAAGAAGGAAGGGCCTGACAATCTGCTGACCCTTCCAACCTTTTGGTTAAGGCGGGTCGGGGAAAATTGTGACTAAATATTAAATTTTAATTATTATATAATATTAATTATTATGATATTATATATGGGGAAAAAATTACAAATTCAATTCATATAATGATAATTATTTAATTTAAAAATAAAACCATAGATGCGACAAAAATTAGTTTTCCAATGAAAAAACAGTCATAAAATTTTTTAAATTCAAACATTAATTTTTAATTGATTGTAATAATGTAAATTGAAATAATTATAGCATAATTGAACTAAATTTATTTTTAGGGCATTATAAAAAACATAACTTTTTAAATTAATTAATCGAATAAATAAATTTTAAATAAAAACAAGTATTTTTCACTATTCGTTAATAAATTAGTTTTTTCTAAAAAATAAAAAAATTTACCCTAATAAAATTTGATATTTTTTATTCCATAATATATTTTAAAATTACCCTATAAATATTCTAAAAGTGAAAATATTAAACATTATTTAAAAAAAACAGATTAAAAAACAATTTTTTGTGAAATATGTCTTTTTGAAGCATCCAAAGACATTACAAAATATTAAGTACTTATTTATCAATATATATTCCTTATCTAAAACATATATATATAAATTTAAAATTTTAATTATTATTATTCATACTTTCATGTTTAATGGTTATGTTTTAATGGTAATTTTTAAATAGTAATATAAATACTATATTACAGTTCACTAAAACACGGTGTTGTGTGTAACACAAACTATCAAAGAAGTTAGATTTATTTGAAAAAAAAAATTATATTTCATAGAATATTGGGTTTTTATATTCTACCACCCCACATAAATTGATTTCTCCCTCAAAATTCCATTACTCAAATACAAATAACTGAAGATTCTTATTCTTCATGAAATACTTAGTTTCCTATGTAGTTTTCTCATGTTGTTGGTTTCATTGTAACACCTAAACCAATTGAGTGGTTTTATTACATATATATTTATCTCAATGATATAGAATACCAACAAGATATTACATATAGGAACAATATTTCTCTTCTAGTATGACCACAGATTTCAATACATGTGAAGGGATAGGTTTGTAATTCAATGGGAGAGATATATGGATCACATCAAGAACATGACAGAGATTTCATGGAAGTGAAAAATGATAATCCAATGTTCCTAATTGATCAAGAATATGGAAGGTAAAATATACTAATGGTTCATATTACCCTTCATTCCAAATCTCATAACATTATTCCATAGAGAAATTCCCAACATAAACTTCTCACTAACAACATATTCTAGACCATCCTAATGATATTTGAAATAAATATTCAATCAACTTTCAGATTCCCTTATGTGTTAATTAATGTCTATTAACATCTCTATTATTACATCAAGTAACGTAGGTTCCAATAGACTTATCTTTCTAAATTCAACCCAATCCAATGAGGTTCAAAAGTTCTCCTCATTACGGTTTTATAAAGAGACATCAAATTTCATTAATAAAATCTATTACTGTATGAGAAATTGACTTGGGGAAGGTGTTTCTCTCCAAATTATTTGGATTGAATAGAATAATTTATCAATATATCTTCTATTGTTTGAAATTTTTTCTATGGCTTTCCATATATCTGAGGATAAAATCTAGTAATGAAAATCATTACTATATCAACAATTTTCTATAAACATTATAAGAACTTGATGGTAAAACTCATATCCTGATCAGATATAATAGAATATGGTACCCTATGAAATCTTTTCAATTATTTAATTTATATCTTGGAAAGATTTTCTAATGACAAATATTCTCTTATAGATATTAAGTATTATGGCATCTTCATAATATATTATACATCACATATAGCATAATTCTCTTAATATGTTTTGGGTAGTCTAATAACAAAATGCATGGTGATGTTTTACAATTTACATTCATTTATTTCTAAGGGTCGTGACATCCCCTTATAAGTTTTTCTCCTAGAATTAACTTATTTAAATACTAAATATTGAGATATAAACTCTTAAGTATATAAATTCATTAAAACACACCTAAAATACACTTTTAGATCCATGTGCATCATTGTACTTCCAAAATAAATAGATAATAATGAACTATGAGCATCCTCTAATAAATTCTTCCTCAAATATGATATTAATGGATCACATACACAGTTACTAAAACATATAATTCCATCATAATAAATGCTAAACTCAGGAAAATATATCACTTTCTTTTGTATCTCTACATCTTCCCTTTACACCTCTATAATCTTAACATGGATAGATGGTTGAATTTTTTTTGAGAAAGTTATGGTTTTCCCCATACCTTCATTATACCCCCATCCATATTTGAAAATGTTGAAATATTAGATCTTTTTTATCCTCATCAATGAAAATATAGCATAATCCATTTGACTCAAAGCATTGATTATCTTTTTCACTTTCTGAGGGTTTTAATGTTTATGTAGTCATAATATTAAATTAGTTCTAATCACCTATTTTGGTACATATTCCAGTTTCTTATGTGAATATATATTGTAATGTTTATGGTCAGTATATATATCATAACTTTTTATTTATATATAATTCATTTTTATCATTAATGATAAAATATTACAGCAAACTAAAAATCATTATTAATTAATTTTACTCACAAACTATCAATTTTCATGAGGCATATGATATCACTATATCATTTTAAATACCACAGTTATCTCTATGATACAAAATACGGTCCAATAATAGACTTAATAATTATATGTAACATAATTAAAAAACATTAAACTAACCATGAAATCATTTTGTTCATTGGTTGGTGTTTCACCATTATCTCCCTTATGTTGTGTGTTAAAGCCCTACATCATCCCCAGATGTGATGGGATATCCTCTTCCTAAAAATTATTAATATAATTTTCACAAACTTACCAAAATATGCTGACAATACTTAATCATAAAAGGTTATATATTCTATGAATATTATGATTACCATTATTCTTATTAAAAGATATTCTGCATCAAATAATACTTCATGTTGATCTTAAGAGTTACATATACCTTATTCCAAAAAAATTCTCCAAAAATGTCATTAATCTCATTAAAACCCCATAATGCTAAATGTAACAGTGTTGAATAATAATTTTAACTTATGATCAACCATAACCTCATAAACTAATGATGGTATCAATAATTATTTTGTCAATTTTACAAGAAGACATATATGATTCCAAAACATAAAAAATATTTAGAATTTTGATGATTATTATGAACAAAAACAAATTTGTAAAAAAATACAATATAATTCTTAAAATTGAATACATAAATCCTTTAACCCATTTACTTTAATGATATGGTATAATATAGGTCCTCCCTTGTTCTAGGGGTTATCCCTTTGTTTATGAAATTAACATAGATAATTCCCAAATTCCCAACAAATAATAAATCAAATTCCATGATTGTTCATTACTCTATTACATTTATTTACACAAAGAAATAATATTACCCTTCATTTCAGATATTCATCTAGGTGCTTCTTCCCACCTTTTTGGAATTAAAGAAGTTGAATCTTCTTTCCTCTACATTTTTTCAACAAAAACATTCTTAAAAGTTTGTATTCCTTATATTTTACTTATTAAGAATATATCTAAAGATCATTTAATTATTCATATATCCTTATATTTGATTATGCATAATCAAAATTGTTTTTTCTCTAGTCTAATCAAATTTTTATTTTCATAATAATTCAATAACCCATCATATTTAGTGTTAACATGATTCCTCTTAGTTCCATCCATTAATTAAAATCAAAATGGATAGTGTGGGATTAAATAATCCTTGTCGGAAACCACATAATCATTAAAATACATGTATTGGATATCTAGATTGTGACACCTTCTTTTCAATCAATAACATCATTGGTTTAAACTAGTCCGTTTATGGTCATAGTTTGTTCAAATCCTTTATAATGATTTATAATGAGTTTGTGAATTTCTAAAAAAATATAAACTAGGAGTGAAAAACAAGATGTGAGGAAAGTCCCATTCTCATTCACCATGTGAAGATAGAGTCAAACCCCAACACATAATTTTTAGAGTTATTACTCTTGGGTAAAACAATGTTAATTCCACATCCACTTGTAGTATCCATATATAGATTCAATTTCATGGAATCATCTTTCTTTATTCTTCACAAAAATTTCCATATATTTTATTACATTTATTCTCATACTTATGTTTTTCACATAAATTTTCACATCCTAGTTTATAATGGTTAACTAAAACTTTCTCAAAATAAAATTATATATACTAAAATCTTTCATACATGTATATCAAATATCAATAGGGGAATATTCATTATATAACATAATGATCCACTCCAGAATCATTTAGGTATAGTGTATTGTGAAACTCCAAAATATAAAAAACTCATTATATACATCATCTCCCACTATGTTATTCGTAAATTATACCTTTATTATACATGTCATACACAATACATTTCTTCATAATCTATTGAAATGGAATATAAAGAAGGGTGAGATCACCTACTCAATATGGGTAAAAAAGGTAGATATCAGTGATCCCATAATCATAACATGAGAATATGGGTTGGAGAACATGATAATGACATTATAAAAACATACCCATTATATCATAGATCCTAATCATGAGTCTTGACATAACTCTTGGTAGTTCAAAATACATGAGTCATAAAGGAATCAAAACAACATAATCCCTAAGATCATAACATTGGAATTAAAAATAGATTTTTGGGATACACAACATAATATAAAAATATTATAAGAAGGCCAACCACCAAGACAGTCATAAGATGTTAGGCTTGGGCTGACAACTTGTCTATCTAGATTGGGCTTAAGATAACCTCTCGTGTACCACCTTTTTGTATTGGTATAACCACCTTCGTACCCTCTTATTTTGTGTTGGGATAACCTCCCATGTACCATCTTTTTTATGTCATCAGAAAACATCACTATGATCCATCCTATTTCAGGAATGGTATAACCTGTAATGTACACTCTTATTTCATTCGTGGGATATCCAGCTATGCACCCTTCTTTTTTTAGCCTGGGATAACCTCCCTTATGCCCTTTGAGAACATGAAAAATTAATCATTACAGAAATCATTAGAGGGATATATATGCCTACAATGTAATATAATCCTTGAATATTAGTTCCATAAGATCCTAAAAATTCATTGTATCATAACCCATTCACTGGAAATGTTTTTTATAAACATTTTATCATAGTATAACCCATGTAAAAGAAACAGGTTTCATAAAGAACTTATCTTTATAATCACAAATGTGAAACACCTAGAGAGATAATAAGGATAGTACTATTGGATTGTATACCTAGAAAAACCTAAGAAGCACAAAAAGATGTTTTTCATTATTGACTGTAAATTCTATAAAGATATCATTAAAAGATTCTTAAGTAGTATAAACCTTCCCTTTTGGAATAACTAATTTAAAATCTGAAAATTTTCCAAATATAAAATTTAAAAAATTATTTTAAAATATTCATGGAAACGTTTAAATGAGGTTTTATAAAATTTATTAGTCATTTAAACAGAAAATACCATTCATGATATACACATTAAAATGAATTTTCCATTCACATATTTTTGGTAAAAGTCTAAAGATCCTTTTCTGTATAACTAAAAGAATATTAATTTTAAAATTATTTGTTAAAATTAAAACATATGTAAATATGTCTCTTGAAATTTATTTTAGAATAGAAAAAATATATCATTAAATAATTTTGTGAAAACATGGACATATAAGAAAATGTGATTTTGACCGAAGAGAGATATAAAGTCGGTATTTTATAAACACATTATTTTGTTATATTTATTTCTTTAAAAGAGGAAAATGCAAAGAAATATGTATTATATTGAAATAAATAATTTTAAAAAATTCAGGAGTTTTTTGAGAGCTATATTATAATATTTCCTCATTGGAATAATAATCATAAAATAAATTGATAGATAATGAGATTATAATTTAAAAACTGAACCACATTGATAAATTTTGAATGATAATAACCTTTAAAGGAAGGAAAATATATGGATATATAAATACCCATAAAATTCATAACATTTATCATAAAATACATTCATGGGATATATATTCACCACATTAATGAAAAAAGTGGTGAATAAGGTCTATGTCTCATAGAAATAAATGTGAGAAGAAAATCCCCTTACAACATTGGTAACTTTTGAATCATAATCTAAATTTAAATTAAAATCAAAAGAAAATTTAAATATCATAAAAATATATATATTAATTATATAATGTGTCAAATGATATGTATATATACCTCATAAAATAATATAAGAGTATAACATAAGATATATCCTAAATAAGAAAATTTGGGCAAAAAAATTCCCTTACAACTTCAGTAATTTTTTAATAGTAAGCTCAATTTAATAAAAATTCAGTATATGACGTAAATATAATGAAAAAAATTATTTTAATTACATTAAAATTAAAATGGTAATTAAACACACACAAAAAAGAATCATGTGGTGAATAAGACATATGTCACCCATAAATAAAAGAGAGATAAGAAACCCCTTACCTCAAGTCTTCAATTTATTAGGAAAATTTCAAACCTAGTTTATAATAAATACTCTCATAAATATATACATAACCATACTAATATATATCATACCTTGTTTGATTTACTTATGATATTTCAATACATATTTATAAAAAATTCTTTTCTAAATCACATTCCTAGAAATAAATGGTTCTTTTTCATATATATATTCAATTTCTATTTTGGATACTTTTACTTTAATCATGTTTCTATAATATAATAAATTATAAAAATTATATAAATATAATATATAATCTTTATATGTGTATTTATATTAATACATTAAATTTTTAGATTGAAAATGAATTACACTACTTATATAGATTGTAGGGAATGCATACACATGAACATTGTTTCCATTTTCTCAACGGATGAAAAAAAGGTATATATTATATAAACATTAATAAATAATTTATATATCAACGAAATCGCATATTTTCAAAAGATATACCATTTTTACCATCAATTTAAAAATTAAATAAAAAACATGTCACATCACTTCATGGAGGTGGTAGTCCGCAAATAGGCACGGGTAATGTTTTCATTTTCCAATGGATTAGAAGGTATGAAGGTAGATATGAAATTATAATTATAGAAGTATAATTATGCTATAAATATCATATAAATATATAAAATAATTCATTATATCTAAATGTTATTGTAAGTGATAGAAAAAGGATTATATAGGTTCACGTGGTAGGAGTCTGACAAACACACAATCTACAGTTTTGTTTCCCATTTTAGTGAGGTGGTGATTGATATAGATTATGTTATTAACAAAATAAAATAGGACTATATTTAATATAATGACATTCTTTTTACAAAATTATTTGAAAATATTTTAAGGCAGTGGAAGAAGAAATGAAATAAAAATGCTTGGTTATGGAAGATACCACTTCTTCCGACAACATCCTTTGGTTTTAAAAAAAAACTACGTATTTAAGAGGGTTTAATAATAAAACTGCAACTTATAAGAAGTGAAAATAAAATTATTGGTCACTCATTGGATGCAAAATATGTGATTAGGTGTGTGAATATGTGTGTAAATAAGGTTATCTTTTACAAGCAATGGAGAGGACACAATTAGAAGTTTTGAATATAAAAAGTTATACCCACAATTTACCGATGAAAAAAGGATCCCAAATTGATCATTCTAAAACATCAGACGATTTAAGGGCAACATATGACCATAAAATTGTATCTGTATAAGTATTAGTTTAATTTTAATTTTTATGTTTTAGTTTAACCTCCCAGTAAACCCATTTTGACCATAACTATTGTAATTAATTTTTATTTTTTTTACTATTCATTAGGATAAACAAATCATGTTTAAATTATTATAAAATATTATTTATTTTGATTTAAAAACATTAATCAATGTTTACAAATTTTATTCTAAGAATTATTATCATTAAATTTAAAATTAATCATGTAGGTGTAAAATAAAACAGTTTTGCAAAGAGAATATTTTAATAAGTATAAAAAGTTTTAATATAAAAATTAAAAATTAAAATGATTATAATTACTTAAATTATTCTAATATAATATAATTTAATTAATTTCTCTTTCAAAACGTTTTATAATAATTAAATCTATTTAAATGTCTTAAATGATTATTTATTTTTCAGTAGAAATGAATATTTTTCAGTATTCATTAAAAAATCAAAATTTTCAAAAAAAAAATCCCTATGCTAATTTCAACATTTTTATTACAATTTTTTTTATTTTTTTAAGTGGATTTTATAATATGAAAAAAAATAATTTTTTATTGTTTAACCAAAAAATAAAAATCATTTTTTATGAAAATTTTAATTTCAAAGAATATAAAGACATCACCAAAAAATAAGTACTTATTTATAAATATAATTTTTAATCTAAAACAATATTAATAAATTTTCTAAATCTCATTATTCTTATTGATAACCCCATGTTTAATGGCTATGTTATAATAATTATTTTTAAATAATAATGTTAATGGTATATTATCATTAACTAAAACATGGTGTTGTGTGTAATGCAAGCTATCAATGAAATTAAATTTATCTGGAACAAATATTTCATAAAAAACAAGTTATTGCATTCCTTTTTTTATGGGAGCTTTTACATTATTCTATGAGGTTCCAAGATAAATACATGCTTGTCTTATGCGTTCACGTTGTACTACCTCATGGAAATAGGTAGCCTTGTTATTAATTTAGATTAGTAAGACAAATGGATTTGGTGGAAGACTACTAAGTAATCATAATATTATGTTATTATTATGGAAAATTATTATTGATTATCTATTCACATTTTTATGTTAATATTATTTGTGATTATATGTTAACATTGATTATGATTACACACTTGGTTATCATCCATTTACCCTGGTATATAATTACTTATATGGTGATACTCAGTTCACCCTTATTATATTTATTATATTTATTATATTTGTGAAAATCAGTTTCCCCATGGTATTCTCATATAGGTTACCTATTTAGTAATGGTTTTTATTATAGTGGTAATAACCTATAGACATATATTCTATTTTTTTATAAAAATATCACATTAAACACTATATTTATATTGTAATGATGTTACTCTGACTAGTGATAATCAGTTCACATTGGTTGATTTAAGAATTGTGTAACTCATTCACCCATACTCAAGTGATTAGTGGTGATAACCCACTAATTTTTTTTATTATTTTTAATGATATATCCCATTAAATAAATTACAATGATATCTTATTGCCTTTGATGATATAAGATCAGAAAAAACAATTCAATAACACTCATGTTATTTCATGTAATAACCAACACACATCTATGTTACATGTCTGAAGCAAAACATTTCTCCCATTCTATGAATAATAGCGATGACCCATTCACCCATACCTGTATACATGGTGAATACATATTCACTGTAATTATTGATATAATTATTATTAAATATATAACTTTATTATTATGTTTATGAGTATGATGCATTCAACTATTCGTATGTTATAAATTGTGATAACACATTCACCCATGAACAATAATTATGGTCATATCCCATTCATAATTCATATTATTATTATAGATAACTATCTATCCATTATCTAACCATGTAAAGACTATGAGAGTTATTATCTCATTATTACACTATCAGATGTAGGTAGGATCATTCCCTATGGTGAATTTATGTTACCCTATTGTATGAGAAATGAAATATATCTATTTATTTTGTTACCATATATTGTTATTCATACACCCCTATAACAAATTACTTTCTAGGTAATCCATTAGTGGTATCCTATTAATTATATTACAAAATCAATACAGATAAAGAAAATTGATATGAAAAATTCATGACCATGGATGTGGATAAAATAAACAAACCAATAATCTATGACTGATTTGGGATGTGTGGAAGTGTTTAGATACTAAACATTGTGGATCCTCTAAGATTATTTTTGAAATTATTTTCATTTCATATTATATTTAAGATCATGTGTTACATATTTTCATCCTTTTGTTGTCGATGATTTGTTGATATTTTTATTAGTATTTAATGATATCTATTAGAGGGAACATAAAATTTATCTTATAAGTAAACCCGTTATTATTGTTTTAATCCTCTAAAATATAGTGAGGAATACATGAAGTGATGTTTTAAACCAACAGAACACTATTAAAGTTTTCAATTCTATGGATGATAATAGTTTTGTATATTCTACTAGATTAGATGTGGTTCGCCAAATATTTTTAGCTTCAACTGTATTTTTTTTTTAAAATTTTAGTATATTTGGGAATGATTTTTTTGGATAAGTATTTTTGGATATTTATTGAATATATTTTATTTAATTTAAATTTATTCAACTCAAATTTTTAGTTTTTTTATATTCAAGGATCTTATTGTTAATTATTTATGGATGTTATTATTCATTTTTTCTTCATCTCTACCCATTATTTTTATATTGGGTTTTATAGATTTGTTATTTAATGCAAGATGATCCCATTCCTCCTCATTGAGTTTTATAATGTATTTTAGAAGGACGAGGAAGGCATAATTAAATATTTGTTTTAATAAAATATGAAAAAACGGTTTTGAGAAAATCATGTTATAGTTTTCATCATTATAACATCATTTGTTACTAGGTTATAAGATTATTTATAAATATAGGCGTTGAATTGAGATGTCGTTGTATGATATTGTAACGTGATCATTTTATAATGATACACATTATTATGGTTGCTGCCTTTAGTTATGTTGTGACTCTCTTACGAGGTGATTTGGTGTCATAACAGGACTTATTGTACATGTTAGTAAGTCATAATTTTTTAATGTGATTCTCAAATAGAGTAATTTTTTATAACATGAAGTAACACATTGTTTCGTGACTATTTCAATATGAATTTGAAGTAGAAAAGAAAGAGGGATGTTTATTTTTAGAGGTAGATTTTTTTTCAAGAATAAAATCAAAAGATCAGGTCTTCAAAATAACATTAGTATTATTTTTCAAAATATCCTAGGATATCATCACATTTAAATGATATTGGTTTTTATTTTTAAGAGAGATGAAAAAAACCATGTTATTGTTTTTTGGATTTTCCAATATCTAACATCCATTTTAGTATAATGAGTACAACTTCAATATTATTCTGAAATTCGCTGTATAAATATGGAGTAGGGTTACATCTCAATTTCAACATGTTTTATCCTTCTTTTTAACAATTTATGTAATGATACAAAATTTTATCAAAAGAAAAATCCCATTTTATAGTAATGTAACATAGTATAAATCACATAAAATCACTTAGATACCATAATTATAAAATTATAAATAAATAAATAATGAAATAAGAAACATTTAAATAAGTTACGGAACCAAAACTTATGAAATAATAACATGACATTATGAATAGTGTCATGAACTTTATAAATACTAAACCTTTCAATTAAATAGTAACCATGCCAAGGAAATTATAAATAATTGTTTTTTATAAAGGATAATGCGCAAAGGACTCATTATTAAATACTGAAAAAATCTAGTAGAGGAAATGACATAAAAAACCAGAACAAAGGTCCTTAAAACATTTGATAGAGGGCACTCATACTATGATGAGGTAGTTGTCCACCCCTACCATGAGAAAACACCCCTCTCCTCCACTATAAATAGCACTCCTCACACTCTCTTCCCCTTAAACCACTCAATATTTGATCATTGTATAAAATATACCCAATTCTCTTCCTTGTACCATCACTCATGTCCCCGACCTCCTACTCTCATCAAATGACCAAGACTAGGTGCCTTGAGGAGGATCTCAAGAGGAAAATTCAAGAGGTAAATCCTATCACTTTTTCTTTAAATTTCTATTCAATTTCAATTTAATTTCTTGTTATCTCAAACCCTCCCTTCAAAAAAATGGAATTATAAAACCAGTACCTTACATATACTAGAATTATATAATTTTAATGTAATATCCAAAATTAAAGTCTTCATTCTCCATCTTTAATTATAAAAATTAAATTGTCGCTCGTGATGTGTCAGTTTACTGATATCGTGGGCGATGTAATTTCATTTTTCTTTAGCACCTTCAAGGACGTTAAAAAAATCATTAAATTTATGAAACAATATTTAATATTTTTTATAAACGATTTTTTATATTAATAACTTATACACATAATACTAAATGATCAAATAAAATGAATTCGTTGTGTTCAAAAAACAACCAAAATTAACCTAAAATGACCATCATTAACATTGGTCTAATGAATAATCATCATAATAAAAAACCAAGATATTAATTAGATTATTTATTTATATTTAGTATCATTAATAACATATTATAACAATTTTATATGGTTGTCCTCATTTTTAAGGAACTACCATTTATGTACTAAAACGAACTCCTCATGAAAACTATGAAAACAAACAATCCCAAATGACTAAATTAAACTATAAAACACATCCAAAAGAACATAAAAAACATAATAAAACTAAAATTAATGATATTAATATATAATAATTTCATTAATTTCTTAATTAACGAATCTAATGTAATTATACAGGGCATTAATGTGAAGAAAGCGTTTGGATACAAGGTATGGGGAATTTTCAATACCAAATCACTTTCGTTGGGGTTTCCCTCTTTCTCCACAATTTTAGTAAGGTTATTACTTAAAAATAGTTTATTCCACATTATATTTCTTCTTACGTAATATGAATGTATTCTACTTGAGTTTATGACAAACACAATTTTTTATAAAATAACTCTTCTTAAAAAAACTCACCTTTTACTTCTCACGATTGATTCTTTAATTAAAGGTTGATGGTTATTATGCCAAGTATGTTATTACCTATTTCATTTGGGAACCAAATTATTATAATCTTATACATATGTAATGAAACCCATTTCTATAAATTTGTTATTATGTGTTCCATATTGATATTGTTTCTATATAGCATGCATATTAATGTAAATGTTGTGATGTGATGGGTGCACTCAGAATTATATAGCACAATGTAAATGGTATGATGTGACTGGTGCTCATGAAATTATATAGATCTAAAATTTATTGGTTAATGTTATTTATCTCATGAGAAAAGAGAATTATGCATGAACATGATGCTATATTTGTTCACAACTGTGTGTGGTAATTAACCACTAAGACATGATGTTTCATTTTTATGCATTGCCACATTTCTAGTATTTTCATTAATTTTATTATCACAATGAAACATAAATGATTATTAAATGGATTAGGTGGAGATATTTCAAAAATTAATATTTTATAAATTTTTAAATTTAATTTGAATCGTTATCTTATTAGTTTAACCGCCAGGTAAATCACTTTTTACCAAAACTAGGATAATTTACTTTTACTATTTTACTATTAATTTTTGTTAAAGATTTGGTTTGAATTATTATAAAATATAAACAATAATAATTACAAATAACTAATCCAATTCTTTATATTCATTTAATTGAATTTATAAATTTTAATTTACATTAAAACCCTAAAGACGGGATATATAGCTGGTTTTTATATTAATTATTCATTATAAAAAACATGAATCTATATTAACTATATGAATAAAATTTATCTTTGTATGAAACTAGATTAATATTTAATTATATATAATTTAATTTTTTCTTTTAAAAAATTCCCCACTAGGTACAATTTTAATAAATTAAAATGGAGAAACATTATTAATTTGAAAAAGTATTTATTAAAACAAATTTTAATCCCATAAATAATCTTATACTAAAACCCAAAATAATTTTAGTTAATAATTAATTAATTTGATTATAGAAAACTAAAAAATTTATTATATTAAAATATATTATATTTAAAAAAATTGTAATTTTAAAATTCTTACCTTATTGAATAAAAATATATATAAAAATATGAAATTTTCACTATTCAACGAAAAAGTAATATTCTATAAAATTTCCCAAATTTCACCATAAGAACATTTTAATATGCGGATTTCATAATTTATATTAATTTTTTATAATTAAAATTCTAAAATTTATAAATTAAAATTTTAATTTTACCTTTATCTGAAAAGTGTCTAACTGAAACTATTTGAAATTTTCATTTAAAAATTAAATAATACATATTTATAAATAATATAAATATTTAATTTAAATTAATAAATATGAAAGAGATTTATTCTACAATTAATTGGTTTTTTAAATTAATAGTTTGTAATTTATTAAAAAATAGTACTTATGTTCATGTTCATGTTTCATTCATAACACACTTACTTCACTCAAGGTACTCCTCTAAATGAATGTTTGAAATTATTAATATTCATACTCATCCTTAGGCCCTATGAAATACATTTTAATATAATGTATTATTAAAAAATTATTTAAGGACATTAAATTAAATAAACTCTATAGACCTTTTTTAATCATGAAAATTACATTATATTGGTTACATTATTTATAATGAAAAATCTTCTTGAATATTAATTTATATATAGATGAAGAAAATTAATTTCTCAATAATATTTTATAAATATTTCATAATAATTCATAAAGGAAAATATAACAATAATGAATATATCTTTGAAGAACATAATAATTGTTGATATTATTTATAAGAAAACATTATTTTAATCATTAATAATGTCATAAGCATTTATTATAAAACCTAACTCATTCTCTTAACATTTAAAATCAAAATATATTTTTTGAGAAATCATTGCATGAAGATCATGTAAAAACACAAGGTATTATCCTTAAATTTAACCTTTAATAAATACTTATAATAGAATCACATAACTAGATATTTTCACATATCTTATGACTAAAACATCACTGCTAAACTTTATCACATTATACATTGCATTTGAAATTTATATTTGGATCAACCATCACTAGATCTATATCAGGATTACCCATCATTCATATGAATTTACCAGTAAAATACCATTAAGAAAACAAAAATATTATAAACTTAAACAATATAAATCATTTTAATTGAAACCCAATCCCATACCCAAATACAATTATTAATATCTCAAATAATCAAGAAAAATATTTCCATGTAATTAAAAAACTTTTAAAAATAAATAATTTTGAGAAGATAAGGAATATAAAATTCATCAAGAAAAAATGTCTAATTGGAAATAAATATTAGTAAACTATAATTTATATGATTGTGGGAAACATTCATTAAGATATAAATGTTGAATAAAATATTCAATTTATGGATGATTATTCATTAAAATCCAACTTCAATATCTTTTATGAAATCACCTTCTGTGATGTATTAATTTACAATCATCGAGGGTGAGGCACCATCATTTTCCTCCAATAACATGATGACCATAAATACCCATTAAATTTAGGAAAGATATATTTTAATATGTATTTTTGAAAAAAATTTATATCCAGTAACTAACTTATAACCATGATAGAAAATGATAAAACCAAACAACTTCATTGTGATAAAAAAACCACCCAAATTAACCAAAAACAATCATCATTAAATTGCGTCTAATGATTAATCCGCAGGGTATATAAATTTTTTTTAAGATCATTTAATTTAATGTAATATAATTAATAAAATATAATCACAATTCTAGATGTTAATCTACATTTTAAATGATTTTTCATTCATGAATAAAAATGAACCAACCATCAAAACTATGAAAATGAACACTCCCGAATGATGAAATTAAAATATAGAACTCATCCAAAGGCCCACAAATGAACATAATAAATCTACAATGAGCCATATTCATTTAAAAATTGTTCTTTAAATGTTAATTAATTAATCTAATATTATTATACAGTATATTTATGTAAATGAATATTTCATAGAAAAGATAAGGGGAATTCTTTAACCCAACTCTCTTTCTTTGGGTTTCCCATATTCACTCCATTACCAGCATGGTTATTCGATAAAAATTATTTTTTCATTATTATATTACCTTTTCATGGATATAAATGTTATTTACATGAGTTTATGAGAAATATATTTTTTTTAATGAATTCTTCTATATAAGATACAAACCTTTTACTTCTCATGATTGTTACCATAACTCAAGGTAGATGATTCTTATATCAAGTATGTTACTCCCAATTTTGTTTTGGAACCCAATTTTTATGAATTTCTTCTTATGAAATAAAACCAATTCCATTCCATGTGTTATTATATGTTGAATATTGTTATAAGTTCTATGCGACATGCATAATAATGTAAATTTTGCAATGTGGTGGGTGTGCTCAAAATTATATTGCGCAATCTAAATGATATGATGTTATGGGTAGTCCCAGAATTATATAGTTTTCCAATGCATTAGGTAATGTGAAGAACATCATGAGTAAAGTTAAATATTCATGAATATTATGCTCGCATTGTTTATAACTATGTGTGGTAGTTGTCCACTAAAATATGATGTTACATTTTTATGTATTTTCAAATTTCATGCCTTTATTCCAAGTTTCCACTCATGATTATGATCCTTTTACAATGTTATAATGATGTTAGTTTTTCTCACCCCATTTTTTATAGTTTCATTCACTTATCTATACTATTTCTGGACTTTTATCTCACACATTTTATATGTATATCCTCATGTGACTACTTGTACTAAGGAGAACAAAAGGGACAATAAGAAACTAGAAAAGAAATAATTATACAAATTTTTATGTTTTATGATGTCAAATTTATGTATGTTATTAGTTTTCCCAAGTCACTAAACCTGCACATCCTTATTGTGAAATGATTTTATTTTTATCTTTAAAATGATGTAATAGTAATGAAATAAAAAGTTGGGTCACTTTTGTTGGTATTAGAGGACCATTTAGTAAAATTGGGAATTAAGATTATAGAACCTTAGTGAAAACCCTTAGTATAAAACTAACCATAAGTGAGAACCAAATAATATTTATTTTATAAAATTATTATCATAGGGATCCCAAAATAAATAACTTTATATGTAATTTCATGAAGGAATAAATTATTAATTCATGACTTATTGACTAATATGTTTTTCTAACCTTTCCTATTATAGAAAACAGTGGGAAAAAGGAGAAACTAGGCCAACAACCCGTGAACGTGAGAATGTAGCAATTTCATGATAGGAATCCCCAATTCATTGGGATTTGAAGTTAAAAATTTCATGGCAATTCTTACCCAACAGTCTCACGTTATGAACAATTTCTCAAATAATGTGGAATTTCCACTTTTACCAAAGATGAATAAAGAAGATATCAAGGATTTTTTGTGACAATGACAACCAACAGTTTGTTTATTTTTTGATCCATTATATTTAGAATAGTAGTTCAACTCAATAGAGAAGATCTTCTTCATACATTACTATTCTGCGATGAAGAAGGTGACTCTGGCTATTTATCGTCTAGATGGGGAGGTCGACCAATGGTGGGAATTGATTAAAAACACCACGTTGAGAGATGAAATTTAATAGATTGAGTGTGAATACATTAAGATAATGTTTCATAATACCTATTTCCCTTAGTATCTTCAAGAAAATATGGGGACAGAATTCATAGTGCTTAAGAAAAAGTAAGGTAAATCTATAATGTCCGATGAAGAATATTTCACAACGCTAAAGGCTACAAATCTGGTTTTGTAATCAATAATGATGGAAAATTTTGTAGTTTATTTTGTGGTTTAAAACCACACCATTTAGTGGATATTACTATTTGTGACATTGGGAGTTATGAAGAAGTTGTTATATGAGATAACATAGTGGATATGGAGTTTGAAGAATGGTCCCATGTCTATGGTGATACCAAATAATATATTGAGATTCAATCTGGCGGATCTAATGAGAAAGGTACAATGAAAACTCAACCACCCACATGTCCTAAATGTGGTAAGAGGCATCATAGAAACTACCACAAATGGATGTGGAAATGCTTCTAGTGAAGGAGGGAAGGAGCCCAAGATCCTGAATGTCAAAAAGAAATGAAAAGGAAGTGAAATGTGTTTGAGGAAACAAGACCACCATCGATGGTCCAATGCTACAACTGTTGAGAGCAAGGTAACTATTAATTCTAGTGCACTAAACCTTATGTAATCAAGGGTAATCTATGTAATCATCCACCAAAACCGAAGGAGAAAATGAAGGATTATTCAATCACTATTGTGTATGTGGAGCAAGAGAATGAATTCGTACAAGGTATATGTCATATTCACTGAAAAATGGAAAAATAATTATTTGATTCTAGTTCTATATATTCCTATATATATTGCATGTTTTTTAGAACTCTTGAATCAATTCCCAAAAACCTTTAAGTAGATATATCTTTTAATAAACCATGTGTTTATATCATTGAAACACAGTTCTTTGAATCTTCTCATTACAAGGTATGCATGATGATTTTTCCAACCAATCTTGTAATACTTCCCTTGGTGGAATTTGATGCTATACTGGAAAGGGATTGGATTTATTTATACAGAGAACACCTAAAAATTTGGATAAAGGATATATCATTTCAAATTTTGAACCATCCCATGATCCTCGACAAATTAAAGGACGATATTGAATCTCCTTTGTAAAATCCATCAATTTTGTGTTTGTTGACTCCCTTGAAGAATCATACATTAATAAAATGTTTGGGTCAAATGAAAGTAACAAACTTGGGGAAGTTACCATTGTGAAGGAATATAGTGGTGTAGTTCCTGAAGAGTTACCAAGACTACCCCTGAATTATAAAGAATATTTCAGTATAGAACTCATACCCAGAGCTACTCCTCTCTCAAAGATTCAATATAAGATGTTTCCTTTCTAATTGGATGAGTTAAAGAAGTATCTTGAAGAGAATTTGGAAAATGGTTTAATACACCAAAGTGTTTCACCTTGGGGTTCTCCCATTCTAATTTTCAAGAAGAAGGATGGAACAATGAAAATGTGTATCTATTACCAGGAACTCAAAAATATCACCTTAATGAAAAAGAATCCTCTTCCAAGGATTGATGACTTGTTCAAATAGATATGAGGATCTAGGTACTTCTCAAAGGTGGATCTTTGTTCTGGATATCATCAGCTAATCATGAAGAATGAATATATTCATAAGACTATATTCTGCAAAATGTATAGGCACTATGTGTTTCTGGTGATTCCCTTTGGACTAATAAATCCACCTTCAATATTTTTGGATTTGGCGAATAGAGTATTTCTATATTACCATGAGAAATTATCTTTAGTTTTTATTGATAATATTATCATCTACTCCAAGAGAAATTAGGAACATAAAGAATATATAAGGGTTGTGTTAGAGACATTAAAGAAGGATATGTTTTTCACCAAATTTACCAAGTGTATATTTTGGATTTAGCAAGTTACATCCTTGGGATAAATGATAACAAGTACTTGAATTTTGGTCGACCCTTTAAATACAAGGGTAATTGAGGAATGGACTAGACCCTCTAGGGACATACGAATCTATAATTTTCTTGTCTTAGTAGGGTACTATCGATGTTTTATGGTAAATTTATCTTTATTTTCAATCTGTCCTACTACGTTAATAAGGAAAGGGTTAATGTATATCTATAGATAATAATGTGAGGAGTGATTCAAGGAGCTAATGAGAATGCTGATAACTGCACCTGTACTCACATTACCAAAAATTGGAGAACAAATTTTTGATATACAATGATGCTTCCAATAAAGTCTTGGGTTTTATACTCCTGAAAAATGGTAATGTGATAGCCGACACATCACAAAAGTTGAAGATACAAGAGAATAACAACCATAAATATTATCTAGATCTATTACCAGTGATTTTTTCCATGAAAATATGGTGGAACTACCTCTATTATTAGAAGTGGGATAGATATATCGATCACAAGAGTCTAAATTATATCTTCACACAAAAGAGCTCAATATGTGACAAAGTATATGGTTAGATCTATTAAAAGAGTACAATTTCTCTATTCACTATCATCCTAGAAAGACAAAAAAGGGAGGTGGTACTCTATGTAGAAAAGAAACCTCTACTCTATCAATGTGGTAGATTAAGAATGACCCAATATTTATGGATCTGAAAATGATGGATTTGGAAATCATAATGGAAGATAATATATCCTATCATATAATCATTTTTTCCCAACCATTCATCTAATAGAATATTAAGGAGTCATTAAGGGATGCTATTGATTTGAAAAGGAGGGTGAATATAGTAAAGGAAGGGAAGTTACAAGAGTTCTATAACGATGTTTTTGGTGTGATTCAGTTTGTAATGAAGCTCTGTGTACCTTTATCACATGAGATAGCGAAATATCTATTAGAAAATGGACATAGTTCATCTTTATATATCCATCCTGGGAGTACCAAGATGTATTGTGATCTCTGGGAACTATTCTAGTGGGATAACATAATGAAAGAGATTAAGAAATATATATCGAGGTGTTTTATATGTCAGTATGTTAAAGAAAAGAATTATAAGTACAAAGGGATAATGGAACCATTACCTATACCCATATGGAAATGGAAGAATGTAACCATTGAATTTTTTATGGGTCTCCCAAAGACATATAACGGATATAATGTTAAATGTGTTGTGGGGGATTGATACACTAAGACAACCAAATTTATCACAATTTGGGAAGATATCTCTCATTAAAAAAAATGCAATGATATATGTGAAGGAAGTGGTGGGACTAAACGGAGTTCCATATTCAACTAACTCTGAGAGGGATCCTAGGATCACAACTAAATTTTTGAGGAGTATTAAACATTCTTTGAGTATTGAATTAAATTTATGCATGACTTATCCCTCCCAAACGGATGGCCAATCTAGATGTACTATTTTGAGGCTCGATGATATTCTATAATCTTTATTTTAAGAATTCAAAGGTGAATGAGATTTGAATCTCTTGTTTGTTGATTTATCACAAAACAATAGTTTCCAGTCAAATATACAGATGGATCCAAATGAAGACATATAGAGAATGTAATGTAAAACTCCAAACTGTTGGGATTGAGTTGGATAAGGAATGCTACTTGGACCTGATATTGTAGGAGAGATGACATAAAAGATTCAAGTTATCCAAAAGCAAATCAATGTTTCTCGTATTCAACAAAAGATCTATGATGAAAACTGTCAAAGATACTTAGAGTTAAAAATTAGAGACAAAGTATTCTTTCAAATAACTTCATAGAATATATTAATATGGTCTAGAAAGAAACGGAACAGATTAACAAGGTACATTGGTCATTTTGATATCCTTTATCACATCAAAGTTTTGGCATATCATCTTGTAATTCCACCAAAATATGGCACAAATTAATGATGTGTTCCATGTATCACTCCTGATGAAGTATATATCAGATCCCTCTTATGTAATTAACGGAGAGTTGGTATAGTTGGAAGATGATCTGTCCTATAAGATGTGGCTAGAAAATATTCTAGACCGGAGCGACAAGGTTCTACACAATTGGGAAACCCACATTTTCAAATATTTGTGGATAAACATAAAGTATGATGATGTAAAATTGGAACTATATGAGGTAGTGAAGGAAAACTACCCCCGCCAGTTTTTGTAAAATGAAAACTTAAGGGTGAAATTTGAAAAGGGTAGAATAATGTGATGACCTAAGAATTTATCAAAAGAATTTATCCCTTATTTTAGTAATTTCATATAGTATAAACCACAATAGATCAATTATATACCATATTAAGAACATTACAAATTAATAATTAATTAAATAAGATGTATTTCTAGAGGTTAAGGAACCAAATCCAACGATATAATAACATGACATTTAGAATTTTATTATGAACCTCGTGAATAGTAAACTAGCCAATTGAATAGTAACCTAACCAATGAAAGTGTAAATAAAATTTATCCATCATACATGTTATAATATAATATAATTATATCATAGTATAATTTAATAAATATTTTAAAACATATTAATTAAGTGTTGGTATGTTGGAAAGTCATAAATATATAATTACAATTTTATGAATAATTTAATAATTTAAAAAGAAAATTTATTTCTATAACTTGTATTCATAATTAATTTTTTTTTCTTATTATTCTAAGATAATTTAATGAGACCTTATGTAATTTTTATAGCATTATAGAATCAGTTATAATTTTCAAATTTGTATTTTCCATATAAATGAAACTTTTAATTAAATATTGAATTAATAATATTTAGAAAATAATTTTAAAACAAATTTTTTTCATTTTTACATTCTACACATCAATAAATTATTTTGTTAAGTTTTTGATATTTTTCTCAAATACATCAATTTTAGTGAATAGTAAAATTTAGTAATTTTCATTATATATACATTATAATTAAAATTAAATATTTCTTAAGTCAATAATGATTTAATAAGAACTGGTTCAAACTCACATTATTTAATTAATATATTTTGTCTTAATAATCAACACTATTTCTTATATTTTCAAAATAATAAACTAATGAATTAAATATTTAGAAAACACATCTCTCCTCTATAATAAATACCACACTCACGCCCACATTTCCTCACACATATCAAGATTTTATCCTTGCCTAAATTTCGATCAACAATCTTTCCTAGAACCTCCATCACTCCTAGTATCTCTTAGTCTTATTAGAAGACCAATCCTATGTGCATTGAGGAACATCTCAAGAGAAGGCTTCAAGAGGTAGACCCTCAGTCTTTTTCTTTTATTTTCCTTTTAATTTCAATTTCTTTTCTTATTCTACCCTCAAATACCTTAATCAAAATGAAATTATAACTCCATTACCATACATATAATATAAATATATATTTTTAATGTATGATCCAACATTAAACTCTTCCCTCTCCGTCTTTTATTCTAAAAATGAAATTGCCGCCCATTATGTGTCAATTTACCGACATCATGGGCGATACAGTTTTATTTTTATTTCACACCTTAATGAATGTTAATAATTTATTAAATAGTTTAAAATATAATTTAATTTTTATTTTATATCCCTTTTTATATTATGGAAATAAATTATACTCACAATACTAAATGATAAAATAAATAGAATTCGTTTTGTTTGAAAAACTGCCAAAATTAACCTAAAATGTTCATCATTATCTTTTATCTAATGATTAATCCTCATGGTATAACCAAGTCTATAATAATATATTTTATGATTTTTAAGGATCATTAATAACATAAAATAATAATTCTAGTTTTTCATCCTCATTTTAAACAAACTTCCATTCATGTATACATACAAACCGACCATGAAATTTATGAAAATTAACACTCCCGAATAAAACAATTAAACTATATAACTCATAAAAATTAATACAAAATAACTTAATAAGACTATCATGATTTATGTTAATTGAATAAATTCTATTTAATTTTTAATTAATGTATCTAATGTGAATATGTAGGTCATGAACTTGAAAAAAGCGTTTATACACATAATAATTGGATTTCTCAAACCCAACTCTCTTTCTTTTGGTTTTCCCTCTTTCATCCCATTTTCAGTATAGTTATTCCATAAAAATAATTTATCCCTCATTATCCTTCCTTTTCTGGGATATAAATACTTTCAATAAGATTTTTGGAGAAACATACTTTTTTCCAAAAGAACACTTCTTTCAAAATACACACTTGTAAATTATCAAGATTGTTTCCTTCACTCAAGGGTGATGTTTTTTGTATCAAGTATATTATTACCTCTTTCATTTTGAAATAATAAATTATTGAATTTATGATTATGAAATAAAACCCATTCCATTCCATGGGTTATAATATATTCAATATTTATATATTTTCAATTTGGATTGTCTGATTATGTAAATTTCTAATTTGATGGGTGATACCAAAATTATATCGAAAAATGTAATTGTTATAATGTGATGGGTGTGCTTAGAAATATATAGCACTCTCATGAATTGGGTAATGTGTTGTATCTCAATAGTAATGTGATGTATGATTGAACATGATTATATCTTTTTTCAAAACTATGTGTTGTAGTTAACCACTAGGACAAGATGTTTCATTTTCATGCATTGTCACATTCCATGTGTTTTCATAATTTATCTTCCCATGATTATGATCCTTTATCTATATTATGATTATTCTCACCACATTTTATATTATTTCATGTTCATATCAATTGTCTTAATGGGCCTTTATCTATCCCTATTTTGATGTGTATCCTTATGTGACTACTTGTACTACAGATATTTCTATGGCCAATAAGAATCTAAAGAAGAAGGAATTAAATTAATTTTGTTGTTTTATACTGTAAAAGTTATGTATGGTCCTAATTTACAAAAACACTAAACCTCTAGGCCCTCAATGTTTACTTTTTTTTATGGTTTCCCTTAAAATTAGGTAATAGTAATTAAAGAAAGAGCAAGGTCGTAATAATTTATTTTAAATTAATAATTTTTTTAGTAAACTAGAGTACATGTTCATTGATATTTACATTTATTCTTCTAAGATATCATATTCATGGATAACAAGGATATTATTATGTAATTATTTTATAAACTTTTTCAATTTTCACCACTAAAGTTATCAGGGTCGTGGAATAGTAATTAATGGGGATTATAATTTACATGTGGGATGATTGGATGTAAACATGTTTCAGTACTTTTAGATATTTAGTAGGGGTTGAAAAAAAATAGAATTACTGATTATAGAATTTTTTTAATTAAGGGAATCGAAATTCAATATTTTTCAACACATCCCATGAATATTTTATAGTGGTTTAGATGTTATTATAGGTTGGTTTTTCTAATAAAAATAAAATATTATATACAATATTAATTCATGTAATGTATGTGGTGGTGGTAAATATGTTGAAATGTAAAAATTAACCATAGAAAACATGAAATATCATAATTAAAGAGTAGAAATTTGATTGAAATTAATTTTAGTAATGCTTAACGATAATTTATGGTTTATATAAAAGCGATATTAATGGAAATTTTTTTGGTGATTGTAAAATTGGTTGAGCCTATATGAAATGTCACTTCTATCATTATTTGAAAACTATTCCTTTCCTTGAGTAACATGGTTCATGTGTTGAAGATAAAAGTAAGTATGGATGTTGTTAAATAATGAGAGAGTTTTATACTCGAGGGAATATGGGTTTTAATAGATGATTGTTAAATTGGATCAAACTCCCATTTTCACCTCACATAGGCATAAAATTAGATGTTTTAAAACCACCAATGTGTTTCGTATTGATTGATATTTGTGTAGAATGTTTGTTGAAAAATACTTGTCCTATATGAGTATTAGGTTAAACATTATACCTCTTGTAATCATCTAGGATACTCACAATCAGTTTTCACTAAAATAATGATAAATTATGTGTGGATGATTCCTTTTCTCAATAGGTAGGTTATGGTATTGTAGATTATAGGGTTGGCCTAATTACTAATGTTTAATGTGTTCCTTATTCTATCCCAAAGGAATATTCCTTAATACGTCCCAATGTTCCAACAATGGTGGTGATATACATGAAAGCGAATATGAATTTTAATGATCTAGATTTATGTCCTACTAAATATTTTTAATTACAGTACATGGAAGAGGTTGATACTTCATATGATATAGACATTTGTGTAATTATTTTGACAAGACTCGTGATAGAATCAAGGAAATAAATGTATGCACAATGAATCAATATTGGGAGGCCACATGAGAAACAAAAACTAGTTCTGTACTTATGTAGTGGCTAGTGAATTTTGTTATTATGAATGAATCAGATGTAAATATAAATGTGATCTTAATAATAAAAAAGGAGGTCATTATGGGGTAAGGATTATAGTTTAGTTGAAATATTTTTCAATATATTTTTCAGTATGATATTTCTAATGATCACCGGCTTTTTGAGGTTCAAGAGGTGAGGGATGTACCATAGTGAGGAGAACCATGATTTTAATACATAAATATTACATCATAATAAATGAATTTTCAATTCAAAAAATAATAATGCATTATATAATCTTAAATTTTTTGTGTCATCATATACTAGATTTATTCCCCTTTTGTTTTGTAAAATATCTTTATCATTTCCCACATAGAACACTTCTTAGGTATACCCTACTAAAAAACTCTCTTATTAACCATAGGAATGAAAAACATAAGAAATAGTGATCTTATATGATTATTATTGTTTAGAAACAGATATATCAATCAATGATCATACATGAGCATAATAACTTAACCAGGGTATGAAATCACAAATATATATTACAAAGATCATGCTCAATATTTCATAGATCATAACGTGATTTGTTTAATGAAACATTATCATAAAAAGGAAATATTATAAATAGTATGAAATCATCAATATTAATTCATGAGCTATAATATCATAACATAATAAATGAATGTGGAAAAAATATTATTATAATAATATGAATATATATAAATATATACATGTCCACCCATAATGTAAAGGACATGAAATAATTTACTCAAATAAACTTATGGGCATGTAATCTAGGTCTATGCATAATCTTATAGACATAAATATACTCCATGATTAATCTAATTAACATAGAAACTATGTCTATGCATAATATAATGGATTGAAAACAAGATCCACACATTATCTTATGGATATTAAAACTAGGTCCACACATAAAATTTTGAACATGATATATGGTTCACACATAAAATATTTATCTCAGGAGTTATTTATATTTTTAGAATGAATCATAGGGATATATAATTCAGGTCACACCCATCAAATAATGAAAATGATAAATATGTTTACCAAAATATCATAAAACATTTATCAAAGCATAACCCATGAAAATTAATGAGTTTCACAAACATTTCATCGTTGCATAAAATGGGTAAGGGAAACAGTCTACATTAAAATTTCATAACTTCAACACCATAATAATAAAACATACATAGATAGAATATGGATGGTTTCCTAGTATCATTACCCAATTAAAGTATATGTAACATCAATGGATTTAATCATTGATAAAAATATTGTTAATGGATCATTAGGAATATTTCTTGGGGAAAATATCATTTTTATTTTGAAATCACTTATTTAAAATCTAAAAATCATAAAAATATAATGGGAAAAAATTTCTTAGAAAATATCATTGTAAAATTTTAAAAAAATTGTAAAAAACATGACTATCTATGACAATATGAAATTATGTTCATTTCAACAAGGATTCCTTTCACATTTTTTCTAGAATTTCTAAGTACCTCATTCTTAAAAAATTCTCTTTTACCAATTTAAAAAAAGTAAAAAATAGGTGAAAATGTCTTTAAAATCATTAATGGAATTGTAAAAAATATTGTAAAAACCCTTTTTAGAAAAAATGGACATAGACAGAATGGTTTTTGGACTCAAGAAAAAAATAAATCCATATTTACTTAAATATACTCTTTTGGAATCCTGAGTAATTCAATAATGTAAAATGATATTTAAAAAGATAATCTATAGAAATCACCAAAGGATAAAAATATTAATGTGAATATTGATATTAAAGTCATAGAATTTCATATTTATAAATTGATCACAAATATCCTCAATAAATAATTAGATTATAATATAAAATCCTTACCTCATGTCTTGTCATTCTTCATACGTAATTGAACTTCCTATATAATAAATATAGATTTATTATATATATTACATAACCATACTAATATATATATATATATATATAATACTATATATTATTTACATAAAACATATTATTGTGTGTTTATTCACAATTTGTTATTAAAATCATTGTTCCATAAAGTGACTATGTCGTTTCTCATGTATGTTTCAGTTCAACAGTCGCAGCTATTGTAATTTGATCATAATAAAATAAATTTAAAAAATTTATTAATAATAAAAATATCATATATATTCATTATATATTTATATTTATATTTATATTCATCCATTAAAGGTTGATTTATAAAAATGAATTACACTGTTCATGCAGATAATAGGTCGTAAATCCGGAAGAACAATGTTTTCAATTTTCAATGGATGCATCAAAAGAAAGGTGAATATTAATTCACCTTTAATGAATAATTATTATTTGATATATATAATATATATTCATTAAATATATCCTTTGAACTATTCCTATAAAATGTTAATTAAAAATGAATCACATCATGTTGTGGATGTTGTAGTGCACCTGTATGAACGAGTGAAATTATAGTTTTCTAATGTATATGACGTTAAGATGATAGATATTATATTATAATTAAAAATGATAATTATGTCATAAATATGATATATATAATTTCTAAACCAATTTTAATAACCATCAATGTAATTTGGTGATGAAAAATTAATTATAATGCTACATGAAGATGGTAATCTATACGCACGCACAAGTGATATTTTCACTTTCTTTTGGAGAGAAATAAGGTGAATAACGGTTCAAAAATCATCATATTAATGATTAATTATATATAATATATTGAATTAATTATGTTATAATGGATAACCTAGATTTAAGGGTGGTATAAAAAGAAATAAAATTAAAAATGTTTGGTTATGATTTATACCTCTTCATTGGGAAACCCCTGTTGGATTACACCTTACACCTTCAGAGAATGGTATTTTGGAAGGACAAGAATATATATTATTAGGTTACGGAATATATTACGATATTAGGGTATGTATTTTTCGGATATATAAGTCTTAAACATTAGGAAAAATGAAAAACATGAGATTCCATTTTATAAGTGAGGGGATGGGCACTCTTGGAATTACAAAAATATATATTAATATAAATATATTTTGAATGAAAATATATCCAAATTGATAAAATAAAAATATTAGATGATTATTTTTCCAAGTAATCAAATACTATATAATTTCTACATGTTTATAATAGATTTTGATCCTAATTGTTTTGTTTTATCCCTTATTAACTCTTTGATAATTATGATGATAACAATTTTTTTAATATTTAGGGGTCAAAAAATTTGATATATAATTAAAATTGATAAATAAATGGAAAATTGTTGATATTTTAATACATATCTCATTAAATTTGACATATATATTTATTTTTTATGTTTTTAATCGTTTTAAAAAAATGTTTATTATAAAATATCATTAATGTCATTTATATAACTATTCATTTAATTTGAATTTCAAAAAAATGAATGAAAATAAAATAATATATAAGCATCTGAAACATATTGATTATATATATATGGATACTATAAATCACCTAAATAAAATTACTTTTAGGGTTTTAAAAATCATTTACTTTGTTTTCTACTATTCATACATGCACTATGTTAGTGTTGTATAAATAATTATGGTAGTAATTTCATTAATAAAAAATAAAAATAAATTTTCACCTGAAAAATAAATAAATTATATTATAAATAAATTTTTATATTCATTCATTATATTCATTTACTCTCATATACTTCATGATAACTAATTTAGTATGTCATTTTGACGTTTCTAGCCTTATAGAAGCATTGGAAAATACTTTGGATATAATTGTTGTAATGTAACTAAAAATTTCAAAAATATCAACAAAAATATTCATTAATAAATATTATTTAATAACAATTTCGTGAATATAAGTTTAATTATACATTTTTATTATTGTGACATTGAATTTTACTTTTCCTCTCCTGTACAAGCACTATGTAGACATTGAATATAATTTCCATATTAGTCTTGAAGTAATGTCTATTTTATATTTTTTAAATTATCTCTATATCATATTTGTATTATATTATCATAAAATATTAGTTTCATAATTATAATTATTTTTTAACAAATTTATGTATTGGTGATATCATAAATGATACCATACATCTTAAAAAACAATATATTTAATTATTCAATATAAATATAACTTATTCAAAAAAATTCAAAAAATTACAAATTATATTAATATAAATTTCTGAATAAAAATAAATATTAAATTTAAATATATCTAATTCTTTTAATTTATTCAAATTACTTTTAATATAAACGTGTAAAAAGAAATGAAAATTTATTTTTAGACAAATATGTTTTTATGAAAATAAATAAATTTAAATAAATAATAAATCATAAAGTTAATTAATATAGGATTATTTAGATTTTATATAAATAAAGTAGTATTATGTTAATTAAATATAAAATTCATATCATAATTTTAAATTTTAAGGATAAGAAATTACTATTTTATGAAAATATGTATTTTCACTATTCACTAAAACATGAATCCTTTCAAAAAAATCCAAAACAAATTACTCTATGATAATTTCTATATAATGATTTAACAAATTGAATATTTTTATGAAATAAATTTTATAATGATTTATGGTTTTCCTAATTTTTCAATCATTATTATTACATAATTATAAAGATAAACACCATAATATTTATATATTCAAGGATATAAAGGTATAGTATCATAGGAAAATTAGGATCATACATTACATTTACATAATAAAATTTAATCAATTATTAAAATTATTATTCACTATCTTTATAATATCTAATATTCTTTTTGGTACATGTAGTCACCTGAGGATATACATTACTAAAATTGGTGAGCTAAAACCCAAGAAAGAGGATGAACTATGGACATTAATCAATATAACATGGATGAGAATAATCACCATGATCACATCATAAGAATATTTTCATAATTATAATTACTATATAAAATTTTTAAAAAAATTGGAATGTGGAAATTCTTAAATATGAAATAGCATTTCAAAGTGGGTAAATACCACACATAGTTATGAACAAAGCCAGCATCAGGTATACACATGACATATGTGCATAATCATAACAGAATAATTATGAAAAAAAATATATAAAAAATATTCATGAATAAAAAATTATATAATTAGATAGATCACATTAACCAATTCATTGAAAGAATATATAATTTTATGCTTGCCCGTCACATCAAAACATATACATAATCATGCATGGAACATAGAACATATAAAAATAGTAGTGATGAAATAACACAGGAAAAGGAATGTGTTTCATATAGATTTCATAAAACATACACTCATGAATAAAAATTGGGATTAAAATATTAAAAATTCATATCATACTTTGGAATAATAGTTCATTTTTCCCTGATAAGAAAAAACACATGAGGAGTCTGTTTTTTTTAAATGAAAAGTGTTTTTATAAAATCATAGTATTTGGATTAAAAATTAACAATTATGCATGCATATAACTGAAATAAAATTGAATAATAATGAAATAATATATAATAAAAATTAATATAATATCAATTATAAAGATTTCGTGAAAGAGGAATAACCCAAAGGATAGGGGTTGTGTTCAAGAATCCCCTTAGCTTAAACATTTCATTATTTTTTTCCTTCACACCTCCAAAATAATAAACATATAATTTTTAAAAATATATCGATAAGTTAATTATTATAATTTTTACCATTATTTTAAAATTATATTAATTATATTATATTTTTTAATTTCCTTGGTTATAGGGAAGTTATTTTTTCCTCATAATTTACATAGAAATTTTATAATTTTTTCTTCGATTTCCCTATTTTTGTTTAATTTAATTTATAAATTAGTAGATTTAATTCTAGAAGCATGTAAAATATGTATGTACATGTATATATATTATATATAATTCATAATATTCATCTTTGAAGATTTTATTAATTTTTGACATGGAAATGTATTTTTAGGAGTTTAACAGATATTTGACAGGACATTATCAAGATTGTGAGAAAGGGAAGATTGAAATTTATATATAATATAAATATTATAATTATAAGGGGTTAAAATATTTAATATAATTTGAACTTACATAATAATTAATATTATATGTTTTAATTTTTAAAGGAGAGGATAAAAAATAAAGAGAAGAAGAAGAAGAAATAAAAAGGTTATGAGTTGATCAAAACATACATAATCCTTTCTCTAGATTCACATGTACGACACTAAGACTCTATTGATAAGGGGAATGAGAGGGGGGGTATTATAAGGGGCTTAAGTACCTAGGTATTATTAGGGGATTGAGAGGGGGGATTGGTAAGATTATTTTCTTTATTATGATAGGGATGAGTGATTTTCCATGCAGTGTGAGATGGGTTTTTATACATGAGGAGAGGTGTATTTTTTTAATAAAATGTTATTTCAAATATTATATCAAAGGTAAAACATTTAATAGTGAATTTTTGACAAGATAAATCATATAAAAATATAATATAATGTTTTTTTGACATTAAGAAACATTATAATTCAAATTCATATAGTTTATTAAAATTATTGTGGGATGAATGAAAATTCATTATTTTAAAAAGTCACTTTTCACTTTATGTTTTCGAAAATGACTTTTTAGTTAAGAAATTAAGTTTAATTGTTTCAATGAGTAACGTATCAAATTAAACTTACAATGGATGAATCTCATGTTATTTAAAGTAATAGGTCATTATTACATCATGAATGACATAATTTAAAATATTTTGGTTATGTGAAAAATGTATTCATACTATTTACATGAAAATCAAATAATTGATCAAAATTAATAAAAATTAACCCTTAATCATAATAAATTTTATGATTTCAAAAATGATATTGATTTTATAAAAATAAGTTTCTAACATTGGAAAATTTTTCATTTAATATAAAAATAATAAATTTTATGAAATACTTTAAAATACAGATTATTACAAGTGTGCATATATTTCTTTTGAGAGCTTTAATAATGATATTATATTTTTAAAATGATAATATTCATATGTAATTAAATTACTCTTGTGAAATATTATTTACGTCACAATTTATTATTTTTAATTTAAATTACTATATCAATTGTCATGTTACTCTTTCCAAGGGTCATGTTACTATTCACTATAGATTGGTTAATTTTCAAATGTTCACATTACTATTCCAATGATAAAATTACCTCATAAAAATAAAACTTCATTTCTTAATTCATTATTCTCTTTAATTGATCACAAGGTTCTGCATTTCCATTTTCTAAAATTTCAATTGGTTTGAAAATATTTTTTTATTTTAAATAGTGTTTTTCATTGGAGGAAAGATTCTAACAGATTTATGTGATAAATAATTTCAAATTTTCATTTTTATATTTTATATTTATCCTATTGTATTATTTTATAGTTTATTTGGTTTATTCATTAAGTAATTTAATTATTTTCATTAGTGGAATGTCATCCTACTGGTTTCTCTATGTATTGTATGTGTATAATAATGTTTAATATAATAAAGACATATTTCAACAAGAAAATATCATTTAGAAAATCTAGATCATTACATTATTACTCCCTTAAAAATTTCATCCTAAAAATTTCAACTCAAATAATCGGTTGAGAATATGATATGTTACTTATATTACATTGTTTCCTCTTGTTCCCATGTCACCTCTACATACATATGGTTCCTCTAAAACATTTTGACAATGTCAGTCAACTTAATGTGTATAAATATGTCTCAATGGTCTAAAATAATCATTGGATGAACTTCATATAAGAGTCCATTATTTATTTATAACATCTCTAGAATTAGTACATGACATAGACATATTATTTACATTCTTATATGTGATATATGGAACACAACATGAACATGAGCCATAATTGGAAGAAGTGAGAGTAGATGGTCCACTAGTCTAATGAAATCATGGGTCAAAAAGTGGTTAATGTACCTTGGGATAAGTTTCTATATTTTTTCCAAACCACACTACTCTATTCTATGGTGATATTTAAAGGAAACCACTTTCTCCAACTTTAAAATTCATCTCCCTTCGATGGATGTCAGCATAGATCTTTTTCTAAATATAATTATCTAATATATTTTTTTAGAGATTGGACCTTCTCTATAATCTATTTAAGAAGGTAATATATAATTAAATTTTATTCTACAACTTCATCCAATCATGTGGGTGTTCTATTGTGCTTCCCATATAGAGCATTATATGGATCCACTTGAATACTTGAGTGAAATCTATTATTATATGATAACTAAACTAATGTGATATGTAGATCCCATATACCTTTTAATTCCAGTGAAAAGGATCAATGAATTTTCTTATGATTCTAAATAATCATTTGAGACTAACCATTAGTTTGGGGGTGATAGACTGTGCTAAAATTTAATCAAGTATTAAAATCCTATTGGTGAATTCCCTAAAATATATATTTAATCATTGGATCATTTCCATAAATAGTTAGAACTATTACCCATTAAAGCCTCACTAAACTGTTCAAATATATGTTGGAATTTCTTTTCAAGAAATAAATCATTCTTAATAGAGATAAAGTGGGTAGTCATGGTGAGTTTTTCAACCTAAACCCATATCGTGTTATCTCATGTGGATGTCTTCAGAAGACCAGTGATATTGTTTATAGTGAAATTATTAAATATTTAAATCGGTATAGGAAATCGTTGTATCATGTATTTGGAATTATATATACCTGATTTATATTTCCAACAAATCAAACACCATGAGATATACTTTTCAGATTCTTTCATCTTATTGTACAATGAGAAGTTCTCTCGAAGATCACGATACATCTTATTACATATAGGTTGTATAGGAAAATCCAATCTATGAGATTTATCCTATAGATATTTCTATATCCCTGGTGATAAAGTCACACAAATTATATTTACAAATATAGTGACACCATCCTCATCGATGTGAAACTAATTAATATTACCTTCATTAATTTCTTTCCCATTATTTGGATGTTATGGAATATCCATTTGTCTCTCCTTGATATTCCCTTTGATAAATGGTTGGGATGTAAATTTGGAATGATTTGATATATTCCATGAATTTTTTATTTCCAAATACATTATTTTCATATTTATGAAGATATTGTGTTTTACAATGTGTATCATCGATAATGTAGACATTTCTCTTCTAAAAATACCATCAGTTACTTTGTTCACATTTCTAGGATGGTAGATACTAGAGAAATCATAGTCATTGATTATCTTGTACCCTATTATTTTATGGATTTTCAAAAAATTCTATGTGAATATATAATATATAATATTTTTAATATCATACATGACAAAATTCTCCACATATAGGTAGTTACAATAGATTATCAAGGAAAATATAATAATTGTTAACTATAGATCATGTGTTGGGATGTTTTTCTCATGGATCTCAAGCTATCATGAGGAATATGCTATCAATTGTCATTATTCTTAAGTACACAACCCCTTACTTTTTTATAATCAATGATGTATATTAGAAAAACTTCCCCACTTGTTAGTTCTATCAGTACCAGTGCAGTGATAATACTATTATTGATATCCTTGAAGATTTACTAATATTCTTCTATCTAGAAATACTTTACCCATTTTGTGTTAACATAGATTGAAGGTTATACAATAATGATAAGTTACTCAAAAAAATCTTTGTAGTACTCATTTTATCTATTAAAAATAGAATATTTTTACACTTGCGGGTATAGTACTTTCCAAATGTTCTTTTGTATTTGAGAGTTCAATAAATCATTCCTCACTTGTGATCACATTCTTGAAGAATATTATTTTTTTCATACAAAAGTTAGACTTTATGAACATAGCACACATATTTTTCTTCTTTTATGTCAGTAGTATAAGCCTTAGATACTCTCCAGGATCCCCCTTCCTCTATGAGTAAATGATAGTATCATCATTAAGGACTACAAAAATTTTATCAATGTAGTGTCAAATGACTCTATTCATCAAATCCCAAAAGATTTTAGGGGAATTAATATGTCTTATGTGAATACATATGAATTCATATTTCCCATAACTGAAATGGAAGACACTATTTTGAATATCTTTCTTCTTCACCATTAGTTGATGATATTTAAAATGGAAATGAACCTTTCATATATACTGATCTTTTTATAGTTGATTGATCATGTCATCAATTCTTAGAAAGAGATAATTGTTCATTATGGTGAGTTTTATACATTCTCTAATCAATTCAAAGCCACATTGATCCATGTTCCTTCTTTAAAAATATCCTTAGTGCACCCCAAGGTGATAAAATAGTCTATATAAAACATTTTTCTAAGTGATCTTACATCTTCTTCTTTAACACCTTCAGTTCGACAAGGGCCATACTATAGGGTCAATTTGAGAAAGGACTGAATATGAGTATAATATTTATTAATTAATATACATCATGATCTAGAGAATTCTAGGTAACTCTTGAATAAATAAATTATTGTATTCCCTCTCAATGGTAACTTCCTATAGGTTGAAACCTTCATTTGACAGAACTATTTATGAAATTTATGTTTCTTATTAAGGTATCATCACCCACACCATCAATGGATTTCCAAAATGATATTCATGATCATCCATGATTTTTTATAGGATAAATGGAAGTCTTGGAATATAGAATGATATTTATTTTCCCAAAATATGATATGTTGTCTACATAATGAGAGTCAATCCATGCTGTGTATATTGTCAAATTCTACATGGGGAAAGATTATGAGATTCCCAAGAAGCACCATCACACATATTCTAATATGATAATATTCTAAAAAATTGGTTGGAATGATCATACCACTAGGTGTTTATAGATATCACTATGTATAGGTATCGAGGATTCAGTTCGAAAGTTATAACAAAATTATAGGATATAAATGAATGTGTAGAAATAGAATCAAATAAGACTTTTTAAATTATTAGGTGATTAAGAATTATGAATTATATGAATTTGTTTTTATGATTGACCTCATAATTAGTGAAGGAATAAGTTTTCCCTTTATCCTTTGGCTTTCGTGGTAACTAAGGTGGATTTACCTCAAGAACTATAGGTTTAGTACACAAGCTCACATAATAACCTTACTCCCTATTGTTTAATAATTGAACAATGGGTGGTTCATTAGGTGGATCCTTCCTTGCCTCAATTATTTGTTCCATATTTTTAATCTCTCTTCATCATTAATAAAATTGTTGGACTTTTCTCCCATATTTAATTCATTTACCCAGACCTTTAATTCTTTACCATAATATTTCTTCCTCCATTTTTTCCCGTGGGTAGTTGGATCCTCTTTACTCCTTTTTCATTTGACCCACCACTCTGAAACAACATTTTTCTATTCCCATTTTCATAACCATGGGTAAATTATATTAACTCCATATCTGCTTTGATGTCACATCAAACCACTTATTCATTATCCTAATGTCTCGAATAACTACAGCCTTTAAAAGGTGTTTTATTTAACAGATAAAAAATACAAATATATTTTTCTATCATTTTTTAAAAAACACCTGAGGAATACCTTGAAAGCATTTTGAATTTTCCAAATAATCATTTATAGATTAACCTTCATTTTAATTCATCACAATATATTTTCTCTCTATTTTTTTGGAATCTTTTTAGGGAAATTCTTATTATGAAATATTTTCATAAAATCATTACACTCCATATATTTTATTCTATCTTTTTTATTTGGGTTCTTAATCAACTCCAAAATTTACCGACCTCTCTAAATTAAATATATTTAAATAGAGTCACATTCTCAATCTCATTTAGTGGATCCCAAAAATGATTTTCTCCATTGAGTTAACCCACCATTACATGACAAGTGGATTTAAAGTTATATAAATTTTCAGTGGGAACTATTAAATAACAGAATCAATTTATTGTTGTTACATATTTGGTAAAGTTGTATGTTCTAAGAGTTTTTAGTTTTTTTCCTAGATTGTGACTACTGGTTAATTATTTCAAAAAACAATTAATTACACATTTCATGTATTTATGGATGTCATTCTAGAAATCAATGAACTATCACTCATATAGGTTATTGGCCATGTTTCTCACATTTCCAACCATTTACTAAAATATAATTGTTTGAAAATAAAATATGTAATCCAAGATTGAATAAATAATTTATTAATTTTTGTAATAAATTCTAAAGGAATATCTTATGGGATATTTATGTTTATCCAATTTCTAAAAAATTATTTTGGGTTATTTTCATATACTTATACTTATCTTAATAATTTACACTGATTCTTTCTAATCATAATTACAAAATCAAATAAACCATTATTGCGACACCAATTATATAGACCATGTATTTTCTTACTTGAATATTAAATATTTAAAAAGATAAAAAACATAATAGTTATAAAATCATGCCTAAAAAGGTTTATTATCTTGAAAAAATTATGATTATATATTAGTTATTCAAAATAAAATGTCATCATTTATTAAAAACATTTTCATTAACCTTATAATATCTCAGTTTCTCTATAAAACTTTTAGTCACTTGAGTATATATTTTAGTGAAAGGTGTTTTCTAAAATCCAGATAAAATGATAAATAATAAACATCAATCACAATAACATAGGGGAGTATAATAATCATAATCACATAAAAAAAATTTGATCATAAATATAATCTTGAGGGAAAATTTGGATAAATTCATTAAAGGTGGAAATATATAAAAATAAAACATCATATCAAAGTGGTTAAAGGCCACGCATATTTTTGAAAAAGATGTCATGATGTTCACAAAAAACATATGTCCATAATCATAACATCATCATTATGAACAAATATAACATTATGTTCACATATCATGCACATTATTTCATGAAATACATCAAAATACCCAATGCATCGGAGAGATAAATTATCCCAGTTCCACCCATAAAATCATAAAATATTAATAATAATTAATTACGTATATTTTATATAATTTATAATATCCATCAACGAGTATGGTTATAAGAGTTGATTATTCAATGCCTCCATATGTGGTTAACAATCCTATAGGGGATATTGTAAAAAGAGTGGGAAATAGATGTGTGAAATTTATGTATATCATAAATACAATACTTAAAGTAGGTTACAATAATTAATATAATGTTAAATTACATAATTATTAATCATAAAAGTTATTTTTTTGAAAGGGGTGGAAAAAAGAGTTGAATAAGAAGAATAAATAGAAAAAGAAAAGTTGATCGAAACTTACTTAATCCTCAGTGCATCATCTCTTGTATGACACTAAGACTCCCTTTATGTTTGAAATTTGATTACTCCATAATATCCCATGGAATTATAATGTATGTGATATGCATGATTTTAGAAAACTATTTTCCTTGATATTATAGGGGTAAGTGATTTTTCAAGGGGAGGGAGAGGAGTTATTCATACATAAGGAGAGAAGTATTTTTATAACAAAATATTATATCAAATATTATATCAAATGTAAAACATAAAATAGTTATTTTTAAAAAGAATAAATCATGTATCAGAGAATATAATGGTTTTTGGACTTTTACAATCATTATAATTCTAATTAGCATAATTTATTAAAGGGAGATCGTAATGGAAGAAAAATTGGTTTAAAAAAAATCAATTTTGACTTTAGGTTTTAGAAAATAATTTTTATATTTAGATATTTTTTAATTTAATTTTAATGAATAATTTAGGAAATTAAATATAAAATGGTCTAACCTCCTGTTAAATAGATAGATAGTTCAATTTTACATTTGGAATGAGGTACTTTAATATATATCGGTTACATGAAAACTGTATTTTTACAATTTGCCTAAAATTTGAATTATTTCAGAAAATTACCCAAAAATATCCATTTGAAAATTTGTACATTGATGATTGAAAAAATGGTAGTCATTTTATCAATATAAATTTCAATCAAATTTACCTATAAATTTTAATATATAAAATTTTTATTTTTCAGAAAAACATTAAAATATAGTTTATTCAAAACGTGTTTATAAATTATTTGTGTGTTGTAATAGTGATATTAATTTTTATACATTATGATACAAATATTTAATTAAATGAATTATGATAAATACATTTTTAATAAAAATTTATTATTTTTTGGTTAAATTACTATTCTAATGGTCATGTTACTATTCCCAATGGTTTGGCTGCTATTTTTAATAGTCAAGTTTTGATTACAAAGGTCAAATCTCTATTCATGTAGTCACATTATATCCTATAAAAACATCTTCATTCCTAAATTCATTATAAAATTATATTTTTCTCAATTTTTGAAATTTCCATTTCCTATAATGTCAATTTGTTTACGAATATATTATTTCATTTCTAAAGTTTTGGTCATGGGAGTGATGATTATCATAGATTGATGTGATCCATATTATCACATTTTAGATGGTGTATTTTAAAACATTATACCCTTGAAATATTTTTAATTCTATTAGGTTTAGTCATTTTCTAATATAATGATTTTAATTTATGAAATAATTTCTTCTCTGGTTCTCTTTGTATTTTATGTGTATAATTATGTATAATATAATATACATTTATTTCCAGAATAAAATATCAATTATATGATCTTTTACATTATAAACTTCCAAAATTTAATTATTATATCAACTCATAGAAATAAAAAACATATTTTTGAAGAATACACATTTTTAAGAATGATTTGAATTTACCACAAATTTAGTTGATATTTACATAGAATGCATTAGTATATTATTATTGATTTGGAATACTACACATATTTATTAATTTGGATACTTTTATTCTTTTCATCTAATTGAATAACTATTTTATAATGGTAATAAATTAATAATATATTGTGGTTTGTTAAAGCCCGGTGTTTTATGTTGTATACACAATCAAACATATTGTTCATTTAAAATATTGAAGTGTTATATTCTCCCCATATAATCAATTTTATCCTAAAAATTGAAAATTTTTCTTTTTAGAAAAGGTTTTGATATTTGAAAATTTCTTTTTTGTGGAACCATGTCATAAAATGGTTAATTATAAATTCTCTTGAAAAGATCGAAAGTGAAATATAAATATCATTTGTAATAAAACATATCTATATATACTAATAGGAGATAATCAGTAAAAAATGAAAATATGGACATGGAGGAAAAAATATTTTCCAAAAAAATTTAGAGAGTGATTGATAGAATTTATCATAATAATTTGAATAATCATGAGATATTTACTCGTCACAAAACAACAAAACTGTAAGGTTATATAATGACAATCTATTTTTCTAAAATGAATGTAATTGGATGGTATTTTTGTTTCATGATCCTTTTCATATAGTTAAGGTATTATTTTACTATCAATATAGTGTGCATAAAGAAAATTTACTTATTTGATCTCTTTCTATTTCATAATCACATTTTTATCCTATGATTTATCGTCGATCAAATACACTTTTAACTCATATCTTACTCCAAAAAATAGATATTCAAGATTTTATATGTCATACTTGAAGCACTAATAATAACTTATAAAGAATTATATGATACACAAGTCATTATTTATGCCTCTAAATATTTACCAAAATTGAAATGGTTAGAATAAGATATCCAACACAATACATTAATTTAATTGAACTCAACAATAACACCCAAAGTTTAAATTAATCCATTCCATAAATATTTAAACTAAAGGATTATAAAAAATATGTTTGAACAATATTGAAACCCATATATTAGAATGATTTTATCTTATATACATTCATGATCAATATAAAAATAGTCTTTATGTAATTATAATCACTTACAAAGTCTCATTAAAATGTATATACCTAAATCAGATAGTTTATAAAATCTACTAATAATTTCCAAAAATAAAATCACAATAAAATCATGTATGATTAATAAAGATTATATAAAATTTTTTCTATAAATAATCGCTTTTCTTAGACAGACATATTCTCTTTTGATGTTTCATTTCATCCTTACACCAATAAATAATCATAAGATGATTCATAATGTCAAATATGATTTCAATATTACATAAATTTTTATTGAATATATATAGATAGAGATATGAAATGTTAAATATCACCTTAGATTAAAATAAAGGATGAAGAATATTATTTTCATAGGGAGTATTCATAAAAACTTCTACATGGAATCCGGAAATCATTATTGGATGATATGTGTTCCCTAATTATCAATATTCACTTCAGTTGTGGTGATTGTATAATATTTCCCTTTATCCTTTTAATTGAGAGGTTGTTGTGAATTATTATCCTCGTCAGAACATGTATAGAGGAACAGATTTTAATAATCACAAAAATTATTTCATCATTAACACTAAAGTGTGAGTGGTTTATTTTCTGGGATCCCTTATTATTCAGTTCAATGATTTTACTCTTCACTACACTTAGACATTATTTTTTTCATTTAATAGGCTTTCCACACACGAAATATTATCTTGATCCATTGATTATTTCAACTAAATTCTCCTTCCGAATTTTTTTTTGGAAAGCATAAAGTTTAAATTTTTTTCTCTACATAACATACCCCTTGAGACCTCATTAAACACTATCTTCCTTTTCTTATCAACATAACCATGATGGATTCCAACTTCAATTTCCACTTAGATTTCACATCGAATGATTTATCCATAGAATCCAAATTTCATTATAGAAATTGAATTTTGAATAATTTGGTTCAAAACATTAAATAATTGATTAATATTTCATTCTATGTTAATGAAAAAACAAGAGTAATACTTCACAAGTCATGTAATATTTTATTCATTGGTACTAATGGATTATTTATCCTTTTGTTCCAACTCTATTAATTCTCTCTCCATTTTAGTTAAACGAGTTCATGGAATGTAATTATAGAGGAATAAAACATTAAAATATACCCATTACAGGATGTTTATATCATCATATTTTCTTGATAAGAGTATACCATTAGGGTAACACCCGAGACTTTAATGTTATATAAATCATCAAAGGAATATTTTTCTACACAACACTTTCTTTACTTTCTTTACACGAAATCATGACCTTCCTCGATAGATTTCGTCGTACGCAATACCGAGTTTCACTAAACAACGATATACTATTAAAATATTATTAAAACTAGCTGTTATGAATAGTATTAACCTCTTTTTGAAATTTTATAAATTTTATTTTTCAAAATTGACTTCATTTTTGGATTCGGAATATCGAAATTAGCTTAGGGTGAAATTTTCGTATTTTTTTGAAAACATTCAATTTTTGATTAATAGTGAAACCAATAAGTTGTAGTTAAAAAACTGATTTTTTCATAAAACATAATTTTACCGCTTCTGTGAGTTGAATTTTGAAAATCCGAGAGGCACAGTTGATGTCAGTAAGTAAAGTGTGGTTCAATGAGATGAAAATAATTTTTGGTGAATAGTAACTTTTTACTTTTATTTACCACGGTTAAAAATAAATAGGGTAATTAAGGGTAAAAATGATATTATTATTTCCCTAACACGTGTACTAATTCTATTGGATAAATGTAATTCGACAAAAAACAAAAATAGGAATAAAATATGACCATTTAGGCGCACTTGGATTAGATTAGGACATTTATTATTAATTTATTTAAAGAAGGGTTGAAATAGTTAAATTCAATGTTTAATAACTAAATAATTTTTAATATAGGGTTATACATAAGATCAATTCGAATATAAATATTCATTAGAAAGATAAAACTATTTCCTACATAATTATATTTTATTTTTAATTTTTAGACATTAAATAATTTAATTTATTTATGACACAAAGATGATGCAGTAATTATCTTGTCAATGAAATATTGACATAATTGATGTTATAAATACCCAAATAAATATAATTTGGGACTTTTTATGAATTAAACAAATTTTATAGGTTAATATGACATGTTAGTATTGATTTAATTAATTTTTTTGAACTAATAATTCTGTTATGATTGTCACAAAAATCAATTACTAAATAGTGTCAAAATTGACATAAAATAGTTTTTAAAACAAATATTATATTAGTATTTTTTATTTTATTCTTCAAAAAATATTGTTTGGCCAAATGACATAGATAAGGTTATATATATTAATAATAAACAACTTGGGGTTTGTTTGGCTGCTATAGTAAGTTTATTAACTTTATAGTAAAAGAACACAAGAAGACACGGTAAAAGTAAAATTATTTAACTAAATGTTAAATCTAAATGATAAGGTTGAAATAGGAACCTAAACTTGTCTAAATTCTATTTGATGAGAGTATTTCGACCCATCCCCACCTTAGCCTCGAAATAAATCAATTTGGAGCTATTTAAAACCGAACTTCACTTTATAATAAAATAAAAGTTTTAGTTTTTCCAAAGGAGCCCCTCTCCTCCCTTATAAAAGGGAACCTCCTCCCCCTCTTCCTCACACCACATTGAGCCTTCAAGCTCAGCCAACCCCTACCACGTTCTCCTCTCCACTTCCCTAGAGACATCTTAGAGGTCCTGGTATTCTTCAAAAACCAATTTTAGTGCCCTAAAATGAGGACTCAAAGAAGCACTTCAAAGAAGAGGTAATGTCCGTTACCGATTCTTTCATCATTATTTCTTCTTCCACTGATTCTTATTTAGTTGTTTCATTATGAAGTAATAAAATCAGTATCACTCATATACTGATATGTTATTATAAGTATGAAACAACCCTATTTCACCATCTATCCATCCTATGGAAAATCAAATCACCGCGCGTACGTACGTACAGAATATCGTCTCCATGTCGTAGTGTAATATATTTTCCACCACCACCTTACTTGGATTGGTATAATGGTGTAAATAATGACTATATATGATTATTTTAAAGTGATATTGATTCTGAAATAGTATACATACACTCCAATACAATTCCATGATCATGGGAACGATATCATCGCTCGTGCGTACGTACGGAATACCATCTCCACGATGTGATGCCACTCGTTCTACATAATCTTCATTGCATAATGATTATATAAATGAATTGAATGAATGAATAAGATATATATTACACTAATAAAATTCTGGAAATGAGGTATATATAACCTAAAGAGAAGAATAATAATGTATTCGACAAAACACGCATAAGAACAAAAAGTAATAAACACCCGAATAACAAGTTGTAATAAAATATTACTAATAAGAAGCTATGAATATGACCATATGTGATATCATAACAAAGAGTATGATTCTGGAATAAGTCAGTAACAAGATTTAAATCATTATACAGGAGGTTTGGACACGTACAAAGCATATCGGACCTATGGTAAGGAAAATATCACAGTCTCATTTTTATACAAGATTTTTTATACTTTGGTATTTACTGGGGTGTATTTTATCATCCACATACATGTTTACTCGATATGAAATATTTTTTCTATCCACCTAAAATTTTTTAAATCCAATTTTACCTTTCTATGAGTTTTTAGTAAAATATATGAAAGGAATCTTTTGTCGTTTTTTGTACGAGGTACTTTTTGACTTTTCTGACAAATGTACGAGAATAATGTTATTTTTAACTTATACGGAATGAATGGATTTTTAAAAAATTATTTCCAAGAAGCTTGATTTATAAGTTTTCAAGTTTATTTTTAATCAACTTCTTTTAGATTATAATTTTATGACATGTTAAGAAAGTAAAAGTGTTTTTGAAGCAGAAAGGATATTTTCGTCAAGAATGGAGTTCAAGTATTTTATCAAAATAATTTTCCATCTAAGATAATAAAGGGTTCTGTTTCTATCCCTATTATTACATTGATTTGATTATGTTGTGATGGAATTATATTTTTATGAATTCCATTATCTTATATGAATTGTTTTATGATGTCACTATGTTTACGATTCCAATTTTATTACATGGGTTATGCTATGATGTATGATTTATGATTTTGTGGCACACATAAGAATGGTATCATTATGAGATGGGTGGGACCTATATATCCCTCCAATTCATTGGGTAAAGATTTTATATCTCATGAGATAGACATGGATGGAACGACATGTTAAACCGGTTCAGTGAAATAGGACTGAAACGAGGAGTGAACTCGGTTCAGAAATGGACTTTGTCCACTAAGATAGTTTTGGAAATGAGACTTGACTAATAAGAAATGATTCTCTATGATTATGTGTGTATGCCACAAAGTTTCAAGTTTTAAGTTATGATTATTGGTATTACATTTCACTACTATGCTTTATCACATGTTATGAAATTATGATCTCTTCTGCAGGTTAAGATTTCCAAAAGTTATGTGCTTATGTATATGATGTGATTGATATTTCTTTTGTTTACCCTTACTAAGAATTTGAGCTCACCCTTTTGTATGATTTATTTCCCCAGGTAAGGAAGATGGTTATTAAGTAGGATAGGCCAAAAAGGGACTCTAGATATGTTCAAATAAATGGGAGGCAAAGTAGATGCTTTATGAACCAGTTGTTTATGTTTCCTAGTTTCTAAAGACACTATACCTATACAGTCCTTTCATGGTTTTGTTATATGTTGTAATAAGTGTGATTCAATTTTGAAGTAATAACAATGTATATAAATTATGGGATATTATAATAGGTCATCTTCACTTTCAATGTGATAAACTACTAAGAAAAATTTCTCAACAATCACTGTAGAATGGAAAATTTTTCTTTGATCACTTTGATCAATTTATCCACAAATAGTGGATCAAAAAACACATAGAAGGATTATAGAAATTTTCATATAAAAGGTAAAACTGCATATTTATCCCCCATGTTGAATTTGGAATTTCTTCATGATCCACATTATTTCTCATAGTTTGAGAGAGTATAGTGAAAATAGCCATAAAATATTTCATCCTATACCCTAATTTATTTTCTCACTCAAGAAGATGTCAATTACATTTTCAATCACAATATTTGTTCTCATGATTCCTTTAGGTCTGATATATTGATAAATATATATATATAGTTAGATCAACAATAGTACTACTTAGAAATCATATAATTATTAACAATAATTCATATGATGTCCAAATCATGATACATTATTTTCAATCTATGACTCCTTACGTTAAACCTATGTTATCCATGATTATCATCAATTTAAATTCATTATAACTATTTGAAAATAAAATGTTAATTAAGCTTAGAATATACCTTGGGATGTAAAACTATATGAAATGTATGGGAACATTCACCATGAACCATAATTATGGTCATGATAGAGTTGGATTACACTTTTCATAGTTTTACCCCAATATGCATGTATTCCAAAACCAAATCTACTTATAATATATCGAGTTGAAATTTTTTCTAGGAAAAGCACACTCTTTCCTTTACCATAACATTGTAAATTCAGAAATATATATTATTATATTATGGGTTCTCGCTAATGTTTTCACATCCTCATTTCCAAAGGTAACAAATCCTTTTTCTGATAAAAATTGAAAAAGACCAAACATGTCAGGTATAAATATTATTCCTTAATATATTAATATTCAATAAATATAATTAAAATCCACACCAAATCTATAATTTTTTTTATTGTTCATAGAGAATAGAAACATAATACACTTATTTTATGAAATATATTCAAAATTACCCACATATAACTCTCCTTAGTTATACCCTACTTAAAACCATTATTCGTAGCCATGGGAATGTAAAACATAAGAACAGGTGAGCTAAAAAGCGGAATATGGGTAAAAATGGAGCTATCAATCAATAATCATACATTTTAATAATATAAGAATAAGAGTATGAGATCATGATCATAAATTAAAAATATCATAGCCTATATATCATAGATCATAAACATGAGTGATATGATAAATAATTATCATAATAAATGGAAAAATTCACAAAACTCTAGAATCATCTATAATTAATAATAAATTACGAGTCTATAACATACACATAAAAAATGTTGAAAACCCATATTTTTATAAAATTATGAACATGTATAAATATAAATATCTTCCGTCATAATGTTAAGGTCATGAAATACAATGTTCATATAAACTTATGAACAAGAAAACTATATCCATGCATAATCTTATGCACATAAAGACCATGTCCATGTATAATATTAAATACATAAAGAAATTCAAATGTTTAATATGATTACCATGAAAATAGTTTCTATGCATAATATTAGTGTAAAAGGAGGTAAAAATATAATAATTTGTTTTTATATTTATTTATATTCTGTATTTAAATAGTAATATTCATTATGTTAAGTAATTATTATAGTAAATAAATTTTTATATAGTCATTTTTTAAAAGATAATTTTATAGTTTTGTAGTTTTTTACAATAGAAATCTTATTTCATTTTTTAGTTCATAATTTTGATATTATCTTAGTATAATTTTTTGACATTTTTTGGAGAATGTTATATTTTGGGTGAATAGGAATAAAATATTGTTTTTTCACAAAATTGTATTTTAATGAAATTTTCAAGAAATAAATATGATATAAAATTTATTAAACTGATTTAATGAATAAATTATGATTTTATAATATAAATATTGTATACATAATAATTAAGAACATGTATTATATAATGTATTTCTATGTAAGTATAATAATATTTATCAGTGCCAATGTAGTACCTGTGTAGAGGTGATAAGTAAAATTTTGATACATATATATAATAATTTAGTACTAAGAATATTGTTACTATATTATATGTGAATTATTATTTAAATTTTTTTATTTATTTCAAATTTAATTCTATAGTTATATAACTTATGTATTTTCTAAATTTCTCTCCAAGGCATGCACTCGGCAAGAAAGGACAAAAATAACCAATTAAAGAAGTTTTCTTGACATTTATAAAAGTAAGTATACATAATTAATGAATATAAATGATTATATCTAGCATAATTTGTTTAGTTTTAAAATTAAATTTATTTTTATATTTTATAAATGAAATGGACATCTTTAATGCTTATGAAACACCAATGTAGTGCTTGTGCAAGAAAAAATAAAATTATATAAAATTATTTTAATTAAATTATATGCACTATTAAATGACCATAAACAAGAATAAATATTTTAATATATATAATATTACACAATTATATTAATTTTATTATAATTTGGGACATTTTGGACACACATGAATCACATTATGAACTTAATAATATTTTATTGTAAAAGAAAGTCAACTTGTTCCCATTATAGTTTTTAATTTGTAAAATATTTTGACATATTATTTATTAAATTTCATTACCAAAATAAATATAATTTGGAAATATAATAATTTTATATTTTCATGTAATTTTATTTATAATTTTTTAACAATACATATTTAGTTGAATGGCTTGCATAATGATGATGTGTTAATTATTTAATTATTGAATAAATCAAATTAATGATTTTAAAATGAAAACAATTTAATATAATATGATATTTTTAATGAAATAAATAAATTAAATAGATAAATATGATATTTATATTTTATAATAAGAAGTTTGACTTTAATGTGAAACATTTTTTGATTTGTTTGATTTCATAGTTACGAGTATTGTTTAACTTGATAAAAACTACTTTTCAAGAATAAAATAATTTATTAAATTATCTATAAATCAGAACATTATTAAACAACCCCAAAAATAATAATATGATTTCTAAAATGTGATATATGGTGATTTTTATTCCCATTTAATTTTTTAACCCTATATAAATAAAATTATGCTTTAATATTTTAAGTAATTCCCAATTCCCCCCACCTAAATTATTAAAAGGGACTCATTAATTAATTGAATTTCATTAAAATAAGACATATTTCACAACTATCCTCAAAAAAATTCCATTATCCTCATACATTTCCACATTTTATTTCTTCTACTCTCATAAAAATACAACTTCAGAGAGGCTAAGGTTGTTTACAATAGGGAAATATTCAAGAGGCAAAATCCCCTCTTATTCTCTATAACTTATTTTTCACTTATACCTTATCCTAACCTCTTATACAATGCTTCATGATAACTATAATAGCACATATATATTATATTTTTACTATGTTATGTTATATTCATAATAAATCTCTCATTTTACTCTTTTAATCATAAATAATGAAATCGTCGTCCATGGTGTGCTAATTCACCATCTTTATGGACAATGAGTTTTTATTTCCCATTACGGCAATAATGGAAAGTTTAAATTCATTTATAATTTTTTCAAATGACCTAAATAAATATATTTTATCTCTTATAAAGTATTATTTCTATTTGAAAATTAATTCAATAATAAACCATCCTTGGAAACCATAAAAACAATTCACCCAGAACAATAGAAATAACAATATTTTCTTAATTAAAGGGTGGATAATGTTATAAGATGATAATGTAAGGCATTATAAAAATTAATATAGAGAAATATAAATTAATAAAAATCTTAAATAAATTATAAAATATTTTTCAACATGTTCTAATGAAGTCAAATCGGAGTCAAGGGACTTTCCTTTTGAAATCCTTTATGGTGTCTATTTTACAAAATTAAAAAACATTATTTCATTATTAATGTTATGAGAAATTTATACCACATTAATGATGTTTCATTAGAATATTATTTCCTTTAAAAAATTAATAGTTATTTTTTAAGAATATTATTTCATTATTATGTGTACAATTTTTATATTTTAAAAAATGATTTTTAGAGGAAAAGGTTATTTTTTATATCTGAATGTGTTTTTCTAAGGGGTTTAAATGATTTATCAAGCATTTTATTCATGATATACTAATTTAACAGGGTTTATTACGGTTTTATCCCATTATATCTAAATATATGTTCATTCAATCTTTATTATAGCTCTAAATATTATGGTTTTACCACCATTATGGCGCAATATGTTGAGGGTGAGACCCATTGTAGCTCTCGAATTCATTAGGTACTCTAGATATGGAAGTAGGCCGACATGTTATTCCATTTATAAGGGTGAATGTAAGAGTGATATGGTAAATATTATCTAATTGAACATTATGATTTTTCTATTCTTATTATTTAGTTTAAAAAAAATGTGTTCTTAATGGGTTTATGTTTTCAGAGGACTAACAATTTTCATTCTTTATACTCCTTACTGAGATTTTTTTTCTTATCCCAAATTTAAAAAGAATAGTAGGTAAAAGTATTATTAATAGAAATGATAAATTCATTTTTAATATTATTATGATATGTAAAATGAATCAAGTTTTATTTTAAGAAGTTTCACATTAAAAAATGGATATTGTTTTAGTAGTATCCAATTCGTATGAATGTGGTATGTTATGTATAAATTATGACCTAATTATCTAAAACACTAAACATAAAAAGGTATTTACTGTGAAATAATGTATTTTCTAGACTAAAACTCTATATTATTTTCTATATTAAGGATAGGTCGTTATAGTTTGTGTCAAAGGATGGTTTAGGTAACCTTGGGGGTTTTGATGATGTTAATAGAATACAATAAATGAATTTTTACGTTATTGTTAATTTGAAATGATATAACATTTAAAGATTACCATGTTTTTTCATCTAATATATTTCAATTCACAATGGGTTTTTATAGAACAAACATGGAAGATGAATTAAAAAGGAATCGATCGAATTATATCCTACCAAATTCATGGCTTGGAATAATGGTAATTGGAACTAAGCAGCTTATGAAAGTAATAGATCATTATACATAGAGGATAAATGGTGTGGGTATCCATGATATATAAGATCCTAATCTTCCATGATAGAACATATATAATTTTCATAATTTTCATGATGTAACAGCTACATTTATATAGTGGATCATTGGACCTAGTGTTAGCTTAATGATGGATCAATGCTATAGAAAAGATATTTGACATCATGAGATGTGCTGAATATCAAAAGGAAACCCTTTTCATTTATCATTATAAAAGTGATGCTAATTTATGGTCGAATATTTTTTAATAATATCATAGGGAAAGAATATATTGATTCCATGGAATATGATACATTCAAGGATCGATTCCTTGAGAAATATTTCCTTAAGGATGTTTGAATTTAAATAAAAAAACAATTTCATGAGTTGTGGAAAAATAATGAGGATTCTATAGATGTATATGAATTAAACTTCAATGTATGGCCAATAATGATGAATTTTTTTAGGACACTAATATAAAAAATAATCATTTTTACTAAAGAATAAAACCCAATTTATGAGGAGCATTGGCTACAGTGGAATTTAAAATCTTTGAGATTATTTTTTATTGTGCTAAAAATGTTGAAATGGTGTTTACTGACACATATCTGACACATGATGACATGAATAAGAAGTAGTTAGGTTGGAAGGATGTGGGGGACAATTCATCATTGAAATTTGGGGGTAATAATTTCAAATTCCCTTCTTTTAAAAATTACAGTAAAAAGTAACCTGGAGAATGTCTCTTCAATTATGGGAAGTTCTACCAATGCAGAATGTTTTGAAACATAGCTTGTGAATACAAGTAAAATTATAAAAATAATAATGGAAGTCAATGTTAAGATGATTCTCCTATAATTACTTGGGTCGTTTTTGTATTTCATTTCCAAAGATAATCACTTAGAAATGGAATCCGACCTCTATGAAATAAAAGGATGTGGGAAAACCCTTTGTAACAACTTCAGAAAATATTATGCCATCAAACAAAGTGGTATCAGGTATATTTCTTATTTTTACAGAATATTCCAATTTTCCTTGTCTATACACATAAATTCATTTCAGAGAATGTTTTAGAGAAATTTGAAATTCCAACTCAAGAAATGAATCCAAATCTTACTGTGAAAAACCATGTCAGTAATATTAAGTAGAAAATATATTATAATAGTATTATATGCGTTATTTTCTATAATTTTTTTACTTATATACATTGTATTTATTCCTTTATTAGAGATTGACTTTTTACTAGGCGTGGATTAGATTTATGTTTACCATGCTATGATATATTGTTGAGCCAAATATAGTTCTTTTCTAAAAGTGTTTAAATTTGTACATAATAATGACCTGATACAATTGATAAAATATCAAGAAGGTGAGAAACTATTAATTATTCAGAAATGGATGCAACCTTGAAAGTATTATGAATATAGTGGAACTGTTCAGATTAATGGTGTACTACTGGTAAAAGAGTGTAATGATTTTTTCCAAATGATTATCTCAATGTCATTCTTGATTAGTAGTTTGATTTTACTTTTAAATTAATTACACATTCTAAGAAAATTTCAAAACCCCATTTTTATATTTCTAAAATATAAATTATAGAATTGATAAATTACTTTCAATAATTTTTGGATAATTTTTTTATCAAACCTAGAACTATACCAAGGGGTTCCCCTATATTATTCTTTAAAATGAAAGCTGATTAAATGGCCATTTGATTATATAGCCATAAATAAAAATGTTGTTAATGACAATTGTCTTTTTCCTCATATTGGTGATTTGTTTGATTGGCTCCAAGGAGTAAAATATTTTTTAAAGGACGACCTAAGGTCAAGGTACCATCAATTGTGATGGCCTCTTCATTTCTGGCTCACGGGCGTTTCAATTCGCTTTGCTTATCTAGTTTTGGGGATGAAAGGGGCACAGTGCAGAAGGAAGAGATCTGGTTGAAGGTAAAACCTAAACTGGTCTCCTTTCTAGAGGTGTTGAAATGCACAGATCTGTGCAATACCACCTCGAAGAAATCATCCTTCTGCAAAAAATTGGATGATGGAAGACTCGTAGTGGAGGAAGACTCGGAAGCATTGAAGCAGCGTTCTCAAATCTGTAAGCTTTCAGTATTGGGACGAATATCATACTTAAAAGGTGACAATCCATGGTCGGCTGTGGAACTCAAACCGACGATCTCGCACATATGGGGATTTCTCGACTGGAATCTTGTTCTGATCGGGCGTGGGTATTTCCATATTCTTTTAAGCTCATAGGAGGAGATAGATCGAGTCTGGTCGATTGGAAATATTCAATTGAAACCAGGGCTACTAAGACTTTCGGAATGAGATTTCTCCTTCAATCCTCATACACATCGAAATACGATGGCTCATATCTAGGTACGACTCCATGGATTGAATATCTTCTTTTGGCACCCCAATATTTTAAACGAAATCTCCTCTTGTATTGGATCTCCGCTGAAGATAGATCATCGGACGAGCAATGCGGAACTTTGCTTGTATGCGAGGGTTTTGGTGGAAGTAGATCTCGGGAACAAACCTCCAGATTCGATTTCTTTCGGTGCGAATGAGTACACAACCAATATTCTTTTGGAATATGAGTGCAGACCTACCTTCTAGGAACTGTGTAAGATTTTTGGACATTCCCTTATGAACTGTCATGTGATGAAGAACTAGGTGAAGTCAAGGGATGAGAAACCAAAGGAAGATGGATGGAATTAGGTAAAATGAAAGTAGAAGGATCAACCTACTGTTTCAGGACAGCATGAAAATAACCAGATTGAAGTTGATAAATGGGTTAAAAAATATCATACAGGGGAGACTTCTGGTGTTAAATGGTCTTGTTTGGTTGAGGATAAGGGCACTGAGGGTGTTGTTGCCATGCATTTGGAGGAGTATGTGAACATGATACAGAACAAAACCGAGAAACCTGCGGGCTCATCTGATACTGGTTCAGGTGAGCTAATCCCGCAGGAGGGTAACCTTCATGCCTCGGGTAGGATACAAGCCAAGGATCTGGTGCACCCTCCTGATGCTACAAATACTAATCACAGCCTGAGGGAGGAAATTGAACATATGGTGAGAGACATCCTTGAACACCCATGGTAGTAATGCCATCATAATTCCTGGGGGGATGGACTTCAAGCTATGACTCAGGTGGAGGGGCATGAGGATGCAGGTATACTGATAAAGGGTGCGGCTGTAGGTACCTCTTCAACCTCCATTTGCCATTCCGATAAGAATATCATAATTGTAGTGGGTTCACATCCCACTACTAATATTTACCATTTAAATGGTACCAATAATCAGTCCGACCAGCATGCATCTCTCTCAACAGAGACTCATATGGATCTGAATTCGGACATTATTTATGATAAAAACAGTATTGACAATTCAGACATTGTGCAGGTAGAAAATGAAAAGCTCTACACCTTTGTGGTGGCAGGTCAAAGTGAGAAGACAGTGGTAGTGGGTACTATGGACCCTATGACTACCTCCTTTGGTATTTCAAATGCTCGCACCCATGCTTTGTCTTAAATAGATTTCTAAGAAACTCCGCTTGTGGCTCCAACTTCCTTGAGTAAAAATAAAAATAAATGTGATATTAAAATATATTCTAATACCTCTGTTGTCTCTTCCAAGAAAAACCAGGGGAAACAATCCAACCCATCTTCCTCTAATGATCCTAGAAGGTCAATAAGGAACAAGGGTTCAGGTGGATCAAAAAAACGGAGCTCTAGCTCCAAATGCAGGTTCAAATGAATTGTTTGTTTTTTGAATTGTCAGGGTGTGGCTAACTCTGACACTTTTATTATGCTCAAGAATTTTATTTTGACTCACAAACCATTTTTATTTTCCATTGACGAGCCTAAAATTAATTTTTCTTCAAAATATCTACACTTGTGCTCTTTTGGTTATAATTTTCTAAGTGCTTGTAAAGAGAGATCCTCCACTGAAACTCTCTGGATTTCTCATCACTCATCTTTGCAGTCTGTTAATATTGTTAAAATTTCTGACAAAATGTTTACTTGTTCTTTCTCTTGCACTGGTGTTTGTATAGTCTGCACTATGATATATGCTAAAAAAAGGTATCAAGTACGTAGATCCCTCGAGATAGACCTCCTTTCCCTATCTTCCTCTGTTCAAGATCCCTGTCTGGTGATCGGTGATTTCAATGCTATTCTTCTCCAAGGTGAAAAGATTGGACCGTCACACTCTCCCATCTCCAGTAGAGAATTTAAAGCCTCTGTTGAGGATTGTGACCTTTGTGACATCAATCTTACTGGTGCCAGGTTCACTTGGTATAGAAAGTCCCTCAATAGGATTGTATCTAGAAAACATGATAGAGATTTCACTAATACTGCTGCCCTAGACATTTGGGATTCCATATCCAGAATTACTTTACCCAAGATCAACTCTGATCATCACCTCATTCTTGTTAGCTTCACCTCTAATGTCTCAAAATCTCCTCTTCCCTTTAAATTTAACAATGGTTGGATTGCGGTCCCAGAATGATTCAATATGATTAAATATTTTTGGGATGGCATGAGGCATCAAAGCGACTCTTTTTCTTGAATTGCCAAATTAAATCTTTGGAAACAACATCTCAAGGGGTGGTTTTTCTCTAAAACAAAACAGATCGATGCAGACATATCCTCTTTAGAGAATGATCTTTTTTGTATTCAATGCTCCAATACATGTTCTGATTTTTCTCTAGACCCTCAAGTTGAGGTTTCTATCACTTCCAAGATTTGCTCTCTTCTCAATCACAAAGATAACATGCACAAGAAAATATTCAAAACTAAATGGATTTTGGATGGTGATCGAAATACACAATTCTATAATGATCTTCAAAGAATCAGGAAAATCAGTAAGCCACTTTCCCTTCTTAATGTTGATGACACTCTTCTTGAAACTAAGGATGTCATTGCTAATCACGATGTTCAGTACTTCCATAATTTGTTTAGTGGTCCATAGGTTAATAAGGATCTCCTCCCTAACATCATCCCCAATATGGTCACTGCTGAGGACAATGATCATCTTTTAAGCATTCCTATGGACCATGAAATCAAGGACACTGTTTTCAGCCTTAACGCTGACAGTGCCCCGGGACCAGATAGGTTCAACAATGGTTTTTTTCAACAATACTGGGATCTCATTCATATGTATGTTTACAAACTAGTTAAATACTTTTTCTCCAATGGTGTTCTACCGCATGGGATAAATGCCCAATTCCTTGCTCTTATCCATACGTGGATAATGCTGATGAAATTCATATTTTCCGTCCTATTTCTCTCATCAACAATCTCTATATGATTATTATAAAACTCTTTGCTAACCGTCTCACCTCCATCACGAATAAAATTGTTTCTTGGAACCAATTTGGATTTATAAAAGAAATAACCATTCAATATTGTATCTGCCTTGCCTCGGAATGTACTAATATGCTGAATAAAGTCACTAGAGGAGGCAATGTGGCCATTAAATTAGACATCAGAAAAGCCTTTGACAGTATGGACTGGTATTTTATTTTTAAGGTTCTTAGGAACTTTGGGTTTAATGACTCTTTTATTTCCATGATATGCACATTATTCAAATTAGCTTCCATTTCTGGGCTGGTAATGGTTCCCCTAAAGGTTTTTTCAAATGTACCAAGGGGGTTAGGCAAGGTGACCCACTCTCTGCCATTCTTTTCGCTATTTCTGAGGATTATGTAAGTAGGATTATCACGAGCCTTGTGAATCAAAATAAAATAATCCCTATTCAAGCTGCTAGAAACTTAGATGTTCCTATGCATCTCTTATATGCTGATGAAATAATTTAATTCCTAAAGGGATATAAACAGAACATTAAAAATCTCAAAAATTCCCTAGCACATTACGAAGACATTTCGGGTCAAGCAAATAGTTGGAACAAATCCGTTGTTCTCATTGGGAAACACTTCCCCCCTAGAAGAAAAAATCACATCATTGACTACTTAGGAATCAAAGAAGGATCCTTCCATTTTACATACTTGGGTGTCCCTATCTTTTGGGGTAGACCAAAATCAAGGTATTTTCACAACATTTTGGATCAAATTATAAACCAACTCTCTTCTTGGAAAGGTAAATCTCTTTCTATGGCTGTAAGGGTTTGCCTTGTCAAGTCTACCATTGTTTCCAAGATGGTTTACTCAATGATGTTTTATAATTGGCCCGCCAGTCTTCTTAGAAGAATTAACAACTGCATTAAAAAATTTTTCTAGACTGGTAGTATGATTGAAAGAAATCTTGTCACCATACCATGGGTCACTTGTTGTAAACCCCTGGATAGGGGTGATCTTGGCATTAAGAATATTATGCTTTTTAATGAAGCTCTTCAAGCTATAATGACTTGGAATATTATTCATAGTAACTATGACTCCTTGGATTTTCTTAAGAAAAGGTTTATTAATAAGCTTCGGAATGGTAATTTTGGTTACATTACTTCTTCCATCTGGCCTTCCATTAGACACTATTTCCTTACAATCATGAACAATGCTAGATGGATGGGTATCACTGATTCCACTTGGAATTTCTGGCTGGACAACTGGACTGGTACCCCCTTAATATCTATGCTTACGTCCTCCACTAGTTCTGAGAACACCACCTCCACAATTTGTGATGTTGTCAACTCCCATGACATAATCCTTCCATACCACATCAGTCACATCATTGAAAATTAGCATTTTTCTGATACTGATGATTTCCTCATTTGGGAACTTGCCTTTAATGGTGTTCTAGATTATAAAAGTGTCAACAATAATAACTTCAGTAACAAAAATTCCAACATTGTCTGGTTGAAAGCCTTTAACAATACTTGGATAAAACCCTCAAGATTTACTCTCATTTGGTGTCTTGCTCATATTAGGATCCCCACTGATGCGTGTCTCCAATCCTTTGAGATTACTCTTTGCTCTAGATATCATCTTTGTAACCAACATTGTGAAGTTGTTAATAATTTGTTCTTATCTTGTGCTATAGCTGCTGCTCTTTGGAACTAAATTTCTGACATTTTTGGTTGCAGATGGTCTCTTATTGATTCTATCATCTCTCATCTTCATCTTTGTGTGACTTCTGACTCTTCTAAGCAAATAAAGAATCTTTTTTTGGTTGCGGTTGCTGAGCTTCTTCATGGGATCTGGTATGACAGAAATAATTTTATTCATAATAATTTATCCTTCAGTCTCAATGCAGGTAAAACGCATATTCTCATTGCTATTAAGGATGTCACCTCTCTTTAGAAGGATCATTGTGACAACTCTGTTGGTGATTTTGTAAACCTTTGTCATCTTAGAATTGCAGGCTCTTATAGGCATCCCCGTCACACCTTTGAAGTCTTTTGGCAAGCCCCGCTGCCAGGATGGATTAATGTGAATGTTGAAGGCGCTTCTAGAGGTAATTTGTGTCCGGCGGGCAGTGTTTCCATCTTCAGAGACTCGCATGGAAGATGTCTCGGCTGCTTATTCGAGGGTTGTGGCACGACCTCGGCTCTGGAAGCGTAAATGTTGGGAGTCACTCATGCGGTGTACTTTTCCAAGTAGAGAAGTTGGAACAACCTCTGGATTGAATGTGATTCAACCACTATTGTCCAAGCTATCTGGAAGGGCGTGGTGCACCTTTTTTGGCCGCTTACTTCTCGATGGATGAAATGTCTTACATCGCTCAGGAACTTCAACTATATTGCCACTCATGTGTTCTGCGAAGCGAACATGGTTGCTGATGGTCTTGCCAACAAGGGGGCTTATCAAGCCATTACCTTGTTGGATCTTTTGCCTGATGATTTTCTCCCTATCTTTAATAAGGATTGTAATAAAATTCCGTCATTCAGACTTTTGTAACTCCTTTTCGTTTATGCAATAAATTGTGCCTTAAAAAAGGTACCATCAATTAAAATTAAATAAGGATGACATTCGGATCATAGTGTTCCATATTAGATATAAGCATTATGAATTTTTATTCACATCATTTTGATTTTATAATGAACCTCATGTATCCATGGATCTTGTGAATATAATATTTCATGAGTTAATTGATAAATTTTTTGTTGTTTTTATTAGTGAAATATTTATTTATTATAAATTAAAATAGGTTCTTCAAATACTTCTAAGGGTTTTTTTCAAAACATAAAAATAAAATAAACTATATGGGAAATATAGAAAGTTTTAATTTTGGTTATAACTAATTCATTTACTTTGTAAAATTATTTCTAAAGATCAAATAATCTTAGATTCTTCTAAAATGAATGTTTTTATAAAATAGAAAATACCCACAAATATATTGGATATTCATAGTTTCAATGGTTTGGAAGGATGTTATCGGTGGTTTGTTGAAAACTATGCACAGTAATCTAGTCCACTGACTAAATTAACTAGAAAAGGTGTTATGTTCATTTGGACTAAAGAATGTGATGATTTTTTCTGGAATTGAAAAAAAGTTTGTAGAATAATCTAGTTTTGGACCAGAATTACATAAATGTTGATTTTTTTGTCTATAGTGATGCATCAGTGAAAAAAAGATATTGTTTTCAAATGAATAATGATCGTATAATTTCTTATGCTTTAAATCAGTTAAAACCTCATGAGTTAAATAATTGTACACATTATTTAGAATTAGTTAATATTTTTTTAATTAAAAATTTAGAGCAATATTTTGTAAAGATTAAAATATTAAATATATACTGATAATATAAGTTTTCAGTATATATTCACTCAAAAATAATTGAACATGATACCAGTAAGATGAATAGAATTAAACAAGGATTATACTTCCTTGATCCATTACTATAATGGGAAAAAAACAAACTGTATCCTTCTTTGATTCAGAAAATTAATGCTACATTAACCCTGGTATATTTGGAATATGACCCTTTGGTAATTGATTTCAAGAATTTTTTCATGGATGTTTTTGCTGGAAGAAATTCTTCGATTTTTTTAGGTGTCAATGAAATTGTCTCTATCAAACTGTATAAATAATGCCTAGAAGGAAGATCATGAGTTGCAAAAAAAGGAATAATTTCTTAAAAAATGTAAGTTGAGTTAATTTAATGTTGACAAATATTATTTTTTTTCAGATTTTGGAAGATATCATGTGTGCCTTTTGATTCTCAGCTAAAGAAATAATTATTAAGAGAAGATCATAGTTCTTCTTTTTAAGTATATCCAGAATGTACTATGATGCACATGGATCATTGTGAGTATTACAGGTGGGATGGAATGATTTTTTTATTTTTCCATTATATATTTTACATTTCAATAGGATAAATTAGAAAATAAATTATCTATAGGGATTCTTCATTCTTGTATAGTGCAAGAGTTGAAATGGGAAAATATATCCATGCATTTTATGGTGGGAATACCAATGAATTCTCAAGGTAACAATGTGATTTGGGTTATTTATGACCATTTTAATTAATGTACTCATTTTCATCATATTTGAGACAACCTATCTCTAGACTGACTTTCTTGATTTTATTTTGAAAATATAACAAGATTACATGAAGATTCCATTTCCATTGTATCTAATCTTGATCCAAGGTTCACTTGTAATTTTTGGAAATTCCTTCAGAATCAATTGGGAAGTGAATTAAATTTTATTATATCTTTTCATCAGAAATCATATGGACAGTCATAAGGAAATAATCATACATTTGAGGATATTATTCGAGCATGTTCAATGGAATAAAATGAAAATCTGTATTAACATATTTTATGTGTAGAGTTTTCTTATAATAAAAGATTTCATTCTAGTATAAATATGGCTTTTTTTGAGGGATTATATAGAAAACAGTGTTGAACAACAATATTATGGGAGGAATTTAGGGAATGTATGTTGATGGGAAAATAATTAGTTGAGTATGTGGTAGAAAAAATTTAGTTGATTCAGTGGAACATGAGGACAACCCAGTGATGGAAGAAATGTTATGCAGATAACTGAAGGATATGTAGTTTTTTTGACGTATGGGATATTTGCTTACTCAAATATTCTAGATAGAAATGTGTTATACATTTTGGTAAGAAATGAATGTGAAGTTCAAGGTTCATTAGACCTTAGGAAATTCTATAAAAAGATGAAAACGTTGTCTACTAAGTAGCCTTTCCTCTATGTTGAAATCATGTACACAATGTTTTTCATCTTTTAATGTTATGAAAGTATGTGCTAGATCAGTTACATGTTTTTTATCCAGAAGTTATTCATCTCAAAGAGAAACAATATTGCATAGAGAAACATGTTCATATTCTTGATCATAGAGGGAACGTTTAGCCGAATAAGGAAATTAAACAAGTTAATATTTTCTAGAAAAAATATAAGGTTGAAGAAGAAACATTAGAATCTGAAGATGATATGAGGGAAATGTATCCCCATTTGTTTAATAATTGAATAAAATTGTGAAGAAGAAACATAAAAAAATGTGGTATAACTTAACAACCTTGGTAAAACTATAATGTTTTTTATATTTATTAGTACTCAGGAATGAAATAGTTATATTCATTATGTTGAGTAATTCTTAAAATAAATAATTTATTATAAGATTATTTATTTAAAACATTAATTTTTAGACTATAGAATTTTAATTTGAAAAAACTGATTTAATTTTTTAATTTATAATTTCTAATTTATATTAGTATGATTTTTTTAAAATATGCTAAAAATTTTAAATTTTCAGTGAATAGTAAAAATACCCCTTTTTAAAAAATGCATTATTTTTATGACACCATCAAGAAATTAATATGATAAGAAATTTATTAAAATTATTTAGTGAATAAATTATAATTTTATAATAGAAATATTGTAGGAAAATAATTCCAAACAATAAATTTATAATTTATTTCAGGATAACTGTAAAAATATTTCTCAGTGTCGATGTAGTGCCTACACAGTGGTGACAAGTAAATTTATATCCTTATAAAAAATAATTGATTACTAAAAAGTATATTATCAACTTATATATTTATTATTATATAAAATTTATGTTTTTGGATGTTAAATTCGATTTATATATCTATATAACATAAGACTTATCCAAATGTCTGTGCAATGCTTGCATAAGGCACGATAAGACAAAATTAACAAATTAATGAAATTTTCATAACATGTATATGATTAAATATACACAATGGATATATATATATATGATTATTTTAAACCTAATTGAATTAATTTTTTGAAATAATTTTATTTTTAATTTCTTTATATGAAATAATTATCTTTAATTCATATGTGATGTTGATGAAATGCTTGTGTGAGAAGAAGAAAAATAATTTAAAGGTTTTGTTTTTAAATTCTAAGTACCATTAAATGACCCAAATCATGAGTAAATATAGTTATATATATATATATATGAAATTTTCACCATTTATATTAATTTTATTCTAATTTTTCACATTTTCTTTCCACATTAACCATTTTATGACATTTATAATATTTTATTTTAATAGGAAGTAAAGTTGTTCACACTATAGTTTTTTAATTTTTAAAATATTTTAATATATGGTTTTACAAAAGATTTATTAGATAATAATTAGTCATTAGAAATATAACAGAATTATATTTTTCATTGATTTTTTTTAAATTTTAGGGATAAATAATTACCTTAATCGCTTGCACAATGATGATACAACAATTATTTAATTAGAAAATAATTCAATTAAATGATATTAAAAATTATAAAAGGAATATAATATTATTTTTTATTTAAATTCAAAAATTCAATAAATAAATATTATATATATATATAATTTAATAAAGAATTTAATTCGAATTTGAGACTTTTTTTATGTGTTTGAAGTCATAGTTCTGATTAATGTTTAATTTGATAGAAATTATTTTTCATGAATAAATTAATTAATTAAATTATTTAAAAATCAAGAAAATATTAAACCATTAAATAAAATGATCATATTACATTTAAAATGTGATCTTATGTGATATTTTGTCCTTTTAAAAGTCATTATCACTATATTAGACTAAATATACATTAACATTTTAAGTAATTTTTAATTTTCCCCTTGCCTTGATTATAAAAGGGACTCATTCCTTCAATTCATTTCTTCATCGTAAGACATATTTTTCAAATATAATCCAAAAATCACATTCTTCAAACCCTTTTTAACATTATAGTCCTTCCGGTCTCACAAAAAGTCCACTTCTAATATCATAAGTAGGTTCACAAAGAGAAATATTCAAGAGTTAAAATTCCTTCTGCTTCTCTTTAAATTCATTTTCAATTCCACCGTGTCCTTACTTTATTCTCATAATTTCATGATAATTGTAGTATTACATATATACTATAATTTTGTTTCTTTTATGGTATAGAAATAATAAAATCTCTCATTTATCCTTTTATTCTTAGATAATGAAAATCTCATCAATAGTGTGTCAATTCACCGCTTTTGTGGATGATGAGTTGTTTTCCTTTTACCGCATTCATAGAAAGTCCAAAATCATTTTTATTATTTTTAAATTCCCAAATTATATATTTGTTCATAATTTTTGGGTAATATTTCTATTTTATAACGAATTCTGTTGGGAAAAAATCCCTCAAGGCATTATTGAATCATTTTTTAGGTGATTGTGTTTGTTGACAAAGTGGGCCTCAATGTTGTGTTTGTTGACAATGGATACCATGATGTATGAGTGTGTTGAGAAAGGGGGTTTACATGGTGATTTTTTAGGTTCATGGGATGCTTTCAACAATCTGTGATTGATTAAAGATCCATGAAAAAGGAATGGACAATCTGGAGGTGGTACAAAAAGATCAGATAAAAGGTGGTGCACGAAATAGCAGCACGATGTGTGAAAAAATAAAGTGTTGCACAAAATATTTTCCCGATGAGTGAAAAAGGAAAGTGATGTGCAAAATAGTGGGATGAAGTTTTTCGCGCAAGAGGTGTTTTGAGGTCCAAATCTAAAAAATTGGAAAAGGCAAGAGGTGCGCGAATTATTGGAGTAGTGCATGAAAAATGGTGTTGTACAGAAGATTTGTTTTTCATACTCAAAGTGGATTACACTCTCAAGGAGGGCTTTTCACGCGGGGTCAATTTTGCCTATAAATATGAAGAGACCACCCTACATTAGAAGAAGCTCAAGAATTATAGATTATCCGAGCTCTAGCGCGTGAAATTGGAGTGCACGAGTGAGTTGGGCAAAAGAAGACTCTAGTTTGAAAAGTGAATTTCGCGCAAAAGCGGAGAATTCCGCATAAGGTAGTGTGTAGGCTGTGCATAAAAGATGTTGTGCGTAAAATAATTTTTTGAATTGAAAAGGAGTGTTTCACATAAAAGGGGTCTTGCACGAAAAGTGAATTCACACAAAAGCATGAAATTACGTGCAAGCCCCAGTGGAGGCTGCACGTAGAAATTGGGGTTTCCCGGTACACTCGGTGCAAAAAGAAATTAATCTGCGGGTGAAAGTTGGATGTCAACAGAGCATCTATCAATAGTTAAGGATGAATATTTCAATATAGATAATAAAGAGACCAATAAGTCTATAAACTGTGAGTGGATCTTCAGAAGAAGTAGTGGGCACACTTCTGTTTAGAGGGTAGTGAGCATTCATATTGTGAATGGTTGTAAACCAGTGAGGGTGAACAATGTAAAAATAATTGTGTCTTGTGCATGATTTAAGGTTTTTTCATACTCTACATTGGGAAATAGAGAGAAGAGGGGTTTTTCAAACAACAGAACAAGATCAAAAAGCGCAGTCATTTTAATCTGTCATACCCTGATTCACCCCCCTCTCTCAAGGTATCTAGCATAGTGGACCTAACAAATTCCATAACAAACTTACCATGTAAACCCTTAAAAGAAAACATCTAAAACAATGGAAATAACAAACTGTTTTTAATAAATCAGAGTAAAAAGTTTTAAGAAGATCATGTAGGGTATTATTAACATGATTATAGTTCAGTAATAAAATAGTAAAACTATTCAAACCATTATATATGATGTCTAAACAAGTTTTTAGGATGTAAAACTATATGTTAGTGACTTTCCTTTTGAAATACATTTAACTGAAAATTTTGTGAAATTCAAAAAGATTATATTTTTATATACAAAATGTGATGTGTATCCAGATTTTATTATAAAAACCTTTCTTTTTCTTACATTACTATTACATCATTTTAATGATAAACAACATAAAAACATTACACATTCAGAATAAAAATGTTTAGTGTATTGGGAAAATTAGGACTATATATAGCATAAAAAACATAAAACATACAAATTTACGTGATTCCTTATTCTCTAGCATCTTATTATCCCTGAGTTATCCATTGTATAGGTAGTCAACATAGGATATATTTAAAAAATGGGTGAGATTAAATCGCAATAACAGTTTAGATAAGAACATAAAGCAACACAAAATTGGCTGAGCATAAACAATATGATTATAACATAGTAAAATGATTATAATCATAAGATGAAACTTTAGAAAAAGAAATTAAATGTATCAATGCATTAAAATGAAACATCATGTCTTAGTGGTCAACTACCACACATATTTGTGAAAAAGTATAACATCATTTTCAAATATTTTTCAATTTAATCACGAGGTTCTTAACATTACAGAATGTACATTAGCACTATATAATTCTAGGCACACCCATCACATCATAAGATTTACATTTCACTATATAATTCTAGGCACACCTGTAACATCACAACATATACATTATCTTGCATGATTTATAAAACATATATGAATATTGAAAATATAGTTATCCATAGAGTGGAATGGGTTTAATTCCATATTAATACATACATAAACATTGGGTTCCCAAATTAAATAGGAAATAACATACTTGATATAATAATCATCCACCTTGAGTAATGGAAACAATATTGAGAACTAAGTGGTGTGTTTTTTTGAAAGAAGCGTTATTTTTAAAAACAAAGTGTTTTTCATGATATTAAGTAGAACATATTTAGATCCCATAAAATGTAATATAATTTTTACTAAATTATTTCTATGGAATAAATATACCGATAATAGTGTGAAATTTGGAAACCCCAATTAAATTGAGTTGGGTTCAAAAATTCTCTTTTCCTTTGGTCTGAATGCTTTATTCACATTATTATCCAATATAATCACATTATATTAATTAATTTACAATTCAAAAACCTGTTATAAATTAATATTATTCATTATGGTGTTATTTTGTTCTTTTATGGGCCATTGTATGAGTTATATAGATTAATTTAATTATTCAGGAGTGTTCATTTTCGTAGTTTTCAGGGTAGGTTCATTTTTATACATGAAAGGAAGTTCATTTAAAATGTAAATAAATACACAAAATTATTATTATATGTTATTAATTATATTACATAAAATTATACATTCTTTCAAATAATTTTTTTATATACCATGAGGATGAATCATTAGATAAAATTTAATGATTATCATTTTTGGTTAATTTGGGTGGTTTTTCAATCACAGTGAATTTTTTTTGTTTTATCATTTAGAATCTTGTATATATCTTATTTAAAAAATATAAAAAGGGTTAAAATATAAATATTACAATATTTTTTCAACCTTTTAATGGTTCTACATACATCCTTAATGGTATTGATAGAAAATAAAGGTTCATCTCCCATGAGGATGGTAAATTAACACATCACGGGCGACGATTTCATAAAAGAGAGAGAGGGAGAATTTTATGGAATAATCTTCTATTAAAATCATAATATAAAATTATTTAAAACATAATGTATTTATCCTGGAATTTTGATAAGATAATTTAAGGATAATAGAAGAAAATAAATGAAACATGAAAGGAAATTGAAAGAATAGAGTGATAGTAATTACCTCTGAATTCTCCTCTTGAGATACTCCATAATGAACCTAGGCATGGAATTTTTATGAGACCAAGATCTCTTGGATGTGGGGGAGGTACTAGGGGAGGGGTTTGGGTATATTATTTACATGTATTTAAGAGTTATAGGTATGAGGAAATGAGGCTTTGAAGGTGATATTTATAGTGGAGGGGAGGGGTGTTTCTCAATATTTAATTCATTAGTTAACTAATTTCCCTCAAGAAAAGAAATAATGATGATTACATGACTAAATATAGTAAAATGGAAAGTAGAGTTCTATATTATGGGATTACATCATTCATATACATCAATAATGAATCAATGATTCAATTATTTATTTATAATCATAAATTATCGTATTTCACTATTCACCTAAAATTCAGTTATTTAGAAAAATCCAAAAAAATTTACCCTAACCATTTATAAATGTGTAGAATTAAAAAATGAAATCCATTTTATTAAAAACAATTCTATATATGTGTAATTTTTTTTAAATAAAATCATCATTTACATGGAAAATGCAGATTTTAAAATTAAAATCGATTTTATAACACTTTAGAAAATTTACATAAGGTCTCATAAAGTTATCTTAAAATGATAATAAATTAATATATTAATTTTTAACACATTTTATGAAAATAAATTTTATATTAAATTGTAAAATAATTCATAAAATTATAATTAAATAATTATGACTTACAAAAATACAAACACGTAAATAATAATTTTTAAAATATTTACATATTTATACTATAATATAATAATATCATATTTTTTACATAGAAGATTCCTAAATTTTATTTATTATTTATGGTGTGTGGTTAATTTTTATTTTTATGTTTTAAAATTCATAAGGGTCATATTACATTTCCTAATTTATAGTTGATTTTTCATCAGTATAGGTTTCTGAACTTTTAGAAACAATTTGTATTTCATTAATTTCACATTTAAAATCATTTTATTATGATATCTATGTAATTTTATATGATTTATACAATATTATATTACTATAATAAGAAATAAATTCAATTGATATAAGGTTGGGTCATTACATTCTTCACTAGTTTTGAAATTTCACCCTAAAAATTTCGTTTTAAAAAATAGGTGAGGGTACTTCTCATTCAACACCTTCACCAGTTCCCTAGTTCCTTCTTCATACTTATGGTTCCTCCACCACAGATTGAAAAGGTCTTTTGTCTTGTTGCATATAACCATATCTCTCTAGTCCAGATTCTTTACCGGCTTCTCCTCATAAGAGAGATCATCTTCAAAATATACAACTTCTATGTTTAGTACATGTGTGGGATCTGGTATGTACATCCTCATGAGTGATACAAGAAACACATAATGAACATAAGCCATATTCAGTTGAAGTGAAAAATTATAAGCCATGACTTCTATGCGATCACTGATTTCAAAGGGGATAATGTACCTTGGGATTATAATTCCTTTACTTGAAAACCACATTACTCTCTTCCTTGTAGAAATTCAATAGAGGAAATTATCTCCAACAATGAACTCCACGTCCCTTTAATGGTTTCTAGAATTTCTCTTTTTCTAAATCTGATCATTTTGATATATTTCTAATGGCATGAACCTTCTCTAACATCTCTTTTACAAGATCAGGTCCCTTTATATTACATTATCCAATATCATCCTAACCAATTGTAGTTCTACATTTCATTACATATAGATCTTTATATGGATCCATTTAAACAATCGAGTGGAAGCTATTGTTGAATGAGATCACAACCAATGAAAGATGATGATTTGATCCATATTTGAATTATATAGAGAAGTCTTTTTTTATATCTTCTTGAATATTAATAGCCCTATCAGATTATCCATTAGTATTGGGTTGATAGGCCATGTTACAATTCAATTTATTTCTCAAGGCATGTTAAAGATTCCTATAGAATTTAGATGTGAACCTGGGATCACAATCTGAGGTAATTGAGAGTGAAACCTCGTATAGTCTCAACACTTACATCACATATATCATAGAGATCTATTCTAGTGAGAGATCATCCGAAATAATGATAAATTGAATAGTCTTGGTTACATGGTCCACCACAACCCATATTTAATTTTTTTTCTTGGGATGTCTTTGTGAGATCTGTGATATAGTCTCTAAATAAATTCTTCCATTTCTATAGGGTTTTATGTAATCATGGAATCATCCATTTGAAATTTTTTCACCTTTCTTTAACATGCTTACATATCAGGCAAATTGAGATAAATTTCAAAATATTATTCTTCATGTAATCCATCCGAAAGTGTTTTCAGAGATGATTGTACATATTGGTGCTACCATGATAGATTTAGAAAGTTGAGATATGTTCATTTTCCATTAGCTCACAATTTATCATGTGTGATGAAGGAGAACTAAGACTCATTCCAAATAGAATTACACCACCATATTTTATATGAAACTATTATAGCTTCCGTACTTTTATTTCATTAACCCTCTTTTTCAATTCTGTATCATTCCTTTGTGCCTTTTTAGTCTTATCTTTGATATATGCTTGTGAAATCATTTGAGAAAGGTATGATTTATTACCTATCATTATTAAATTAAAATCCATCAATTTTATATCCATGAAGAAATAGTATTTATCAATCCCCAACATGGATGGTGTACTAGGATATTTTCTTCATAGAGAATCAACTACATTGTTTTCATTTCCTTTGTGATATTGAATAGAGAAATCGTAGTCCTTGATTAGATATAACCATCTCCTTTGACACATGTTCAGATCCATTTAGGTGAATATATAATTTAGGATTTTTTGATCAGTATATATGTCACACATCTCAGTATTGAGGTAGTGCCACCATATTTACAAGGAAAAAACATAGCTTCATGCTTCATATCAGCAATCAAGTATATTTTTCTCATCGATATTCAACTGTCTTGAGGAGTAGTCTATCATATTAGCATTTTTCATGAGTACACAATCCAATCCATTCATTCCAAAATCACTATATATCACAAAAAATTCATCACATTTCAGTAATTTCAATGTAGCTGCTGTGATTATCCTTTTCTTTATCTCCTAAAATAATTCCCTAAATTATTCCATCAAGACATACTTTACCCCTTTCACTATTAACATAGTTATTAGGATTGGAAATGATAGGAAATTTCTCACAAAGTGTTGATAGTAACCTACGTAGATAAGAAAACTACATATTTCATTAACAGTAGAGGGTCTAGTCCTTTCCTCAGTTACCTAGGTTGTTCAAGGGTCTACAGAAATTCCCTCACTTGTGTTCGCATATCCCATGAATGTGACTTTATTTATCCAAAATTAAAACATTCTAAACATGGAGTACAAATTTTCCATCATCAATGTCACCAACACAAGTCTTGTATTTTCTTTATGTAACTCCTTTCTATTGTATTAGCTGATAATTTCATAAATAAACACTACCAATTTTTTTGTGGTAATTTCTAAGGACACTATTCAGAAAATCTAGGAAAATTACAGGGGCATTAGTATGTCTGAAGGGCATCACTAAAAACTCATAGTACCCATACCTTGTACAAAAGGAAGTATTATAAATACATCTATTGTTCCCCATTAGATGATGATACCCATAAGAGATATCCACCTTTGAGAAATATTTTTCTCCTATCAAATAATCGAACAAGACATAAATCCTTAAAAGATGATACATGTTATGTTTGCTATTCTTCATGAGTTCCCAATAATCAATACATAGTCGCATTGTTACATCCTTTTTTTTAACAAAGAGCACGGGTTCACCTGATGATGATGCACCAGGGAATATAAAACCCTTATCCAAATTCTCTTTTAGCTACTAAATTAACTCCTCTATATTGATAGGAGATATCCTATAGGGACACTTTGAGATTGAAGTATCTTTCTGTATGAGTTTTATTGATAACTCTACATCATGATCCGAAGGTAGTCTCGGGAACTCTGTAGGAAATACATCACTATATTTCCTCATTATGGAAATTTCCATTAGGTGGATAACGTCCTTTAACTCAACCATTTGAGCGAGGTATCCTTCTTCATAGGGAATCAACACCCATATCTTTGAACGATTTTTCAAAGGGAATTCAAAATCATCCTTTCATTTTTAGAGGATCATGGGATGGTTTGAAATATGAAAATATACATCCTTTTACGTACAATTTTTATGTGCTCTATAAAAATAGAACCAATCCATCCCTAGTATAAGGTCGAATTCTACTAAGGGATGTATCATGAGATTTTCGGGAAGAATTTTCCCACTTACACAAACAGGTGATGTTTCCAACACTTGGGATGTAATGATTTCCCTTGTAGGTGTTTTTATGGATATATCAAATTCATTGCTTCGGTGATTTGATTCAATAGTTCTAGGAAACATTCAAGATATAATAGAATTCATATAACATGTATCAAATAAGAATTTTTCTAATTATGAATGATTAAGAAGTGTACCTTGTACCAATTCATTTTCTTGATCCACTGCCAGAGTAGTGATGGTATTTTATTTCTCATGCTCTTTATGATTTGGTGGCTGATGATGCTTATTACCCTCAACAACTCGAGGTTTAGCGCACTGGGGGTCATAATTCATTTGCTCCCTATAGTTGTAGCATTGGACCATGAGTGGTGATCTCCTTTAATCTTCCACATTCTCCTACCTTATCATGAATTTTCAACATTCATGATCTTGGTGTCCTTCTATCATACACTCGAATCATTTCCATGCCTATTAGAGGTAGTTCCAATGATGTCTGTTCCAAAATTTTTTACATGACGGTGGTTGAGTTTACTTTCTAGCTTTCTAATTATATCCTCTGGATTGAAACAATATATTTTTTTTTATTATCACCATATCCATGGGACCATTCTCCAAACACCATATACATATTGAGAGAACCTTGAAAAAAATCAACAGAACTCCAAAAATTTCAAATTGAAAGAACATTTTGATGGTGTTATTTTATTCCACTAAGAAATATATCAATGTTTCTATCGTTATTGATAAAAAACCCAAAGCATACATTGGATGCCTTGTAAAATTTTATTTATAAATTTTGAATGTTTCTCATTCCATTTTCATCGGCTCTATGAATTCTCGCTATATTATTGTATAAAGGTTTTGAGAGAAGTACTTATTAAGAAACATTTTCTTAATGTCTTCCCAGTTAATATCTTCAATTTCATCCCTCATTTCGGTGTTTTTAATCAATGAAATCCATTGGTCAACCACTCTATCTAGATGTTCAATAGCCATAGTCACCTTCTCCATCACAGAATAGTAGATTACAGAAAAGATCTTCTCCATTTATTTGAACCACTATTCTACAACCGGTGGATCAGAAGACCCACTAAACATCAGTGGTCATTTCTACATGAAAAATTCAATTGCCAGTGTCTCCCTCTTAGGTGAAGGGGGAATTACACATTAATTTGGTTATTTTTAATAACCTTATCAGGTGGGTAAGGATCTCCATAGAATTTTGAACTCCACCTCATAAAGCATTGGAGATGTGATTCGGGAAATCACTACATTGTGCCTCACATGGTTTGTTGTCCTAGGTTTTCTTAGTTCCCACAATTTTCTATAATATAAAATTTTAGAACAAAACATAAATCAACCATTCAAGATAAAAAATGTAATGCACTGTACAATTAATAAAAAAAGAATATCTTATGGGATCCGTATGTTTAGAAAGTTATCTTGTGTTCTATGATATAGTTAGACTTATTTAAAGGGTTTTAACTCTGGTTCGCTAGTACTAATTTACAAATTAACTAATCCTTCCTCTGATACAAACTATAGAAAACTTGGTTATTCTTACATTACTGTTACATAATTTTAAAGTTAAAAAACAAAAAAATATTGTGCATTGAGGACCAAAAGGATTAGTTTATTGAAAAAACATGTCCTATACATAACTTTTAAAACATAAAACATAAATATATATTTAATTTCTACATCTCTAGCATCCTATTTTCCCTTGTTTTATCCTTATTACAAGTAGTCACTTATGGTTATACATCAAAAAGGGGTGAGCTAAAAGCCCTGTAAGAAGATATATAAGAACTTGAAATGATACAACATGGGGTGATCAAAACCAATTTCATTATAAAATTGTAAAAGTATCATAATCCTAAGAGGAAACTTTATGTAAAGGTGTTAAATGTGTCTATGCATAAAAATGAAACATCATCTCTTAGTGGTAAACTACCAAAAATTGTTCTAAACAATGATAGAATAATGTTCACGCATATTTTAATTTAATCACGAGGTTATTTAGATTACCTAATTAATTGGAGAATTATATAATTCTTGGTGAAACCATAACATCAAAACATTTTCATTGTGCTTTAATTCTAGGTGCACTCATCACATCACAACATGTACATTATTAATCAAACCACATAGAACATATATCAATATTGAACATAAAATAATACATTGAAAGGAATGGGTTTTATTTAATAATAATACTTTAAAAAACATTGGGATACCAAATTTAAGAGGGATTAACATACTTTATATAAGAATCATCTACCTATAGTAATGGAAACAATCTTGATAATTAAAAGGTATGGTTTTTTTTTGAAAGAATATTTCTTTGGAAAACAATGTATTTTTCATAAAATCAATTAAATAACAGTTATATCTAATAAAATGTAATATAATGATTAATATATTATTTTTAAGGAATAACCATACTGATAATGTAGTGAATGGGGGAAACCCCAAACAAAGAGAGCTGGGTTCAAGAATTCCACATACATTTTCTTCAATAGCTTTAATTATACTTATATTCAGTATAATCATATTATATTAATCTATCAACAATTAAAGAAACTTTTATTGATGAATATGACTCAATATGGTTCTATTAGTTTCTTTTATGGGCCTTTGGATGAGTTATATTGTTTAAACTCATCATTTGAGTGTTCATTTTCTGAGTTTCCATGGTCTGTTCATTTGTATACATGAATGAAAGTTAATTTAAAATTTGGATAAACATACATAATTTTAATTATATGTTACTAATTATATTCCATAATTTTAAATTATTTTATAAATTATTTTTTATATACAATGAGGACGAATCATCAGATAAAATTTAATGATGATCATTTTTTGTTTATTTGGGCGGTTTTTTCGATCACAACATATTTTTTTATCACTTAGTATATTGTATATATTTTAGTTATAGAATATAAAAAAGGTAAAAAATACATATTAAAATCTATTTTCAACCATTTAATGATTTTTAGATATCCTTTAAGTTATTAGAGTAAAATGAAGGTGCATCACCCATAGTGATGGTAAATTAACACATAAAGGGGGACGATTTATTAAAAGGTAAAGAGGTAGTATTTTAATGAATAATATTACATTAGCGTGATAGAATAATATTATATAAAACAAAATGGAGTAATCATGACATTTGGATAAGAGAAGTTGAATATAAGATCAGAAATGAAATGAAATTTGAAAAGAAATTGAATGAAAAGACCAAGAGGAGTTTCCTCTTGAATTCTCGTGTTGAGATCCTCCTTAAGATACATAGTCTCATACTGTTGATGAGACCATGATCTCCAACATTTGGGGGAGGGTATAGGTAAATGGTCTGGTTATAATTTAGATATTTCATGATACTTGAGTGGTGTAAGGAAATGAGGATGTGATTGGTGGTATTTATAGTCGCGGGGAGGGTTTTTTTTCAATATTTAAAACATTAGTTTTTTAATTTTCCTCAAGAAATGAAATAGTAATGATTCCACGAATAAAATAAAATAAAATGGGAATTAAATTTCTAGGATATCGGCCTACATCAACCATAAACATCAATGATGGATCAATAATTCATTTATTTTTTTTATCGTAAATATCTTATTTCACTATTCCCCAAAAACTCAAGTAATTTAGAAACATCCAAAAAATACACCATTACAATTTTTCAATAGGTATAATTCAAAAAATAAATCCTTTCTGTGAAAAATATTTTTTTAAACATGTGTAGTTTAATTTTTAAATAAAACCATCATTTACTTAAATAGAACATATTTTAAAATTAAAACTGATCTTATAAAACATTATTGAAAATTTTTAAGGTCTCATAAAAATATATTAAAATAATAATAAATCGAAATATTAATGTACGAACAAATTTTATAAAAATAAATTTACTTTAAAAAGGTTAAATTAATCATAAAATTGAAATTAATTAATTATGAATTACAAAAATAACAACACTTAATTAATAATTTTTAGAATAATTAATTATTTTTACAATATTATAATTATATTATATTTTCACATATATGATGAATAAATTTTATTTATACTTTAATGGCTGAGTGTTGAAACTTCTTAGAAAGGAAAAAAGATTATAATGAATTACTTTGGATATTTCAAAAGTATCAAAAATAAGCAAAATGATGTAAAAGATATAAAGTGAAAGGGACCTATGTAGGACACCTAAACCATAGTCCTTTTCTACATACCTCCACATCCAGAAAACTAGCACATGTTCTTCTCATTCATCGTAGTATGTAGCCCCTACGTGGAAGAAATACCATGTCGATCTACACTGAAGAACTATGTGTAAAGATAATTTATATACCCCTACATGGTGGATCCTCATTGAAGATCTATGAGTACGACCTATGTCGACAATCGCCTTTCAACCAGTTCCCCACCTTGGCTATAAATTGGACCCTTGGGCTCCCCATTTGGTGACTAAATATTGTGGAAGAACTCTTGAAGCCCCCGTTGCATATATCTTTCACATAGATCCCCCAAATTATTATACGTAGCTCTCTAAAATAATATAAAAGAGTGAATTATATTAGATAATCAAGTTTGAAATCCATTCAGAGTTTGAAAAAAAACATATGAGTATGTACCCTTCTTCCATAAAGAAAAAGTTGCCTAAGCTAGGACTATTAATTAAGGACCTATGTGGGGCTATTCCAAAGACACTAAAGAATTTCTAGGGTGTTTATATTTATATCTCACCCAAGTGTTTATTCTTGGTAGTCCATTTTTAATCATTTATATTATTAGTTCTCGTAGATTAAACTTTTTTTCAGTCATCTCTAGGACTTTCATTGCACACCTTTGTGACATACCAATGCAGTACAGCTACCCTTTATAGATGTGCTCAGGACCTATGAATATCACCTTGTAAACCCTCTTCAAAGCCACTCATGGTAGGGTATCTTCTTCCTTTGGTCCATTATTTGAAAAGAACTATGTTTAAGCCTCAACAAAAACATCCCAACTTATCAAACCTTTGAGAAAGTCACTTCATCTTGTATCCCATTTCGGTTTGTATATCTACAGTCAGAGGTTTTTCAGATTCATATTCTAAGGGATTCGAGATTCTAGTGAGGTTTGAATTTTTATATATCTACATTCAAATGGATCCTTACCATATTGATAATGTTGGGAAGTTCTCGATCATGGATTATGTGGATGGGACTCTATACTCCTCTTTTCATCTCAATGATCTGGATCCTTTGGTTCCCAATAATTAGAGTGAGGGTCACACTTACAGATACATTCAACAAAATAAATGTCTACCACCTCTCCTAGGATCCACTGGGGAATCCCTCCTAGAGTAAACCATTAGTCTTTTAGGATAGACTTAAGGACATTTAATTTAATTTCACTTTTAAGGGATCATTGCTCTGCACCCTCTCCCACCATCACCTTGGATTATTTTTTCATAGGCCAAACATCTTCCATCAATGGAGGAGATAGGGTGTTGTTTGTTAAATATCTCACATTCCTTTTTTTCACACACCAAGAATGACTCATATGGGATTAGAAATTTGTGATGATCATAAGATTCAAAAAATAACCTTCATTATGGAACTACAAGAACTCTGACACTCACCATAATTTGGATATTTAGGAGGCCTACACACATTGATTAGTCTCACTAGATATCCTCTTTAGAAATACAACACTAATTCCCTTAATCCAGACATCCTCCATAAGAGTAAGCCCTGAATTATTCCCCCTAAATGTCCATGAGTTAAGAAATTTCTCATAGAACTTATTATTGGGGAATCCACTTTAGGAGTAAGCCCCAACCTATTTCTATCAAAGGGTGATACACTCATAGTAAAATTACCAAACTACATGGGAATTTATTCAAATATGAGTGGGATATGTAGGAAGCCTCCTTGAGGTTGAAACCCAAAAATCCAAAGAAACCCTACACTTTCTGGTCCATATCCCCAACAGGGTATAATCCAACATGGAAAATAATATCTTTTCCATGTTCTTTTAGTTTCATATGCATAATTCCCACACCAAGATTTAGCAAACAACATTCCTCTTAGAAATCCTTACCCCATGACATTAATTTGTATGGTTAGGTCCTTATCACATGACCTTAAAAGGTGTGATGTGTCCCATTATGTGGAAACAAATAACAACGGTTCTAATTTCATTCACAAGTTCACATCAGTATCCCATTTATGGGTACAATCCCAAAATACAAAAAAAACTTCCATCTCCCGGGATGAAAATAAATTCCAGATTTCCCTATGAGTGGATTAAAAAAAAGAATTATTGTACAAATGACTAAAAGAATCATTAAATAGTATAGGAGAGGATACCATTGATAGAGAACTTTGAAAAAAATATAGATATATCCATTAATTCAGAACCTCTACTATGTACGAATGATTCAAATATTTCACACATACTAATAATTTATTGAAAATTTCAAGGGAAACCTATTTTATATTTGGTTAATTAATAATGATCCATGAACTTATCTTAAATATATAAGAGAATAACGAAGTAGGCAATAATTCTCACTAAAAGGGTGTAATGAGTCTGACCTCCCATCCTTTCATCCAATGCGAGTTCTCAAGTATCATAGGTCAAAACCAAATGAACATCTTCCTTTGGAAAGTATGTCCATTTGGATAAATAACAGTTGAATGTTTCTGGTTCCATAAATAAATCTAATTTAAACCATCAGAAATAAGTGATTCTTAATAAAGACACACATTCCCTGAGGAACCATTTTTTGTTCTTCTTGGATCATTTTTCCTTATTATTAATCACTACTTATGGATGGTTTCCATTGGATTTATTTATTTAATAGGAAACGTCCAAACATTCTTTATCCAAAGGGAACAAATTTCCAAATCCAAGCCTTCATTAGGTTTGGACATATGATACCTAAGAACTCAAATTGGTCGAGAGGATGGGAGGTCTTCACATCCTTTGGGGGGGGGTATTATTTCCTACTCTATGATGATAATATATATTGATGATATGTTCGTTAATATTTATTAATTTACCAATTATAAAGTAGGTTTCCCTTGAAATTTTGCAATCATTTATTAGCATTTTTGAAATTTAGAATCACCTGTATGTATTATTAATTCTCCATTAATGGAGATATTTATATGTATTAAGGTTTCTCCATCTATGGTATCATCTCATATAATATTTAGATATTCTTTTAGCCATATTTCCGAGAATTCTATTATTTTCTACTCATTGGGCACTCTGGAATTTATTTTCATCGAGTGATACAGATGTTTGATTTGATGTTGGGATCATACCGATAAATGGGATACCTTCATATCCTTGAGAAATGAACTGAAAGCTCATATTTTGATCAAAATTAATGGAACACATCACACCTTTTAATTTCACGTGATAAGGACTTAACTATATAGTTTAATGTCACGTGGTAAGGATGTCTAAGCGGAAGGTGCTCAGTCAATGTTTGGTGTCGAATTTATGCCTAAGCATCCCAAGGAACTTGAAAAGGATATGAGTTTCATAATTTGATTAGACTATATTGAAAATATGTCCCAGAAACAATAGGGTTTCTTTGGATTGTTGGGTTTGAACCTTAGGGAGGCTTACTACATATCCTTCTCAGATGGAAATTCAAACCCATGTAGTTTGGTAATTCTCACAGTAGTGTATGACCATTTGAGAGAAATGGGTTGGGGATTACTCTTAATTAGGATTCCCGTGTAACAAGGTCCATGAGAAATGTCTTAACTCACATATATTTAGAGGGGCATAGTTTAAGGGATATTCGTAAGAAAGATTCCCAAATTAAGGGAATTATGGTTATATTCCTAAAGTGGGTATCCATTGAGATCGGGACATGGGAGAACGCTTCCTACATGTCCCAATTATGTTGGGAATCAGAGTTCTTGTAGTTCATGAATTATGTGGATTATGTGGATGTTATGATCATCAAAAATCTCTAATCCCACATGATTTATACTCGATGTACGAAACAAGAGGATGTGAGAGATTCAAAAAATCCCACACTTTATCCTCCATTGATGGATGATATCGATCTTATAGTGAAAGAAATCGAGGTGTTAGTTGGAGAGGGTGCGGAGTAACAATCCCTTCAATGTGAAATTAATGTGATGGTTATTAGGTCAGCTCGAAAACATAAGGGGCTTACTCTTGGAGGGATTCCCTTGGTGTGTCCCATGAGAGGAGGAAGACTTTTCTTTTGTGTAATGGAAATGAATGTGTGACCCTCACTCTCCTTTTTGGGAACCAGAGGCTCCAAATAATATAGATTTAAATGGTATGAAAAAGTTCCATCCCTAGAATCCAGGACTAATAACTTCCCAATAGTATATCTGGGGGTATGGATCCATGTGAATGTAGATAAATAAACCTAAAAACATCCCCAGGATCCAAAATCCATTTGAAGATGAGTGTGGGAAACCTATAACTGTAGATATACAAACCCAAATGGGAGACACACTGATGTTCCTCTCCCAATGGTTTGAAAAGTTGGTAGGTTTTGGTGGAGGATTGAATATAATCCCTTTAAGATAGGAGAACCATGTAAGGATATACCCTTCCATAACTGGCATTGAAGTGGGTGTACAAGGTGATATGCATAGTTCATGGGTGAATCAATGTAGTGTAGTTATACTTGGTATGTATGTTTTGTTGGTGTGTCATGCAGGTCCTAGTGATGACCAATAAATGCTCAAAACCGGAGAACTAAACCCAAGAAATATTAGAATAAGTTCTACCAAGAAGACATAAATTGGGTGAGATTTATGTCCAAACACCCTGGGTCTTCTTTGGTGTCTTTAGATGATCCCCACATAGATCTTTAAGGAAAAGGCCTCACATAAGAATGTTATTCTTTATATAATAAGGATCCTTAATCATACGTTTTGTGTCTCAATCTCGGATAGGATTTCAAACTTCTTTATCCCATCTAATTATCTATTATAACATGTTTTAGAGTGCTACCAAAGAAAATTTGGGGGATCTGGTTGAAAGATCTATGCAATGGGATCTTCTAGAGTTCTTCTAACTTTGTTCAGTCCTCAAATGGGGAGCCCAGGGGTGCTATTTATAGGCAATGATGGGAGCTGGTCGAAAGGAGTTTGTCGATGTAGGTAGGCCACATAGTTCTTCAACGTAGCTCCTCCATATAGGGGTACATAAATTATAGTGATGTGTAGTTCTTATACATGTATCTACAATGTAGTTCTTTCATGAACGTGATGTTTACTAGACTGTATGATTAGAATGTGCATTGGTTTTCATAATGTGGTGGTATGTGGCATAGGTCCATGGTTCATAAGTCCTGCATAGGACCCTTGAACTTTATATCTCTGACTTCATTTAGATTCATTCTGATACATTGAAATATCCAAAGGAATTATTCATTATCTTTTTTCCTTCATAAGGAGTGTAAAATAAATCCCCCCTTGTATTGGATCTGATTGAAAAGAAAACCGAGTCCTGAGGAATGATTATTGGGATATGATTATGGAGAGTTAATTATGAACTATGCACTTCTGCGGTGAAACTATGTCGTGTAGGTCTACAACATAGTGATTCCTCATAGGTATATGGCTTAACGATGTCGTGCAAGTCTGCCATGCAGGATGGCAGTGTATATAAATAGCTATATTCCATTGTGATTTTCTTCACCTGTAATCTTGTATTCTTCAATGTCATTTGTGTAACTCATCCATGCAGCTTTACAGAGTTGTGCTCTCCAGTTGGTCCCTTGATATTTATCAATGTAAACCCATTTGAGTGAAAGAACTATGATGAAGGATTTCATTAAAGGATATTCACCAGGATCCTTATTGAAGGACAAACACAGATGACCTCATCGAAAGAGCTTGTGGGTATTTTCCTCTTCCAAATTAATAAATTTGTTTAAGTTAAAATTGAAACTATATTAAGTATAAATAGCAACATAATGAGGACAACTCATTAATTCTTGACTAAGTAATTTCTCACTTGATGACTCCCACTGATGATGTTAATGTTCATCAAAAATGGAAGATGAAAATTGTTGGACCATACTATTATTATGTCATTGCGAGTACCTGCCCTGGGATGCGGAATGGTTTGATTTCATACTAATTTGAATATCCACAAAGCCACTGCCTGCCTCTTTATAGACATGAGATTCTCTATTATGCCAACATTTCAGATTATTATAGATATTTTCCAAAGACATGGTTTAACCAATACTGTAAATATCATTTCATAAATATCACTGTGAAAGTTTAGCCTATTCATGAGGGAAAAATTCTAATTAGATGCATCCTTCACCATAATGATTATAATTCTGATATGGAATATCGTGTTGTAGAACAATGGTGGCATTGTTATGATTCAACCTATCATGCTTCACAAAAACATCAGTCTAATGGTTGGAAGGAAGACTGAAACCTTCGGTCTGAAGGAGGAGTTTAGCCTGAATGCTTGTGAGTGTTTTTTGTACAATGGACTTGTTCAGAATTCAAGAAAAAACTAATAGACTTTCACAATTTTGAAGATGTATAGATAGGAAAAAATAATGATTTAAAAAATAAATTCATTTTAGAATGGTGGAGCTGAAGAACTTTGCAAACAAATTCCTTCAACATGATTCATGGTGAGGTAGGAAATAATCTATGAAATATATAACAATATCTGTGATTCCTATTCTCAGGGAAATGTATGATGAATTCATTCCACAAGTAACAACTTGGGGCGGGTTATGAGAACACCACCATTGGATAATGAATTATTCAAAATAGAAAATGAATTACTGAGGGAAGATAAATTTTTTTTCTCAAGAATTTATATCCACATAAGAGGGTGGATGTAAGATTTTTTAGAACCAACAAAAGAGAAAGGCCCCACCAGTGGATTTCCAATCATTTTCCCAATGATGGATAATCAGGGTATTTTAGGTACATAATGACCCAAATTGTAGAGAGGTTACTACAAGCACTAGGGTTATAAAGTCATGTATAATATTGACACAAATGTATGCTTAGTCGGATTCCATTCCATGGGGATAAGAATTTACTTCCTTCTAATCGTTGAGTCTGGTAGTAGTGTAAGGCTAGAGACTTTTGTTATTGTTGAAAAATTGGTATAAGGGAAAATTTATTGCATTGGAAACCCCTTTATTAGAAAGAATTTATAATTCATTTTGTATTTGTACAATGGGAAGGCTCTTTTTGTATAGGATGGACTATTTCAAGTGGTGATGGGATGGATTGTGGCACACTATTTTTCATATTCGGTATGGAATTCAATTAGAGTCCACAATGTTTGATTTACCCCATTTTTTACATAATGTTTCTGGGATTCAACCTTTGAACCTAAAACATGATGTAGTGCTAAGGGAACAAAATGCATTGGGAGAAATCAGATTTTTTCCTTTTAGTAACCAACTTATTCGAACATTTTTTGATGATGGTAAGGAAGAAAGTTATTTTATGAGGGTCTATATGATGGTGTTCAGGGATTGCGTTTCATCAACTAGGATTTATGGTGAACTCATTTGTGAGGTGTATTTACCTTATAGGTTTTCTCCCCAGTTCAAATAACTTCAACAATTAATCACTTTTCCTACCACGTATGTTCAGAATGAGAAACATCCAATGGTAGACTGATAATTGTGGATTAGGATTGCTTTAGAGGCATCCAAATTATAAATTATGTTTCCTCCATAATATAAATCAATTGGATTCGAGGATGGATATGAAAAATATTAGTATTCTTCATACCATTAATGTTGCTTTAAGAAAAGGAATATATCAGGTTGGGCCCATGAAAAATATTGTTTGTAGTAACCATGGTAAAATATCTAAAGCCAACAATGATATAGAGGCTTCAGATCTATTAGAACCATCAAAACATCCCCATAGAAGATCCACCATGAAGACTGAGGCTAAGAAAATATTACCCCCAGCACCGAGGAGATCTAGTCTCCATCATCAAAAAACTATTTTCATCCCATATACTGATTCTTTTGAAGAAGAGATGATTTATGTGGCCTTCATATTAGAGGGTGTTGATATTTATCCACGTCCAACTACATAATCAACCGAATTATGTGAGGCCTTTCCCTTTTCAATACATGGAAATCTTGACACGTGAGTTCAGGGATGCATCAGAATTCCTCTGATATGGACTTCAAATAATGTGTATGATTGATATTATAGTATCTTTTGATTTTCATCTAGATAGAAACCAAGATGATGTAATTGTGAATATTGCGGAGCTGTAGACCTTTATATATGAATCTAATGACCAAGTCCCAGTCTCAAAATGAGTATATGATATGTTGGAATGAGGAATATGTAAAGGGGTATTTTTTTATCATGAATAGGAATGATACAATTATATTAATATTGATAATGTACTTCCCTTTTTTTTTGTTTCCATTCGGAATCATCATTCACCATTTTTAATCTTGATGATATCACATTTTTCAAATTGAAATTAATGAAGTAACCTTATATAAGGTTCTTGAGTCACAAAAATAAGGACCCACAAGCACCCCTATTGATACAAAATATGAATCCCTCTAGTCTCCAGGACTTTATCTTGGAGGGAAAACCATGAAGCAGGTGATGGAAAAAAATCTCCAACCCCGACTACATGTTTCTACTACTAAGAGGAGTATTTTTATCTCTCCATTATCTTATGAAAAGAAATGAATGAGAGAATTGAGATTGGTTTGATGTGTACATCCAAAAAAAAACTATTCATGTTTTCATCTAATATTTTGAATTTCATGATATGATTAGCTTACCATGCTCATATTCTAGATGGATCTACATATATTCCGTCGCATATACGGTTAAAAAATTTTCCTTCAAGAATGGATAAGGAACCCCCATGAGAATCACATATTCAAGTTCTTGAATCAGTTATTTTGATTGATTGGACATCAAAAGATGAATCTGTATCTTCTCATGTTTTTATGTAGTGAGTGAAATGTCATGGTAATATCAAATAAATTTCATCTGAGTATCAACTGTATTTTTAAATTTTTGTTCTCCCTGATATCTCATATCATTTGCTTGTGCTGATGGATCATACAATAATCAATGCCAACATTCAGATATTTCTAGAAGGATGGAATGAGGATCTTGGGAAATATAAAGTAGATATCTATGATGATCCTGGCTTGGAAAGAAATGATGAAAGCACAACAATTTAATAATTAATGGAACCAAATCTCAGCAGAGATAACTTGGGAATCAACAAACATTTGTTGGATACCTTAAATTATGATGATTCTATAAAATACAGATCCATATACACTAAAATGATGGATTCCCTTAATCTAAAAATTTATACTCTCAGATACATCATGGATTATTGGGACTTCCATGTTGATCTGAAGGGAATAATTGTTCTTCTTTTACATGGTATATCACATCACAGTTCATCTTAGGAAGCTCTGAATATAGAAAAAGTTGTGAAGGCCCTTTATGAATGGGGAATTCCACTCTATCCAACTTATTTTTAGGCTATAGAAATACCAACTTAGAATCTCATATTGGGAGATGTTCTAGGGCCTTTGATTATGGAAACTAGGACAACTCAAAAGAATTTCCCTCTGTAAGAAACACTTTCTCAAACTATTGAAGCTAATAAAACTAGGGACGAATCTAATCCAAGAGGCAAGTAATTGTCGATTATATTTAGCTGAATATATAAATCATGCTTCATTTCAACCATTCATTTGAAACTAACAATGATTCTGATTCACCATTCTGGGCTATCGGCTCCCACAACTAGATTAGAAGGTGAATCAACTATGATGGCCTAAACATCCATTGAAGTTGAAGTATGTGATGGAATGAAAGAAATAGATCAATTAATTTTTATATGTGATTTTATTCGAGAGTACATTCTCCCCCATAGTAGTGACTCATATTTAGATTTAGATTTGCATGTTTATCTTGGAATGGTGCCTCAAAAGACATGGCAACAAATTGGAAAGATAATTGCTATGATGCCATTTGATGAGCTACCCTCCCATTTTGAAAAACTCACAACACTATTTTTCATATTGGGATTTGGTGGATTTAATTAGTACCCAGTCTATAATGCAATGAAAGAGACCATTTGATGATATTTATAAGAACATAAGATGTAGAAATATCATGAAAAGGCCACACTTATAAATGTTCATAGATTCCAAGATGTTGTAGCTGAAGAAGAGGCCAACCATAGTAACATGTTGATAGAAATTGGCCAACAAATTATGGAGGATATGAAAGAGATGATACATTTTCAATAACAACTTGATGTTGTATGAAAAAATCTTGAGCAATTAAACCAAACATTGGGAGAAAACCAGTTGGAATGGATAACTTCCTTTTCAACTGTAAAAAAAACAAATTGTCAAGCCGATGAGGATGATGTTTCTCAAATTTCTCAGCTTTATCAAGTTGTTGATAATGCTCATGAAACTGTTCAACATATGAAGTGTCATGCCACGATTTTCTTTTAATACAATACCTGGAGGCTCCATCCTTTGTATGTTCCTATAATTTTACTATATGAATGAATTTTTTTTTGTTTCTAATCATATATATATTCACTCTTTCATTCCTTTTGTAATCATAATATTAAATTTTATTTTTATAACATCAAACCTTTATGTAGGATAATCATAATTATAATAATAGGAATTGGGGTTATCAAATTTTTACTTAAGCCAATGGGCATAGTGATCATATTTTAATTTTAAATAGGCTTACATAGATAAACCCATAAAAAGTGTATCTTTTGACTTTTTCTTTCCCAATATTTCATAAACCATGGAAAATGAATGTTTAGAGAGCTGAGAATCAAATTTTTTCTAGGGTTCCCTTTGAGGGTTTTCAACCTGGTGAGTGCTACATATCTTTTTATTGGAATATTAACTTCATTCAAGTTAGACTAATATAGATAGTGTTTTAGTTTGAATATCTTTGACTATGAATTTACAGATTAGAACCCAAACAAGGATTGATTGGTTTGGAAAGTCACAATATTATATTGGATACATCCACAGGGAATCTTGAGTGATGTTTTTTTAATGTTCACTATATCCCAAATTTGAATTATTGAAAAAGAGAAAGTCTTGTACAAGAAAAAAAATCATTACATGACAAACCCAATATGGGGGCTGTACTATATATGGCCAACTAGGGATTGTAATGTATAGCCAAAAAATGGAGTCCTTTAATTGACAGTCCCATTATATAGGAGAATTATTTCTGTTCCACTTGGGGAAAGTACTGCATAGTTAGGTAGAGGAGCTCTGGAGAATTCTGACATTCTATTATTGATAAAAAAATGGATTTAGGATTCTGATGTCTCAAGGCCATAGTGGATGGCTTAGCTATAGAAGTATACATGAGAAGAAATGGTCCATGTGTGACTACATAGGCAATGAATGGGAAAATTAATTCTTACATGAATTTGATATATGTGATGAATGATTAAAATTGTTAAGAAAAAGGAAACTCTAATATTGTGCTTTGTAGTCTAATGTCATGTGGAAAGAACATTAATGGGTATTTAATTTTGGGTCTTTATCCCTGATAAAATAATTTATAGTATTCCAATTATAGGTAATTTGTCTAGAGATACACTACCACATTTAGGTATGGAAGAGGAGAATTGTAAGTTATGACATGGGTATTTCCAATTAAAAAAATTGATATGCGAAAAGGGATAATGGTATTAGAGGAAGTCCTTTCCAACAATGATCATACCCTTGCTTGAAAAACCCCGTTATGAAGGTTATATTATCCCAGGACATTTAGTGAATGTGCTGCATAATCAAATAGTGTCATGATTTGGCTGACATGCCTATTATGTAGGTCACTTATGCAAGGCCACTTATAGATATGTACTACATAGTTGGGAAAAATATCTCTTGGGTATAATACATTCTATTTCAAAAAAACTGAAGAATGTTTATGAAGATTAATATTTTTCTAAATAATAGTGTTTGGTTTATGGAGAAAGGTCCCTAAATACATAACGAGAATTTCCACTCATCATTTCTAGTGAAAATGTGGAATTTGTTCTCTACGATGGTCAGGCCCAAACATAGGATGTATGGTGCCTGTATTTTTAGGTCGTATGACTAGATCCAAAATATTATGGAAACAATGGAAGGTATGTTGTCAACTGATCCTATGTTATTTCAAGATACATTGAACATATGGATAGGGGAAATTTGTAAACCATGGTCTTGGAAACAATCAGTTCGAAAAAATGGATATGGGACAAATATATGAATGATGACCATTTTAAATTAAAGGTTCCTGTAAATCATCATCAATGTTTAATGGGACATAAGAGGCTTTTCCTAAAAATAAAGTTACCACTACCTGGAAAACCAGTTTTGGGGGATGTATTATACTGGGCAGATTGGGGGATTTGTTGCATCACCAAACAATGGAATCCATTGGATGAATGTCCTATTATATAAGTGAACTATGCAAGGCTACCTAGGGGCACATATTGCATAGTCCAGAAAAAGAGATCCCCGATGATAGAAATTCTTCCACCAGAAACTGACGAATGTTTTTAAAGATCTGTAAGTATTCTAGATTAAGTGTATGAAATGTTAAATGTGGGATGTTCAATGTACAAGAAAGGTTTTTCAGTCAACATTGGACATTTTTGTAGTCTCCTACATTGATCTAAATTATATGTAAAATGGGTACATTTCTTGGTGTCATGGTGGGCTCTCTAAAGAGTGGACCCAAAATGATGACTCTTGTATAGATTTTTATTTATATGTGGTAGGGAGGTAATATTTTAATCCCATTACTGGGACAAGGATCTGAGGCCTAATATTCATTATGTATTCCAATGGGATGATAATGAATATATACATAGTTATTTCAGTACTTTTCAATTTAATTTCATCATGTGAGGAAATTATGTTGTTCAGTTTAAAGTCAAACATCAAGGACATTATGTATTGCATTTTAGAGTCATACAGTGAGGAAATTATGTGATTCCATCATGAAAAGGAATATTGAAGTTGGAGTGTGGGTTAAGAACCATGTGTCACTACGTATCTTAATGGTGTAAGAATCAAGCCACATGTAGTTCTTAATATTTTCCCCATATCTATCATGTTTTGAAGTGGGGAAGATAGTTTTTTTCTTATGGCTTGGCCTATGATTGGATATATAAGCATATATATATATCCCATTATTATGAAAATGATTCCAAACATTGTTCTTGAAAAAATTATTTCCTATACCAATTGAGCTAGATGCAAGAGATTGGGGATTTTGATGCATTCTGTAATAATAGTTAATATTAAGACACAAGATGGTATGAAGATCCAACCATGTATTCTAGGAGAGTACTCTATATAGATTTGGTTCATACACTAGTGGAAAATAAGAAATAATTTTTTATGGTTGTAGCTGGTCCCATGATTTTAAATATAGTAAATTTTATGTATCCCATTAAATTGAGAATCCAACCATACGTAATCCTTGAAATGAGGCCTCTATGAAGATCTGATTCAAACATAGAGGGAAATAGAACTCAAGTGAAACTAAAGAGTATTATTGATGTGAGAAATGCTTGCACATGGAAGCTAGTGATTTTTTTAAATAACCACAATTAAGGACCATTTGTGGTATCTTATAGGATTTCTAAATATCAAATGAACAATACATTAACTGTATAGTTAACTGATGTGTAACGATGTAAAATGAGGTCATGTAGTTTAACATTATGCGATAAAGACAATGATGTTATACATTTTAATGTCGTGAATCATGGACACATATGGTTGTTATGATGTTTAATTTCTTACGACTAGGATATTACTCTATATGATTACACCATGTACTACTTCAAGAATATTCCATTTGTCGGAGTTATAATAAGTTCACTATCCATTTATGTTAGAGAATAATCTCTATTAGAATAGACCTTATAAATGAAATAAGTTCCATCCCTCTTTTGCTCGGGATTTGGAGGTTACCTTCATGTTATCATCAGAGTCCTGAAGACTAATGCCAATTATCCTTGATGAAATGAGTGGAGGGGGACTTTCTTGTTAATAGTCCATGCTATTCTATTCTAATAGACTTTTAAATGATGCAAAGTATGCAGTCTCTTTTTCTTATAATTCTAGAACATCAAATTTCTTATGAGACTTCTCATCTGTATATAACTTGTAAAATATAGAAACATTTAGTGGAGGTAATTGAATTTAAATACACAATACTTCTTATATTTCGTACAGCAATGAGTATGGAGTTTCTCAAGTGGAAGTATAGGTAGCATTCCAAAAAGGCCATAAATCATGAAAAATATTTTCATCCAAATATTTCATAATTTTATTCAAATTTTTCTATCATATATTTGATTGGGTCTCGTTCAAAGCCTCCATATATCCATTGGATGCATCATGAGTGTGTGATGAATGGTTGGATTGGATATTGTGCTCCTGATATATTGTCTTTACCTCAACAGAATAGAAATTGGTGTTGTTGTATGTCAACATATTATGAGGGATACCAAATCATGTAATGATATTATCTTTGAAAAAGATAACAATGATTTTGGATCTGACTTCGTTGAAAGGTATTTACTTAGACCATTTGGATAAGAAATAAGTAGTAGTACAAATAAACTTGAACTACATAGTCGTAGAAGGAGGATAATGTCTTAATACATCCAGTCCCCATGTAGAAAATGACTTGGAGTATTTAGATGTATGTAGAAACTCCAGGGGTTGATGAATAAAGTTGGAATGAACCTGGAAAGGATGACATTTCTTGATGAAATCTGAGAA